>CM076572.1:519250598-519911748 GCA_034641835.2 Pinus albicaulis | reverse complement strand
TAAGTTCAACGCGTATTTATGCATGGGCGACGCTGTATGATGTTCTTATTGGTGCGAGCGACCTCCGATTTGTGACATTCACAGGTAGTAATCATGAGTTGATCAATGCCCGAGTTGTTTTTAGTGCGATTTTTTGGAGTTTCAGGTGCCGATGAAAAAATTGAGATAAAATCTTGATTTCTATTAATTAAACTGGTTTTTTGACTGCATATATGAATTCAGCACGCTAAAAAACCACTAAGTGAAAATTGTGCAAGGTTATACATCAAACTACTATTTTCAATAAATTCCTGCCGAAATTTAGAAAAATTATACTAGAAAAAATCACCATAAAAACCTTCAAAAAATCACACTATACACTACTCAATTTAAAATAGATAGACTAATCTGTTTAAGAAAAAGAAACAGATAAGTTTCGTTGAGCGATTTTGACGATACGCTCCACCGACTTTTTATTTATTTATTTCAAATAAAGTAAGGTCAGCCTCATGAAAGTTGATTCCTTTTTTCATGATTCATGGATGCTAAGTTGGTTAAATGCTGTTCTTCAATATTTCGATGGTAATCTAGCTAGGTAAAGGTTTTATATATTAACGTTAGAGATAAAGGGTAAGGGTTGGTATTTCAATACGAATCTAATTTTAAATAATAAATAATTAGTATTTTAATAAGAATTTATCTTTAAATTAAATTTAACATAGTTTAAAATATATTTTTTTATTTAAAAAAAAATCATGCATATGATTATAATTTTATTACATTTAATTTTATTCATAATTTTTATTACATTTATGTATATAATTTTAATTTCTTAGAAAAGTTTCAATATTATAATTTAATTTTGTTGTCTTCTAATGTCACCCTAAATTCTATAGCCACTTTCGAGTTATAAATGTTTAAAAGATACAACTATACTTAACTTCTTAGGAATCTTGTAAGACTACAATTTTGTTGACTTTTTAATGTCAATCTAAACTATTTAGACATAAAGCATTGGTATTTCAATAGGAATCTAATTTTAAATAACAAATAGGAAGTGTTTTAATAGGAATCTAACTTTAATTTTAAATTTTAATTAGGATGTAGTTTTTTATTTTAAAAAAAAATTATTACATTTTTTATATAATTTTATCTATAAAGAATTATGTTTCCCAAGTTTAAAGGACATATTTATACTTAACTTCTTAGGAAAGTTCAAATACTACAATTTTGTTTTGATTTAAAAAGTTTAAAGGATATAACTATACTTGATTACAATTTTGTTTTCAGTTAAAAAGTTTGAAGCATACAACTATACTTACTTAGGAAGGTTCGAAGAGTAAAATTTTGTTGTCTTTCTAGTGTCAATCTAAACTATATCTAGATTTACATTAAAAAGAAAAAAAATGATAGTAGTGAGCATATTTATTTAAACATATTATTTAATAACCAAATTTTATAAATTTTATAAAAAATTTATTTACATAATTTAATTTTTAAATATAAATGTAAAAATATAAATATTTATGTTTAAGATTTAAAAATAAGTAGATATTTTAAGAGTTTCGATTTCTTATATTTTTATATTTTTATTTATATTTATATTTTTGGAGTAAACCAACTATCTTATAATTTAATACTAGTAAATATATTAATATATTTTCAAGTCTGTGACTCCTAGAGGTTTATATGAGTAAATTTAAAATTGTTATACAAATATATATTTTTTGTAATAGCAAGCAATTTGTACTTAATATAAATTCAAAAAAGAAGAATAAATATCTATATCTAAGGTGGAAGTAGTAACTCTAAGTAATCCATTTTTTCCTAGATCCAAAGAAGAAAAAAAACCACTAAAATGTGATTTGCAAAAATTAGAAATAGTAGGATTTTTTGAGCTCATGTTTTGGGCCAAGTGTATAGTGTTTGAATTATTAAACAATACTAAAGGATATCACAACAAGAAAAGAAAAATAGAAAAGCTAAAACATGAAGAAGGGGAACACACAATCTTTGTTTAATACAATTGTTTAATGGCATAAAGGATATTCCAGTAAATAAGTGTTTTCATCAATGAGCATGTAAATGACAAAAATTCTAAGTATTTAGATGAAAAAGTGAAGATTCCTTTGCTTAGTGTCTTTTCTTGTTGAGAAGCTAATGGACTATGTTTGCCAAAGGGAAAGGATAGAGCATAAATAACGCAACATGCAAAAGTTTTTTTTTCCATCAAGTTAGTAAAGTGGGCATAATCATGTTCATTTTGTAAATAAGTAAAAATTATGAAATGACTAAGTATATGCACAATGAATAAAATAATGGATATTGGTGGCCATCCGCATATTCCAGGCCCCTACCATTGTTTGTTTCCTTAATTGTAGCACAATTTACTATTTTTGGCATTTTTTCGGGTCCTCAAATTTCCTCTTTTGGGCATCAAACCTACGACGAAATGACTCCATTCTAGGCTTGATATTCGATGTAAGAAGTTGTAGTCATCCGATAGATCTTTATAACAATGTATCATGTGCTTCAAACGGAGATAGTATGCCAAATTACGACCCCAGGAAATTGATATACCAATTTACCCCGAGGGGGCCCATATTTTGGTGTTTCATCTCCTCGGTTAGGTATTTTGATGTTTAGGGTTTTCCATTCTTTCTCAATAATATATAGGCCTTCGAGCCTAATTATAACACAGAGTTCAAATGCCTGTAGCCCCACATCTCTTCTCAGAGATAAGCTACCAAGGCCCTAGATAGTTTATTTCCATTCTGTCTGTAAACAAATTTCAGTTATTTGATATTAATGAAATGAAGTGTTATTTCCGCTGCGTCTTTGTATTTATGGTTATATGTGTATTCTTCTTTCCTGCATAAATTCAGATCAGTCACCCAAGTCAAATTGTTGTATGAGGCACTTTTCAACCTAAATCATAACAAGTCAAATTGTTGTATGAGGCACTTGTCAACCTAAACCATAGCAAGTCAAATTGTTGTATCAGACAGTTGTCAACCTAAACCTAAACTATAACCCTAATTATATTAAAAAGAAAAAATTGGTGGTAGTGGCTATACTTATTTAAAATATATTATTTAATAACCAAAATTCATAAATTTAGTAACAAAAATTCATAAATTTTAAAAATAATATGTGTACTTAATTTAATTTTTAAATATAAATGTAAAAATTATTAAATATTTGTTGTTAAGATTTAAAAATAAGTAGATATTCTAAAAGTTTGGATTTTTTTTAAATAACAAATATTATTATTATTATTGTTATCTATTTTTAAAGTCACAGCAAGGAAGACATCAAATTGGTGTATGAGACTTTTTTGTTTGTGGGACAAAGGGCCCACCTCCAGACAACTATTTGAATGCTAAGTATACCAAGGCATACATACTCTACCCCCTCTCTTTTTGAACCTTTGACCTCTGATGAGGAAACACATGCTCTTAACCATTAGGCCCACTCAAACTTAATATATTCTCAAATCTCCTATTCTTAGAGGCTTATATGAGTAAATTTAAAATTGAATTTAGGCTTTTGTGATCCATATAATGAAAAGCAAGAAATTTTTGGTAAAAATCACATCATCGAAGTTTTGTGGACAATAACAGTTAGATTTGATTAAATAAATATTATTTATTAATAAATAAATTCTTTATATAAGGAAATAATTATTAAAATATAGCTGTTAATATGGAATTAAGGAAAATAAATAATCAAAAGGAAAAAATTATGAAATGAATATTTATTTCACTAAATAAATATTATTTATTAATACATAATATTTTAATATAAATAAATAATTATTACAATAAAGTTGTTTATTTTAATATAAGGAATTAATTATTAAAATATAGTTGTTAATATCTAATTAAAAAAAAAAAATTAATCAAAAAGAAAATTGGTTTGAAAAATATGACCTAAATAATCAAAACAATAAACAATTAATAAAAGAAAAGGAAAATTGGTATGAAATGAATATGACTTAAATAATCAAAACAATAAACAATTAATAAAATAAAAATAATATTTGAGCCAAATTTAAATAATCTAAAACAATTCATTCTAAAAACTTTAAAATAATAAATGTTCAAACTTGAATAAGAAAATATTATAATCGAAATTCTAAAAACTTAAAAATAATAAAAATAATAATAAATTATCAACCAAAAAATTAATAATAATAAATAATAAAAATAAAATTAAGTAAATAAATCAATAATAAATAACATAAAGTAGTTAATAGTTTAATAATAATAAATAATAAAAATAAAATTATGTAAATAAATCAATAATGAATAACATAAAGTAGTTAATAGTAATAAAAACAAAAACACAAATAAATAATAAAAATAAAAAATTGGAAAAAATAATAATATTAATAATAACTTTGAAAGAAATGACAGAGATCTCACCATTGCTAATTTTCTAGTTATGACAGAAAAACAAGGAAAAAAATAAATAGAAAAGCTGGAAAGTATTTGTAGTTGCAGGCCAAAGAATCAACTTTCAGGTATGCAAATGTTGGTTTAATAAATTTCCAGTTAATTACTTCACTAAACAATTCTAATCACGATGCCTAAGGAATTGATAAAATATTCTGTTCTGTTTAAGGAATTGTATAACTATTTTAAATTTGCACCGCCTACGCCTATTTATGTTTCAACGCCTATTTATGTTTCAAGTTTCTCAGTGGTGCGACTTCCGATTTGTGACATTCACAGCAGGTAATCATGAGTTGACCTCTGCGCCCAGAATTTAAAATAGATAGACTAATCTGTTTAAAAAACAAACACATTTGGATGGGTTACGTTGAGTTTACCGATTTTGCCGACACGCTCCACCGAATTTGATTTATTTTTTTCAAATAAGAAGGTCAGCGGGATGAAAATGGATTTATTTTTTCATGTTTTATGGGTGCTGAGTTGGTTAAATGCTCTTCTTCAATATTTCGATAGTAATCTGGATTGTAAGCGACGTAAAGGTTTTATATATTAACTTTCGACATAAAGGGTTGGTATTTTAATAAGAATCTAATTTTAAATAATAAACAGAAATCTAATTTTAAATAATAAATGGTTGGTATTTTAATAGCTAACTCTAAATTTTAGCTAAGATATAACATTTTTTATTTTGAAAAGAAATTATTATATTCATGTATATAATTTTACTTACAGGGCATTATGTTTTTAGTTAAAAAGTTTAAAGAATATATTTATACTTATTTTTTTAGGAAAGTTTGAAGACTACAATTTTGCTGTCTTTCTAGTTTCAATCTAAACTATATCTAGATTTACATTAAAAAGAAAGAAAATAATAATATTAAGTATATTTATTTAAAATTTATTATTTAATAACCAAAAAAATTTATATTTTTAAAATTATATATTTTCATAATTTAATATTTAAATATAAATGTAAAAATATAAGCATTTGTGGTTAAGATTTAAAAATAAGTAGATTTTAAGAGTTTCTATTTTTTATATATTTTAAATTTATATTTTATATTTTTTTGGTAAATCAACTATCTTATAATTTAATACTAGTAAATATATTAATATATTTTCAAGTCTCTCATTTCTAGAGGTTTATATGAGTAAATTTAAAATTGTTATACAAATACATTTTTTGTAATAGCAATCAATTTGTAGTTATCTATCTTAAAATAAGAATAAATATTTATATCTCAATGTGGAAGTATTAACTCTATTTAATCCATTTTTTCCTAGGTCCAAAGGGGAATTTTTAAATGGAAAAAAATTCACCTCAAAATTAGAAATAGTAGGATTTTTTGAGCTAGTGCTTTGGATGTTTTGGGCCAAGTGTTTAGTGTTTGATTTATTAAACAATTCACAAGGACATCACAACAAGAAAAGGAAAATGGAAAATCTGGAAAATGAAGAAGGAGAACGCAAAATCTTTGTTTAGTACAATTATTTAAGGGCATAAAAGATATTCCAGTAAGTAAGTGGCTTGATCAATGAGTATGTAAATGACAAAAATTCTAATTATTTAGATGAAAAAGTGAAGATTCTTTTGCTTAGTGTCTTTTCTTGTTGAGAAGCTAATTAATTATGTTTTCTAAAGGGAAAAGATAGAGCATAAATAACCCAACATGAAAAAGTGTTTTTTCCCATCAAATAAGTAAGAAAAAGTGTTTTTTCCCATCAAATAAGTAAAGTGAACATAATCATATTCATTTTGTAAATATATAAAAACTATGAAATAACTAAGTATATGCCTAATAAATAAAATAATTTTGTTCAAAGCACATGCTTGGGATAGCAAGGAAGCCATGTGCTAGAAGAAAAAAAAGTTGAGCATCGAGTACAAACCATTGAAAAATAGCACACATTGAACATTAATAATAGAATGAGCCATGAAATAAAGAAACCATGTTCTCTTCATGGATGCATTAACTTTAATTGACTAAACAAAAATCAAGTATTTAAGTAAAGGAAGTATAACCACTCAGAAAAGGTTTTGTATATTAACCTTAGACATAAAGGGTTGGTATTTTAATAATAATTTAATTTTAAATAATAAATAGGAATCTAATTTTAAATAAAAAATAGTTGGTATTTTAATAGGAATCTAATTTTAAATTTTAACTAAGATATAGTTTTTTTTTTAAGAAATTATTATATTCATGTATATAATTTTACCTATAGGGCATTATGTTTTTAGTTAAAAAGTTTAAAGGATATATTTATACTTAACTTCTTAGGAAAGTTCGAAGACTACAATTTTGTTGTCTTTCTAGTGTCAACCTAAACTATATCCAGATTTACATTAAAAAGAAAAAATGATAATAGTGCACATATTTATTTAAAATTTATTATTTAATAACCAAATTTTGTAAATTTTTAAAATTATATATTTACATAATTTAATTTTTAAATATAGATGTAAAAATATAAGTATTTGTGTTTAAGATTTAAAAATAAGTAGATATTTTAAGAGTTTAGATTTTATATATATATTTTTTAATTTTTATTTTATATTTTTGGGCTAAACCAACTATCTTATCATTTAATACTAGTAAATATATTAATATATTATCAAGTCTTTGAATCCTAGAGGTTTTTATGAGCAAATTTTAAATTGCTATACAAATATATTTTTTGTAATAGCAAGCAATTTATACTTAATCTATCTTAAAATAAGAATAAATATGTATATCTAAGGTGGAAGTATTAAGTCTATGTAACCCATATTTTCCTAGGTCCAAAGGGGAATTTTTAAAGGGAAAAAAATGCCCTCAAATGTGATTTGCAATAATTAGAAATAGTAGGATTTTTTGAGCTCGTGCTTTGGGTATTTTGGGCCATGTGTTTAGTGTTCGATTTATTAAAAAATTCACAAGGACATCACAACAAGCAAAGGAAAATGGAAAAGCTAAAAAATGAAGAAGGGGAACACAAAATCTTTGTTTAGTACAATTGTTTAACGGCATAAAGGATATTCGAGTACATAAGTGGCTTGATCAATGAGCATGTAAATGACAAACATTCTAATTATTTAGATGAAAAAGTGAAGATTCCTTTGCTTAGTGTATTTTCCTGTTTAGAAGCTAATTAATTATGTTTTCTAAAGGGAAAGGATAGAGCATAAATAAGGCAACATGCAAAAGTATTTTTTTCCATCAAGTGAGTAAAGTGAGCATAATCATGTTCATTATGTAAATATATAAAAATTATGAAATGACTAAGTATATGCCCAATTAATAAAACAATTTTGCTCAAGGCACATGCTTGGGATAGCCAGGAAGCCATGTGCTAGAAGAAAAAAAAGATAAGCATAGAGTACAAACCATTGAAAAATGGCACATATTGAACATTAATGATAGAATGAGCCATGAAAGAAAGAAACCATGTTCTCTTCATGGGTGCATTAACGTTAGTTGACTAATCAAAATTCAAATATTTGAGTAAAGGAAGTATACCCACTCAGAAAAGGTTTTGTCAATGTGCTAAACAATGGAAATACTATTGCCAAATAAATATTGAAGATTGGTTTCGATTGAAAACTTAAAAATATAGCAGGAAAAAACATATATTATGGACCCATCTTATTGACTAGTATAAATACACACATATTATGGGATAATATAATTCAAAATAATTTATATGTTTCATTAACCACATTAAATAAGAATATTTAGGGATTGCGGGGACTACATGTGAAGAACATAAACAAATATTTATTTAACTTGGATTTTTGGGAAGGAGATGAACATATGCATAACCATTGGTACCAAGTTAATTATGTTTGACTTTGTCAAGATGGTGAACTCAAGAAGAAGAATGGTTCTTTGAGTTGTTAGTCAACACCACTCACCAATTTAATCTTTCTAAAATAATGCAACATTAAGCAACATTCACATGAAAAAATAAGGATGATGTATCATTTGATTTGATCAAGATAATGTATTGTTAATCAATAGTGGAAAACATTAATGAAAATTAATTATGACAAAAATTATCCATTTTTACCATATAAGAGAGGATGTGAGTCCATAAGCCTACATAAGTGTGAAAACAAGATTCTCTAGTTCTTTTCTCTCCATATCCTTCATAACATAAACATTGGAGTTATTCTCCATAATGAATTGATAATGAATAATTTCTAAGGTGAGAAGCGAGAAATATCTAAACAAGTTTTGAACATTAATCAATGTTGGTTTAGAATTTCAATTGAATACTTTCTAACATTTCCATACTTGAGAAATAAATTCAAAATCTAGTAGGAGATGTAAAATCTCTTCCACGTTCTTCTTGCATACTAATAATTTAGTACAAATTTGATGTCCTCTAAATCTAAAGGGTTTCTCTAGCATAATTTACCTTCTAGAGAATAAAATAGCCAAGAACACCACATTAACCCAATATATTTCTTGCATTATCTTCTTCCAAATCCCAGTTTGATGGATATGATAATATTATTTTAAAGATATGAGATATTCCCCATTTACAATGTATTTACCTAAGTCTTGGGTGAATTAATTGTCTTTTAATTAGAAAAAATTAATTACACACACGAAAATTGTCAACAAGGGTAGGTTTTTTTATTTCAAGGTTAATATGAAAGATATATGCAAGTAGAAAATAACCAAAATTGATCAATATAAAACTCTCTTTATAAGGTCATGGAATTCAACCAAAATAGAATTTTGTTGTAACCCTCCACTCTTGCACACTAATAATCATCATCGTTAAACCTTTCAGTCATAATTTCAATCACTCCACACATAGTACTAAAATGGAAATCATTCTTGCATGATAAATGTCACTCAATCATTCATGATCACACTTGAGGGAAATCAAATAAATAACACTCATGGAAAGAAATTCAATAAACCATTCAGATGAAATCACTTAATTAAAAACCCCATTACAATCATTCAATCCACTCACTAAAAAACTTAATGTAATAGATAAAGTAGCAATCAATATCACACTCTATTTTAACAATAACTCATAAATGTAGCGACACTTGAATAAAAGAAACATACAACTGAGAAAAGGGATTGGTCTAGGAATTATGTTTTCACGCAAGCAATCTATTTAAAATATTATGAAAAATAGTTAATAATCAATAACTTCGACACTTCAACAAAATTTTGTAACGATGATAACTAAACAATACTGAACATATCATGTAAGAGAATTAAAATACAACTACTATACCGGCTTGCTAACACAACAATCCTTTTGTAGCAACTCCATTTTTTTTTGTATACTATTTCAATGCTTAACCATTACCGGTTTCCTGAACACTTTGTCATCATGACATCGTTGTTATTGGTTTAGGGATGAGATTCCATTTTAGCTTTAATTAAAATTACCATGGTTAAAAAATTTTCCCATATGAACTTATCCACCCCTAATCTCTATTATACCATTATATTTTTATCACAAAGGTACCCCTCTAACCCTATGTGAAATTATAAACACATTTCCACTTATGTAATTTAACCATTTCTATATCCTTTAATCTATGATCTAATTTCACATGATTCAATACATGAATGATATAGTTTTTATAAAGTACTTATAATGAGCTATATGTTCTGTCACCCTAGTCATTTCACAACTATTAATTTGATGTTTTCCCACCATATCAATTTCAGATTTATTAAATCAATGTTTTGCCACAATAGTCATTAGAATTCATTAAAATTAACCCACCTGTTGATTTGTTCCACTCACTGGTTACCATGTGGAAACTTAACGTGGCCTCACATTGCCCTCTTGCATTTTTTGATATGCCACATGTACGATGGAGATTAGCTGAGGGAGATCAACGGTTCTAAAGTGTGATGGAAACCCTAAGGGGTTTACCCCAGGCTCCTCTGCCTCATTTCATCATTTAGTAGTGTGGGTGAGAGGCTGGCTGGTTCTCTGGACTCCGCCACTATGGCTAATCTGCAAGGGTTTTTCGAAGTCCTTTGCCCTTCATTTCTCCATCCTCGTCATGGTTGTAGCTTTTCCTCAGCATTTTGACCCATAAAACTACATTGCAGAGATTTTGTGTGTGATTTCCTCCGTCAGTTTTGTGAGGAGTGGGGTTTAGCTTGGCACATAATAGGGATTTGTTTTGACACCCTCACAAGTAAGTAGATTTGTGATTTTTAATTTTGTTTAATATTATTCCAATTATCTGTTTGATTGCTAACAATTTTCATATGGAATTTTGCAGCATGGTTTCACATTGCGAAGAAGTTGCACAAAGGTTCGACGTTATTCATCGTTGAACCTTCAGGTAAAATTTTATCCCTAACTTTTTTTTATCCATGAATTTCGTTTATTTAATTTACGAATGGCTTTGGTTGCTTTTCATAGAGGTTGTCCTCTGCCCTTCCTACGAAAACATGGAGCAGTTACCTCATCCCTTCAATTCTACGACAATGCTCCTGAGATCAACTGTATCTAGTCATTCTTTGTCACACGGAGAGGTAAGCCCCAATTAAATCCTTCTTAGGTTTCGATTTCCATTACTCTATCTCTCTGTGGAATTTTTTTGGCTTTTACTTTATATATATAATGTCAAATTTGTATATATCTGGGTCATAAACCCTACTTTTCCCTTTCTGGGTTTGTCCACATACATTCCACTAAAATATTGATCTGTGCTATGTGAAATTTCTCTTTCCAGTACTCTATTTGGGGTTTTTATTTTATTTCTTTCATATTCTCTCTGAATAATGGTTATACTGCCCTATTTGTATTTACCTAAATTTTCGCAGAGTTCCTGTATAATAGATTCTCCTCTGCCAGAACGTTTCAATATTTATTTTGTTATAGACTTTATATTAGGCAATTTTCTTGATTTTACCCTTGCATGGGCTTTGTAATGCTTATTTTGTGTGACTATTTGAGTCAACATGAATATGGTGGATTTGGGTCAACGTGATTAATCTGCGTGACCACAGGATTTAATTTGTCAACAATATGGTTTCAAATTAAAATAGTTCAGTATGTTAAATTTGTTTGTTTTCACAGAGTCTCTTCTTGAGTTGAATTTTACTTTCAATTATAATTTCTTATTTTATTAATTTTCTGTTATATGCACATACAACCACAACCAAGCTTGGCTAGAGCCCCTCTTAAATCTATTACATTGTAGGTTTCATATTTAATTTTCTCGTCATACTTAGTCCAACGTGACCCTGTTGCACTTATTTCGCATGAATTATAGGGTTAGCGTGACCTTGTCAGCATATGGTTTAATTGCATATCAGTGTGGGATTCATGTTACAATAGTTTAGAGAACCTCTCATATTCTAGTTAAATTTTTTATTCAATTTCTTACTTTCATAGCAGACTTAGGACTACACTGTTAAACAATTATCTAAGTTTTACCTCTTTACTGTCATTTATGTACTTAATCGTATTTCTTACCCAGAAATGGGGTTTCGTTTGTAATCCCCAGAATTACCATTTGTTGGTTCCATATTAAGACTTTCTCAATTAACTTTAGGATTTTTCGTCTTGTATATTCATATAGCTAATTGTATTGTTTGAGAACCATGTGAGATATAACCTATGTTTCTTAATTTAATAATTTAATTTTTCCATGTTATAATGATACTTTTCTAATTCTTAGTTTCATATGATGAGTAATATAATTGTTTTATCTCCTCTTTTGTTCATGATGCTGGCGCATAAGCCTTAGCCCTCTATGAGTTGTTATTATTTTAATTTTTAGGTATGGTTTTCATATACCAATCATGAGTTCCTTTTACTCACATAGTTTAGATTAAATGTGTTGGTACTTATGTGTTTTCTTCTTCTCATTTGCATTGCTTAGAAAGAATGCGTACCTCTACTCGGGTTCTGCCCATGAAGGTAATATGCAGTCTGCTAGTGCAGGCCCATTCTCGGATTGAGGTTTGGCACAATACCCTTTTTATTTATCAGTTCCCCACAAATTTCTTTTTTCTATTGTAAATATATTTTTAATTAATTATTTGCATGTTTCTATAATTGTTACCAATATAATTTATGTGTTCTAATATGGATAACTACTACCCATGTTGCTCCTCTTTCTCGGATTTGGACAAGTATTCCTGCACGCAAACATACTTCCCTATATATGTTACTACAACTTATTTAAATACTATCTCGTCCTTATTTATACTCTTTTGTTTACACGTTGAATCAACATTACGTACATCATTCCCTAACTGTGTGTATAGGTGAAGAACGAAGTCTTGGAAGAGTATACTCAGATAATTCAACTATCATTACCTGTCTTCATATATTGATAATATGCCTTCTTTTTATTAATTAGTCCATTTTTTTTCTAATTCTTGACTTGTATTTGGAAGGTTTTCTCTCAAGTCTTTTAGTTGAGTTACATTCTTCAGATGTCCCCTTTTCAGCGTAGGTTAACAGTTTGACTCTTTCTTTCTTAGGTTGGTTACCTGTTGTACCATTGTGGATGATTTGACACTTAGGTTAGTCCAGTTCTTCTAGGGATTATGTATCAAGGCCATGCTTGGTTTTTTACCATAATTTATCTGGATGCAACTATTTTTTTTAATTTCAATTAGTCACCTAGAGATATAGATCTATATGACAGTGATATTATCAACAATCTCTAAGAAGTTTTGTAATTAGACAGTTTATGTATGAAAGATTTGGAATTCTGAATTACCTATTTCATGTACTGTCTCTTCTAAATTTTCATGCTGACATATATATATATATATATATATATATATATATATATATATTATTTTTTCATATATTTTCTCCAAGATGTAATATATATTAGTTTCCATCGTTTCCTTTCTTATTTAAGTTCCTTTACTTTTACATGTACTCATATTTTTGCATATGTATATCCATTTGTATATTCCACATGCATTAATAATCACAAGTGTTTGTTGATTGCATTACTTTACTAAACCCTCCTATGCATTTATACTTAATAATAAATTATCATAATATGACCTTGTCCCTGAGTTTATATCAAATCTAATTTTTATTGGCTACCAGTACTTTAGACTGTGTAACATAAAAATAGACTTCACTGTATTTAATTACAAAGAGTACATTGTACTATACACATGGAAAAGGACACTGTACGATACACAGAAGTATTTACTAAATATTTTAATAAGAATTTAGATGTCAACGGTACACAATAAGACTTAAACCTTTTGACGTAATTATGCCTGTGATTTGAGACCATTTCTATTATCTAAAACACTTTTATAACATCAAAAATTTACTAGAAAACCACAGTAGGTACATACCAATGTGTAAATACGAATTTTCCTTCCAACCTCGATCTTCTCCTCAAAGATCTCCCCCGAGAAGAGACCAATATTCCGCAGTGTTGACAACCCTTTGTCACACTAGTGATGATGATTTTAAGCCTTCTTTCCATTAGCATGATTCCATAATGACGCCCTATTATTATGGTTGTTGTTTTCCATAAACTAGACTTTTCTTTTGTTTTTTCCAAAAAATCTTACTTTAAAACTTGCTTTTCCTCAGCTTTTACCTCTTCCTAGTAACTTTACACTTTACTGGGGATTTTATTAGATCTTATTCTCCCATCTAATTTAAATATTTATTTAATTTTCTCCAAATGATTTTCTGGAGAGTTTTGGGAAAGTTTGGAATTCTATTCCATCCTCATGGATAAGAATTTTCTGGTCTCCATTACTCTATCTTTACCACATGACCATTTATTTCATAATTAATTATTAATTTAAAAATACATATTTTCATACATAATTGTTCCGTAGGTCCACCTGGATCTTGGTTTTATTTACATCACATAAAAGTTGTAAATCAGGGGTATTACATAGTCCCCCGCTAAAACAAAAACATCGTCCTCGATGTTGCAAATTACTCTGATTATTATTTAAATAACGATGGATACAATCTCTTCATACTTTCTTCCCACTCCCAGGTAACTTCTCTAGGTGTAAAGTGCTTCCATTTCACTTTCACCCGAGCTATTGTTCTATTCTAGAGCAAGGCTTCTTCCCATTCCAATATACGAAGTGGTTTTGGAAGAAAGTCCCCTTCTGTTTCCACATGTATCAAAGTCCACTCAACCACGTGAGAAGGATGATGCACATATTTCTTCAACAATGATGCATGAAAAACATTATAAACTTTAATATGATTAGGTAGAGCCAATTTGTAAGCTATTGGGCTTCCATTTTGTCAACAATTTTGTTGGTTCTGAATACTACGACTTCCACAAATACCATGATGGGCAAATTTCTTAATTCTGACCCAAGTATATATGGATTCTGAATCTTGAATTTCTCCAGAATTTTATCTATTTACATATTCTTTCCGTTGGTCTTGAGATGCTTTGATGTTTTGTTGGATTTTGCTTATTGGTTGTCCCGCCCAACTTAGTGTATCAAGTCCAAGTACTATTTTGTCCTCTGGCTAATTTGCATATAAGTGGAGTGTGTATTTTTTTCCACATGTGCCCAAATGGACTCTTTTTACAGAGATCCGTGTTCACTGTTAGTAATATTTTCCATCTATGTGTCCCCACTTCACGGTCTATCCATTATACATGGAATTACAACCCATAAATATTTGGTTTGTCCTTTATTTTCACCATCCCATGAGGATGACTAGTTTTGCTAAAGTTCAACTTTTTCCTTATTCTCCAAAACAATGTTTTTAGCCTAGGGCAACTAAATCTTGGGCAATAACATATCTATCTTTATATTCATGAAGCCCAAGATTATTTTATGAACACATTTTCTGCTCAAAGGCCCTTTTCTTGGACCCAAGGAAGTGAACAATAGCTGTTTTGTTAGAGTCTGTCCACTAACATCATTGGGAGTCACAATAGAACAGACATTTTCTGTAGCCTGACACCATGATAAAATCCACATATTGCTCCACTTCCATTCTGAAATCAGAAGAGGGTTCAATAAACCTACAAGTTGTTGATGCTCTACGTTAACCCATTAGCACTCCAAACATATTTCGAAGTAATCATCTATTTCCTTCTTCATTCCTGGGAAAAACATATTTTTCCGCAAGGTTGTCACCATCTTTTAATAACCTGGATGACCTGAATAAGGTCTCTTATGTTATTCATCTAGAATCCCTTGTTTCAAGGTAGATACATTTGGAACATACAACCTCTGCTTATAACTTATTAATCCTTTCGGATTCATGGTGTATCTTGGAATTTCGGCTTGATGTAATTTTTCCTGCAATTTCAAATATTGGGGATCCTGCAAAAAAAATTCTTGGATCTATTCCTCCCCATAAAATTTCACACTGCTACCTGTATATGAAAAAACTTGATGGGAATGTCTACTTAAGGTATCAAAAATTTGATTTTCCTTTCCTTTATTGTGTTTGATTTCCATATCAAATTCATTAATGAAATCTAACCATCTTGTTTGCCTTGCATTCAAACCTATATGACTAAAGAAATATTTCAAACTGATATGATTAGTCATTAGTACAAATTTCTTACCCAACAGGTAGTTTCGCCACATTTTTAATGCATATTTACAACAACTAATTCCAAGTAAGACACTACATAATTTTGCTCATGTTTCTTCAATTTTTGGGACTCATAGGCTATCAATGCATTATCTTGCAACAATACTCCTCCCAAACCTTCTATACAAGCATTAGTGAACACAAAAAACTCTTTTCTAGATCAGAAATTTTTAGGATATGTGCAGTAGTTAATTTTTGTTTCAACTGCTCAAAACTCTCTTGGCACTTGGCTGCCCATTCAAACTTCACACCTTTTTTCTGCACAAAGGTAATGGGATAAGCCAATACAAAAAATCCTTATACCTATTTGCGTTAATATCCAAAAATACCCATAAAGGAACATATTACTGGTACATTGGTGGGTACAGATCAATTTAATATTGCTTGTACCTTTTCTAGAACTACTGCCAATCCTTTCTTGGAAATAACGTGTCCCAGATATTGAATCTTGGGTTTGTAAAACTCACACTTGCTGAGTTTTTCATAAATTTGGTGTTCTATGAGTATTTTAATAATTATTCGAAGATATTCTTGGTGTTCCTCTTTGTTCTTAGAGTACACCAAAATATCATCTGCGAAGACTAACACACACTTATGCAAATGTTTGTGTAAGACACTATTCATGAGGCACATGAAATTCGCGGGGAGTTTGTGAGTCCAAAGGGTAAAACTACAAACTCATAATGTCCATATCAAGTTTGGAAAGTCATTTTATGTATATCTTCATCTTTGATGTGGAGCTGATGATAACCAACTCTCAAGTCAATTTTTGAGAATAGGGTTGCTCCCCTTACTTGATCGAACAGATAATCTATTTGTAGGAGGGGGTACCAGTTCTTGATGGTTAAATTTTTTAATTTTCTATAATTTGTGCACATCCTGAGGCTTCCATCCTTATTCTTGAAAAAAGAAACTGGTGCTTCCCATGTACCCTTTTTTTAGTAATTCCTGCAACTGAAGTTTCAGTTCTATCATTTCAAGGGCTCTCATTCTATAAGGGGCTCAGAAACTCGAGTGGTCCCAGGTACCAGCTCAATAGCAAAATAAATATCTCTTCGAAGGGGAAGTTGAGGAATTTCTTCAGGAAATGCATCCTGGAAGTCCTTAATCATTGGTAAATTTTCTACAAGTTCATTTTCTGCTTTTTGTTCCAAATATTCAATTTGGACATCATACACTCGACAAAATTTCCTTTATGTCCACTTCAGCTGTAATGTAGAAATTTTCCTTATAAATACAGGTTTTGGTTTCCCTTTTACTACCACTAAATATCCTAGATCATTAGTACAATTTAATGTTTTTTCTAAATAGTTTACTACTGCTTTATGCTATTCTAGCCAAACCATACCAACTAGGAGGTCACAACATCCTAAGGGAAGGATATTGAAATTGAAATCTGTGATGTACCCATTTAATTTGACAGGATATTTGTGGAATTTATGGGTGAAATTCTATTTCATTCCTGCAACCAACTGCACCAGCCAAAAGTGCTGAAAAGTTTTTGTTTTGAATTTACATTTTTCCACTATGTGGTGACTAATATAACTTAAAATAGCTCCACGATCAATTAAAATAGACACAGTTTGGTCAGAAATGATACCTTCAATTTCAATAATAGTTGATTGATGCTCAACTTGTATGTCTTCCAATGTCGCACTGATATGGGGAATGCTTCGGGCAACATCATTCACTATGGTTTCTTCCCTCACTGCTTGAATTTTCTGAATTGCACGAGTGTTGTATGGGAAGTCCTGCAAAATGTGAGGCTCCACGCATCCCCATAATTTCAAAGGTTTCTTAGCCTTTACCACATTTTCTCGCTTGTTGTTCCCTTCCATGGGCTTCAAACCTATGTGAGAATGGGATGTCTGATATTCACCACCTTTATTGAACTTTTTCCTCTCGTGGTTTCTCCCGAAATTCTTTAGATAAGCTAGTTTGGATCTTTCTGAACTTGTTTCAACCTTCCCTTTTTCCTTATTCTACCAAATTTTCAGCTGATCATTCCTGCCTTTAAATTATTGGTAGCAAAGCCATGCCTTCCGCACAGCCTTGTCCATAGTCTTTGGATTGTCGAACTCAATTATTTCTTTATAAATAGTGGGTAAATGATCTGAAAGGAGCGTATTAGTTTGATGTGCTAAGTTTCCTTTCAATATTAAAAACATGCACAATTTGTCTCCATTTGTTTGCTTAAGGAATGAGTGTTTTAACCATGAAACATAGATGAATTTGTGAACTTTAAGCATGAAAATAAGCCTAAAAAACACTAAACAATAGTGTATAACAGAGAAATACAATCACACATAAGTTTTATACAGTAGGCATGATGAAGCAGTTCACCCCTCCTGGGCTACACCTGCTAGTCCGGCTCCCAATGGCAAGCACCTCTTTGTCATTATGCTAAAAATTAAAAATTAAATGTGTTTATAGGCCTCTAATGGTTGTTTTCTCTGCACCGATGGCTCCAGAATTCTTAAATTAGTCTAGGTAGAGTCTTGTTTCACCCAAATTGGTTGAAAATTGACCTTCTAATGCATTTTTCCCAATGTCAGCTAGAAAAGCTCCACTAAAAGTGGAGACTGGCTCTTAATTGGAGTTAAATTAATGGAATGCCCTAAAATTAGGGGCATGCTCCAAATATGCCAGAAAGACTGTTAAAATTAACATTAAACAGTTTTAGGTGGGGTGGTCACATGTCGACCCCCTGCCTTAAACTCTACATTTCAACCGTTTGAATCTCCGCACAATAGAGGAGCGGAACCTGAAGTTAAACAACGTTCTAAAAATGGTTTCGTATAACTATCGTTTAAATTCCATGTGACATGTCTCAAAGACTCCTCTGGAATTTACGGTTAGTTAATCGTTAACCCACAACTATCAACTACAACTTTAATGTTACCGCCTTGCATGTGATCGCAACCTTTACCACTGGTGTTAAGGTTTTGTAGCCGTCGGTGCTGAAGTTTGATGTCGGGCTGTAATATACCATGTGAATGCAACCACAAGGCCACCAATGGGTTGGGACCGTTGGTGGTCCCCTCCCCCAACTCAAAAAATTCAACACAATAAATTAACATGGAGGACCATAGTGTTAAAAAACACATGGTAGGCAGAATGGTCACAGGTCTTTGCAGGTGCTATGGAGGTCACAGGGTCGAACCCCCCGGACTCCAATAAAATTTTAATCAACCCTCTAGAGGACACGTGGAAGCCTCTAGGCTTGCCATGTGTCTCTCATCTAACGGACCATAAAAAAACCTGACTTCTCCATCCAACAATCAGAATCACCTCTGTACCACAAAAAATCAATGGCCCAGATTAAGCCACGTAGTGCGATTTGATTGGTTGTAAGAAAAGGGAATAATCCCCAGAATATGCCATCTGTTGACTGTACCTGTATGTTGATTGGGCATCCCAGTCACAAAATTTTAGCTATTTGGGAAAATGAACAGAACGCGCTATCTTCCTCATACCACATCGGTTTTTTGAACCGTTCACGACACCGAAATCACAACGACGATACCTTTCTGGTCGCTCAAATTTGGTATAGTTTCGAGCACTTTCAATTTTTAGCATAACACATGATCTCCTAATCACACCTCCCCATTCGAAAGCTTTTGGACCCAAAAATACTTTAATCACTTGTTCAGAAGATGAGGGTACAGGTCCCTCATCTTTTCCACTTCCATCCATCTTGCCTTACTTGGTTTGCTGCCCTTGAGCCCAATTTGAAGATAATCGACACTTCCCCTCTTAGAAGTGTGTGTCCTCCTATCAAGGATGGAATCCTTCTTGAGCTCATCTAGAAATTCTGGTGAGAAATATTCTATAGATGGTAGCTGAATATCACTCCCTTGATCATCAATCAAGGGGGCTCATACAAACGTAAATTCTCCACATTAACAATGGAATACATTTTCATATATGAAGGAAATTCAAGTTGAAATGCATTATTACCAAATTTTTTAATGATCTTGAATGGACCATAACAAATGGGCTTGAGATTTTTACCTTCTCCTTGCATCCTTTCTTTGCTTATGTGCAACCATACTTCATCTCCTTCTTGAAACTTGTGATCAACTCTATATTTGTCATGCCTCTCCTTGTATTTTCTTTGACTCTTCTCAAGTTGTTATTGAACTTGTTGATGAATAATCTGAATTTTCTCAATGAACTTTCGAGCCTTGTCAATATCACTATGCCCATCAATTGCAACATCCTTCTTAAAGATGAAGTATAATGGCAATTTCAGCAAATACCCAAAGCAGGCTTCAAATGGTGAAGTATTTGTAGAAGAGTGCTTGGCCCAGTTGTAAGTGTGCTGAATGTAATGTAGTTGTTCATCCCACAACTTGGGATGTTTGCTGCAATATCCTCTCAATAGATGCACAATGATTCTTTTCACCACCTCGGTCTGGCCATCAGTTTTTGGATGAAAAGCAATACTCTTTTTCAACTTTGTGTCCATCATCTTCCAAATATTGGACCAAAAATTCCCAATGAACCTGCAATCCTTGTCACTAACAATAGAAGTTAGAAAACCATAATGAACCCATACATGTTGAAAATAAAGTTCAGCAGTTTGTTCATCAGTAATATTTTTCTTACATGGCATAAGTATACACATTTTACTGAATCTATCGACAACTACATAAAGATAATCATGTTGTTTTCTTGACATAAGTAGACCTCCAACAAAGTCCATGGAGACATTCTCCCATGGCCTTGATGGTATCAATAGTGGTGTGTAAAACCCAAGATTCCTATTGCTAGGCTTGCTTGTTGCACACATAGAACATCCTCTTATAAACAGTGACACACTATCTATCATGTGAGGCCAATAGCAATACCTCTGTAGATGCGCCAATGTTTTTCTTACCCTAAAGTGTCCAGAAATAAGAGTCGAATGAACCTCTCTCATGACACTAAGTCTCTCTCCTTGTGGTATACATAGCTTGCCCAATTGAAACAACAAATTGTTATGCATGTGATAATCATTTTCCTCAACTTGATTCTCTTCACTCAAACTAGCATAAAAATCTTGAAAATCAGCATCAGATGCATAGTGTTCTATGTAACTCTCATGTACAATAGAATCATTTTTAAGTAAAGTAGAAGCATTTATAATTGGCCTTGAAATAATATCAAAAAATTTATTGAAAATACCTTTCCTGTACCTTATAACCAAGTGGAATTGTTGAAGAAATCCCATCCACTTGAAATGTCGTGATTGCTGCAATTTTGTTTGTGACTACAAGTGTTGTAATGGTTGGTGATCGGTATGTTTAATCATCTATTTACCCATCAAATAGTGTTTCCAATTCTTGATTCTTTGTACCAACTCATACAACTCTTTTTAGTATGTAGGATAATTATTTATAACACCATTGAATGTTTCAGAGTGAAAAGTGATAGGCTTACCATGCTGCAAAATTACTGCGCCCATGGAATAATCACTAGCATCAGTTTGAATCTCGAATGGTTGTCTGAAATATGGTAATGCAAGAACCAGAGCTGAATTGATATTGTCTTTTAAAGCTTCAAAAGGTTGCTTCTATTTTCCTCCCCATTGGAAGCCTTTCTTCATAGTTGTCACGACATGCATAGGAGCTACTATGGTAGAAAAGTTAGCAATAAAATTTCTCCAATATCGAGTTGTGCCTAAGAAATTTCTTACCTCAGTTACTGATTTGGGAGTGGGCCAATTCACAATGGATTCCAATTTAGAAGGATCAATTCTCAACTCAACTCCTCCTATAATGTGTCCCAAATAAACCAGAGAAGTCTTTCCAAATTCACACTAAGACATCTTAACAAATAATTTATCTTTCCTCAAAACATCAAGCACATTTTTCACATGAAAGACATTTTCTTCTCTTGTTTTGCTGAAAATAAGATATCATCTAAATACACAATCACAAAGTAATAAATAAATGGACGCAAAACATTATCCATAACACGCATGAAATTCGTTGGTGCATTACACAAACTAAATGGCATAACCAACCATTCAAAGAGTCCTTGTTTGGTTTTGAATGCAGTCTTCCATATGTCACTTTCTACAATTCTTACTTGATGATATCCACTTCGTAAATATAACTTAGTGAAAAAAATTTCTTCTTTCAGTTGATCTAGCAAATCATCTATCCTTTGGAGTGGGTATCAATTCTTTACCGTTATCTTGTTCAAAGCTCTGAAGTCTACACACATGCGCCAAGTCCCATTTTTCTTCGAAATCAGGACCATGGGTGAACCACATGGAAAAGTGCTTGGCCTTATGGGTCCCTTGTCCAAAAATTCCTTGATTTACCTCTTTATTTCAGAATTCTCCATTATTGACATGCAATACATGCCGATGTTTAGAAGAGGACAATCTTGTTGTAACTTAATCTCATGTTGAATCTACCTTTTACGAGGCAATACTGTTGGCTCATGAAACATCTCATGATGTGCATCAACTACATCATATAAATCTGATTTCAACTTAGGATCACAATCTTCAAATGACTCATTATTAACATCATATTTAGGCTTAATCATTAGAAGAACAAAATTCTTACTTGAATTCACCAACCTCTTTACCTGTCTAGCATTTACCATTGCAATATTTGTCTTCTTGTGATGTGCTCTAACAATGTACTCCTTTCCATATTTGAATAAATGGTAT
Source organism: Pinus albicaulis (assembly GCA_034641835.2). Lineage (NCBI taxonomy): Eukaryota > Viridiplantae > Streptophyta > Pinopsida > Pinales > Pinaceae > Pinus > Pinus albicaulis. Next base: position 519,889,077 of record CM076572.1, on the reverse strand, counting down.
TTGTTCTCATGGCGATGGAAGATCACTTTCCTATCATACAAGTAAGGACTGCCCAACACAACACCTGTAATATCAAGCAGAACTGCATCTAATTCAATTGTGTGAACAAAATGTGCAGTTATTGCAAAGCGCAATATGCACTTCTTTGACACCTGTAAATTTGCATCCTTACAAATACACCCAAGTGGATATGTTTTTGGATGTGGAGTGGTCTCAAGATTAAGTTTCTTGACCAAGTCTTCATAGATTAAGTTTTCTTGTGACCCACTATCAAACAATGTGTCAATCTTGGTATGTTTGGATATGACCCTCACATGAAACAGTTCAATTCTCTCTTCTTCATTTGGAGCTTGTATGTGACAGTTTGAAGTACTAGTACTTGGTTTTGTTTCAATTTCTTTATGCTTCATGTTCTTCAATCCCATGGCTGTAATTTTAGTTTCATCACCTGAATCCTCTCCTAAGTCATGTTGATTTGTAGCTAAAATTTTCTTCTTTCCTTTGTTATTGTTATACTTGGGTCTCTTTTCAGGATGTAATTTCCAATGATTTTTCTCTTCATGGCCTTCTCTTGAAGAATGTTTACAAACCATTTTCTCTCCCTCTTTCTTGATAGATGCATTATTTTTGCCTTTTCCTTTTGAGGCCTTCTCTTTGTTTTTCCCCTTAAAAGGTTTCTTCCTACTCTCATCAATAATGTTTTTCCCTCTTGCTTCTAAATGTGTAGCTTTAACACATACCTCATCTAATCTTGTAGGGTTAAACATGAGAAAAATATGCCTTAATTAGCTATGTAAGCCTCCTATGTACTTGAGAAAAGTATCTTGACTCTGCAAATCTACCCCTAATAAGAGAGCTCTTCTCCTAAATTCTTGGATGTAGTCTTGTACATTTTGTCCTTTCAATTGTCTAAAATTTTTCCAGTTCATTATGGATTTTTACAAGTAAGCTAATGGATAAAAATTTTGTTTTATTGCAGTAATGAAATCAGACCATGATAGAATAATATTACCATGCTTCTTTATCTCCTCCTTTGTCTTGGCTTCCCACCAAACAAGAGTTGCACCTTCCATCCTCAATGAAGCTAGTTCGATTTTTGTATCATCATCATGAAGGTTCTGAATTCTAAAATAGACCTCCAATTTCCCAATCCAATTATCACGCTTTTCTGCATTGACTTCACCATTAAACATTGGCAGTTCAAACTCAACATCAAGTTTTAGAAAAGGAATTTTACCAGTTTTCTTTGACTTGTGTGATTAGTGTACTGAAGATGAACTAGAGGATGATGATGATGAGGGTGAGGATAGTGACTTTCCACTACCTCCATTTCCTCCATTACCCTTCTTTGATTTATCTTCATCATTGTGGCCTCCTAATGATGCTTGACCTTCCTTATGAAGTTTGGATCCTTCTCCTTCGAGTATTTCATTCCTTTCTTGATAAAGGACTCTCACCATTTCAGCCATGTCAAGGAATGCTTTCCTGAATAATCTTTCTTCTTCTTTTGGATCCACCTCTTTGTGGGTTTCTTCTTCTCCTGTAGGCATTCTTATAGCTTATTCTGCTTCTTTTGGAGGTGAACTAGGTGGTGGAGAATGTGGCAATATTGCCCTCTTTTTTTGTGGCTCACTTTGAGAGCCTCTTGCTTCCACCAATTTTCCTTCTCCTCTCTTATTCTTGAGCCTAGTAAGCATGAAAACACTTGCAAAAAGTTACCAAATATTTTCACACAAAAACACTAGAGATTAAACTCACACTCTGATACTAACCTGATCTGAAAGGAGTGTATTAATTTGATGTGCTAAGTGTCCTTTCAGTATTAAAAACATGTACAATTTGTCTCCATTTGCTTGCTTAAGGAATGAGTGTTTTAACCAAGAAACATAGATGAATTTGTGAACTTTAAGCATGAGAATAAGCCTAAAAAACACTAAAAAATAGTTTATAACAGAGAAATACAATCACACATAAGTTTTACACAGTAGGCATGATGAATCGGTTCACCCCTCCTAGGCTACATATGCTAGTCCAACTCCCAATGGCATGTCCCTCATTGTCATTATGCTCAAAATTTCAAATTACATGAATTTACATGCCTCTAATGGCTATTTTCTCTACACCAATGGCTCCAGAATGCACAAATTAGTCTATTTAGACTCTTTTTTCACCCAAATTGGTCGAAAATTGACCTCCCAATGAATTTTCCCTAATGTCAGCTAGAAAAGCTCCACTAAAAGTGGAGATTGGCACTTAACTGGAGTTAAATTAATGGAAAAAAATAAAATTAGGGGCGCACTCCAACTCCACCGGAAATACCATTAAAATTAACATTAAACAGTTTTGGGTGGGGTGGTCACATGCCGACCCCCTCCCTTAAACTTTGTGTTTCAACCGTTTGAATTTCCGCACAATAGAGGAGCGGGGCCTGGAGTTAAACAACATTTCGAAAACTATTTTGTATAACTTTCATTTAAATTCCATGTGACAGGTCTTAAAGACTTCGTCGGAAGTTACGGTTTTTTAACCCTTAACCCGCAACCGTCAACTATAACTTTAATGTTACGGCCTCGCATGTGATCACAACCTTTACCACTGGTTTTAAGGTTTTGTAGCCGTCGATGTTGAAGTTTGATGTCCAGTTGTAATATACCATGTGACTTCAACCACGGGGCCACCAGCGAGTTGGGACCACTGGCAGTCCCCCCCGCCAACTCAAAAACTATAACACAATAAATTAATGCGTAGAACCATAGTCTTAAGAAACACATGGTAGGCAGAATGGTCAGAGGTCTTCACGGGCACTATGGAGGTCATGGGGTTGAACCCCCCGGACTCTAATAAAATTTTAATCAACCCTCCTGAGGACACATGGCAGCCTGTGGGCTTGCCATGTGACTCTCATCCAACGGACCATAAAAAAACCTCACTTCTCCATCCAACAGTCATAATCACCTTTGTACTGCAAAAATCAGTGACCCATATTAAGCCACATGGCACGATCTGATTGGCTGTAATAAAAGGGAATATTCCCCAGAATATGCCATATGTTGACTGTACCTATATGCTGTCTAGGCATCCTAGTCACAAAATTTTAGTTGTTTAGGAAAACGAACATAATGTGATATCTTCGTCATACGCCATCGGTTTTTTGAACCATTTGCAGTGCCAGAATCACAACGACGAGACCTTTCCGGCTACTCAGGTTTGGTGTAGTTTTTAGCACTTTCAATTTTGAGCATAACACATGATCTCCTAATCAGTAAATAGTTCAGAAATCATTGTACCTTAGATTTTTCTTCTCTTACGTATGGCACATATCGAAGTAAATTTGTGAATTTCATCACAAATTCATTAATGGTGAGTTGTCCCAGCCTTAGCTCATAAAAATCCTTTACTCTGTCATCATAATACCTCTCACTAAGGTATTGGGATTTAAATTTCTCCTGAAATGCTTCTCATGAAACAGTCTTTTCATCCAGCAAGTGTATGGTTTTGGTCTCTTCTCACCAAAGTGTGGCTTTACCTTGCAATTGGTAAACTGCCAGCCTTTATTTCAAATTACTTTCGTACTCATATACTTGAAAGTATTTAACCATATTCAGGAACTAGGCTTCCGCATAATCTTCCTTCTCCCTGTCAAAGGTTGGAGGCTTGATCTTGTGGAATTCCCCCTGCAACTCCTTTTTATTTTTGGATTTGGAGTCTTTTTTACTAAATTATTCCCCACTCTTAGACCTCTTTGAGTTGGGTTTTTTTCTTTCATTTTTATTTCTTGTTCTCCCTCTTGATGACTGGTTCTGGAGGTTAATTATATTATCAACCTTTCTTGCTTGTTGCTGGCTTGTAGTAAACGTTCATTGCTAGTTCTTAGTTGAACCATTTCCTACTACAAATTTTTTGATAATTTCTGGAATATGAGCATTTGAATCCGCTGGGGCCTCCTCATCCCCCATTTTCACATACAACTCTTCTCTGTGAGATATGACGACATCTGCAATTATTTCTTCACTTTAATGTGATGCAAAAAAAACAATTAGCACTCACAAAACATAATATAAATTGATTCATAATTCGTAATTCATAAACTAACTTTCTGACAGTAGAGTTTTTATGTGTTGGGACCCATAGGCCCAATGTTTTAACTTGGGCTTTGATACCACTTGTAACAACTCCAATTTTTTTATTTTATTTTTTATTTTTTTTATACTATTTCAATGCTTAACCATTACTAGTTTCCTTAACACCTTGTCCTCATGACATCTCTGCTATTGGTTTAAGGATCATATTTCATTTTAACTTTAATTAAAATGACCATGGTTAAAATGTTTCCCATATGAATTTATCCACCCCTAATCTCTATTATACCATTATATTTTTATCACAAAGGTACCACTCTAACCCTATGTGACATTATAAACACATTTCCAGTTATGTAATCTAACCATTTCTATATCCTTTAATCTATGGTCAAATTGCACATGATTGAATCCATGAATGATATAGTTCTTATAAAGTAATTATGATGAGCTATATGTTCTATCACCCTAATCATTTCACAAATATTAACTTAAAATTCTTCCACCATATCAACTTCAAATTTATTAAATAAATGTTTTGCCTCAACAGTCATTCGAATTCATTAACTTAAGCCACTTTTTTCTTTGTTCACTCATTGATTACCATGTGGAAAATTCACGTGGCCTAACATGGACCTCTCTCAGTTTTCGAGATGCCACATGTTCAATGGAGATCAGCTAAGGGAGATCAATGGTTCTGAAGTACGATGGAAACCCTAAGGGGTTTACCCCAGGATCCTCTGCCTCATTTGGTCATTTGGTTGTGTGGGTGAGTGGCCGTCTGGTTCTTTGGACTCCGCCACTATTGCTGATCTGCAAGGGTTTTTCGAACTCTTTGGCCCTTCATTTATACATCCTCGTCATGGTTGTAGCTCTTCCTCAATGTTTCAACCACTAAAAATACATTGCAGAGATGGTGTTCGTGATTTACTCTGCCAAGTTTGTGAGGAGTGGGGTTTAGCTTGGAACAAAATAGGGATTTTTTTTCAAACCCTCACAGGTAGTAGAATTTTTATTTTTAAGTTTTTTTCTAATGTTATTCCAATTATTTGGTTGATTTCTAATGATTTTTGTATGGCAATTTGCAGCATGGTTACACATTGCGAAGAAGTTGCACAGAGGATCGACGTTTTTCATCGTCGACCCTTCAGGTAACAATATATCCTTAACTCCTTTTTTATCAATGCATTTCTATTAGTTATTTTACGAATATATTTGGTTTCTTTTCGCAGAGGCTATCCTCTACCCTTCCTATGAAAACATGGAGCACTTATCGCATCCCTTCAATTCTGCGACGACACTCCTGAAATCAACTATCTCTGGTCATTCTTCATCGCGCAGAGAGGTAAGCCCTAATTAAATCCTTCTTAGGTTCTGATTTTTGGTACTCTATCTCTATATGGAATTTTTTTGGGTTTTAATTTATATCTATAATGTTGAATTTGTATATATTTGGGTAATAAACCTTTCTTTACCCTTTATAGGTTTCTCCACATACATTCCACTGAATGATTGATCTATGTTGTGTGAATTTTCTCTTTCCAGTACTCTGTTTGGGGTTTCTATTTTATTTCAATCATATTCTCTCTGAATAATGGCTATACTGCCCTATTTTTATTCACCCAATTTTTTGAAGAGGTTCAGTGTAATAATTTTTCCTCTGCCAGAACGCTTCAGTATTTATTTCATTACAGACTTGATATTAGGACATTTATGGATTGGACCCCTGTGTGGGCTTTGTAAATATGCATGAATATTTGAGTCAACATGCCTATGGTTGATCTAGGGCAGCATGATTTACCGACATGACCCCAAGATTTAATATGACAACAGTATGGATTTCAATTCAAATAGTTCAGTATGTTAAATTTGTTTGTTTTCAGAGAGACTCTTCTTGAGTTGAATTTTATTTTCAATTCTAATTTCTGATTTTATTAATTCTTTGTTATATACACATACAACCACAATCAATCTTGGCCACAACCCCTCTTAAATCTATTACGTTGTAGGTTTCATATTTAATTTCCTTGTCATACTTAGTTCAACATGCATTTGTTGCACTTAATCCACGTGAATTATAGGGTCAGGGTGGCCTTGTCAGCGTATGGTTTAATTGCATATCAGTGTGGGATTCAGGTTACAATAGTTCAAAGAACCTCTCAGATTCTAGTTAACTTGTTTATTTAATTTATTACTTTCATAACAGACTTATGACTACATTGTTTAATAATTATCTAAGTTTTACCACTTTATTGTCATTTATGTACTTAATCATATTGCTTACCCAGAAATGGGTTTTTCATTTGTAATCCATAGAATTACCATTCGTTGGTTCCATATTAAGTTTTCCTGGATTAACTTTAGGATTTTTAATCTTGTATATTCATACAACTGATTATATTATTTGAGAACTCTGTGAGGCCTAACCTTTGTTCTTAATTTAATAATTTAATTTTTCCATGTTATAATGATACTCTTTCGATTCAAAGTTTCATATATTGAGTTGTATAATTTTTTTATTTCCTCTTTTGTTCATGATGTTGGCTCATAAGCCTTATCCCTCTATGAGTTGTTACTCTTTGAATGTTTAGGTATGGTTTTCATATACCAATCAAGAGTTCCTTTTAGTCACATAGTTCAGATTAAATGCATTGGTACTTCTACAATTTATTCTTTTCATTTTTTGTTTCTTAGAAAGGATGTGTACCTATATTGGGATTCTTCCCATGAAGGTAATACATAGTCTGCTAACACGGGCCTATTATCGGATTGAGGTTTGGCACAATAACCTTTTTATTTATCAGTTCCCCACAAATTTCTTCTTTATGCTGTACATATATTTTTAATTTATTATTTCCATGTTTCTATATTGTTATCAATAGAATTTATGTGTTCTAATATGGGTAATTACTACTAAGGTTTCTCCTCTTTATCGGATTTGGACAAGTATTCCAGCACGGAGACATACTTCCCTATCCAGGTTAGTCCTACTTATTTAAACACTATCTAGTCATTTTTTATACTCTTCAGTTTACATGTCAAATCAACATTACTTACAACATTCCCTAATTGTATGTATAGGTGAAGGACGAAATCTTGGAAGAGTATACTCAGGTAATTTAACTATCATTACCTGTCTTCATATATTGATAGTATGATTTATTTTTATTAATTAGTAAACTTTTTTTCTAATTCTTGACTTGTATTTTGCAGGTTTGATCTCAAGTCTTTTAGTTGAGTTACATTCATCATATGTCTCCTTTTCAGCGTAGGCTGACAGTTTGACTCTTTCTTTCTTAGGTCGGTTACCTTTTGTACCATTGTGGCTCATATGGCACTTAGCTACGTCGAGTTCTTCTAGGGATTATGTGTTAAGGACATGCATTTTCTTTGACCATAACTTATATGGATGTAACTATTTTTTTTAAATTTAAATTAGTCACCAAGAGATAAAGATCTATATTATAGTGATATTATCAACAATCTCTAAGAATTTTTGTAGTTAGAGAGTTTATGTATGAAACATTTGGAGTTATGAATTACCTATTTCATGTACTGTCTCTTCTAAATTTTCGTGCTCACATATATATTAGTTTTTCATATATTTTCTCCAAGATGTAATATGTATTATTTTTACATATATTTTCTCCAAGATGTAATATATATCAGTCTCCATAGTTTCCTTGCTTAAGTAAGTTATTTTACATTTACATGTAATTATACCGTTGCATATGTATATCCATATTTATATTCCACATGCATTAATACTTTCTAGTATTTGCTGACTACATTAATTTACTCAATCTTCCTATGCATTTCTACTTAATAATAATTATCAAACTATGACCCTTTCCCTAGGTTTATATCAAATCTGTTTTTTATTGGCTATCAGTACTTTAGTATGTGTAACATAAACAGAGACTTCACTATATTTAACTACAGAGAGGAAACTCTATAATACACATGAAAAAGGGAACTGTACAATACACATGGAAAAGGGCACTATAAAATACACATAAGTAATTAATAAATATTTTAATAAGCATCTACATGTCAACAATACACAATAAGAATTAAAAATTTTGACAAAATTCTGCCCGTGATTTAAGACCAGGTCTATTATCTAAAACAATTTTATAACATCATCAATTTACTAGAAAACCACAGTAGGTAATACCAATGTGTAAAGACACATTTTCCTCCCAAATTTGAGCTTATCCTTAGAGCTCTCCCCTGAGAAAAGACCAATATTCCCCAATGTTTATAACCCTTTGTCACACTAGTGATGGCTCTTTTAAGACTTATTTCCGTCAACATGTTTCCATAACAGTGTTCTGTTATTATGGGTTGTTGTTTCCCATAGCCTAGGCTTTTATTTTGATTTTTTCACAAAAAATTACTTTGAAACTTGCTTTTCCTCAACACAATTTTTCATACCTCTTTCGAGTAACTTTCCTCTTTACTGGGGATTTTATTAGATCTTTTTCTCCCATCTAATTCAATTATTTATTTAATTTTCTCCAAGGATTTTCTAGAGATTTTTGGGAAAGTTTGGAATTCTAGTCCATCCTCATGGATAAGAATTTCCTGGTCTCCATTACTATGTCTTTACCACATTTACATGTATTTCATAATTAATTATTAATTTAAAATTACTTCTGTTCATACATAATTGTTCCATGGGTCCACCTAGACCTTGGTTTTATTTACAAAACATAAAATCTATAAATAAGGGGTATTACACCTTGCTAAAGACAATGACACTTCATCCTTAGCCGTGAATTGGTGATTCATGAGTTGCGAGCTAACATAAAAAACCAAAATTGAGCCATGAAGCCATGAAATGTTTTTATTGACTTGTAAAATTACATATGCATAGTTATGCATATTTTAAATTTGCAAGTTCGGCAGAATGTCTCTATCAATACAGTGTACACATGTTTCAAGTTCAACGTGTATTTATGGGCGACACTGTATGATGTTCTCAGTGGTGCGACCTCCGATTTGCGACATTCACAATAGGTAATCATGAGTTGACCTATGCCCCCATAATTTAAAATAGATAGCTTAATCTGTTTAAAAAACAAACACATTTCGATGTGTTAAGTTTAGTTTACTGATTTTTACGATACGCTCCGCCGAATTTGATTTATTTTTTTCAAATAAAGGAAGGTCAGTGAGATGAAAAAGGATTTATTTTTAAATAATGTATGGATACTGAGTTTTTTAAATTCTCTTCTTCAATATTTCAATGGTAATGTGGATTGTAAGCTACGTAAAGGTTTTATATATTAACCTTAGACATACAGGGTTGGTATTTTAATAAGAAACTAATTTTAAATAAAAAATAGGAATCTAATTTTAAATAACAATAACAAATAGTTGGTATTTTAATATAAATCTAACTTTAAATTTTAATTAAGATATAGTTTTTTATTTTAAAAAGAAATTACTACATTCATGTACATAATGTTACCTATAGGGCATTATGTTTTCAGTTAAAAAGTTTAAAGGATACATTTATATTTAACTTCTTAGGAAAGTTCAAAGACTACAATTTTGTTTCGAACTAAAAATTCAAAGGTTACAAAGATACTTAACTTCTTAGGAAAGTTTTAAGACTACAATTTTATTGTCCTTGTAATGTCAATCTAAATTATATCCAGATTTGCATTAAAAATAAAAAAAATGATAGTAGTGGGCATATTTATTTAAAATTTATTATTTAATAACCAAATTTTTATTTTTAATTTTGGAGTAAACAAACTATATTATAATTTAATACTAGTAAATATATTAATATATTTTCAATTTTGTAAGTCCTAGAGGTTTATATGAGTAAATTTAAAATTGTTATACAAATATATTTTTTGTAATACCAAGAAATTTGTACTTGAAATAAATTCAAAAAATAAGAATAAGTATTTATATCTAAGTTGGAAGTATTAACTCTATGTAATCCATTTTTTCCTCTGTCCAAACGGGACTTTTTAAAGGGAAAAAATGTGATTTGCAATAATTAGAAATAGTAGGATTTTTGAGTTGGTGATTTGGGTGTTTTGGGCCATGTGTTTAGTGTTAGATTTATTAAACAATTCACAAGGACATCACAACAAGCAAAGGAAAATGGAATAGCTAAAAAATAAACAAGGGGGACACACAATCTTTGCTTAGTGTCCTTTCTTGTTGAGAAGCTAATGAGTTATGTTTTCTGAAGGGAAAGGATATAACATAAATAACACAACATGCAAAAGTGTTTTTTTTTCCATCAAGTGAGTAAAGCGAGCATAATCATGTTCATTCTGTAAATATATAAAAATTATGAAATGACTAAGTATATGCCCAATGAATAAAACATTTTTTCTCAAGGCACCTGCTTGGGATAGCAAGGAAGCCATGTGCTAGAAGAAAAAAAAGATAAGCATAGAGTACAAACCGGTGAAAAATGACACACATTGAACATCAATGATAGAATGAGCCATGAAAGAAAGAAACCATGTTCTCTTCATGGGTGCATTAATGTTAGTTGACTAAACAAAAATCAAATATTTGAGTAAAGGAAGTATAGCCACTCAGAAAAGGTTTTTTCAATGTGCTAAACATTGGAAATATTATCACCAAACAAATATTGAATATTGGTTTTGATTGAAAACTTAAAAATCTAGCAGGCAAAAACACATATTATGGACCCATCTTATTGACTAGTAGAAATACACACATATTATGGGATAAAATAATTCAAAATAATTTATATGTTGTATTAACCACATTAAATAAGAATATTTAGGCATTGAGGGGACTACTTGTGATGAACATAAACAAATATTGATTTAACTTGGATTTTTGGGAAGGATATGAACATATGCATAACTATTTGTACCAAGTTAATTATGTTTGACTTGGCCAATATGGTCAACTCAAGAAGAATAATGGTTCTTCAAGTTGTTAGTGAACACCACTGACCAATTTAAGTTTTCTAAAATAATGCAACATTAACCAACATTCACATGAAAAAAAAGGATGATTTATCATTTAATTAGATCAAAATAATGTAGTTTTAATCAATAGTGGAAACATTAATGAAAATTAATTATGACAAAACTTATCCATTTTTACCATATAAGAGAGGATGTGACTCCATAAGCCTGTATAAGTTTGAAAACAAGATTCTCTAGTTCTCTTCTCTCCATATCCTTTATAACATAAACATTGGAGTTATTCTCCATAATGACTTGATAATGAATACTTTCTAAGCCGAGAAGCGAGAAGTCTCTAAACAATTTTTGAACATTAATCAATATTGGTTTAGAATTTATTTTGAATACTTTCAAACAAATCCATAGCTAAGAAATAAATTCAAAATCTAGTAGAAGATGTAAAATCTCTTCCACGTCCTTCTTGCATACTAATAATTTAGTAGGAATTTGATGTCATCTAAATCTAAAGGGTTTCTCTAGCATAATTTACCTTCTAGGAGTAAAATAACCAAGAAAACCACTTTAACCCAATATCTTTCTTGCATTATATTCTTCCAAATCCTAGTTTGATGGATATGATAAGATCATTTTAAAGATATGATATATTCCCCATTTACAATGTATTTACCTAAGTGTTAGGTGAATTAATTATATTTTAATTAGAACAAATTAATTACACATAGAAATTGTCAACAAGGGTAGGTTTTTTTATTTCAAGGTTAATATGAAAAATATGTGAAAGTAGCAAATAACCAACATTGATAAATATAAAAATCTCTTTCTAAGGTCATGGAATTCAATCGAAATAGAATGTTTTTGTAACCCTCCACCCTTTCACACTAAAATCCACCACCGTTAAACCTTTAAGTCATAATTTCAATCACTCCACACACAATACCGAAATAACATCACTCAATCATTCACGATCACACTTGAGGGAAAAGAAAGAAGTAATACTCATGGAGAGAAATGACATAAACCATTCAAATGCAATCACTTAATCAAAAACCTAAATGCAATCATTTAATCCAATCACTAAAAAATTATTGTAATAGATAAAGTCGCAATCAATATCACATTCTATTTTAACAATAACTCATAAATGTAGCAACAGTTGAATAAAAGTAACACACAACTAAAAAAACAGATTGATCTAGGAATTATGTTGTCACGCAAGTAATCTATTTAAAATATTATGAAAAATAGTTAACTTCAACACCTCAATAAAAGTTTGTAACAATGATAACTAAACAATACTGAACATAACATGTTAGAGAATTAAAATACAACTACCACACCACCTTGCTAACACAACAATCCTTGCTAAAGAAAAAGTCCCTTCCTCCTTAGTAGTGAACTAGTGATTCTCGAATTGCGAGCTAACATAAAAAACCATAATTCAGCCACAAACCCATGAAATATTTGTATTTACTTGTAAAATTACATATGGATAGTTATCCATAATACGATGGTTCCACACTTCACTAGCTGGAAAATTTTACGTTCATAAATTTACATTGTTCCTAATTTTAATACCAAAATAAGTCATGACAATATTTTGTATGTCACGTTGCCCAAACTAAGAGTCTTGTACAACATATTACAAATAATTACTTAAATTAAAGAAAATTTTGTAATAACGTCTTCACTTAGGGAGAAGCAAACAAATCAGAATTGTATCTGTCTCAACTGAGTTGGTCATATTGTCAAAAGGTGGCATGATCCTTGTTGGCACAATGGTATTGATTAACTTCATCGAGTAACAGCTCCCATGTTGACTCCCATTAATGTCATCGAAAAATGAGAGTATCATCTTACCGAGTATCATGAAATAGAGTATGAACATCGCACCGACCACAATGATAGATCCTTTCCTCCAGTGTGAATAGTGAAAAATATTGAAGGAACAACATTACATCACCTTAGAAGTGAACAAAAAAATCCCATAAAGTTGATTTATCTTGAAACATCCTGAGTTATTTCTGAATCACTGTTTAATCATCCTTGTCATTATTTAGATACATTATTATCTAGCCTAGATTTGTAATTCTTTTAATGCATTTGATGCAATATTGACGACACACAGTCAATTGAAGTAATAGTAAGAAATCTAGTGTAATTTTTACCAAATACGCAATAATTACCATGATTTCTATAATAATCACAATTGAATTGAAATAAATCAACAATCATTATTTCTGAATCTCATTATGACAACCAAAAAATAATGTGTTGTCTACGGATCGTGCAATGTTTTCTCTTTGAAAATTGCATTTAAGAGCTTGGAGTATTGTTCAAGTTGTTGTTTCCTTACATGAAATTAGAAAAATAGAATAGACTACAATTGCAACAAATAAAGTAGCACAACAATCAAACGAGGAATAGATACATCCATATTATTAATTCAAAGAAGATTTAAAGCAAAAGCTAAAAAGAAGAAGAGATTATATTGTTTACTCATGTGTTACGATCCTATAACACTAGGAAGCTCTGAAGAAAAGCCCTATAATTACCTTAAGGCCCTAGATCATAATTTTTTGTGCTAGCAATATGGGAAGATGAAAGACAACCAATGCGGCATAACTGATACACTTGTTATTAATTGTGATATCATATTCCCATATTCCTAGCACACAACATTATAATAAAAAAATGCAAAATCTGGTGAATTATCCATCAACACGTTATGAATGTAATTTTAACGAAATTGAACCCTATAAATGATGAATAGTTTCTATGTTATTTAAAAATAAATAATGATGTTTCTTATTTATCTTTTGTTAAGGTCTTTATTGCAATAAAATAATTTTGATTATTGATTCAAAGGCTTGAATTGTTGTCCAATCTGAACAAGAAAAACATAGAACTGCAAAATCACAATCGAATTAGGCAAATCAAAGTCGAATTGTCCAAGAGAATCAATACACTAGAAAACATTAATGATGAATATTTTCTATGTTATTTAATATTTATCAGGATTTTTGTATCCCCAAGGAAACCTCTCTGCACGTTGAAATCTATCCGCAAGAAACTTTTCACGTAAGCACAAATGTCAACAAAGATCTCTTGCAGATTGAGTGTAGTTTCCACACTCCAACACAGTCAAGCTATTCTGCACTAATTAATTTACTGATCAACTGATTAAATGTTATGCTCCTTGAATATTAAAAGCCCTTTTTATGGTTATCCTTATGTAAATAAGCATCTGTGCGAAACAGTAGAGGAAATCCAATGTTCAAAGAAAGCTTTCAAGATTTCATCGTGTGAACCTTTCACTTCGTACAATCATAAAAAATCCACATAATTCATGCATGTTTTCATGCATGGAACCCTACCATTGTTTCGTTCAATTTTTCAGTTTCCTTAACTGTAGCACAATTTACTATTTTTGGCAGTATTTCGGGTCCTGGACTTCCGGAGCCGCTTTGAGGCCCTAAACGACATTTTTTGGGCATCAAACCTACGACGAATATGAGTTTGTTCCAGGCTTGATATTCACTGTCAAAAGTTTTAGTCTTCGAATATATCTTTCTAATGATGTATCATGTGCGTCAAACAGAGATAGTATGCCAAAGTTACGACCCCGGGAACCTGATATACCAATTTACCCCGGCGGGGCCCATATTCTGACATTTCATCTCTTGGGGTTAGGTTTTTCAATTTTTAGGGTTTTCCATTGTTTCTCAATAATATATAGGGCTTCGAGCCTCATTGTAACAAAGAGTCCGAAGGCCTGTAACCACCATATCCCTTCCCATAGATAAGCTACAAGTGCCCTAGCTAGTTTATTTCCATTGTCTCTATAAACAAATTTCAATTATTTGATATTAATGAAATGAAGTGTTATTTCTGTTGCATCTTTGTATTTGTGGTTGTATGTGTATTTTGTTGCGTTCTTGCATAAATTCGGATTAGTCACCCAAGTCAAATTGTTGTATGAGACACTTCTCAACCTAAACTATAACAAGTCAAATTGTTGTAACAAACACTTGTCAACCTAAACCTAAACTATAACACTATTTATATTAAAAAGAAAAATTTAGTCGTTCATAAATTTTAAAAATAATATATATACTTAACTTAATTTTTAAATATAATTGCAAACATCTATTAAGTATTTGTTGTAAAGATTTAAAAATAAGTAGATATTTTAAGAGTTTTGAATTTTTATATTTTTTATACTTTTATTTTTATTTTTGGGGTAAACCAACTATCTTATAATTTAATACTAGTAAATATATTATATTTTCAAGTCTGTGACTCCTACAGGTTTATATGAGTAAATTTAAAATTGTTATACAAATATATTTTTTTATAATAGAAAGTAATTTTTACTTAATCTATATTAAAATAAATTCAAAAAAGAAGAATAAATATTTATATCTAAGGTGGAAGTATTAACTCTAAGTAATCCATTTTTTCCTAGATCCAAAGGGGGATTTTTAAAGTACAGAAAATCCCCTCAAATGTGATTTGCAAAAATTAGAAATAGTAGGATTTTTTGAGCTAGTGTTTTGGGTGTTTTGGGCCAAGTGTCAGTGCTCGATTTATTAAACAATACTTAAGGATATCACAACAAGCAAATAAAAATAGAAAATTTAAAAAATGAAGAAGGGGAACACACAATCTTTGTTTAGTACAATTGTTTAATGGCATAAAGGATATTCCAATAAATAAGTGGCTTGATCAATGAGCATGTAAATGACAAAAATTCTAAGTATTTAGTTGAAAAAGAAAAGATTCCTTTGCTTAGTGTCTTTTATTGTTGAGAAGCTAATGGATTATGTTTGCTAAAGGGAAAGGACAAAGCATAAATAATGCAACATCAAAAGTGTTTTTTTTTATCAAGTGAGTAAAGTGAGCATAATCATGTTAATTTTGTAAATATATAAAAATTATGAAATGACTAAGTATATGCAAAATGAATAAAATAATGGATATTGGCCATTGTTTCTTTTAGTTTTTCAGTTTCCTTAATTGTAGCACAATTTACTATTTTTGGCATTTTTTTCGAGTCCTGAATTTCCAGAGCTATTTTGAGGCCCTAAACAATGTTTTATGGGCATCAAACCTACGGCTAATATGAGTTCATTTCGGGCTTGATATTCATTTTCAAAAGTTGTAGTCGTCAGATAGATATTTCTATCGATGTATCATGTGCGTAAAACGGAGATAATATGCCAAAGTTACCGTTGAGATTCAACAAGATGATGAGCTTAGTGAAAAGAGTCGCCTTCACTAAGTGGGCCCGTAGGCTATTTTTGGCGCAAAGTCTATTTTTAGACTATGTCTATTTTTAGACATGTCGATCATATTCTGAGTTGCAAGATGCTATTTGTGGATGGTTGGTCAAGTTGGAAAAATAGATGGACTTCTATTTTTAAACATATTGGGCGGAATCTATTTTTAGATTTCCGGTCTAAAAATAGATATGTCGAATATTATTAGCTCTTAATAATATTTGGACTATAAACATTATCTTATTCTCTTGGAGCACTTCAGTTAAGTGCACAGATGTGGCACAGGAGCTGACAGAAGGAATTACACTATTCATGAGGGTTAAGTGGAGCTATTGCATGGAGACTTCAGTTAGAACTCATGTGACAGAGTTTGGTGGAGTTGTAGAAGTAGTTGGTGGAGTTGTGTTCAGTTTAACTCAGTTAGACACAGTTGAGCTAGTTGTATCTAGTCTAACTGATTGATACACTAGTGAGGGTGGTGTGAATTAATTGTTAATTAATTCACTAAATATTAACTCATTAATCAACTGAAGAATACATCCGTTAACTATAGTGCATGGAAAGTTTCAGTGGAGACCAGTGGAGAGGTAGGTGAAAGAGCAAGTGTGATTATCAGTTGTGACTATAATGATGCATTGATTGCATCCAACACTCATTGGAGATGCCAATGAGGATTTTTCAGTGAAATCCAGGTGGATTCTAGTTCTTTCAGAGCCATTCTTCAGCAGGGATTGCACAATAGAGGCAGGCTAGAAAGTGGCAGAGATCGGTGCATCGATTTGCTAGATCGGACCTGATTAGTGTGTAGTGATTGTATTGTACTGAGAGCTTAACATGTTCAGATTTGTATGAGGATTGTTACATGATCTATATGACATATATTATATACATATAGTTGGGGTTTTTAGCTTCAGGCTTTCCAGTTAAATCATTGCGTTAATGTGTGTGAATTTTTATGGTTTCATGTGTGCATTGCAATTGTGTTAATTTCTGCATGTGATGATCAATGGTGGAATAGATTATGTATTGTGCATGAAGTCAAATAGTGTGTGATCAGGAGAATCTTGGACATATAACATATTAGTTATATAATTTCTACAGTTATGACCCCGGGAAATTGATGTACCAATTTACCCCGATAGGGCCCATTTTCTAGCGTTTCATCTCCTAGGGTTAGTTTTTTGGATGTTTAGGGTTTTCCATTGTTTCTCAATAATATATAGGCCTTCGAGCATCATTGTAACACAGAGTTTAGAGCCCAGTAGCTGCCACATCTCTTCTCAGAGATAAACTACCAGTGCCCTAGCTAGTTTATTTACATTTTGTTTGTAAACAAATTTCAATTATTTGATATTAATGAAATGAAGTGTTGTTTCTGCTGCATATTTGTATTTATGGTTATATGTGTATTCTGTTGTGTTCCTACATAAATTCAGATCAGTTACCAAATCAAATTGTTGTAACACACACTTGTCAACCTAAACCTAAAGTATAACACTATTTATATTAAAAAGAAAAAATTGGTCGTAGTGGTTGTACTTATTTAAAATATATTGTTTAATAACCATAATACTTAAATTTTAAAAATAATATATGTACTTAATTTAATTTTTAAATATAAATGAAAACATCTATTAAGTATTTGTTGTTAAGATTTAATAAATATAGATGTAAAAATGTATTAAGTATTTGTTGTTAAGATTTATAAATAAGTAGATATTTTAAGAGTTTTTATTTTTTTTTAAATAACAATTATTATTATTATTATTATCCACTTTTAAGGTCACAACAAGGAAGACATCAAATTGGTGTATCAAACCCCTTTGTTTTGTAGAAATTATATAACTACTATGTTATATGTCCAAGATTCTCTTGATGACACACTATTTTAACTTCATGAAAAATACAGAATCTATTCCACCATTTATGATCACATGCGGAAATTAAATCAATTGCAATGCACACATGAAACCATAAAAATTCACACACATTAACACAGTTGTTTAACGGGAAAGCTTGAAGCTAAAAACCCCAACTATCTGTATATAATATATGTCATAGATATCATGTAACAATCCTCATACAAAGCTGATCATATCAAGCTCTCAGTACAATAAAATAGCTACACACTAATTAGGCCCGATCTTGCAAATCCATGCACCGATATTTTCCACCTGCTAGCCTGCCTCTACTGCGCAATCCCTGCTGAAGAATGGCTCTGAATGAACTCGAATCCACCTGGCTTGCACTGCGCAATACTCATTAGCATCTCCAATGAATGTGTGGTGCAAACAATGCAACACTATAGTCACAACTGATAGTCACACTTTCTCTTTCACCTACCTCTCCACTGGTCTCCACTGAAACTGTCCATTCACTGTATTTAATGGATGCATTCTTCAGTTGATTAATGAGTTATTATTTAGTGAATTAATTATTAATTAATTCACGCCACTCTCACTAGTGTATCAATCTATTAGACTAGATACAACTAGCTCAACTATGTCTAATTGAGTTAAACTGAACACAACTCCACCAACTACTTCTATAACTCCACCAAACTCTGTCACATGAGTTCTAACTGAAGTCCTCATGCATTAGCTCCAGTAAACCCTTAGGAATAGTGTAATTCCTTCTGTCAGCTACTGTGCCACATCTATGCACTTAACTGAAGTGCTCCAAGAGAATAAGATCATGTTTAGAGTCCAAATATTATTAAGAGCTAATAATATTTGACATATCTATTTTTAGACTGGAAATCTAAAAATAGATTCCTCCCAATATATCTAAAAATAGAAGTCCATATATTTTTCCAACTTGACCAACCATCCACAAATAGCATCCTGCAACTCATAGAATATGATCGACATGTCTAAAAATAGACAGTCTAAAAATAGACTTTGCACCAAAAATAGCTTGCAAGCCCACTTAGTGAAGGCGACTCTTTTCACTAAGCTCATCATCTTGTTGAATCTCAACACTCCCTCTCAACAAGATAGGGATTATCTGCCACCCCGATCATGTCTCTGTGGTATTCGAATTTGCTCTTGGTGAGTGCCTTCGTCAGAATATCTGCATCCTGATCCTCCGTAGGAATGTAAGAAAGCAACATGATCTTCCGCTGCACACAATCTCTAATATGGTGCTACCGGATGTCAATATGTTTATATCTATCATGAAATACTGGATTAACTAAGAGTTTAATGCAACTCTAATTATCACAATATATCACAGTAGGATCTAAGTGTGAACCGAACAACTTAACCAGGATCTTCCTCATCCATATAGCCTCGCATGCAGCCAAACTTGCTGCCATGTACTCGGCCTCCGTTGAACTGAGTGCCACAGATATCTGTTTCCTATTGTACCAAGAAACTGTTGTAGACCCGATACTAAAAATCCCTCCAGATGTGCTCTTTTTGTCCGTTGGGCTCCCTGCCCAATCTGCATCCGTGAAGCCATGGAGCTTCACCTCATCTGACTGTCTGTACCACAATCCATATCCTGATGTGCCTCTGAGATATCTCAATACATGCTTGCCTGCCTTCCAAAAGAGCTTGGTAGACTTAACCATAGCTTATGAAAGCTGGTTAATAGCATAGCATATGTCCGGTCGTGTATTGACTAGATACATGAGCGAACCATCCAACTGTCGATAAACAGTGGCATCCACTACCTCTGCCGATGTAGCATCCTCTTTCCTCCAACCACCAGGAAGAGGAGTGTCAATAGGCTTCCAGCCTTGCATGTTGAAATTCTCCAGTATCTCCCGGGCATACTTTCCTTGAGACACAAATAGTCCATCCTTCTGCTGCCAAATTTTCAATCCCAGGAAATAATGAAGGAGGCCCAAGTCCTTCATCTCAAACTCCTTTGTAAGATCTGCCTTGCATGACTATATCAAAAGTTCATCACCTGTCAGTATCAAATCATCTACATAAAGTACAATGATCAGCAACTTACCCTCCACAACAATTTGGTATAAGTTCGGATCTGCCTCACTCTTGGTGAATCCAAGTCCGGTGAAATAACTGTCTATCCATGTGTACCAAGCACGACGTGCTTGTTTCAGCCCATACAACGCTCTTTTGAGCTTGCACACATGCGACTTGCTGCTGAAGATTTCGAATCCTTCAGGCTGCTCTATGTACACCTCCTCCTCAATGACTCCATTGAGGAACGCAGTCTTCACATCCATCTGATGAATGTGCCAACCCATATGTGCTGAGAGAGAAAGGATGGTCCATATGGAAGAATACCTTGCGACAGGTGAAAAGGTTTCATCATAGTCGATCCCCTCGATCTGTGAGAAACCCTGGGCAATAAATCTTGCCCTGTACTTCTCGATGCTCCCATCAGTAGCTTGCTTCACTTTGTAGATCCATCTCGAACCTACCACTGATTTCCCTTCTGGCCTTGGGACAATCTCCCATGCACTGTTTCTGACAATCGAATCATACTCTTCCACCATGGCATCTACCCATGCAAGGTCTTCCATAGCTTCCTCGAAAGAATATGGTTCTGTCACGATACACTTGCTCATCAGAGCCATGTATCCAGTATATCGGTCAGGTGACAATCTCTATCTGCGATGTGATGTAGGTGCTCCTACATTCTGTGTTGCGTCAAGATTCAGTCGCTCAGCTTCTATAGTGCGCTTCCGCCCTCTGATGGTTGGCACTACATGAGTGGTTTCTTCCACTCCATGAACCTTCTCTTGTGGCTGATCCACATCCTGAGGCTCATCTTTAGGAACTAGTAGCTCCTCATCTGCATGCAAGTGTAGCTCCCTCTCAAGCAACAACTTCATGGCTTTCTCCTCATGAATTTTATATCCCATCGCACAACAGTCTTCTGACTGTCTGGAAAATACACACAATAGTTGTGGGGTGTTTCTGTGTACCCCACAAATATCCCAACCTCTGCAGTCGGCTCCAGCTTCTTCCGGGCATCCTTCGTCACATGAATGTAAACAAGTGAGCCAAAAATCTTCAAATGAGAAATATCAGGCTTCTTACCAGAAAACGCCTCTTCGGGTGTACTCATGCCAAGTACTCTATGAGGACAATGGTTTTGCACATAAACTGCAGTGTTGCATGCTTCAACCCACAAGTGTATGGGAAGGCCCTGATCATGCAACATCGCCCGTGCAGCACCCACGATCGTTCTGTTATTTCTCTCCACGACCCCATTCTACTGTGGGTTATGAGGCGCTATGAGCTCTCTTCGAATTCCTTCTGCGTTGCAAAAGTCTTTGAATTCGCCAGAGATGAATTCACCACCATTATCGCTCCTAAGAGCTTTCACCTGCTTCCTCGACTCTTTCTCAACCAATGCCTTGAACTCACAGAACTTTGAGTATGTCTCGCTCTTCTTCTGCATGAAGAAGATCCAGCACTTACGAGAAAATTCATCAACAAATATCACATAATACATGTTCTTTGCTATCAAAGCTACTGAGAAACGTCCACACACGTCTGTGTGAATTCTCTCAAGGAGCATCGTGGCGCTACTATCCTTCTCATGAAAAGTGGTCTTCACAAATTTCCCCAAAGTGCATCCCTTGCACTGATCTGACTGTGCAAGTGTACCCTTAGGAAGTCTGGTAGAAATCTGCTGCAAAATTTTCAAAGCGCCATGGTGAAGATGGCCCATTCTCCCGTGCCACAATTCACCCTCATCTCGGCTCACCACTCCTTCTCCTTTTCCTGCCATTGCTGCACAGCGATCTACCTACAATTGATAAAATTTCTTAACTCAAACCCCTATCCTTTGGGTTTCACCAGTTGTCTTACTATGCAGGAAAGCCTTTCCCTCGCTAAAAACAACATCATAGCCCTTGTCTTCCAACATAGCCACTGAGATCAGATTCTTCTTCAGTCCTAGAACATGCATGACATCCTTCAATATGAAAGGTTTACCAAACTCCCTCTCAAAGGAAATGGACCCAATACCAGTCGCACTGTATCTACCATCATCACCCAACTCGATGTGCACTCCAAGATCCTTCTCATCTAGATCAGTATACAAATATTTGTCTCCAGTCATATGGAAAGACGCACCACTATCAAGAAACCACACTAATCCCATCACACTTGAAACCAAGCATGCGATTAGAAAAAAATCCAGCTCAAACTGCGAGGCTAAGGCCTCTCCAGCTACAGATCCAGTAGCGTGCTTATTTTTCTTCTTCTGTGGACAATTAGTGGCGTAATGTCCGTGTTGGTGACAGTGAAAGCACTTCACATTTGACATGTCCTGCTTCTTGCCTTTTGCACCAGATTGAGAAGGATTTTTCTTTCCCTTCCCTTTCCTTGCTTTGGAAGCCAAAGAAAATTTTTCTTCATCTTCATTCTTCGAAGAAGATCCATCCCTGGTACCCCGCCTTATCTCCTCCTGCACAAGATCCGACCAAAGTCGCTCCCATCCTGGCCGTTTCTCCCGACCATTGACAGAGTCTTCGTAACTGTGCCAACTCTTCGAAAGCCCAAGGAGAGCCAAGCTCACCAAGTCTTCTTAATCAACAATAACCCCCACACTTCCCAGCTCATCCCTGCACTGGAAAAACTTCGTGAGGTACTTGGGTATGCTATCGCCTTTCTCCATTTTTATTTTCCTAAGTTTGTCTTTAAGCGCCAACTTCCTCTAGTCGCTTCTGCTTTGGAACAAGTCTGTCAAAGCTTTCCACATCAAGAATGGAGAAGCTTTACCATGAAGGCTAGACACTATGTCATCCTTCACACCTTCCAACAGAATCCTTCGACATTTTTCTATCTTCTTTTTCCATGCGTCAAGTGCGGCTACATCGCTAGAAGCAGGTTTTGGAATTTTTGCATCTATGAACTCCTTCAACCCATTATCATCTAGCACCGCCTCCATCCTGTCCTTCCATGCAATATAATTCAAGCTGCCCTCAAGGCCATACTCCAATCACAATCCATTGAAAGACATTTCAATGAATGCTCAACTTCGACACCAAGAAAACACTGCAGCAAATTCGAATTCCACCAACACAAAACTCAACTGATTCAATAATTGCAATTTGCTCCAATGATCAACTGCTCTGATACCATGCAGAAATTATATAAATAATATGTTATATGTCCAAGATTCTCCTGATCACACACTATTTAACTTCATGCACAATACATAATCTATTCCACCATTGATCATCACATGCGGAAATTAAATCCATTGCAATGCACACATGAAACCATAAAAATTCACACACATTAACACAGTTGTTTAACGGAAAAGCCTGTAGCTAAAAACCCCAACTATCTGTATATAATAGATTTCATAGATATCATGTAACAATCCTCATACAAAGCTGATCATATCAAGCTCTCAGTACAATACAATAGCTACACACTAATCAGGCCCGATCTTGCAAATCCATGCACCGATCTTTTCCACCTGCTAGCCTGCCTCTACTACGCAATCCCTGCTGAAGAATGGCTCTGAATGAACTCAAATCCACCTAGCTTGAACTGCGAAATCCTCATTGGCATCTCCAATGAATGTGTGGTGCAAACAATGCAACACTATAGTCACAACTGATAGTCACACTTGCTCTTTCACCTACCTCTCCACTGGTCTCCACTGAAACTGTCCATGCACTGTAGTGAACTGATGTATTCTTTAGTTGATTAATGAGTTATTATTTAGTGAATTAATTATTAAT
Organism: Pinus albicaulis; assembly: GCA_034641835.2. Taxonomy (NCBI): domain Eukaryota; kingdom Viridiplantae; phylum Streptophyta; class Pinopsida; order Pinales; family Pinaceae; genus Pinus; species Pinus albicaulis. The sequence goes on along the minus strand of CM076572.1, from coordinate 519,865,097 downwards.
TAATTCACACCACTCTCACTAGTGTATCAATCAGTTAGACTAGATACAACTAGCTCAACTGTGTCTAACTGAGTTAAACTGAACACAACTCCACCAACTAATTCTATAACACCACCAAACTCTGTCACATGAGTTATAACTAAATTCCTCATGCATTAGCTCCAGTAAACCCTCAGGAATAGCATAATTCCTTCTGTCAGCTGTTGTGCCACATCTATGCACTTAACTGAAGTGCTCCAAGAGAATAAGATAATGTTTAGAGTCCAAATATTATTAAGAGCTAATAATATTTGACATATTTATTTTTAGACTGGCAATCTAAAAATAGATTCTGCCCAATATGTCTAAAAATATAAGTCCATCTATTTTTCCAACTTGACAAACCATCCACAAATAGCATCCTGCAACTCATAGAATATGATCGACATGTCTAAAAATAGACATAGTCTAAAAATATACTTTGCACCAAAAATAGCTTGCGGGCCCACTTAGTGAAGGCGACTCTTTTCACTAAGCTCATCATCTTATTGAATATCAAAATGTTTGTGGGCCAAAGGGCCTAACTCCAGGTAACGATTTGAATGCTAAGTATACCAAGGCATACATACTCTACCCTCCTCTCTTTTTGAACCTTTGACCTCTCAGGAGGAAACACATGCTCTTAACTATTAGGCCCACTCAAGCTTAATATATTCTCAATTATCCTACTCTTAGAGGTTTATTTGAGTAGATTTAAAATTTAATTTAGGCTTTTGTGATCCATATAATGAAAAGCAAGAAATTTTTGGTAAAAATCACATCATCAAAGTTTTGTGGACGAGTTTCAAACCATCCAGTGTGGTTCATGGTCATGACAAGATGAAGAACCAAATATTGGCATAATAACAGTTAGATTTGACTAAATAAATATTATTTATTAATAAATAAATTATTTATATAAAAAAATAATTATTAGAATATAGATGTTAATAAATAATTAAGAAAAATAAATTAATCAAAAGGAAAAAAATTATGAAATGAATATCTATTTCACTAAATAAATATTATCTATTAATAAATAATATTTTAATTTAATCAAAAGGAAAAAAAAATTATGAAGTGAATATGACTTAAATAATCAAAACAATTTATTCTAAAAACTTTAAAATAATAAATGTACAAACTTAAATAAAAAAATATTTGAGAAAAACTTAAATAATCAAAATTCTAAAAAAATAAAATTAAATAAAAAAATAATAAATGATTAACCATAAAAACCAATAATAATAAAACTGAGTAAATAAATCAATAATGAATAAAATAAAGTAATTAATCTTTTAATAGTAATAAAAAAACACAAATAAATAATAAAAATTAAAAATTAAAAAATTATGAAAAATCATAATAATAATAATAATAATAATAATAACATGGCATAGATCCAACAATTGCTAATTTTCTAGTCCTGACAAAAAAATAAAAACAAAAAAACTAGAAAAGCTAGAAAGTATAAGTATTTGTAGTTGCAAGCCAAAGAATCAACTGTCACGTATGCAAAAGTTGGTTCAATAGAATGATCAATGTGTATGAATAAATTTCCAGTTAATTACTTCAGTAAACAATTCTAATCACGATGTTTAAGGAATTGATAAAATATTCTAATCTGCACTCCAGCAATTCTCCTCTATAGAACTATTTTAATTTGCAACTTCCGCAGAACGTCTCTATCAATACCAATGTGATAGTGATAGCTGCATTAATGATAACTAGTTGTTAATTAGTTAAAAGACAATTTTAATTATTTTTTTAAGAAAATATTATTAATTATAATAATAAATTAGTTATGAAAAATAACTTGATAAAAATTAAAAGCTGATGGTAAATGTTTTCCAAGAACTGGAAAGATGTTGGGGATAGTTGGAAATACTTACCTACTCCTCTGGGGATAAGAGACTGATCCCAGGGAGGAGTATGAGGGGTTCTGTTCATTGATGAAGGGTAGAGTGAAGAATTTTCTTGAGATGGTACAGAGAAGTGGAAAGATCACTCAGCAAATCCTGAAATAATTTCTGGCACTGACTGGACCAGGAGTCCTGAGGTCACAGCAGAAATTCCATTGTAAACTTGTACCTTTCCAGGACTGGAGCATGGGGGCAAGAGGAGGGCGTAATCACCTCTCTTAATGGTCGGGAGGACCATAACTATAAACTATATAATCAGATAATTATACTGTGTTAATTATGTGATTAAATATTGTGTTATTCTATGACTAGGAAACACTTAGAAAGGCTTTACTAAGGTCTACAACAGTAAAAATATTCTAAGAAAGATGTTGGAAAAGTTCGTGGTGAACTGTTTCTTGATTTATAAAAATGAACCTGTTATGTTTTTATCAAAGCACTGTGTGAAATTTGTAAAATATAGGCACGTTGGAAGTAAAAAAAATAGAATAGTCTTTGAAGAATGGTTTAATATTCTTTAAGTTATGTCAGGAAAAATTTATATTGTATTTCAGCAATTCTTATAGACAGTATGTAACTATTTAAATGGTCTGTAATACTGTATAAAAGAACAGAAAAAGTGTATTTAACAACAGTGAGTCTTTTAAAATGAAAATCTATCATTTAGGAGACTGTTGGCCGAGGGTATAGGTGAAAACCTTAACCCGGGGTGCATCATCCCTTATCAAATGTACACGGACAGTAGTCAGGGTGGTACGGTCACCGTAAACAAGACTATTGTTACATGACTAAACTTATACAATCTAATGAGGAAACAATAAATCTAATGAGAAACAATAGACAAAGATTATAAATGTTGCCTCTGCAAATGCACACTTTTGGTAATTTTTACATAGGAGTAAATGTTTACAGAAAATAGGAAATGGAGGTCGGATACGGGCCAAGACCCAGAAAACTATCTACCCTAGGTAAATATAGTTATTTAAATTGCATACATTTCCTATAAAAAATATTACATTCACAATGGAAATGGTAAATATGCATACCCATTGAAAAGGGAAAAAAAACCAAGAGGGACATTTCCAAAAAAAGAAACAGAAACTAGAAGGAAACCCGAGGGTCTGTAGCTAATGAATGGAACAACAAAATAAGATTTTACTCTTCCTCACAAGTTATAGCAAAACTGGGCATTAAAATAAGTAAACAGTCCTAACAGTTTCCAATATTTAATTACACAGTAAATGCCAGAATGGGGAATGCATTTAAAACAAGAATTACAAATCCATTTCCTCGACTCAAAATGTAGATAATGAGACGGTAAGATGAGAATGCCTCTGAATTATTATAGTATCTTTCCTTACATAATCCCTTATTAATACATTTTTCTTAAAATAAACTATAGAGGTTCAAGCCCTAGCATGGGCCGACTGTCAAGTAATAAATCCATCGTATTGAAAAAACCCGTGAAGATTTAGAGGGCCATTTGAAGATAATCAGAAACCCCTTGACAGAAGCAAGAATTTAAGTACCTGGAACAGTGAGCTAGATGAATCATCCATGTTTGAGGTTAACCTTGAAATTAGTATGAATTATGTCGAGATATCTTCTAACCATGGGGGGGTGCTGACCTGTAGAATTTTAACCTATACAATGGCACAGAAAGGAAAATGGTAAGGGAACTTCTCAAAGAGAAAAATTAACTCTATTGTGAGAGAAGAACAAATTTCATGTTAAGGACATAACGTTTAAAGTCTTACCGGAGACATCATTCATTTGGAAATCGTCCTTTCAGCATCAAGCCTTAACGCTACAAATAAATTCAGAAGTTGAGAAGGGTGAGACTTAAATCAAAGACGAGCAGAGAACTAATAAGACCTATTCTACGAAAAATTCTAGAAAATGAGAATAGAATTAGATTACCTATCGTGGGGTATAAAAATAAATTTTGAAGAAGGAAAAATGACCATAGAGGAAAGAGCGTAACCAAAAAACCCTCAATTCTGGAATGGCACATCCTCTGCACTATGTAGCAGACTTAAGGGGTAGATAATTCATGGTATTTCCATGGTGATCTTGTGCAAATACCATGGAGGCAGAGATGTAGCTCAGAGAGCTGCGGAAAAACAGAATTTCTGAACGAAACAGGTTATCATCTCATGCGTAGTGACTTGTGACCGATGATGTTTAGTGTTTTGGCAGGGATAACAAAGTGTCTCCCGCCCGAATGTTGACCGTATATCTTATTACAATCCATGACAGAGATCACACCGAGAACCGTAAAACATCTCATCAGTCCTATAGCTATTCAATAGAATTTAATAACCAGTACTGTGTTATTTATGAGTTAGGTAGTGCCAGCTAACGGCTCGGAAGAAACAAATGCATCATTTATAGCTTTTGCAGTATGAATAAACTTTAGGTTAAGACAAGATGTGATCCATGGAGTTAAAACTTAAAACCATATGATAAGTCAATCAATGAAATGCGTAAGGAATCCCGGATGATATGAAAGAAAATAATTACATGCGCAAGAGGATATTAGAACTATATTAAAGGTTATGTTTATATAAAAATCATGTTGTAATTTAAATATGCACAGTAATTCATTTGCTGAATGGTTTGGTTACTGATTGTAGCTGTAGCATAAAAAGTAATTTTTTATTTTATTTTCATTATAGTATGGTTGTTACAAGTGGTATCAGAGCTAAAGGTTGCAACATTGGTGCCTTTGGGATTTGTTAAGCGAAAATAAATTGATGTATGCTATCAATGGACAATAGTTAAGGTATGATTCTAGAAATCTACATAATAATTGATATATGATTCTAGCAATCTACATATTGATTGATATATGCAGTAGTCTACTTTGTCTACTTTTTACATGAGATGTGTGATTCATGTTTATAACTACATTTGAAGAGTAATGAGTAATAGATGTTGTTGTAAAACGGTTTTCATAACAGTGTAATACTGTTGAGGATAAAGGGATAATAAAACCTCTGTTTTACTTATGAACAATGTGAGTCCTCACTAGTGAAAGTGAGAGTTAACTATTAACCTGAGTCCTCACTAGTGAAAGTGAGAGTTGACTATTAACATTTGGGTATATGATATATGACCCATACATTTAACAAAAATAAGTAAAGTTATTACGCACTACTTGAAAGAGATGAATGTGTATAATGATGGTGTGTGAAACTAATGCATTAATGCAAAAGATGGGAAAAAGTACTTGAAAATGAATATAAAGTGTTCTAAAATGGAATTGAATGAACCCTTTCAGATTTTAAAAATATATAATGGGTCAAGTAGTGAGACTCGACTATAATGACTGGTTGTTGAATGACTAAGTTTTTGAATGAGTCATGTCATGGCTGCAATACATGAATTGGTTTTGATTAAATATTATTGCAAGTTCTGAACAAGTAGTTACTTCATGTGTCAGAATGTAGGTAACATTACGCTAGTGGAATTGGAAAATGTTGAACTATTACCCATAGGACTGTTACCCTAACCATTATTGATATATACCCATTAACGAATATTTGTATATAAATGTATGTATGACAACATTGTATGCAAGAAATTAAAATGATGGCGTAAGATAATACGTGCTTAGGAAATGCATATTTACAATTAGCATTGTTGCTTATAGTAAGCATCGGTAGCTTAATGGCAACAAGAAAAACCTATGAAAGTAAAATATTGCAGTGAAAATTACAACGGTAATTGATAAAGTATCATGCTATAATGTGCATTATTGTGTTGTCTGGTAAATAAGAATGTATAACACATGTATATTATTTATGTTCCCTATTAAATCTAGATAAGGGCAAGTATGATGTATGTTGCTTATTTTTCTTTATGTATAATGCACAAATAATTCATTATGTAATTACTATGGAAAACAATACTAAGAGAGGAATTTAACATGCCAGACAGTTGTGAACAATTGTGAAAAGCTAGAAGGCCTTGGGTTGATGGAGGTTGCCTGCCCGGGGGAGTTGATGGTGCTTACCTGCCTAGATTTCCTCTCCCTATAGACATATGATCTCAGTAAGGGAAAGGAGTGTGCCAAGATGGTGAAGACGAGAAAACTTGAGGCAACTCTATTTGATTTTGGAGCCTATTGGAGGAGGTCCAAAATTTCTCATAGACGGGACGCTGTCAGAGGAATAGGCATGATGTTTCCAAGAGGAATCCATACTGGACCTGGAATGGTCTTTTGTCAAATAACTGTTTGGATGTGAAAATGACTGGATTTGGTTGCGGAAACCAACTCCCATGGGTTGGGAGGAGAATTTTCTTTACCATTTTGGTTCTCATAGAAAAAGTTAAGTAATAAGTTATGTGTTACATAAAAATGAATTTTTATATGATTGTGTAAACATCTTATGTAGATATTAAGAGGAAAGGAGCTTAGCACTTGGAAAATGAATTACTGAATGTATAAGTTCATTTATTTTATTACTAAGTTGTTTGAATGTCTTAGTACAGGCTAGGGTATGCACATGGTGCATTAATTAACCATTGGTACGATTAGAGAGCTAGGTGCTCTCCGAGTACTTTTTTTAAGTACTGTGTGGATGTCTTTAGCAGGAGCTAAGACAATGTGCACGTGATGCATTGATTAGAGGGTTAGTGCTCTCTGAGTACTTGTGGCAGTACTCTGATTAAAACATATCTTGATATTGCATGAATGTTTGATAATTGCAAGTATTTCATTTGATTGAAACTATGTGACTAATGTGAATGAATTTTCTAGTCATACATTACAGGCTCTTTCCATGGAGTGTTGATGGATTTTTCAACCATTCTCAGAGAAATTGTGTAAAAGCCATCATTACTTCCAATACTAATTGGTAAGTAATGGTAAGTTGGAATATATATTTTTCTATATTTTTATGAATTGAATAAGGGATAAGTAGTTAAAAATGGAAATCTTTCATTACTGTAATGCATACAACAGTGGAGAAACAAGGTAAAGGAATTTTTTTCTAAGCTTGACGAGCGATGAGAATTTGGTTTCGTTCCAAGCTCCTTTCCTGTAGAATCTACCAACGATGAACAATGAGTCGGAATCTTCCTGTTGATTATAAGGAAAGTTGGTAGAAGAAGTCGATCAATAGTTCAACGTTTCCTCAATGGACCAACTCATTCATCAAAGACCTTTTGTTAGCGAAATTAGTGAGCAAGTGGCTGGAAATTGATCTTTCTCGAGAGATGATAGCCTGTTTCTGTAAAGTTTAATTTACCCTTCCTTGAAATCCACCAGGCATGAGAATTTTAGTTCCTTCCTTGAACCCCTCGTTCATTTTATGTTTACCTCCAACTCAATAGAGTATGGAAATCGTGAAGGAAAGTTGGATACCATGAAGGAAGGCAACACATCTCTAATCCATATTTGACCAATGTGTTTCAAGATATAAGTATTCTTATCATTCTTTTCTTGAAAGAATAATTTGCATACAAACAATATTATAGTGTCGAAAAGATGCATATTAAATTCATTGCATCGCTTAAGCATAGTAAAAGATAAATAAGATAGCTTGTCTGTATATATATAAGCATCTTATGTAAAATATAGGATGCTTGTTTTATTTTGAAATGGATTTCATACATGTGTATGAAAATATAGTGAAATCCAAGTTATTCTCTTGAAAGTAAATATAGATTAAAGAGGGTAATTCCTGAATATATATATTTCATGGGTTGGGAGATAAGTAATGAGTTTTCTAGGAATAAAAGTCATGAAGAAACCCTAATAATTTCACATATATGTTTCTTTGGGAAAGATCATGTTGAATCTTGTGTGAAAGGAATAATTTCTACTTGGGAAAATATATTGTGAAGTTGTTCTTCTTGGAAAGGGTAACCTCTTGAAAAGAGTGCATGTCGACTCTTTGATTTGGGTGTAGCTAACCCTCGTATTTTTTCCTAGTTTTATGCATAAAAGAAGGTTATATATGATAAATTCTTGAGAGAGAAGCATAAGAAGCTTTCAAGTATAAAGGCAACAAAAACTAGGTTATGATAACTTCCTAATGCAAATGAAGTATGCATTTGTTTACATAAAAAGAACAGTTAATGATGGTAGAATTATAAGAAGGGAATAATGTGCTGCCTACGTTAAATAAGGGTTATTTTGATAAGCTCTTGCATGTATCGAGAATAGAGATTGTGTTATAGAGGTATGATTATTTGCATGGATAAAATAAATATTGAGCTATCTTAATCTTTAGGAAAATATGTGAGTACCTTTATGCTAACAAAACTATTATGTTAGTTTATGTTAGTTTTATTTTGGAATAAGATCATGTATATTCATGCAATATTTGTAGTAGATTTCATTGGAAAGATATACATTTGTATGTGGGAAATGTTAACATGTTTTGTTATCCTACATTGGAAAAAAAATTCTTTGGCAAAGAAGATGAATTAACTATCCAAAAAAACTAAAGTAATGTTTTGGTTTCCTTGAGACATATATATGGGTAATGTTGGTATAATATTTGGAGAATAAGGCATGTATTCTTATGCTTTATCCCATTAGTTTTATGGAAAATAAAACATGTCTTTGCATGCCATTTATGTTATATTTCCTCGAAAAGGGAATACATGTTTGCATGCTCTATTGTGTTAAGTATTCTTTTGGGAAATCATTCTAGAAATTTATTCATTGTATGCATAGGAACACCATTCATCATGTTAGCTTTAGCACCAAAAGCAATAGCTAAAGGGCCAGTTATTTTGCTAAAGTTTAAGAAACACGAATGCACATTGTGTCATTTTCCATTAAGGGAATTCCTGGAAAATTGTAGTGAATTGTCCTGTACGAATGTGAGCGTGTGCGAGAAGTGTCATAATAATGTGGGGTTTATTTTGACATGAATTGATAATTACTTTATTACATCAAGGTAGTGATGTTAGAAGAAAGAATGTTCTGATATTGTATTCACATTTCATGTATGCACATGAATAAGTGTTAAAGGATCACTTAAAGATTGATTATTGGGTGATTGAGGCTTTATCTAATCATGCTATAAAAGATTGTTGATGACATCAATAACAGAAAGTGAGCATGACTTATGAAAAGGAAATATTATACTTAACATGGTAGCAGGTAAATGATTATGGTCATGCAGAAGAGTGTGAGCTGCAGGATGATCCAATGTACAATGGTCCATTGTAGGTATAGCCGGATGGCGAATTTCAGGTCGAGCCACAACACATACTTAACCAGAGGAAAATTATGCTCCGGAAAACGAGTCATCACCCAGGTTAAAGTGTAGTGGAAGCACTTCGGCCGGATGAGGCTACTTGGGAGGACGAAATATTTGTGCATGTCTTACCTAGAGCTCTTTTCAGAGCTAGACTGAGACACTAAGGATGGTGTTACTTCCAGGGGGGAAGTTGTGACAACTACATTAATGATAACTAGTTGTAACTAACTAGTTAAAAGACAATTTTAATTATTGTTTCAAGGAAATATTATTAATTATAATAATAAATTATTTATGAAAAATAACTTGATAAAAAGTAAAAGCTGATGGTAAATTTTTTCCAAGAACTGGAAAGAGGTTTGGGACAGTTGGAAATAGTTACCTACTCCTCTTGGGATAACCGACTGATCCTAGGGAGGAGTGGGGGGGTTATGTTCATTGATTAAGGGTAGAGTGAATAATTTTCCTGAGCTGGTAGAGAACAGTGGAAAGATCACTCAGCAGATCCTGAATTAATTTCTGGCACTGATTAGACTATGAGTCCTGAGGTCATAACAGAAACTCCACTGTTAACCCGTACCTTTCCAAGACTGGAGCATGGGGGCAAGAGGAGGACGTAATCACCTCTCTTGATGGTTGGGAGGACCGCAGTTATAAACTGTATAATCAGATAAATATACTGTGTTAATTCTATGATTAAATATTGTGTTATTCTTTGACTAGGAAACGCTCAGGAAGGCTTTGCTAAGGTCTAGAACAATAAAAATATTCTAAGATAGATGCTGGAAAAGTTTGTGGTGAACTATTTCTTGATTTATAAAAATGAACCTGTTATGTGTTTTATCAAAGCACTGTGTGAAATATGTAAAATAGAGGCACACTGGAAGTAAAAAAAAAAAAAAGACTTTGAAGAATGGTTTAAGATTATTTAAGTTATGTTAGGAAGAATTTATATAGTATTTCAGAAATTCTTATAGACAATATGTAACTATTTAAATGGTCTAGAATACTGTATAAAAGAATATAAAAAGTGTATTTAATAATAGTGAGTCTTTTAAAATGAAAATCTATCATTGAGGAGACTATTGGCCGAGGGTATAGGTGAAAACCTTAACCCAGGGTGCATCGTCCCTCATAAAATGTACACGGACAGTAGTCAGGGTGGTCCAGTCACCATAAACAAGACTACTATTGCCTGACTGAACTTATAAAATCTAATGAGGAAACAATAAATCTAATGAGAAACAATAGACAAAGATTATAAATGTTACCTATGCAAATGCACACTTTTGGTAATTTTTACATAAGAGTAATCTTTACAAAAAATAGGAAATGGAGGTCGGATATGGGCTGAGACCCAGAAAAATATCTACCCTGGGTAAATGTAATTATTTAAATTGAATACATTTCCTATAAAAAATATTACATTCACAATGGAAACAGTAAAGATGCATACCCATTGAAAAGGGAAAAAAAACCAGGAGGGACATTTCGAGAAAAAAGAAACAGAAACCAGAAGGAGACCCAAGGGTCTATAGCTAATGAATAGAACAACAAAATAAGAATTTACTCTTCCTCACAAGATACATCAAAATCGAGCATTAAAATAAGTAAACATTCCTAACAGTTTCCAAGATTTAATTACACAGTAAATGCCAGAATGGGGAATGCATTTAAAACAAGAATTAAAAATCCATTTCCTCGACTCAAAATGTAGATAATGAGACGGTAAGATGAGAATGCCTCTGAATTATTATAGTCTTTTTCCTTACATAATCCCTTATTAATACATTTTTCTTAAAATAAACTACAGAGGTTCAAGCCCTAGCATGGGCCGACTGTTAAGTAATAAATCCATCCTATTGAAAAAACCCGTGAAGATTTAGAAGGCCATTTGAAGATAATTGAAAACCCCTTGATAGAAGCAAGAATTTAAGTACCTAGAACAGTGAGCTAGATGAATCAGCCATGTTTGAGGCTGTTGATCACAATCAGATCTCTATCTAATTTTTCATGGGCAATCTGCTTAAACAATCTGTATCCCTTCCTTTTTCCCTGAAAACCCATGTTAGTGCCTATCGTTACCACCTTCCTCCGCCTCCAAATTGCACAGAAAAAGGCGGAAAGCTCACTTTTAACATATTTAAATCCTGGCTCTTTCGGCCCTAGCTCCCTTATCTTTTCCTCCACATGATCGTGAGCCGGAAACCAAATGGTAAACCTGGGAGGCCCTATCGAATACAGCCAGCGGGCTCATTATGAGTCGTCCGATCAGATCATAGATCAATGAACCATAGCTTTCCCGCCTTTGTGGTCCCCGCGCCCTAAAAACCACCGATTGAAACAAGTTGTTTTCCCTGCACCGCTTTTGAAGGGCTGGCGATTTTTCTCAAATCGCATCGATTCCATTCAGCATGCGCCGCGTGTCCCCATGTACGATCCCAATACCGCCCTATTTCGCACATTATCTTTCAGTCGAAGACGTGCAGTGAAATCAACGAGAGTCGTTCGATCTATGTGGCATCATCCAACGGTCGCCACGCTGTGAAGCTGTGCGTGTGTTTAGCCCTGTGTACAGTGTCCCGGGCCCACCACTTCATTGCTCTCCAACGCTTTTTGTACCATTCATCTCGTCCTGTGATCATATGGCCCAGATCATTTGTATGACCGGCTGTTGACCGAGTTTCCCCAACGTCACTTACCCCACGGGTTCGTCGCATTTTCCTCCACCATGCATACATTCCGTCGTAGGTTATATGGTAATATTTCACATTAATAGCCTCCGTCAACCTGCATCATTCCACCGATCCGCCATGTCTGCAGTATCATTTCCATTTGACACCGCCCCATTTCACCACTTCGACAAGTCTGCATCACCATGTCCATGGATCCCGTCACGTCATCGTCCCTGTGTCCGGTTTTTTTTAACATGTTTGTGGGTTTTTCAAGTTGCAGAGACGAGAAACCACAATTAATCACTGCCTCCATTACAGAAGTCGAAGATGCATCAGAAGATCAGCTTGCAGAGGTGAAATTTATGAAGAAAAGCCCTGGGTAGCTGCTGAGACATGACCTTCATTAAATAAAGCAGAATGGAAATCTGTCAAACTCCTCAAAAATAATTCGAAAGGAAGATTTCTACAGATAGAGACATTAGTGTCGCAGCAAAGGGTATCAGTTGGAAATCAAGGAATTCAGTGTACGGCGCTGAAGATTTTTAATAGCAATCCAACATTCAAGAGGCAAAGGGTACAAATGCATAAAAATCATATCCTCTGGGTCTTATTTCAACAAATTTTTCTCTCAGAAGAGTACAGAACGTCACATATTTTATTCTTCATACCTTACCCCTGGAGAAATCTGCACCCACTGCATTTACATCATGGAGCTGACTGCAGGGTACATGTAGCATTTTGTAGCCGTCAAATAGTATGGGCGCGAATCTTTTCACCATTTTGTCTTAATGAAACAATTAATTGTTTTCACCTACTTCTTTTTAGCTTCTCTTCTCCTTCCTCTATAAAAATGAGGAAGAAAGACATTGTAAGGGTTCTAGATTTTTATCAGAGAATTGTGCAGTGAAAGGCATTTCTTGTATACATCTTGTAAAAGCTCTTGTATGAAGGCTCAGAGCCCGTAGAGTCTCAATGAGGAGGAGTTCTATCTGTATTAGAGGATTCTAGTCTTTGGTATCCCACAATATGTAACTTCTTTTTATGTGTTTAATACAACATTCCACTTTATCCATCTTCTTGTATCATGTACTGGAATGCGAGTGGCTCACTGATTTTAGGTAAGGATTTATCCTAGTTGATACCCATACTTGGATCAGTCAAGCGCTTTAAATATGGCTCAGGAATGACATACTATTTCATGTTCATTTCATCCATTTTTCTGCTATGTTAGTTGCTGTGGGAGGGTGCTTTTAAAACGCCATTGTCATGTATGGATTCTTAGAATGATAAGCCCATATATGGTTCTGTTGTGTATCTGGGTATCAGACCAAAGATAACTAATATCTTCTTATATTTCTTTCACCGCATACACCTTCTGATATTCGATTTCTGTGGCATATTACTTGAATCGGCCCTCTTTACAGTAAATTGTCTCTTAACTGTCTGACGCTTTTGTGTTGGAGCTTTGCATCTTGTCTCTACAACATTACTTTCCTTGTGGCAGTTTCTGTAAGTTCTGGTCCCATTAAAATTAATTTCCTTGTTCTACAAGAGATATCAGGAGAGTTTTGGATTGACACCCCAGTTTTATGATACACTTCCTGCTATGATAAGATGTCCTAGGCACTGGTCTATGGCAAATCTAGGCTGTCTCTAGGAGAGACAATCTCTGTCGACAACAGAGGCTAACCTTGAAATGAGTATGAATTGAGTTGAGAGATCTTATAACCATGGGGGTGTGTCGACCCATAGAATTCAAACCTGTACAATGGTAGAGAAAGGCAAATGGGTAAGGGAACTTCTCAAAGCTGAAAATTAACTCTATTCTAAGAGAAGAACAAATTTCATGTTAAGGACATAATGTTTAAAGTCTTACCAAAGACATCATTCATTTGGAAATTTTCCTTTCAGCATCAAGCCTTAACACTGCAAATAAATGCAGAAGTTAAGAATGGTGAGACTTAAATTAAATACGAGCAGAGAACTAAGAAGACCTATTCTACGAAAAATTCTGGAAAATGAGAATAGAAATAAATTACCTATCATAGGGTATAAAAATCAATTTTGGAGAAGGCACAACGACCACAGAGGAAAGAGCGTAACCAGAAAATCCTTAGTTCTGGAATGGCATATCCTCCGCATTGTGTAGTATACGTAAGAGGTAGAAAATTCATGGTATTTGCACGACGATCTCGTGAAAATACCATAGAGGCAGAGTTGTAGCTCATAGAGCCGCGGAAAAATAGAATTGCTGAATGAAATAGGTTATCATCTCATGCATAGTGACTTGTGACCGATGTTGTTTAGTGTTTTTGCGGGGATAACAAAGTGTCTCCTGCCCGAATGTTGACTGTAGGTCTTATTACAATCCACTGCGGAGATCTCACCAAGAACCGTAAAACATCTCATCAGTCCTATATCTATTCAGCAGAATTTAGTAACCAGTACTGCGTTATTTATGAGTTAGGTAGTGCCAGTTAATGCCTTAGAAGAAACAAGTGCATCATTTATATAGTTTACAGTATGAATAAACTTTAGGTTAAGACAAGACATGATCCGTGGAGTTAAAACTTAAAACCATATGATAAGTCAATCAATGAAATGTGTCAGGAATCCCAGATGATATGAAAGAAAATAATTACATGCGCAAGAGGATATTAGAGCTATATTAAATTTTATGTTTATATAAAAATCGTGTTGTAATTTAAATATGCACATTAATTCATTTGATGAATGGTTTGGTTATTGATTGTAGTCGTAGCATAAAAAGAAATTTTTTTTTTTCTATTTTAATTATAGTATGGTTGTTATAACTGCGTATGCATGTTTCAAGTTCAACATGTATTTATGTATGGGTGACGTTGTATGATGTTATCAGTGGTGCGACCTCTGATTTACAATTTTGTTTCAGAGTTAAAAAAATTTTAAAGGAAAAAACTATACTTAATTTTTTAAGAAAGTTCGAATATTACAATTTTGTTATTGTACCTGCCAGCGTCAAGTTCTGCTTGATAGTGACATTAATTCTCTTTGATTAGACATATCTCTTGAATTTTTGTATAGTGGCTATAGTTAAGTTTTAATATTTTTTTAATTTATTTTTCTTGCATCTAATTGGTGGATAGTTTCAACATGTTATTGCAAAATGCATAGATCTTAGTGCCAATTTCTATTGTTTATTATTTAAAATTATTTTTCCTTGCTTCTTATTGGTTGAAATTATTCACTTTTTATTGCCACTCGTTCTGCAGTGCCGTCATTTCTACATCGTCGTCCTTTATATGATAATCTTTGTACAATAAAACATTATTACTACTGAAACATGATATGATTATTCCGTCTGAATATGCAATGTCGAAATGACGGAGTGTGTTCCGTAGACATCTGTCCTGTCGTATTTATAAATACATCTGTCTTGTCGTATTTATAAATACATTCCGTCTGATTATCAAACATTGTATAAAATACCATAGGTCTACACCCTTTGTAACATTTCATTCAAATCATAAATAAATTTATAACCAAACCCGACATATAATTTCGACCATATGCATATTAACATCTATGTGAACACTCTACCATGTATTTGAACTCACTTGAATTAACTCAACATGCGTAGGCTTTATCACAATTCAACGTAGGTAGATACCACACATACACATATTTTCTCCCTGAACCAAGGGTTGAGGAACCATATTCCAAAGCGTACGGGAATCGTGCTGAACCATATTATATCGTGGCTCGACCCTTTTTATAATCACCAACCATAGCTTATAATAAATCCCTTATATGTTAAAACGATTTCAACCAGGCCCCACACATCAAATTCATTAACCAAACGATTTCAATGCCAAATCAATGGCCATATCTGACTTATCCACCATCTGAGTTGTGACGCGACTACCCTTGGATCACTCAGCCTCGGGATCGGATGATCTATAGCAATATCGCGTTAATTTTCCCATTGAGAGTTAACACATAAAATTCACACGATGAGGGTGGTATTGGCCCATTGACGTGGCAGAATTCCACTGTATCGCGTTTTTTTTTAGTGGATTTGGCTTCGCACAAAAGTGGTGCGAAATAAGTTGTTTTGGTTTCGCAAAACCATGCCGGATTTGAATAGTGACTAACTGGATTCTAACTGTGGTTTAACATATCCATTTAACTTATTTCGTCCAATGTTCACGATATATACATATATGCCCGACCTTAATATAAGGCCAGCGCTAATACACAATATTTGGGCCCACATATAAAATAAACATATGTCAACATAACAATGCTGACCATATGTGTATTAAATCTGCACGCCCATCCAACGGCTGGGACGACGTTGGATTGGTTTGGATGATCCAACGAACAAAACTCAATATCGAATGATTTAGTTGCACGAACGTTAATTCACAAAAGTTGCGCAATGAGAGTGGTTTTTCAAAACTGCTCATGGACACGCGTCACCCAGTTTATGAGATCGCGTTCTTTTCTTAAATACTACTTACAACCCTTCTTTCTATGCGATACTACTGGACTTAGACTCTAAACCGCATTCACTATTCACACAAGGTTCCGCCTTCGTTCACGGTTCCATTCCCGCGTGGTTAGGTACCAATTCGTTGTGTTTTTAAGACTTCTTCGTTCTGTTGCCTCAATTAACTCCGCGTGCGGAGATTTAACTCAATTGTCACTATTATGGTCCCAACCAGTTATCGAGTTCTTTACTATCCGACCTCAACACCATCCACACAGAGATTTAACGACCCTCTGCGTCCCTCCTTTGCTGGCATTCAACAAATACATGGGTTTCCTTATCACAATAGAATTCAGAATTTCCTCCAACCACTCAACATTGCTCCCTTAATGGAAAATCAATTAACTCCTCATGCATTTAGTGAGACATCGACTCTTTCGTTGAAGACAGGGCAACATCTAAGCCTTATCACCGAATCATATGCATACATAGTTCATGGATTTGTTTTATGTTTTAAATGTGCTACGACACATATTATAATAACAAATGAAAAATCCCGTGAGGCTATGATATAACATTACACAAAAACAGTGTATAAAAGAAAAAATAGAGAATGTAATTATAAAAATTTAAAATTTAAATTAAATTATGTTTTAAATAAACTTTATCATTTTTGTATTATTATTTATTTTAATTATTAAAACTTTAAAAAATTATTTAAAAAAATTTAATTGTAAAAAATTATTAGGATTAGGATCATGCAATAACCCCTACTCTCTATGGTCAAAACTCACCATCAACATTCAAATTAGCGTTTATAACCGTTTCGACCAATACATATATGTGTTTCTATGGAACCAAGACTTTCCTTTGTTTTAACACTACAACGTTGGATATCGACCAACGATACCATGGACGCTTAGCATATTCACCAAAATGTATTTATATATGAATGTTCGCGATATATACATATATGGCGCCCGACATTAATATAAGGCCAACACTAATACACAATATTCGGGTCCACATATAAAATAAACATATGGCAACGTAACAATGCTGACCATATCTTTGTTAAACCTGCACGCCCATCCAACGGCTGGGACGACGTCGGATCGGTTTGGATGATCCGATGAATAAAACCCAATATCGCGTGATTTAGTTGCACGAACGTTAATTCAAAAAAGTTACGTGATGAGAGCGGTTTTTCAAAACTGCTCATGGACACGTGTCAGCTAGTTTACGAGATCATGTTATTTTCTTAAATACTACTCACTGCCCCTCTTGCTACGCGATACTACCAGACTTAGACTCTAAACCACATTCACGGTTCACACAGGGTTCCGCCTTCTTTCACGGTTCCATTCCTACGTGGTTAGCTACCAATTCGTTGCATTTTTAAGAATTCTTCATTCTGCTACCTCAATTAACTCCGCGTGCAGAGATTTAACTCAATTCTCACTATTATCATCCCAACCAGTTATCGGGTTCTTTACTATCCGATCTCAACAACATCCACACAGAGATTTAACGACCCTCTACATCCCTCCTTTTCTGGCATTTAACGAATCCATGGGTTTCCTTATCACAATAGAATTCAGAATTTCCTCCAACCACTCTACATTGCTCCCTTAATGGAAAATCAATTAGCTCCTCATTCATTCAGTGAGACATCGACTCTTTCGTTGAAGACAGGGCAACCTCTAAGCCTTATCACCGAATCATATCCATACATAGTTCATGGCTTTGTTTTATGTTTTAAATGTGTTGCGACACATATTATAATAACAAATGAAAAAGCCTGTGAGGCTATGATATAACATTACACAACAACAGTGTATAAAAGCAGAAACAGAGAATGTAATTATAAAAATTTAAAATTCAAATTAAATTATGTTTTAAATAAACTTTATCATTTTTGTATTATTATTTATTTTAATAATAAAAACTTTAAAAAATTATTTTTAAAAAATTAATTGTAAAAAATTGTTAGGATTAAAATTTGTTGAAATGTTAAATAAATCTAATACAAATAATAATATTTAAAATTGTGATTTTTTTTAATAATTTTAGTAATTGGGATTATGTTAAATTGTTATAGTGAATAATTATTATTTTTCTAATTAAGATTCAAATTTTCACCAATTACATGATAAACATTAATGTCTTGATGATTATTACCTAAATTAGTTATATTTGAACTAACCTATACCCTTTTCGTATATATGTATATTAACTTCACGGTTTGATGGTTTTCGAACTCCACACATCTGAGATATTTCAGCCGTTAGTATTAATTGTAATGTGAGTAATTATATCAATTTAATGGTTTTGATATTTCTTGGGATCTTATCTCATTAAGTGTTTCGTGCCGATTTTTATGGCTCTATCAATTCTGTTCAACTTGCTATTTTAACTAATTCGCTTTCCCTTTCCTATGCATATAAATGCATGTGAGTCTGGGCAGTTCACTCTATTAGTGTTGTGCGGAAGCTTCTCCATTAAAAGTTATAAACCTTTTCAAATAATATGAGATCTGGTTCTTTTAAATGAACCGCCATAGCACTTTGACTTTCTGACTATGGTATCAAAGGTATATAAACCTACGTTCATGCCTTTTTAAACAAATATCTATGCCTTGAGCTTAGAACCTTTGGCAGCATAATACCTTTCCTCATAAAGGAGGGTTAGACTATCTCAATCATAGTCTTTAACCAACACTCAATCCGCGGTTATATTAATTCCCTTCGAATGTATTTGAAACAACGTTCAACCCTTGCCACATTAACTTTAGCCTTCAAATATGCTTTGTTCTGAATGTAATATGGTTGAGACCATAGGTAATAAAGGTAAGGTTATAAGGCCATGGATCATTATATAAAGACTTTTATCATAGGTCGAGACGAATAAATTAAGTTATGTTTGTACCATATATTGTACAGTGACGAAGGAACCTGACCCCCGAGGTACTTGACATCAGTGGTGAACTTCTCTAGACTGACGCGCAGTCATATATAGCATTACCAAGTACACATCAGCCACATTCTAATAAGAACATCATAAATAAAATTGTGATGCATGGAGCTTTTATTACTTGTATCATCGTCTCTATCTATTTGGACAAATAAATTAATTTATATTTTAATGTTATTAATTATACATAGAATCATTATCAACAATAAGGTTTTCGGCATCAAATATGGAATTTATGATATTCATTATGCAAGTACAGTACTGAGTTGGAGGATCTAGTCGATGTCACAGACACCCCATGTAGATCTCTTGATATTAACAACCATTAATTCAAAATTAAATGGCATAAAATTATGGGACTTGTGCGAGTTTCTACTTTGTAGTTGCTATTTTTCTTGAACCTCTGTCAATTTTATTTCTGCTCTTTATATTTTCTGTTGTTGACCGTTGAAATCGTTATATTCTTCTCAAGACATCTGCAAGTGGATTTACCATGCGACTCGACACTTTACAAGCGAGCTTTTGCAAGTCAGGATGGAACTGTGCGCCTCCAGTTGGAAGGTCTGCCAAGCATAATTTCTCTTTCTCTTTCAGGTAATTCCACATATTAAATTCCCTTTCTTGCTTTGATTCTGAGTGCAAAATGGATGATATTATACTTGCAATTTACATATTATGGACTCTTTTTTTAAATGATAGCCAATAAAACATTGATCATCGCAATTCCATTCAAATTTGATAAATTTGTTGTGTTCTACAAATCTCATTTCTTTTTAACAAATTCATGAAGTTCCTAGAAGTACTTATCAAGATTATATCGTTCAGAGAAAACATAGAAAGAAGAATTTTGTTAGGTCCCTAGCATGAGAATACCATTTGTATCAGCCTCGGAGGATTCAAATTCATTTCCCTTGGAACGACTCTATTTACTAAAGCCTCCGTTCATTGAGAAATGTAGATTATTATCATCATCATTTTCTCATTCAAATTCCACTTCATTTCTAGCTTCGGCATTACCAGATCAAAAGCTATGCTCTTGTTCATAGAACAACAGATTAGCACCATTATTATCATTTCTATCTGAAAGCACTTCGACCTTCACTTTATGATGCAAAATTCGAAGGCATTTATTGCATCGTTCCCTAGTTTTTGCATTCCATGGCCAATGATGGAGTTTCTAGACGTTAAATAACATCCAAAGGCGTGCAGATTCGAAACAAATATTAAATGTGATGACAACATGGGAGAGAAAGGAAATACTTCTATTCCTTAATAATAAAAAATATTGTTACAATGTCTTCCTCTCACAGAGGGATTTACAAAATAGTGACTTCTGCAAGACACAGTGCACAAAACTTCACTCTTTGTCTCTCAGTTCAAAAAGAAAAATACTGTTGTGTAAAACTATTCTATTTCGCACTCTGCTGTGCTTTTTAAAATAAAAACATAACACTCTATTACAAAGGCTCTCGAGCATTTTATATGTCGTAGCACATATAACATTAAAAATAAAACTAAAGAAATACGCCCTTTCGGGGCCACCCAAAATGAAGGCGTATATTAAAAACAATGAAATGTTTTAACATTAGCTCTTATAACAAAGGACTTTATAAAAAATTTGTCGTGCATATAAAACATATTAAAACCTTTGACATAAAACCTTTGCATCGCGCGATGAATGAAAACAAAACTCCACCGGATTTCAAAAGGCGATGAACCAAATTGCATTAATGCATTTTGCATTACAAATCTCTCCCTGCTGACATCACTATCTGTGTGCGCAATGGATTATTAAATCCATCGTATAAAACCACATCACGTCCGCCAAGGGCCTACTGACGTAGGCACGAAATGTAACATAAAAAGATCTTATCAATTCCACTGAATAAAATGCATTAGGTTCAGTTTAACACAATATAAACAAGCCATTCGAAAAGTTCCGATTCCGATGGAGGAACGAACCCACGATCAAAACATAAACTATGTTGTATAAAAGTGGATCGGGTTCGCGATTTCACATTGTGCAAACAGGCCATAAACAAAAACACTCCTGATGCGATTCAACTTGCGATTGACTATTGTAATGCTGCGTGGCCTTGTGGACTCGCGGACCTTAGCTTAAGGTGGAGGGCGATTTATATGATTGCGATGAATGCATCGCATTGGGCCATAACAAAAGGCTGTGGTATATATGAAATGTTCCGATTGCGATGAACGCATCCAAACTCGCCACATAAACAAGATACTGTGGGGACCACCAGGGTTTAAAAATAAAAATGCCCGTGTTCATATAAAAATAAAAATTATTCTGTTCACTGTATTTTAAATAAAAAGTACATTGTTTCACCCAAAACAGAGACTATCCCCGAACACAAAAAAAAGACTCTATTTTTCAAACGCAGAGGACTGGCGCCGATATTCAAAAAACTGACTGTTCACCATTTTAGAAAGCGGTTGGAGCACAAAATACTGGAGATAAAAAATGGAATAGTGAAAACAGAAGTAGTTAATAGAATAGACGCAAAGCCAAGGGTAGTTAAGATAGGCCTAGAAACAAAACTCTATGAAATAAATTAAAGTTCAAGTTGTTTTGTGGTTATTGGTATCCTCCAAGAAATTATTGGATTGTGTGCATATTATGAAGGCAAGAAAGTGCAAGCACCTCAGTTGAAAGTTGGTCAGAATTAATCTTTAAACAATTGCTTCCAGAACACAAGACACCTAACAAGAGTCATCGGTTTAATTGATCAAGTGAAAGCAGCACTAGGAGCAGTCAAAACAGAAGTAGAAAATAGAATAGATGCAAAGGCAAGGGTAGTTTATAGATTATTTAGTTATAGCTTACTAAAAATAGTACTTCTTACACTATAGTCTAGAGATTTATAGCAAATTAGAGAAGCTACCCAAATAGTCACATTAGTCTTATTGCTATGGACCTAGGGTGGTGGTAGTCTTAGTCCCATGCCCTAAGTTATTATTATAGTATATTAAATTTTTCATATAGTCTAAATCAAGATTGTTCTATTCCATCTATTATTCACATTATCTTCCACATGTTACTATGTCTCAACTTCTGGTATTGCTCTTATTCTTCAGTCAGTTGATTCCTTTGGATAGTTAAATTGTTGTTTTTTCTTGATGTTTTAACAAAGTTAGGTGCGACTTGCTGCATTGAATGGAATCTATGAATTTGGAACGATGGAATGTAGTGTCATGAAACTTTCAAAGACGCTACAACAACTAATAGGAGAAGAAGACGCCGCTAATACCAAAATAGATTGTAGAAACAAAGCAATGGAGAAAACAAGTGCTGGATACTTTGCATGTAGACCTTGTAAGAGGTGGTTTAGCTGCAGCTTCAAATGGTGCAAATGTTGTTGTTGTATGCAGTACATTTGTTAATATGCAGAAAATAATAAGTGGTTTTCGAAGATCAACATGAAGGAAAAAAAAGAAGAAAACAAATAGTCAATACTTTAAATGTAGACAGTGTACCAGGTCATATAGATATGACTTCAGATGGTCCAAATGTTGTTGTTGTATACACCATCATTGTTAATGTCCATATAACAATGACTAGTTGTTAGCAATCATCATACAATACATTTATTTGTGATTAAAATGAATATTTTGTCTTATCATGAAAGGTGGTGTAACCACCAAATTTTCAAAATATAATGATAGAATTAGTACATATTATGTTGACCTATCTTGTCCAATATTTGCTACATTGACTTCCAAGTACATGCTTTGGTGCAATAAAGTTGGGGCTTGCATAAGGGATGAATGCTTTGTTATAACTAAGTCGATTCTCATGTTTAGCTTTTTGTATGAAGCGTGTTGTTGCCTTGAAGATTCTATTATAGCCAATAAAACAAGATTCTAATATTGACTGTGGAATTACAGTCAATATTTTCAAGTCAGGCTGGAACTGTGCGCCTCCAGTTGGAAGGTCTGCCAAGCATAATTTCTCTTTCTCTTTCAGGTAATTCCACATATTAAATTCCCTTTCTTGCTTTGATTCTGAGTGCAAAATGGATGATATTATACTTGCAATTTACATATTATGGACTCTGTTTTTAAATGATAGCCAATAAAACATTGATCATCGACCTAATTAATCTCTGAGCAAATTTGTTGTATTCTGTAACTCATTTCCTTTAACAAATTCATGAAGTTTCTAGAAGTACTTCTCAAGATTATATCATTCAGAGAAAACATAGAAAGCAGAATTTTGTTGGGTACCTAGCATAAGAATACCATTTGTATCAGGCTCGGAGGATTCAAAGTCATTTCCCTTGGAACGACTCTGTTTACTAAAGCCTCTGTTCATTGAAAAATGTAGATTATTATCATCATCATTTTATGAATCAAATTCCACTTCATTTCTAGCTTTGGCGTTACTAGATCAAAAGTTATGGTCTTGTTCATAAAACAACATATTAACACCATTATTATCATTTATATCTGAAAGCACTTCAACCTTCACTTTATGATACAAAATTTGAAGGCCTTTATTGCATTGTTGCCTGGTTTTTGCATTCCATGGCCAATGACGAAGTTGCTAGACGTTAAATAACATCCAAAGACGTGCAGAGTCGAAACAAATATTAAATGTGATGACAACAGGAGAGAGAAAGGAAATACTTATTCCTTAATAATAAAAAACTATTGTTACAAATGTTCTCCTCCTCGCAGGGTTTTACAAAATAGTGACTTCTACAAGACACAGTGCACAAAATTTGATTCTATGTCTCTCAGTTCAAAAAAAAATAACACTGCCATGTAAACCTATTCTATTTCGAAATCTGCTCTGATTTTTAAAATAAAAACATATGACAGTGTTACAAAGACTCTTGGGCCTTTTATATATGGCAGCACATATTACACTAAAAATAAAACTAAAGCAATACGTAAAAACATTGAAATGTTTTAACATTAGCTCTTATAAAAAACATTGAAATGTTTTAACATTAGCTCTTATAACAAAGGACTTTATAAAAATTCGCCGTGGCATATAAAACATATTAAAACTCTTGACATAAAACTTTGCATTGCGCGATGAATGAAAACAAAACTCCACCGGATTTCAAAAGGCTGCCATGAACCAAATTACATTAATGCATTTGCATAAATTTCTCATTGCCATCACTATTTCGCAATGGAAGGATTATTAAACATATCATATAAAACCACATCACGTCCGGCTTGCGTCCGCCGACGTAGGCACGAAATGTAACACAAAAAACTCTTATCAATTCCACTGAATAAAATGCATTGGGTTCGGTTTAACACAATATAAACAGGCCATTCGAAAAGTTCCGATTCCGATGGAGGAACGAACCCACGATCAAAACATAAACTATGTTGTATAAAAGTGGATCGGGTTTGCGATTTCACATTGTGCAAACGGGCCATAAACAAAAACACTCCTGATGCGATTCAACTTGCGATTGACTATTGTAATGCTGCGTGGTCTTGTGGACTCGCGGACCTTAGCTTAAGGTGGAGGGTGATTTATATGATTGCGATGAACTCATTGCATTGGGCCATAACAAAAGGCTTTGGTATATATGAAATGTTCCGATTGCGATGAACGCATCCAAACTCGCCACATCAACAAGATACTGTGGGGACCACCAGGGTTTAAAAATAAAAATGCCCGTGTTCATATAAAAATAAAAATTATTCTGTTCACTGTATTTTAAATAAAAAGTACATTGTTTCACCCAAAACAGAGACTATCCCCGAACACAAAAAAAAGACTCTATTTTTCAAACGCAGAGGACTGGCGCCGATATTCAAAAAACAGACTGTTCACCATTTTAGAAAGCGGTTGGAGCACAAAAGACTGGAGATAAAAAATGGAATAGTGAAAACAGAAGTAGTTAATAGAACAGATGCAAAGCCAAGGGTAGTTAAGACAGGCCTAGAAACAAAACTCTATGAAATAAATTAAAGTTCAAGTTGTTTTGTGGTTATTGGTATCCTCCAAGAAATTATTGGATTGTGTGCATATTATGAAGGCAAGAAAGTGCAAGCACCTCAGTTGAAAGTTGGTCAGAATTAATCTTTAAACAATTGCTTCCAGAACACAAGACACCTAACAAGAGTCATCAGTTTAATTGATCAAGTGAAAGCAGCACTAGGAGCAGTCAAAACAGAAGTAGAAAATAGAATAGATGCAAAGGCAAGGGTAGTTTATAGCTTATTTAGTTATATCTTACTAAAATTAGTACTTCTTACACTATAGTCTAGAGATTTATAGCAAATTAGAGAAGCTACCCAAATAGTCACATTAGTCTTATTGCTATGGACCTAGGGTGGTGGTAGTCTTAGTCCCATGCCCTAAGTTATTATTATAGTATCTTAAAGTTTTCATATAGTCTAAATAAAGATTGTTCTATTCCATCTATTATTCGCATTATCTTCCACATGTTACTATGTCTCAACTTCTGGTATTGCTCTTATTCTTCAGTCAGTTGATTCCTTTGGATAGTTAAATTGTTGTTTTTTCTTGATGTTTTAACAAAGTTAGGTGCGACTTGCTGCATTGAATGGAATCTATGAATTTGGAACGATGGAATGTAGTGTCATGAAACTTTCAAAGACGCTACAACAACTAATAGGAGAAGAAGACGCCGCTAATACCAAAATAGATTGTAGAAACAAAGCAATGGAGAAAACAAGTGCTGGATACTTTGCATGTAGACCTTGTAAGAAGTGGTTTAGCTGCAGCTTCAAATGGTGCAAATGTTGTTGTTGTATGCAGTAGATTTGTTAATATGCAGAAAATAATAAGTGGTTTTAAAAGATCAACATGAAGGAAAAAAAAGAAGAAAACAAATAGTCAATACTTTAAATGTAGACAGTGTACCAGGTCATATAGATACGACTTCAGATGGTCCAAATGTTGTTGTTGTATACACCATCATTGTTAATGTCCATATAACAATGACTAGTTGTTAGCCATCATCATACAATACATTTATTTGTGATTCAAATGAATATTTTGTCTTATCATGAAAGGTGGTGTAACCACCAAATTTTCAAAATATAATGATAGAATTAGTACATATTATGTTGACCTATCTTGTCCAATATTTGCTACATCGACTTCCAAGTACATGCTTTGGTGCAATAAAGTTGGGGCTTGCATAAGGGATGAATGCTTTGTTATAACTAAGTCGATTCTCATGTTTAGCTTTTTGTATGAAGCATGTTGTTTCCTTGAAGATTCTATTATGCTACAGTCCATATGTGACTGTACATATATATTCGTAATTACAAGTATGTTGTTTACAACTAGCAAGATTAGTTTTACTAATCAAGACAGATACAATCTGTATTTCATGCTTTCTATTTTATACAAAATTCAATCATTTCTAGAATACATAGCTTCTATGTGAGATTCATGTCTTCAGAGACAATAATCAACGTTGCTTGTTGTTTTTTTTGCAGTGATACTTTTAAAATACAGAGAGATGCAAAATAGGAGCTAGTTACTTGCAACTTTGCTTCTCTTATTTTACTGTTTTGAAATCAAACATACAATATAACAGTAAAATTAGTATTTTGTGCTAGTAAACATTATCATAGACATATATTCAATAAAGAAAAAAATATTATAGAACCTCTTCTCATCTTTGAGAAAAAAAAAATCTAACATACATAGTAGTTAGTAAACAAATCACCATACGAATCTGAAGAATAAATGCATAGAAAAAATGGTTGAAATCATAGACATTGAAAGCTACCATCCAGCAAAAAAAACATCGCATAGATGCTAATATTGATATCGTTTTAATGAACCATAGTCTCTTCAGACTACAACAATTTGCATATACTCCTGGAGATTGTTTGTTCAATGCATTTGAAGTGCTTCTGCACTTTCGTTACTCATCTATTGAACTGCGCAATGGAATAATAGACCATTTTCTCAATTGTCTACAATGCAATGACACAGAGGCAAAAGAATCATACCAATATGAACTAGATCCTTTCATGTTATATCAACTTCATGGAATTCACGATGTTGACACATACCTTCGTAGAATGCGTTTTTCTGCATCTAATAGCAATTTCCAATCTGAAAGAGGCCTATGGGGAGACACATTTTGCATACGATGGCTATCAAAGTGGTTGAACATACCAATTGGAGTCTGGTCACTAACAATGAAAACAAGGTATTTGTTCTTCAACCATGATCTAGATACAATTCCACTAAACATTTTTTTTCATGATACAGATCCGATTAGTGGACATTTTGAACCCCTATTACACAAAATATTACCTAGATGAAACTTTGTACCAAATTATTCCTTGTCACCTCTTTGCAAATATCTTGAAAACCATTATGAATCTGTCGTTCATGAAATGCAAATTCATGGATTGCATATATCAAAAACAACTATGTCGAAATGTGCGAATAGCATGTTCAGTGCAATTTGTCATTTAATAGTGCTTGAATTTGATGAACAGTCTTTCAGACTCTACATTGTCCAATCTTTTTGCAATGCACTGATGGCTAGGAACGAATATGCATTAAATTGTATAGAAAAACACTTAACAAATGAAACTATACAAAGTCAAACAATGGTTGTAGGCTGGCAACAATACCTAATTAATATGGCAATGCCATGTGAAAAAGGAGGAGTTGAGGGAACATCATTTTGCTTCCAATGGACATCGATCATATTCAATGTAAACATACAAATATGGTCATTTACCAGTAAAACCAATTTCAATTACTACCAATCAAAAACAAATTTCAATCAAACATACAACATATTATCATTCGAAGCAACTACATCACACATTCATTATGAACCACTACTATCAAATCAAAATACAAATCAGTGCAATATGCAACATAGAATAGTACAAATTCATGAAAACACCAAGAATAGAATAAACTTGCGCAAATTGAAACAAATGATACGTACCGATGACCCAAATAAAATTGGAGAAAATAGAAATAAAATAGCAGATAAAAATTGTTCATCACGAAAAAGTACTCCCATAGAAATTTACAAACAACAAATTGAAGACACACCAAAAACCAAATGTCCAATATGTAAGATGTTGCAATTTCAAAATAACATCTCAAGCATTGGACTTGAATTAGAAAAAATGTACATAAACATATCTGGAAAATAGAAGACATTGCATTTAAATATCATTTGTAGATCTTGCAAAACAGCACTTGCTAATGCAAAGTTGCCTCACTTTGCAACACCTGAACAAATAAGACATAATAAGCCATTGCGAACTGTAACAACACTTTCAGAGCTTGAGGAAAGACTTGTCGCATTGAGAATTCCCTTTGCACAAATAAGACAATGTGGTAAGAAGCGATCACAAATGGGCTTAATTTTTTCAATAATCAATGTACCTGTCCAGATGGACATTGTCCAAAAAGCATTGCCACAATCCATAAACAATACAATGACAACTGTTATTGCATTAAAACGGTGACTAGAATACAAGAATGCATGTCAAACAGGAAAAGTGCGTGTGCATACTGTCATGAGAGCACTTAAAGAACTATGTTCTCGAAATTTATATAAAAATGAAAACATTTCCATTAATAGCAATTGGAATCATATACTTGAATTGGAAAATAAAGATAATACATCCGAGGATGACAACATTGATAGAAAAAGTGAAACGGATAGCATTTCAGAAAGTGAAAGGCCAACTGAAACCTTAGTACATGGATTCATAGCTTCACAATGAATTCATGATTTACAAGACAATATTATTGAAATAGCACCAGCTGAGGGACAACGACCACTTGGGATATTCAAATACAAACATGCATAAGAAATGAGTTTCCCAACACTATTATTTGGAGATCCACATGACAATGATATAGTACAAAGATTTCGTTACCAAGAAATAGTAAAATGGGAACTAATGCATTGCAGTGGTCACTTTTCCTATCACATCACAAATTTTTTCTTCAAGACAATGCGAATAATCATTGAAAAGGTCATGTCATGCATTTCAGTACGAATAAGGAAAGGAAAATTACAAGGAAGAAAGTTGTTAGAAAAAGATGTTAAGTACAAGCCCAACTTAGAAAAGTTACTAAAAAGTCACATTGGATACATAGATTTCAAACACATAAGAATTTATCCCGATTACCACCAACAAATGCAAAAACATATATTTGCAATGATACGACAATTAGGTCCTCCAACTTTCTTTGTTACATTTACCAGTGTAGAGCATCATTAGACACCACTAGTAGAAACTCTTACTAAATTGCATAGCAATAGAAATAAAAAGAAACACATTGAAACAATTGAGGAATACAACATTGATTATC
The DNA here is from genome assembly GCA_034641835.2 of Pinus albicaulis. NCBI lineage: Eukaryota > Viridiplantae > Streptophyta > Pinopsida > Pinales > Pinaceae > Pinus > Pinus albicaulis. Next base: position 519,835,482 of record CM076572.1, on the reverse strand, counting down.
TTGTCAGAAAGGACCCAGTAACATGTAAAAGTTACTATAGACATAAGACAAATGAATTGAAGCAATTAATCTATCAAGATAATACATTTTTTGGCAAAATATTAGATTACTACTTTGTAACTGAGTTCCAAAATAGAGGTAGTGTACATGAACATGCTCTTATATGGATAGAAAATGCTCTAGTATATGGAATTAATAGTAACTTAGAAATTGATAACTTCTTGGACAACTATATAACTTGTAGCACAAATCACCTTGATCCAGAACTCGCAAATATACATGAACATCATCATACCAAAAGCTATAAAAAAAGAAAAGCATCATAGTGTAGATACAAATTTCCAATGCTACCAATGAAAAGAACAAGGATTCTTGAACCAATTACTTCGCTACATGACTCAATAAATGAAAAATTTTTGTCCTTGCAAAGCACCTTAGTAAAAAAACACTATGACAAATCAACTATTCATGAAAATTTCTTAGATGAATTGCAGTTAACAGAAACTGATTACATCGAATTAATACAAAGTACATTAACACAACCAATGGTATTCTTGCAACGAAAACCATCAGAAATATGGAATAATAGCTTTGCATACAATATGCCACACCTATGGAATGAAAATATAGATGCTTAATATGTTCTAAATGCATATGCTGCAGCTTCATATTGCACTTCATATATGACCAAAGTTGACAGATCTATGACAAATTCATTCAAAAGGATACGAAAAGAACATGAAAAGAACAAAATCGATGCTATTCAAATGATACGGTCTCTAGGCAATGCTTTGCTTAACCTTCAACAAATCTCAGCTCAACAAGCAGTCTACATAGCTCTCTCCCTACCATTTAATCATAGTTCAAGAGAATGCAAATTTATAAACACAGCACCAATAGATGAACGCACATTTATACTTAAACCAACCACTCTTCTGAAAAAAATTCCTGACAACTCTGAAGATGTTATGTGCAGTTCTATAATTGATTACTATATCAATAGGCCTAATGCTATTAAGCATGTATGTTTAGCTAAATTTGTATCAAAGTATAGGAAAGATGGCACACCAATATCAAAAAGAAAAAAAGAAAAAGTAATTTGATTCATCAAATACAAAAAACACATTGACTATGAAAACTATTACAGAGAAAAACTTTTGCTATATGTTCCCTTGAAAATAATGAAGATGCGCTAAAGCAAGACTTCTTGACATGGAAGAGTGCATGATGCACATGGAAGAAGATGTTCTACAAGACGGGAAGAAGTACCAGAAACAACATCGAATTTAACTACAATAATAAAAAAACATGAAATATCCAATGATGTTAACGAGAAGTACGACTTGGCTAAAGATTTTCAATTCCCCCAATGCGATGACAAAAAAAGACATCTTAACATTGTTTTTCAATTTACAGAACATCCATTTATGCTTAGCAACGAAGAATACTACAAGATTAGGAGAATTCTTAATAGAGAACAACAAGAAATACTCAAAGACATTGCAATGAAAAAATGAAAGAACATAGACAAACCATTCTACTTATTTTTTACTGTAGGAGCTGGTACTGGAAAAACATTCACAGCAAAAGAAATATTTCAAATGCTCATGCACATTTACAATGAACATTACAATACAGACCCTTTGAAACCAAAAGGTTTGATATTAGCATATACAGGTAACGCTGCATATAATGCAAGTGGGGTGACAATTCATTCTGCATTGCTAATGCCTTTCAACAAATCTAGTTTTATTCCACTTAGCAACAATGTATTAGACAACTTAACACAACTATACGAAGAATTAAGGGTTGTTCTCATTGATGAAGTATCTCTAATTGGAAGTTGTTTTATATATCAAATTGATGATCGACTAAGAAACATTAAGCATAATCAAACAAAATACTTTGGAAACATTGATATCATATTTTGTGGCAACTTGTACCAAGCACAACCTATACAAGATTCACTAATATTTGAACAACCTACAATAAGAAGGCAACCAATAACATATGACTTTTGGAAAGAACATGTAAAGCACTATGAATTGCACATTGCAATGCGTCAAACAAATGAAATATTCATTACCATTTTGAATAGGATGCATATAAATAATCAAACAAAAAATGATTTGAATTACCTAAATAGAAATTGTATTCGAAATTCTCCTAATGATCCTACTTTCCCCTATCTATTTTTTAGGAATAAAGATGTAGCATTACATAACAAGAAAATGTTGTCTATTGTTCCTGGTGATGAAATTGAAATTGATGCAATTGATTACGAAGAACAAAACCATGGAAACATACCATCTCATGCACACATAGCAACATTGCCTTCACAAATTGTCCTAAAACTTAATATGCTAGTTGAAATATGTGCAGGAAACTATGACTTACAAGACGGTCTAGTCAACGGTACAGATGGTATCATTAATGTATATGTAAAATTAGACAACTTTGATGTAATATGGATCAAATTATATGATGAGTGTGTTGGCTTTCAACAAGCACATAAATTTTCTTTTCTATATAGAGAAGAAATTTGTAGCGATTGGACTCCCATACTGTGCACAACAAAGCCAGTTTTTGTATTAGCAAAAACAGGCAACTTGAAAATCAGAAAACAATTTCCAATCCAACTAGCATGTGCACGTACAATACACAAATCACAAGGCTTAACACTAGACAATCTTGCATTTTATCCTTTAGGAATACGATGCCATGGATTAGTATATACAGCTCTTTCTCGTGTGAGAAACATAGAATCATTGTATTTGCTTAGTCCACTTAAGAAAGAAAACTTTTGAATTCAACACAAAATTTTTGTTGAAATGGAATGTTTACAAAGAAACGCAAAGTGGAAACTAGACTACAACTATTCGTTATTAGAAACAAAAGCATACATTTCAATTCTTTCTCTAAACACCCGCAATTTACAAATACATATTGATGATTTGTTAAATGACTATGATCTAATGCAATCTGACATCCTATGTTTACAAGAAACACATTTGAAAGATTCAATGCTTCTAAAAAGACTTGAAACATTCAATTGCATATCAAATTATAGTAAACATGGTTTGCTAATTTGTATGAAAAAGCATATAAAGATCTTGAAACATATTCATTTTGAAGAAAAAAACGTTGAAGCTACAGTAGCAAATATGCTTCTTCATGACATGGATATTATAGTTGTCAATGTCTACGTTGCACCATATGCAACATTGAACGATACATTGTATCTTCTTTCAAAAGCATTATGCAGCATACATTCAAATAAAACAATATCAATTCTCGGCGATTTCAACATCAATATGCTTGGAAGCAACAACAAAACAAACAAACTAAGATCATATATGCACAATTACAACCTTCATTTTCTTTTAGAGACAAATAACAATCAACAATTATCAATCGTTGATCACATATGGTCAAACATAACTTGTAGCTATAATACTTTCAGGTTAGATACATATTGGACCGACCATGATACTATTTGTCTCATCATTGAAGACAAAAATGCAACAGAAACATAGTGCAAATGAAAGTAGTCTAATGCTTTTTTCTAGTCAATAGTGTCAGACTTGCCTACTCATGTCCTTATTATACAAATGAAATCAATAGTGAGTATTATTACCAAAGATACCTTTAATTTATTTCTGAATAAGTTTTTTAAAGTTTCATTATAGCCTTTTAACTACTATGACTTTGACTTCTAAATGGATGTCTTGCAAATTTCTATTGCTTTATACAATGAGTCAAACAGGCAAAGACAATTCCCAAAAAGAAATAAACACATCTAGGTTTGCTTACTACACCCAGCTTACTTACCCTTCAATGCATATGTATAGACATATCTCTATGTTTAACTGTTTATTTCTTTCTACAAAACTATTGCAAGACCTATTCTTATATTTCTAGCACTGACTTCTATAGGACTGTTGTCCATATAGAATTATACTATGAATCGATGATTTAACTCTCAAGCATCACAGAATTCATTTTAATTCTTGAATTTGTCTTTCAACCCATTGTAATATTTTCATGCACACATGACACACCCTCCATTACAAATTGAAAACTATATATAACCATTTTGGAGTTATCTAACAGTAAACACTATAGAGTACTGAACCTTATTATCTATAGTATTTTAGGACTACCATATAATTTGTTTCCCTTTTCATCATCTCAATAATGTTCCATGCTTAAACTTGACAATCATCACCAACTGCTTATTTGCATCAAAACTGTTACATGCATAATTCTATCAACCCTAGTCTTCTTCTTCTTCTTTTCCTGTCAACCTTTAATTCCTTTTCCTCACCCTTTCTCTATAAACTTGTCAAGCTTCCTCTTCACTTCACATTTGAACCCTTTTTCACTAACATCTCCTCCAATTTCCCATGTTGCTTGTTGTCAACCTCTAAATTGTAATAAAGATAATATCAAATAGAAATTAAATTCCTTCCAAAATTATAACTCTATTTCAGTTACATCAAACTCAATTATTTCATAATCCATATGCATCTTAATTCACATTGTACAATTTGAAGAAAATGTTTCCAATCTTATTATTATTTCTCTTAATATTCCTTGTTATCTTTGTAATTTTATCTATACGTTTTTTTTTTTTTTTGTTTCTTTTGTCCTATGGTGTTTCTATATTATTTTTGGTTGGGTGGTAGAACGAGCTCAAATGACATATATCTTGATCGACATATTTATTATGTAAACTCCCAACCTCCCATAATAACTAACACCATTGGAAAGGGAGCTTGATCAACAAACACATCTAGGTTTTCTTATTACGCCCAACTTACTTACTCTTCGATGCATATGTATATACATATCTCTATGTTTAATTGTTTATTTCTTTCTATGAAACTATTGCTGATTGAATTCTTGATTACTTGTTCAATTGATTCCTGATTAGTATTACTGAGTCAATATTTATCAATGTTTTCATGCCAATCAGTAGTACCTAAACTTTCATACATATGTATTACATGCATTTACACGTTTCTATAGTACTGGAATTGAATCATTTTCTCTATTAGCCAGAAAAATTTTAATATTTGCAACTCAGATCAGTATATATCTCTGTTGCAATAACAGAATTTTCTGAATTTAATATTGTATAATTTATAAGTATTCCATTATCGAAGTTTTTAAATGCAATTAATGTTTCTTTCAGTAACTAATACTTAGTTTCCACTACAATATACAATAAGCTTACACTTTTATTTTTATTTTTAGTTGTTAAAATTTACCAAACACTTCGTCATCGTGTTCAAGCGCACCATTCAATGACGCTGCATCTTTTTCATCTCGCATCTCTAGAAAACAAGCTACAATAGACAAAGAAAAAAAATATCAGGTGCAATTGAATCAGATAAGTAAGTAAATTTGAAAGAAATTTTTATACGTACCATTGACATAGCATTTATATTTATCACCAATGTATTTTACTTCTAACTGTCTCTTTTGCCACATCAACATCATCAATACATTCGGAAAACTGGAAAAATGTTCAATGGAGATGTTATGGTTATTTATAGCACATACCTTGATAAAGTCCACAAAGCACGACAAATACTATGTGCAGATTTGACAGATGATGAAGGAATCATGACAATCACATTGTCCATACCAACTGAGCTCATTGAACAACATGGACAAAAAATATCACCAGGAAAAGCAATATTTATTACAAATTTTAAATTTCTTCCCAAAATAAATTATGACCGTGGTGATTGTGATTGGATTCTGCTGCTAATTGAACTAAGCACCGTACATAACATACCAACAATTTGCAAAGATTACAAATTCATTCCAGATACAACAGTAAAATGGCTTACAAAAAATACAGAAACATATCCAATTGGAACAATTGCTGCAGTTGTAACATCTATCTTGCTATTTTTCTATGCACTTTGAATCATGCTATCCAAAATAGCAAGATTTTTACTAATTTTTCCCTTTTCTTTGCAGCACCATCACTTCTACAAACATTGGCTACAACAGAAACACATAGTAATCTAGAAATCAGTGCAAAGTTCTTCTCAATTTTTGTGCAAGATTTTACTGCTCAGATCTACCTTTCTCAAAGTGCGGTATGTTTGCAACATTTTGCTAGAACAAGAATGTTTTCACAGAACAATTAGGAACAAAAATCACTAGTTATACTTATACTGTTTCTTCTACCTATTTGTAGATACTTTCAGACTTAATATATGTATATTTAAGAAATATAGCTTTTCCATTAGGCTTTTACAAATATTTTCATATTTTATACATATATGTTTAATGAATAGAACCTGTCTTTACAATCTGACATTGTATAAATAAATGTTATAAATCTATTTAAAATCTCCTGAAAAAAATATTTGTGCAGACTTGATGCTCGGGCTACCTCCAGTCTTCTGTCTTGTTGTTTATTGGTTTTGCAAAAATCGTGATTCACATCTGAAACATTAATTCATGTCTGTAAAAGAGGGAGAGGCATTAAGATTATTTGTCCATACTGTGTGCAATACAAGTACGCGCGTCTACAAAGGAAGCAAGGACATTAATTTTTCATATATTGTTATGTATCAACTTTGATCAACATCTCTCAATTTGGACAATATTGTTATGGTAACATAAATAGTAAATCGCCATTTCTAAGTTTATGCTTCCTTAGCTTATAAGTTCATATATTTTTTTTTGCAGATTCCTATATTTAGTGTTAATAGTAGGACCAAATCCTATGTCTAAACATGGTACAAAGACTAAAGTTAGTCTTATGTTCCCTACTCTTGGCCTTTGTTATAATTTCCTCCACAATACGATTCTTCTTCACCTACACTTTACGACTGAAAGATTATATATTAAGCATTATTGGGTGATTGGTATTTACTTTGTTAAATTCTTTTTCTACTTTAATATTCAAATACTCCAGTCTTAGCTTTTGATAAGTATTTGTTTAAGAATTTTCAGTCAAGCTTCGATTCTATGAGATAATATATATGTTACCATATATATAAACTTTCTGAACTAGTGTTAAGAGCCATTAGTAAACCTTGGGCTATGGATTAAACTCTCTCTTGGTTCCTTTTTCACACAGGCTTTAAATACTTCGACCTGACCAGTGTTTTACTAAAGAATAAAATAAATTTATTAAATATTTATAAAATATGCGCTAAATAATACTATTACCTTTTTCAATAAATTGCAAATAGAAAGTTAAAAAGCAATGAATCAATAAAATATTTGATATAATTTTGAATTGCAATCGCAAATTGTATTAAAATTAAGTGTCTTGTTGATGTGGAACATTGCGATGCGATCGCAATCGCAATCACAAGTTATATGATACAACCGCATATGTTTTTCTTGCCACCGTTGAATGATGCGATGCAATTGGCACAATCGTAATTGCAAATCGTAAGTTCAAGTTCTTTTGTTATGGCCTGATTGCAATGGTATGAATCAATAAAATATTTGATATACTTTTGAATTGCAATCGCAAATTGTATTAAAATTAAGTGTCTTATTGATGTGGAAGATTGCGATGAAATCACAATCGCAATCGCAAGTTATATGATACAACCGCATCTGTTTTCTTTGCCACCGTTGAATGATGCGATGCGATTGGCACAATCACAATCGGAAATTGCAAGTTCTTTTGTTTTGGCCTGATTGCAATCATAAGTCTCGGACCCGATAAGTTTTATAAGGCAGATTTGATTTCCACATCAAGTAACAGTTTGGGCCTATACCCAAAAAATTCTGGCAGATGCGATGAGCTTTTACAAGCTCGGTTTAATATTCCATCGCGCGCACAAATGGGTATGAATCAATAAAATATTTGATATACTTTTGAATTGCAATCGCAAATTGTATTAAGATTAAGTGTCTTGTTGATGTCGGAGATTGCGATCGCAATCGCAATCGCAATTTATATGATACAACCGCATATGTTTTTTTTGCTACTGTTGAATGATGCGATGCGATTCGCCCAATCGCAATCGCAAATCGCAACTTCTTTTGTTTTGCACCCGATTGCAATGGTAAGTCTCAGACCCGATAAGTTTTATAAGGAAAATTTGATTTCCATATTTGGTTTAAGTTTTTTCACGTTCAACGGGCTCCACAGTTGCAAAAGGTTCGTTTGATACGTTGTACTTTATCACCCGATGGAGCACTTTGATAAGTTTTCTTTTGTAATACTTTTACCTGTTTTATTATGTACAGTTTAAAAAATACACATTTCAATCTACTTTATTGTTTGAACAAAATCACTATAGATTTATTATTTTATTTTTTACTATGTTAATTAAAAAAATATAACTTTAATTTTATACTTAATTTTTTGTTTTTCAAATTTTTTAAAATTTTGTATATTTTAAAGTTATTTTTTAAACAACATAATTGTAGATTTATTATTTTATTTTTAACTATGCTAATTAAAAAAATATAACTTTAAATTTATATTTAATTATTGTTTTTAAAAAATTTTAAAACTTTGTATATTGTATATTTAACAATTTGTTTTTCATAGATTTTATATTTTATATAATTAGTTTAATTACTTTATTATAATTAAGATTAATATTTAAATTATTCAAAAGTAACTAAACAATTTGGATAAAAAAAACCCCTAGAAAAAAGTAATTTTAATTAATACTTTCATTCATGGCATAATGGTTAGGCAATCGTGCATGAATAACAAGACTACAACGTAGCTAGCTACTACCTGCAAACTTCATGGCACGGTCAATACACCCCATCGAACTCTGTCAAACGGAAACAAAGTTCTGTCCAATTCATTGTCGAATCGAGAAGTCTCTTGGTTCCTTTTTTCACAGAGGCTTTAAATATTTCGACCTAACCAGTGTTTTACTAAAGTCTTTGTCCACTTAAACTTTTCATTTTAAATGTATTTAAAGTATTTGAGACTTCTTAACAAATATTTTATATCAAAAATATTTGATATAATTTTGAATTGCAATCGCAAATTGTATTAAGATTAAGTGTCATCACAATCGCACATAGTTTAATTGCCACCCGCCTTAAGCCAAGGTCCGCAGGTGGTGTGGTCCCACAAGACCACGCGACATTCTTATAATGAATCGCAAATGTTTTCTGTTTTGGCCCGATTGCAAAGTGAACTGCTGCGATGAAGGTTTTATGTTTTATATATATATATATATGTTTTAACATATATTAAAACGAATGCGCATATTTGTAAATAGAAGCCCCGGTGGACCATAGTCCTATATTTCAACTCAAATTTGATTTATATATTCAAATTGTTGCTTCTTTTATAATTTATTTTGATAACTATCAATTTTTTATATATATGAATGTATTTAGCTCCTTAAAATTAGTTTTTTTTTTTAACCTATATTTAATAAATTAATTCATACATATATTAATAATGAAATAATTTTTCTATAGATCAATATTTAGTTAAATAATTACTTCAATATATTTTTAAAAATATATTATATTATTACACATTTCCATTATTATAAAATATTATTTTTAGATTTTATTATTACATATTTATAATTTAAAGTAGAGCCAAAGTTTGTAAATTATATAGTTAATAAATTAATCCATACATATATTAATAATGAAATAATTTTTTTATAGATCAATATTTAGTTAAATAATTACTTCAATATATTTTTAAAAATATATTATATTACTATACATATAACTTAATTATTATATAATTAATATATTATATTTTGCTGGGCTTATGCCACTAATGATGGCCTGAACTGCTGAGGCCCTAGTCCCTTTGTACCATATGTTTTACTAATCGAATTACTCTTACTTAGGAAAAAAAAAAAAAAAAAACAAATAAACAAATACTATAAATAGAAATAGCTACACAATTTCTTGTTCACCCACACTCTGCGACTGAAAGCTCATATATTAAGCATTATTGAGTAATTGGTCTTTAATTTGATAAATTCTTTTTCTACTTTAATATTTGAATAACCCAGTCTTAGCTTTAATATGCACCAGCACGTAATCCATTTCAGTCAAAGTTGCTTCTTTTATAATTTATTTTAATAAATATAAAATTTTTATATATAAAAATGTATTTAGCTCCTTAAAATTAGTTTCATTTTTAAAAATATATTATATTATTATACATTTCCATTGTTATAAAATATTTTTTTTACATTTTATTATAACATATTTATAATTTAAAGTAGAGCCAAAGTTTATGAATTATATATTTAATAAATTAATCCATACATATATATGTATAGTATTTATTTATTTTTACTAAGATTCATTTGGTCCCCACAAAGTGTCTTGTTGATGTTGGAGGTTCCGATGCGATCATCGCAATTGGAAACCATATACGTTACCACAGCCATTTGATATATCGTTGATGGAAATGTTCCGATGCGATGAGTTCATCGCAATTGCAATAATTTTTATCGCCCTCCACATTAAGCCAAGGTCCACGCGAGCTATGGTCCCACAGACCACGCGGCAGTATTACATTGAATCCCAAATCTTTTTTCTATCGCCCAAGTGCAATGTGAAATGGCGGACCCGATAAATCTTTATGCAATGGATTTAAATCTCATCGCGGGTCCGTTACAATCGGAAACGCAGTTTTTTGTTTGGCCACTTTGTATTGTTGCAACTCCGGACCCGATGCACATTATAGGGCGGATTTAAAAGGTTTAATTCTGCTATGACGCGAATTATCGATGTCCCTTTGTGCATTCGGGATTCTATAAACGTGATTTACTGCGATTCATTATGCCATAGTCTATGACAGAGCTCACAGAACTGCTTCCGATCATCCAAGGTAATATTTCTACGATATAATGACACTATAATGCATTCAAATAGTCATTATCGCTGGGTTCTAACTCCGCTTAATAATTACTGTGTCTCGACCAGCCTTTAACCATGGATTCTTATTTCGCCATGGATTCATAGCAGGTTATGAATTCCCTCGTTAACACTATTTCTTATGAACACCGTCAACTTGCTTCTACACCATAATTACTTAATCGCGTAACAAAATTCAATAGAATTCTCAATTTGACACTCAGCCGGCTATGTATATAATCACATGAATATAACTTGCAGAATCTAAACCAAGAATCTTAACAAGCCTATGTCTGACAGTTAGACACCAAATCCATCCTTGAACACAGAATGGTTAATATTAAATATTTCGATTTGTATGAGTATATATTGCAATAAGATCAGTCCCATCGCGGAAATTCAATGAACAATTAAATTATTTGTTTTATCATAGGATCCATGTCATTTATGTTATAGTGGCTGATCTATATATATTTTTCACATATTTTTCTCTGAAATAGATCAATTAGCATCTGTACTTGGTCTTCAAGTGCTTGTACTAGTTTATTTATAGGACTACACTTGGCTATTTTCTATACTCGTTTAGGGTAATACCCTACCATAGGACAATGCACATATCACCTGTAAGGTGACATTTCAAACCTGAGTTTATAAATAAAACAATTCAAATTATATCCTTAATTACAATTTTGTATGTTTATACTTCATAATGCTTGACTTTCCGGCTTTATTTTAAGAATGGATAAAAGAGTAAAATATTCCTAAGACTTAAAAATATTAACGAGCTCTTTGAGTTCATATCGAGCATCCTTATGCACAATACACTTTGACTATGGCTCTGTTGGAATTTCTCACTGTTACAAAAAATAACACACTCCGTCTTTGTTTAAAAAAACACTACACTGTTGTGTATGAATTTTCTATTTCGCACTCTGCTGTGCTTTTCAAATAAAACATAACATTCAGTTACAAATGCCTCTCAGGATTTTTAACTTTTATATGCCGCTGTTGTTTTAAAACATAAGACAAAAAACCTTTTTAAACAAAACTAAAATTAAATCTAAACAATATGTATGTGTCCTGCGGGGTCCACATTATATATATCGCTTATGTTAAAACATAACAAAACCTATTACAAAGCCTCTCAGGCCTTTTATAAATCGCGCATGAACATTGCAAAAATTTCATATAACATATACGACCAAAGGTTAAAAACCTTTGACATAAAAAGTTTGCATCGCACGATGAATGAAAACAAAACACCGCCGAACTTAAAAAATATTAAACCAAAATGGATCGCAGGATTTCACATCACAAACCTGCTAACATCACACAGGGTTTTGTGCGCGTGATGAAAACTCAAATCCACCCTATAATCGTATATCGCATCCGCTAGAGGGTTCTACGTATGGTGGGATTTTGTAATGTGAAACCTTCTTATCAAATCCGCTGAATAATATGCATCGGGTCCGGTTTAGAACAATGCAGATAGGCCATTACAAAAATCTTCGATGCCGATCGAAAAACGGATGCGATGACAAATTTAACTCTGCCATAGTAAACAGGATCGGGTCCGGACTTCATACTGTGCAATCGGGCCATAACTTAAAACACTTCCGATGTGATGAAAGCATCGGGCCATACCACTGGCGATATAATAATTTGCTGTGGTGGCTTATGTCAGTTCTGATTGCGATGATTGCATCGGAACATCGCCACATCAACAAGACACTGTGGGGACCACGAGGTTTTCACTAAAAACTCTCCCTCGCATAAAAACAAAATATCTCTCTGTTTCATATTAAAATACTCTGTTTTACCAAATACAGAGTCTGTCCTCGAACACAAAAAAAAACTCTGTTTTTCAAACACACAGGATTGCGCCGATCAAACAAAAATGACTGTTCACCATTTTAGAAAGCAGCCCAATGTCAGGATCCTTCCAAGAAGAATTAGAAGGTGGCCACTGTACAATGTTGCAGTTGAACATAACATTTCAACAGGTTCTTCATGTCAAAGTTTAACTTTGATCCCACTACGAGGCACCACTACCTCTACCTGTGCCTATTACATAAAAATCTAGGTACCTAACCATGTAATAACTATTAGCATTTCTAGGTCTTCTAATCCTCCTGCCTCAACCATTTCAGAAACACGTGTTTTCATAACCCAGTAATAATAAAACTATTATGTGTAGTATAAGACTTCTTAGGAACTATCGCTGGTCAAATCATGACTACTTTATTTTATATATAAAAAAAAACATTAGAAATTGAAAAATGTAATTAAAAAACCACATTCCTAATGAGTAAAATATTGAATCTATCCAATATATAAAAACTCAAATTGGCTAACTAAATTACATTATTAAATTTTTAAATATACATTAAATATATCAAATATATAAATATACAAAATATTAAACAATTTTAATTGCTATATATCATGTCATGTAATTTTAAATAAAAATAACGTGCAACTTTTTGAATAATAACAATAAATTCCTTTTATATATATATATATATATATATATATATATATATATAAATTATATTTTTTTTTATTATAAATTCTTATAATAATATTTTTATTTTTAGCATTATAAATTTTCATATTCATATATATACTTTACAAAAATGTAAAAGTCTTCAGATCGTAGACAATATGGCATTGTTATTGTAGTTGGGTGGAATTGGATTAACAAAATATTAGTAAAAAAAGATTCTAAACCTTAATACAACATAAATTCTTATTTTTTACTTTAATTTAGCTATATTTAAACTAAACTATGCGACAACTTTATTACAAAGAAAATCCTCATAGACATCTTTAAATTCAAATGGCAACATCTAGAAAATCCTCATATACATGCTCAAACTCAAATTGCAACAATTATCTCTAATTTAATTTAACTATAATAAAATAAGCAGCAACTTTATTAGAAAGCAAATCCTCATAAACATGTTGAAACTCAAATCGCAACATTTCTATATTTACATTAAGCAGCAAGTAGTAGCTACTCTATCATACTCATATTGATTCCAAAAATAACCTAAGCATATGTAGCAAATCTAATCTACACATCAAATGCATATGCTCATGGGTCAACACAAAATTTGTCTTACTATAATTTAGATAGATTTAAACTACTACTAAACTCAAATTGCAACAATTATTTCTAATTTAATTTAACTATACTTTATTACAAAAAAAATCTTCTTAAACATGCTCAAACTCAAATTGCAATGTCTCTATAATTACATTAAGCGGCATGTAATAGCCGTAATAGCTATCCATAGACATTTCCAACATCACATTGAAACATTGCTATATTTAAACTAAGCGGCAGGTAGTCGCTACTTGTAGCCTTGTTTTTCTAGTGTCAACTTAAACTATATCTTGATTTACATTAAAAATAAAAAAATGATAGTAGTGGGCATATTTATTTAAAATATATTATTTGATAACCAAAATTTATAAATTTTATAAAATATATATTTACATAATTTAATTTTTAAATATAAACTTAAAAATATAAGTATTTGTGTTTAAGATTTAAAAATAAGTAGATATTTTAAGAGTTTCAATTTTTTATATTTTTTTATATTCTTTTGAGGTAAACCAACTATCTTATAATTTAATACTAGTAATTATATTAACATATTTTCAAGTTTGTGACTCCTAGAGGTTTATATAAGTAAATTTAAAATTGTTGTACAAATATATTTTTTGTAATAGAAAGCAATTTGTACTTAATCTATCTTACAATAAACTCAAAAGAGAAGAATAAATATTTATATCTAAGGCTAAATTATTAACTGTAGGTAATCCATTTTTCCTAAATCCAAAGGGGAATTTTTAAAGGGAAAAAAAAACTCGTCAAATGTGATTTGCATAAATTAGAAATAGTAGGATTTTTTGAGCTGGTGTTTTGGGTGTTTTGGGCCATGTGTTTAGTGTTCGATATATTAAAAAATTCACAAGGACATCATAACAAGCAAAGGAAAATGGAAAGCCAAAAAATGAAGAAGGGGAACACACAATCTTTGTTTAGTACAATTGTTTAACAGGATAAAGGAGATTCAAGTAAATAAGTGGCTTGATCAATGAGCATGTAAATGAAAAAAATTCTAAGTATTTAGATGAGAAACTAAAGATTCCTTTACTTATTGTATTTTCTTGTTGAGAAACTAATGGATTATTTTTGCTAAAGGGAAAGTGTTGGATTGTATTAATCACTTTTAAATGACTAAGATGGTACACATAAATTATCAACAAAGGATGTCTTTTATTTCAATGGTAGTTGCATTATCTATGTCGATACACCATACCAGAAGCGAAAATAAAACAAGAAGAAATCGTCGCTGAACCAATTGCTAAAACTAACACTCATGCAATAATAAAAAGGATCTACAAGAATGTAATCACACTTGAGATAAACTAGTATCTAGCGCGCCACACACTAACTACCACATTTGGTACCTCTAATTGGATATGTGTAACAGTATAATAAATACCTAGAACTGAAGCAGATCAACTTACAATTGACACAACAACAATGACACTCCACGAATATGTAGAAATAAATATAAGATATAATATAGCTACCCTACGACTGTAGTCCTTGCTAAAGAGGAGGGCCCTTCCTCCCTAGCAGGGTGTAGGAAGAAATGAAAACTAAATGAGAATTAGATCAATCAACACATGTAACAGAAACAACATGATATTCTGTATTATGATGATCAAAATTTACAGAGCCAAAATGGAGATATTGTTCTATGCTAACCCCTAACCTTGAAGGTCCGAGTGTTTATATAATAATTACATATCCAGAAAATGAGGATCAAGTCAGTCATGAGAATCTCTCGATTCTCATGCTAATCGAAATAAAGTAAATACAGTTACAACTGATTCCTTCAATAAAATTCCTAAATGGGAAAGCATTGATTTCAACCAAAACTGCCTGAAGTTGTTATTCTAAATAACAATACATGATAACTCCTATAGTTTTTGTTGGAATGTGACAGTTGTAGCGTAACATCTTTCGAAGACAGATCATCATCCAGAATTTAGCAATACACAAACAATAGCGTAACTAGTAGCAGTCTGTAGCAACGGATCTGTAACAGTTGTTGGGCTATATAAATCAATGTTAAATGACTGAACATCACACATTTAATTATCAATCCAGGGGTGTATGCTTATTCCAATGATAGTTGCACTATTTGTGCTGATACACCAACTAGAAACAATTCCAAAGAAAAGAAATCGTTGCTGAATTAAATGTTATAAATAAATTACTCATGTAGAAATAAAAATATCTACAACATTGAAATCACACTTCAATTTATCTGTCTATCTCGCCACACAACAAGTACCCAACTGGTGTCTCTAGTATAATATGTGTAATAGCATATAAAGTATTGAAATTGAAGCAGATATATTCTCATCTTAACAGTAGCAACAACACTCTATTGATACATAAACTGAAATACAATTACACACACACAACTACTTTAATCGATGCAATCCCTGCTAAAGAGGAGGGCCCTTCCTCCCTAGCAGGGTGCAAGTAGAGAAAGAACTTTTAACAGAAACTAAATAGAATAACGCATGTAACAGCAATAAAAGGATAATCTATATTAATTTGAACACAATTACAGAGCCAAATTAATGTTGTTCTCCGCTAACCTCTCGACCTCTAGGGCCGAGAAATATATAGTGATTACATCAGAAAATCCAGGAATAGATCGGTCATGAGAATCTTATGATTCTCATGCTGATCAAAATAGAACACATATAGTTATAACCACTTCCTAATAAATTTCTGACTAGAAAATAAAATATTACAATCGAAATAGCCCTTAGGTTTTTATCCCAAAAATACAATACTTAAACAACTTCTACAACTATCATAATGGACTCACAACTGTAATGTAACGGCCAGAGGATAGATTAGCAACAATTATTGATGAGATCAGTCAACGGTACAAATGTGTCAACAACTCACCGACAAGTCTGTAACAACAGAGTGTAACAACAATTTGCCAACGGGTCTGTAACAGCAAGGTGTAACAACATTGCTTTGTTGTAACAACACCCTCTTAACTGCTCCTATGAACTTCGTGCTCAGGACCTTTGGTGCTATAAATGACATCTGAAAAGAAAACATAGAGACCATCGATCTTCCCCAAACATTCACCATCAATTAGTCAAAAAAATTTATGATATATCATAATAATTGGTGAATTGACAAAGTAACGAAAGCAAGGTGAAACAACACAAGTTAGAGTAAAAAGGTAGGAAAAAGGGGTAAAGATTCTCCCATTGGTTATGGTTATGAGGCACAATAAGGAAGATAAGTATAGGAAAAATGTACAAACTAGCACCCAACATCTGCCCGCAACTGAAATACTTGTATGTCCTCATGCAAACTAATCCCTCATGGGAATATCTTTGGTGCAGGTCGGTGAGATCATAAGCACTAGTTGTGTCTTCGTTTGCAGATCTATATCCCTTATTGGCCATCAACTATCATACCCAGGATTCTAACTCATACTTACTATATTCATAATTGATCTGGTAATCCTCAATGGGCAACCAGATCAAAGGAAAATTGAACCTCAATCCCATCTATAAAGCACTAAGGGATTGTACAATCTATGCGTAGACTGGTACATGTGTAACAACCACCACAAAATTTTGGAATGATAATGGATCCCCCTTCAATAGCTCAGCACTGCTGGCTTTCGTGAGTTTCAAGCACCCTGACAAATCTCGGCTCTTCATAATTGACAAATGATTGAGGAAGAAGTTCACCATTCTACTTCTATAAGTGGCAGTTGGTTCTTTAATCCCAGGGTTACTCAGCATTCTCCTGAATTCTCGTCTCAACTCGGCAGCCCGTCCTGGTTTTTCTCGAACCCATAATATTGTCTTTTCCTCATTAGTATCCATAGATTTAATGGCCAGATGCCACTCAATT
This sequence comes from Pinus albicaulis, assembly GCA_034641835.2. Taxonomy (NCBI): domain Eukaryota; kingdom Viridiplantae; phylum Streptophyta; class Pinopsida; order Pinales; family Pinaceae; genus Pinus; species Pinus albicaulis. The sequence goes on along the minus strand of CM076572.1, from coordinate 519,817,643 downwards.
TGATTCTTCGTGAAGGTCACAAAAGCCCTCAATTGAAGATCTCACATATAGCAGAATACTGTCACAATCATCTGCATACTCACATGTTCAAAAATGATATTGTGTAAGAATAACTCACACAACAAGCTTTTCTCATCAAAATCGGAGGCACGAAAAACATCTAGAAATGTACGAGTGGAAGAACATAAATAAGGTTTGTCCTCCTTAATGTCTTTCAATTGAAACAAGAAGTAATGTTCCCAGAGAAAAATAGGATAGGACGGAGAAGGCTGCCTACAACCAAGCAAGTTGAGGGCAAGGTCATGAAGTTTTTTCTTGTCTATGGTGAGGTCCTGAACCTGCTACTGTAACAGCAACATTTGTTCTTCTTATTTCTTCAGAGCTTCCTTCTTCTTGTAATTCTCCCACCCTTTCTTCAACTCTGCTTTCATCCATCTTTCATGTAAAGTGTATATTTCTCTCTGATGTTCCTTTAGCGAAATCATCCCATCCTGAAGGGAGATTGCTTCTTGTTTCCACTTTTGTAACTCATAAATTAACAGGAGTTTCTCAGAAATCGATCCCGAGATGGAACCTGGTGTTCTCCTGCGTTCAGTATCTTCATCAACAATGGGTGTACCAGCCTCTGCTACATGGGGTTTTTCCACCTCTGTTGTTGTTTCTTGTGTAACAGCAGCCTCTTTGGTGGGTTCTTGTGTGTCATCCCCTTTGTTTTTACCTAGAGTAGCCTCTATTTCCATTTTTGTTTCTTCTATAATAGCAGTGGCCTCCACAGGTTCTTGTGGGTCGGCTTCTAGGTAAATTATTACAGGAGGCTCTGCTTTAACTAGTAGTTCTTGTGCAACAGTAGTATCATCAGCAGGTTCTTCTATAACAACCTCTTGTTGTTCTGTTTATGTTTCCATTGGGCTGATATTTTCTCTACAGGCCTTATATCCCTCTACTGTTAGGTCTTGAAAACATGTCATGCATACAGACACTGAGATTTCCTTCCCCTCAGATAATTTCTGCTTCAATTCCTCATTTTCTTTTCTTAGATTTTCAATTTCTAAAAACAAGGCATTGGTTTCATCCTTACCTGATGAGGAGGGTTGCATTTCTTCTTCTAAAACTTCTACTTCCATCTTCTTCTCAGCCATAGGCAAAGGTTCTATAGGTATGTTGACCTTCACTCTTTGTTTCGGTCTTTTGTCCCCAATTGGTTCATCAATAGGCTTCTTCCCAACCCTAACTCCAGCAGGCCAAGTATGGGTCTCCACCTCTGCCTGACTTCCTCTTGAAGTCGTGGTCTGTTTTCCCCGACTTGTCCTTGGCCTTTTTCTCTTGAATTATTCCCAAGTTTTTCCTTGCTGGCCTAGGGCATCCAGCACGATTAGCTTAATGAGTCCATGATTAGTCATGAATGCCTCCGGGTGTGCTTCTATTTTCACTGTTGCCGCCATTTGCTTGATATTCCCTATCAAATAGAATGGAAGATTGATTATTTGTTGGTGTCGAAGCTGATTAAGCAGAGGAAAGTGATAGTTGAACACTATCATGGATATTTCACCACAAGTAATATATTTGATCAAGCTCAGGGAAACGTCTTCCCAACGATGAGGAAGTGACAATTTGTCAATTCCTCTTCCTTTCTTCTCCAGTTTTTCTTCCCCTACTAGGAAGTCTTCTTTCAAGGAGGGGTCATTGATTTATATGTTAAACCACCTTCACCCCTCTACTAGTAATGAATTTACCTGGGAAATCACCTCTTCAGTCACCTCCACTTGCATGCCCCTTACTCGGGTTTGATTATTGTTCAAGTTCTGAGCAAATTCAATTACCACTGCCTCGTCTTGGCCTTCAAGCTTCTGGAAAAACTCAACCCATCCATCATCTCTGAATCTATGGTAAGCTTATGGATAATTCTGCAAGGCATCCATGGAATCTGGCTCGTGCCTGACCGCTGCTCCACCTATCTCTGTTGTTTGTTTCTAAATTTTGTTCTTACTATTCAACCACACTGTAATATCATTGAGTTTCTGAATTCACTACTTTGATGTTCAACCTTGCTGTAACATCACTGTGTCTCTGAACTAGCTGCTTCTCGGTGCCTCTGCTTATCCCAATCGATGATTTTACAATGAGAATGAAAGGTTTCAGTCGAGGATGTTGATGAGAGGTGATAGATTTTACGGATTTACCAAATCGTACCCTACACTAATATTCATAAATGGCTCATTATGGAAAGTAATGGGGTTTCGTACACACGCTCTTTTCCAACCGAATTCAGTCATCATTAGAAATTCTATTATTGATTAGATGCATGTGGATTTAATAGATATTTATGATTACGGCCTTTTTGCAATGATTTCAAGTCATATCCCCTCCCCCACCTTAATAGTGACAGCCACCCATGGTCGTCACAGAAGTATCATTACTTTGCCAATTAATCACCGAATCATCAATGACAACATTTACCTTTTTAATGACATACCTGAGGTGGTGTGGAGGAATAATTTGAGTTGGCAATGTCCTACTTGCAGCGCTCGTGTTGTTTTGTTTTGTGAGAACAGTTATTTCTTTCTATGGAATGAATCATTAAAAACAGTATTCGTGGTTTTCAGCTGTTACATGTGTAACAACCAAGACAACCCTTAAATTATTCTCAAAAAACATAATAATTAGAAGAAATTGGTACGGAAAAGGAAATTACATGAATACCATCATCTTGTGAAATAGATCAGAAAGGGAAGATGATGTTTCAGGAAGAAAAACATGGGTGTAATAGCCACCACAAGAGTGGTTTTCAGGTGTTACTGGTTGTTTGATTGCGCCCCAGAAAGAGGTTTTCACAGTTAGACTTATTTATGTTTTTCTTTTTATTTTGTTTTTGTTTTTTTTTTTTTTTTTTAAACAGGTGTAACAGCTGCCAGAAGGGTGGTTTTCAATTGCTGCACTTATTGGAATTTCAGTTTTTAAGGCTGCATAGGAGAATGTTCCACTATTTTCGTAACATGAAGATCAAAGTCCATGACAATGTTGACAAATGATTCCTTCGAAGCGGGTTGATGATATAACCTTAGACAGTGCCCATTAACCAGTAACGAAATCTTAGCACTGTCAATGGTGACCAATTGTATAGTCCCATTGTCAAAGACCATATCCACTTTGTAAGGACCTAGCCATCTGGTGCAGAGCTTGCCTTTGAAATCTTTAAACCTTGAATCGTACAAAAGAGCCCAATCTCCTTTGTGGAATTTTTTCTTCTTAATAAACCTATCATGCCATCTGGCTCTTTACTGCTTAATGATTTCTGTCTATTTAATGGCAGCGAGACGTTTCTCTTCCAACTCATTGAACTGGTTCAATCTTTGAGTCTATGCTATACTCAAATCCAGATCGACCTACAATGATGTTCTTAATGTTTTTATTTCAAATTCTATGGGGAATAAGGGATTCTTACCATACACCAATTCATATGGTGAGAAGCCTATAGTATTCCTCCATGTTTTCCTGTAAGCCCACAGTACCTCTGGAAGTTTCTCGACCTAGTTTCTTCGGTGGCTGGCTATTGTATTTCTTAAGATTCCCTCAATGACTTTATTGGTGCTTTCTACTTGACCATATGCTTGTGGATGATGTTAGTATGAATCTTTCATCGTAAAAGACCACTTTAGCTACACATAACAAATAGCCCTAACATCGATTATGGCTGCCAAATATCTTTAAATCTGCAATTAGGTGATCCAAATAATGCTGCACAAATCCAGATCTAAGCATAAAAGACATTAAGCAGATAAAGTAAAATGTGGCTCCATGCATCCAATAGAAAAGACAAGAACAATGTATTTGAAAGAATTTTTATATTATATTAAAAAGGGGCACCTGAGAGGAAAACAAGAAAGGTGTTTTCTAGTTCTCCTCAATGGGATGGGTTCTTGAAAGTCCTCAGCATTTCAGATCTAAAATTTCTCTCTCTTGTTGGTGTAGAAAACCCAGACAAACATAGAACTCAATGGGAGCTCACAAGGCAAAAATGGAGAAAATGTGACCAAGTGTATAGATCCAGAGTGATCTTTAGGCAACAAAAGGTGACTAATGAATGGGGAAAACCCTTCTATTTATAAAAAAATATTAGGGCGATCTAGAACTTGGTGCATGAATAAAATATTATTAATCGAATTCTAGAACCACCCTTTAGGAATATTTTATTATATTTGTTGGAGGGAAAAGGATTTTTGACTTGGGTCAATTCCTTTATTTATAAATAATAAATAAATAAATGATTTATTTATCATTTTAGGGAAATGATGGGAATATAATTAAATAAATAATGGTTTATTTAATTATTTATGGATGATTTAGTAAAATTTAACTAAGAATATTATTTAAATAATGATTTAAATAACTTATTCTTAGGAAATAATTAAATAAATAAGGATTTATTTAATTAATTTCCCTGTTTTGAGTTAAATATGACCGGGAAATATAAACAAATAAGTTATTTCACATGGTGAAAGCAATTTTACTTAGGGTAAAATTGGTCTTACATGGTGTACTTGGGTTCATCTAATGATAATAGGTTAGATGACCAAAAAATGGTGTAACATATTGCCCCCCAACGTACGAGTGTTAGGAGCAAATCGTATGACCGAAGTACGTTGTAAGAACTCAATCACTAGACATCAAGAGGGAAGTGAGAGAGAGAAATATAAGGTAGTCGAATGTGCTAAAGGACTAGACCCTGAGGAGACAAGACTTACAGGTGCAACAAGTCTCTAATTTATGAAGTGGTACCTGTGCTAAAGGCGGCGAGGGAGGCATACCTATGCCCACCGAGACAAAGTACAAAGAATAGGAAGTCCAGTAAACAAGGAACTGAACCATGAAGAATATGTTGGCTTAAATAGGAGCCAGAAAAATAGAATGATGGATCCCACATACATGTTATGCCTGGAATAACCATCAGGACTTATACAATAATATTTTAGTACATGAGATACAAATATGCCCAAATTCCTCCTACACACGGGGAAGGGCTCGCAAAATCTAACTGATACATGCAAATCGAAGAGGCGCTGCAAGTGGCTGAGGCCAATATCATCAAATGGGAGGAGATGCATCAAGGGCTGAAATGAAGAAGTCATCCGAGCATGTGGGGGGCTACCTGCAGGGCCACCCCCTCATGAGGGTTGAGACATCTCACACACACCCGGGAATCACCAATAGCTGCTACTGCATCACTGGACTATCAAGTGTATAGATCACGATCATGCTGAAAAGAGATCGAACCAAGGTACATTGCCCCATAGACCTGGCTTCTGGAGTAAATGAGCTGATGTCAATAGAAGGAGGTCCGCCATAGGTGAGGTAATAAGGGAATATCAACTAAGGCACGGGAGAAAATAGTAGAGAGACTAACAGACAGACACTGATGATGATAATGAAATGAGGGATACTGAGTAGCGGATGGACGACTTCCCTTGTTAGAGCATAAGGGGCATGAATGGCTTGGCAGCAACTGACACAATGTCAGGGAGGATACGTGACAATGGTACGGAAGGCCATAATGTGCAACACGAGAGAGGGACCAAGCGATGAAGGATGGAGGACTATAGTGGGAGATAAAGGGGCTCAAGATAGGCTCCATGACAGATGATGACTCAACTCTGATACTCTAAACAAGGGCGAATCGATGGTGCTGCCACACAGAAAAGGTCCAATGGGGGACCATAAAAACATGAGTACAATAGGGTATCTCACGACGAAAATCTACACGAACAAAGCCAAGTAAAGAGGTAAAGTGGTGCCTCAAGTACAAGCATTGTAAGTGAAGAATTCTGATTGGGAGGAGAGATGAAGGGACCCTTCGTGGACAGAATGTGTCCTGGTGAAGTATCCAAACATGAAAAACTAATAGATACCCATTTGAGTGCTCGGTGAGAGCTTTCCAACGGTGCAAACGGTGTGTCAAACGGGGCTAGGGTTTGGTCGCAGCGGGCGAAATAAAAAACAGGGGTTTTTCTTCTAATAAGGCATTTTCCCTCCAAAATCATTCATTTTCTTGTGTAGCTGTGGTGAATGTGGAGAGGAGAGAAGGCCCTAAATCTTGCGGCGATCGTAGCAGACAAACCAACCATTGGAATTGCGATCCGTCAGTTGCAGGTAAGAGGCCTAATCCTACTCTTTGTTTTTGATGGATTCAAAGTTCAGATTAGGGTTTGAAATCTCAGTAACCACTCCTACTTCATCATTATGGTCGGGTCGCACTTTTTGGGGCAAAAACTGCGACATGGGATGCAGGTTTTGGCCTGAAAAGTGCGACCTAGCTCAAGATTTGGCCAAAAAGTGCGACCTGTTAGATGGGGGTGGTTTCAGTGCTGTTAAGGGCTGAGATTTAGTTTTGGTGTAATTAAATGTAGTTTTGTTTATTTTTAGACTGAAAAAGATGATGGTTTTGTGCAGATATGGTAGATATACGGATCAAATGGAGAGAGAGATACCTAGGTACTTTACGGACGAAGATCTAAGCGGATCAGGGTGTCCATCGTGCATTGGCTAGGTTTGGGGTTCTGAAATTTGTGGAGAACCCTTTGATGAGGGCTGGTGAGCCCTTGTTGGCCTGGATTATCAGTTATTGGGATCCAGAACATGAGGTGTTTATAGTGTAGGGGCACAGGATTGAGTTGACAGTTCAGGATCTGTATTTCCTGACTGGTCTCCCGCCATTAGGGATGGTGGGAAATACACAGCCAGGGTTACCATGAGGGCGTAACATCATGGAGTTTGTTGAGCGACATTGTCGACCAGGTGTCCGAGTCAAAGGGACTCGGATATCGATTGGGGATCTAGAGCGGTTGGAGACCCAAGAAATGGCAGCAGCAGTGTTGCGGATCTTAGGCAGCCAGGCGTTCCATCACATCACTGGAGGGCAGATTATGATTGTAGAGAGTGTGTTGGGTGGGACCTACTATGGGTGGGCCCAGATGATGTTGGTGTCGGTGAAACGACATCTGTCGCTATGTAAGCGACAAGTGAATCATGAATGTGCCTATGGGACAGTATTGTGTTCTTTCTTCTTTGAGAAGATCTCGACCTTACGACCTCTTATACAGTTACCTGATGGGGGTCAAAGAGAGCCCCGGATGCATTGGTGGGGACGACTACTATGTAGAGGAGGAGGAGGGGCGGTCGGACGTGTGTTCTAACCAGAGTTCTTCGCCCATTGGGATCAGATGCCATTTTACATAGATGACTATCCCTACAGTGGGATGAGTTATTGGGGAGATCCAGACTTGCCGCTTCCACCTGGTCGAGTATGGGGGCCCGATGGTAAGTGACAATCAACTAATCTGTTATGTGCATTTTAGAGTTTGTGACTAGTATTCACGGTACTAATCCTTATACTTTTTGGAATGCAGATATAGCTCCGGCAAAACCAGCCGGATATATGGGACGACCTACAGCAGCAGGAGCTACAGGTGCAAGTGGATCAAGTATGGCATAGAACGAGGATATGGCCGCTCTGTTGGAGGACATCCTTCGTAGATGTGAGGGGCTACTGACTGGTGTGTCGGAGCATGGTTAGCAGGATTTAGACGACCAGTACATAGAGTTATGTATTGGGCTACCCTCGGAATGGCGAGGTATCATGCGATGCATGGCGATGACCGGTCAGACTATGCGTGATCTACGAGCTGCGGGAGCAAAGCCGTTGGCTCGGGATCCTCCAGAGAGTGATTAGATGTAGGGCAGGTGGTGCCCTCCAGCGTCTATGTAGGGGCAAGTGATGCCCCCCCATTTTTGTAGTTTTGTTTTTTGTAACATGCTATGGGCATGTGATATGTTTCAGAGTATATGGACTCTAAAAACACAGGTTATATGATATATATGATTTATATGCATTTTTTTGATGGTGTTAAATGTTATTTTCTTGTGTGTGATAAATGCCAGTCTAGAACATGATTTGCGATTTGATCTACGTAGTGATTTTGACTTCGAGGTATATGGTTGAAAGTAATGAATCTAAATTCACGTATCAAAAGTTTCACTCGTAAATATTTTCTAAACAGGATAGGGTTATGCACACGATAGACACCATTAATTTGTAAGACAAGAAGCATGGAATCTAAATGAACGTGCAGATGGAGGATGTGATGAGAGAGGGCATCAGCTAAGAGACCACATACTGCATCATATTCGGCCTGATTATTCGTGGCATTACCAATGCATACCCCATTTTCAAGAACAAGGGTATGCAAGGGGGTAAAGATGGCCCATGCGGCCTAGGAAAGATTCCAGGAATGGCGACTTGCCCCATCGACATAGCCAATATAATGTGTGGATGAGAGGGCCTGTGGAATAGTGTCACAAGACAAGAAATGGGAGGAAGGAGAATAATTATGGCAGCGTGAGTATAGGATAGACATCCAATGAAAACGATGGGAGGGAGTATTCGGGGTAGGAAGTCTAGGACTCATAGATCGACTAGAGGGAGATGAATGAGAATGATGGGAGGAAGAGCGGGAACTCATGCTGCGAAGGACATCATAGATACGGATGGTATCATTGTGATTATGGGAAGAAAGGGAAAGGTCGAGGAAACCACATGACGCTACCAAGCTACCTAAATCATCAGTATGGGAAGAGAGGCGCACATATGGGTCATCAGGGGGAATGACAGAAGAACAAGTAAAAAGATGGGTAAAGCAGGAAGAGCCCAAGGATGTTGCTGAAGGGGAATCAAGCAAAACAGATGGAGTGGATTCAGAGGGAATGTACTTCAGGTGTCGTGCAGATGATGATAGGTATAGGAGGGGGGCAGCAGATTTCGACATCTCAACATCAGGGGGAGGAATGTCAACGGTAGCAGGGGGATCCTCGAGTAAACCTGACGCATACTGAGCAAGGATGGGAGAGGCAGATTGATTTTGTTCAACTTCGTACTCACGAATGACCTCTAAATAGGCCCGGTAATCCGTGAGGTGAGGAAAATGGTGAGAATAATGGCCATGGACACCACACGGAGCACAGGGTTTGTTGGTGTGAAGAGTCTTTGGGTTCTTGACTGCGGATGAGGAAGAAGAAGAGGTTTCAGGGGCCGTAGATTCAGGGAACGCAACTCTAACCATGGGTTGGATACGGGGCAACACAGGACAAGTATGGGTGGCATGACTGATACCATCACACAAGGCACAAGGCTTGGCGGGTGGAGGGGGTGTAGGGTCGGGTGCAGTGGCTTTGTCTTTGGATGCCCCCTTGCGAGTTTTTATTTTCTTGCCTATAGATGTCCCGACATGAGGATGGTCTGGCAAAGGGGCTAGGGGCACTGTAGCGGTGGAAGGAGCGAAGGGAATCGGTTGCACGGGTGTCACAGCAATGTATGGTTTGGGGTGGCCCGGTGGGGTCTCAGCTGGAGGAGTAAGATACCAGACTGGTATTCCCAAGGTTAAATTAGGGAGGGAAAGGGTGGCCATGACGGGAACCGAATAGACTCCGGGGGAGGACCAAGAAAAGGTATCTGACCGGCGGGGTAATGGCCATGAGGGACGGCTCCCATATGGTGGAGACCTGAGGGAACCGACTCAGGAGGGTAGGGGGGTTCCTGAGTGTGAGGGGGATGGGAAGGTCCAGGCGGGAGAGGTTCAGTCGGCTGAGGCGAAGGGCTAGGAGTAGGGTGCGGTGGATGGGGTTGAGGTTGCTGACTAGCCAAAGCAGGTTGTGGAAGGGCAGCCTGAGACGATTGCATCATGCAAACATTTGCTAAGCTGGGATCAGAGACAGGAGGAGGGGGAGGACTTGGGAAAGTGCCAAGAAAGGAGGAGTCTTTGTAGACGCTGGGGGAAACACTGGTCAAAGAATCAATAGTTTTCTTATTGGAGACAGTAGAGATGGTGGACTCAGGGGAGGTCTGAGACTTTGGTTCATGATACGTCAACTGGTCAATTGTGACAATTTTTCCATTATGGGGGAAAAACATCTTGCGGTGGACTGCGGATGGGACGGCAGACATGGCATAGGTGTAACTACGCCCCAAAATAATGTTGTATTCAAGAGGGGCGTCGATAAATTCAACGTCGACACAAACAGTCTTGCCTGGAAGGGTGATAGGACAGTTACAAAAGAGGCCAATGGGCTAGGATGCATGGCCATCCCACGCACGGAGGGTGATTGTGGAAGCGGCCAGCTCAGGAGATCCAAGTTGTTTCCAAACCGAAGCGGACATCACACAGGTAGATGCCCCCTCATCAATAATACATCGAGCGACATTGGCATTTCGGATTTTGACGGGGATTTGGAAAGCAACAGAAGTAGGAAGGGGGGGATGGTCTGACTGACGGGCGTCGAAAACAATTAATTAGTCATCAGCAGGATCTCCAGTGTTGGAATGGCAGCAGGAGATTGCGCTAGATCATCTACTATGCTGTATGAATGGGCATCCCAACCAGAGGCAGCATTTAGGCGTAATGGGCCCTTAGGAATTTTGATATGAACCTCAGCTTTGGGCGGAGGTATTTGCAAGGGACCATTGGGTGTCGACAGAGGCTCTATAGGACCTGAAGATGGGGACTCGGAGGCAGACGGAACGGGAGGCATGGAGTACTGACGAGACTGAGTTTGAAGGTTAAGGTCGACGGTGAGAGGTTGGTCGGAGGCCATCATGAGAATCTGGTAATCAGAGGAACCAGAAGGGGAAGGTTGAGTTGTTAACGGGGCATGAGGTGGTTGAGTAGCCACGAATCCTTATTGAGGGAAAGGATCGGTAAACACAGCAGGTTGAGAAGTAGCCATATTGGGAGGGACAGTAGGGGAGGAGTGTTGTCCCCGCACGGTGGCCTGAGACTCCCACATCTGCCGCATTTATGGTAATAAGGGACAATCGTGAGTGTAATGACCATAAACACCGCAACACGAACATGGCTTATTGGTACGAAGCAGCCTGTCCAGCTTGGGCTGAGAGCCCTGTGGCTGGTTGGCAGTGGTAGATTCAATACTTGAAGGATTGGATCCACGATTACCAGAAGCGGATTGATTGCCTTTCCTCTTTCTTTGAGAAGGAAGAAGATGAGTTGCCCCCTGCTGCGCAAATACTTGCCCTGGAGGGGGTAGTAAGTGCGGTTGCGGGGGTGGAGAAGGCAAGGGAGTGGGAGGTCCAAATGCTAGAGGAGCTGGGACACCAGGCTATGGGTACGGATAAGGGGTAGGATGGGCAACGTTGAGGTAAGCAGGAGTGTGGGCAAAAGGAGGAGGCATGCCGTATCCTGGATACATGCTACCTGGAGGGGGAAAAGTGCCGGGGGGGCTGGCCCCCTCTGGGAAACCATGGCAAGGTTGAGCAAAGGTATGTGTGAGCTCCAAGATAGTTGGCGAGTGAGGATTCCACGAGGCATTAGGGCCAAAGCTTGGGGGAGGTCGGGGAAGGACGGTATAAACATAACCCGATTGAGCATAGATAAGGTCATACTTCAAGGCTATTTGGAGCGGATTATTCGGTTTAGGGGAAAATGGAATGCCAGACATCTTTGCCAATGGGAGGTAAGAGAGAGTGAAGGAACCGGTCCATATCAGATCTTCAAAGGGGAGCACAACATAAGCTACATCTTCGTCGCCATTCCTGAACATAAGAGGAGACGATCAAAGGAACGATTGAGGTGAAAGAAGAAAATAGTTCGGTACGGTGTCGTATCGGAGAGGGAGCTAGAAATAATATAAAGAGCTTGGGCAATGGTCCCAAGGTGGTATGGGAAGAGGTGGCTTGATCGACGCCTGCATTTAGAAGCTTCTCGACTTAGCGTGCATTGGAAAAATCGAAGACGGATGGAGTCATCGGTGATGGAATTGGAGGAACACCACATGTGGAAAGATCGGATATGGTTGGAGGGATCTTCACTAGCAAGGCCTTCGAACTTGGGAATGTCGGAGGGGAGCTTGGTTGGCATAGCAGGCCAACTGACATCGTGGCGAATAGGATCATTGATTAGCTGATTGAAGTCGGGGAGACTGAGACCGGCCATATAAGGGAGCAACGGGGTAGTCGAGGTAGGTCCTGTAGTGGTTCCACTGGAAACGAACCCAGCAGTAGCACTGGGGTTGCCGCTAGCGCTAGGCCCTGAATTAGACACGGTGAAGGTAACAGGGGGAGAACCCGAACGATCAAAGGAAGAGTTGGAGTGCGGACTCGGGGGAGGACTTACTCGATGACGATGGGAAGGAGGAAGTTGACCAATCGGAAACTGAGGGTGAAGGCCAAGAAGTCTCTGGGACAAACGCCTTGGAGGCGCAATGATGACGGGAAGAAGAAAACCGATAGGGGCAGGGAGGGGCAAAATCAAGTGAGGTCAATGTCTAAACAAGGGCAGAGAGGTGCAATGTGAATTTATTTTAAAGGCTTTTCCAGGCGGTGTTAACCAGAATCTTCTTCAATGAGGGTCAGTGTGTGGTGTGCGTTAATTTTAATTGTTTAAACATAGACGTTTTGAGAGTAAAAGAAAAAGTGTGTTGCGTAACTGAAAATAAATCTACAGTAAATAAAACTGAAAGAACATAAAATTAACAGCTAAAAATGCATCAATCTAACCCAAGAAGGCGGGTCTCTAAAAACTAGTCTATAAGAGGGAAAAAACTAAGCAAAGCACACAAAAAAGAGGCCAATAGATCTAAGGTCGGGAGGGACGGGGATCTAAAGGAGAAATCTGCTGAAAAGAGGTGCAGAGAACAACAAAGAGGCAGGGGCAAGGTTGTTGCTAAAAAGGAGGAGATCAGCTAAAAATAGGAGGGACAAGGAGGCAGCCCTAGAAATGAACCCAAACAAAACTATATGAGGTGATTTGAAAGGGATAAGAGATGATCTAAAGGGATCTGAAAATGAAGTATCAGATCTGAAAGAAATAAGGCTGAAACTCTGGAAATTCAGACTTCTAAAACAACAAAAACTCTCCCACAATAAGTGGAGGGTACTAGAGCCCTAAGGGGAAAGATTCCCATTTAGTTGAGTGAAAAAGATCAGAAACAGGTCTAAACGGGCAGAGACAGAGGCTGGAAAACCCTGACAGAAGCTTCAGACAAACCCAGAAAAAGTGCTAAAAAATTGCAGAAAAAAGTGCAGGTCACAGGTTCTGACCTGTTTTCAGTCCAGGTCGCAGATTTGGGGCAGAAAAGTGCAACCTGAAGGTCAGGTCGCAGTTTTTGGGCCGATAAGTGCGACCTGCAGATCCGGGTCTCTCGGCGGCAGATTTCAGAAAAAGTTGTCGTCTCAACTGCGGCTGATGTCTGTCACCTGCACAATAGGGCCAGAAACACACAGAAGTTAAAATTTTTAATGTTTGAGGGTTTTAGAGGTGAAAAGCACCATAAAAATAGGAAAAACAGAAAACGAAAGAGAAACCCTAAGGTCTGAAATAGTTGGATATGCAGGAATATATAAAACGACAGTGGTCGCAAAAGAAAACTCGTGTGGAGTCGCCAATTGTTAGTATGAATCTTTCGTCGTGAAAGACCACTTTAGCTATGCATAAAAAATAGCCTTAACATCGATTATGGCTGCCAACTATCTTTAAATCTGCAATTAGGTGATCCAAATAATGCTGCACAAATCCAGATCTAAGCATAAAAGACATTAAGCAGATAAAGTAAAATGTGGCTCCATGCATCCAATAGACAAGACAAGAACAATGTATTTGAAAGAATTTTTATATTATATTGAAAAGGGGCACCTGAGAGGAAAACAAGAAAGGTGTTTTCCAGTTCTCCTCAATGGGATGGGTTCTTGACAGTCCTCAGCATTTCAGATCTAAAATCTCTCTCTCTTGTTGGTGTAGAAAACCCAGACAAACATAGAACTCAATGGGAGCTCACAAGGCAAAAATGGAGAAAATGTGACCAAGTGTATAGATCCAGAGTGATCTAATAGGCAACAAAAGGTGACTAATGAATGGGGAAAACCCTTCTATTTATAAAAAAATATTAGGGCGGTCTAGAACTTGGTGCATGAATAAAATATTATTAATCAAATTCTAGAACCACCCTTTAGGAATATTTTATTATATTTGTTGGAGGGAAAAGTATTTTTGACTTGGGTCAATTCCTTTATTTATAAATAATAAATAAATAAATGATTTATTTATCATTTTAGGGAAATGATGGGAATATAATTAAATAAATAATGGTTTATTTAATTATTTATGGATGATTTAATCAAATTTAACTAAGAATATTATTTAAATAATGATTTAAATAACTTATTCTTAGGAAATAATTAAATAAATAAGGATTTATTTAATTAATTTCCCTGTTTTGGGTTAAATATGACCGGGAAATATAAACAAATAAGTTATTTCACATGGTGAAAGCAATTTTACTTAGGGTAAAATTGGTCGTACATGGTGTACTTGGGTTCATCTAATAATAATAGGTTAGATGACCAAAAAAATGGTGTAACACCTTATTTCAAGACTTCAGGGAAATCTCTTTTCCATGCAATCCCTACGTCATGCTGCCATAAACACATAAATTTCAGTGCATAACTAAATATAAAAATATACCAGTTATCTTACCTTTGCATGCTAATCATGCTGACCTGTAACTGAACAAAGATGCCAACATATGTACCAAAGATCAAGAAAAAATATATATCAATTTCAAACCAACCTTTACCAAGTCTAACCACCATGTCATAATCAACAATCAACTCACAGTCATCACTCATAATACATGATGCTACAACTATCACCTACTTATAGTCAAGTATATACTGGCTATCTCAGCCCATATATGTTAGCACAACCATCTTAAAACATGATCATTCCTTCAGGAAATTTTATAGACATATATACTCATATTATGCTATTAGTCAAACATTCAAGCAAACTATAAATGCACCATGTTAGATAAATCAACTAGACAACATAATAGACACCAAACATCCAATACCATATAAATGACCTAATCAAACAATCACACACCAAGTAAACGACATAAGAAACTTATACCTTAATGCATATCAAGGGAGGATATCTTGTCTGCACCATCAATCTAGTTAGCATGACATAACTTCACAACACATCAACACAAAACTAAATAAGATCATGATATTATCCATAATAATAACTAACTAACATGCTCACATCATAAGCTCATAAAAATTTGTAATTCATGCATAACAATTACATATGCACAATCAGTATAGATTATTACAATACAATATCAAAAATATATCCACTCATACATGAATGTAATAACCCTAGCCATCTACATAAGCCAATCCAAAGCAATGCGATACATATAACATCAAGATCTTAGTTAAATAACCCTAATCATCAAGTTACTAGAATATAACAAGAACAAGCTATATATCATGCTCATCAACAACATGTAACCTAATCAACAAGCTAACTATCATACAAAAACCTTAAGTTAACCTATATCATACTTATCATCAACATATAACATAACAAACATAAAACAACAATAGCAATGCATACAACCACATGTTGCTATCATTCATGACTATCTGACACATGTACATATAACTGCATTAATCAACTAGCATCTATAATGTATGTAACCATACACAATAAAGTGACAAACATGCATATAACCATAATGCTTATAACCATTCATTAACAACCATACCTATATGGTGATCTACTCTTACACCAAATTCTAGTGCTGCAACTTTAACTCGATGATCTGCATCTCCTGTTCTATCTCAATCAACACATTAGCACCATAACATACCAAAACATCATGATGACCTAATTGCATATAATGACCTTATGCACAAAAACCTCAATCAAACCAATGCAAAATTGACCATATGCACCCACTTGACATGTATAACAAATCATGAATGACCAATGGATGTTCTACATATGAAATCACACAAGAAAGAATACATAGATAACACTGAAGCATTACCAATATGAGACCTAGAATAAAAAAATTCATACATAACATGTAGCAACATGTAATCAAGCATGCACAGATAATACATAAACATGAATAACACATAACTAGTTATACACTCATGACAACATGTTGACAACAACACCATCAACCCTCACATAGTGACATCACTACAACCATGATCATCACAACACAGATGCAACAAACACATACACCATAGGTATGATAAAAACAAAAGAAATCAACAAAATCATGACCAAAACACAACCCATCTAGTCCAAGGGTTGAACCATGCTTTGATACCACTCTGTAACACCCTATTCCCACATCTACCAAAGTAACCAGAAAATTGGGGTAAACATGTGATGAGAGGCTACTAATATGATATTCAAAATCCTAGATTACCTTAAGGAAGTGGAACTGATAGAAACTTGAAAAACATAACTTAAAAAACATAAACAACACCTCTAGGAGGTAACCCAACCTCCCAGACCCCTCAACCCTATGTTGAGATTCAACAAGAAAATTTCAGCATTCACGCCTAGTTGCATTAAGAACCCCGACTAGGGTGGGGCCCACATTGATATTTTTTGGTACATGTCTATTTTGGTTATCCATTAGTTAAGATGGACATTAAACTGTAATCTATTCTCAATGTGGACTATAATCAGTTAACTGAAAGTGATAAATTTAGTTAGCTAGTGTATTTTGGGTTAGAATTATTTTATGAGGCATGCAAAGTAATTCTAGTTGTAACAAAGTTCGAAGTGCAGTGGTGCATTAGTTAATGCAAGTTATAAATATTTTAACTAAGTTAAGTGAGTTAAAATCAGTTGTGCTAGTTGTAACTGAAGATACACTAGTGAGAGATCTAGTGAGTTAAATATTAATTAATTCACAATAAGTGATCTCACATGAAATTGAGGATTTACTATTATTAGTTGCATGCATGTTAGATCTAGTGGAGACCTAGATGAGTTCTAGGTGAAAGGGAAGTTTACTATTAGTTGTAGGATTATTGGGTTGCACACATGCAAAAAAACACCCATTGGAGTGACCATGATACTTGTGCATTCAAGGTAGGCAATAATTCCTACCTTTTAGGGATATTTACCATCAGGGATTGTGCAAGAAAGGCAGGCTACCTGGAGGCTGAGAATTGGCTATGTGTTGGTAATTTTTGAATATGACAGTGTGAGACAATTAGCGGATTACTGGAGGGCTCTTGCGAGAATAGTTTTGAATGTAATTGTTTCATGATCCATGCTTAATATAAAATAGAAGATAGTGGGATTTTTTAGCTGTAATCTTTCCCTGGGAAATTATCCGTGTTGTGTGTGATTGATATTTCTTCATGTTCATGTGATTAGCGATTGTGTTTTTAATTACGCAAAATATTTGTAGAAGAGATTCAGTATTTAACTTTAGTACATTGCTAGATCGAGTGAATCCAAGATATACATGCATTTTGTATAATTTCTACATGGTACCAGAGCACAGGAAATTGCAGAAGTGAAGCAGGAGCCGAGTTTGTGACTGGATAGAATTCGAATTTATAGAAATACTATCTTGGTGCTACAACCGATTCAAGATCGAAATGGATTTCAATGGCTTGAGGTTAGAGTATTCACTCAAGGGCAGCTCGAACTATATTTCTTGGAAGGATAGGATGGAGGCAGTACTCAAAGACAATGGATTAAAGGAATTCATTGACACTAATGTTCCTAAGCCTGCTATGGTAGATGTTGCAAATCTTGATGCATGGCAAAAGAAAGTGGCAAAGGCGAGGAGGATCTTGTTGGAGGGAGTACGAGACCACATTTTTTCAAGCCTCCATGGGAAAGCCACACCATATGCAATGTGGAAGGCTTTGACATATTTATTCCAAAGCAGCAACAAACATACAAAATTGGTGCTCAAAGATAAACTCAGGAAGATCTAGATGGAAAAGGGTGACACCATTCCAAAATATCTAAAACAAATTGTCCAATGTCGTGATGAATTGGGGAGCATTGGAATAACAGTTGCTGATGATGATTTTGTGAGCTTGGCTCTCCTAGGACTTCCCAATAGTTGGCACAGTTATCAGGACTCTGTGAATGGAAGGGAAAAATTGCCAAATTGGGAACGATTGTGGTGGGATGTGGTGCAGGAGGAGTTCAGACGGAGCACCAAAGATGGATCTTCATCTAAGAATGAGGATGAAGAGGATTGTGCTTTGGCTACCAAGGTGATGAAAGGGATGGGGAATAAATTCCATTCTAAATCCAAGTCCAAGAATGGAAAGAAGAAGGACATGTCCAAGGTGAAGTGTTTTCACTGTCACAAGCATGGGAATTTTGTTACTAACTATTTACAAAAGAAGAAGAACAAGAAGGTTGGAGGATCTGTAGCTGGTGAGGCCCTTGCCTCGCAATTTGAGCTTGACTTGTCATTGATCGCATGCATGACGTCCAATGCATTGGGATCTGTGTGGTATTTGGAAAGTGGCACTTCCTTTCACATGACAGGAGACAAGGAACTTTTCAGTGACTTGGAGGAGAAGGACCATCAAATGCATATTGAAATGGGCGATGATGGATGGTATAGTGTGTAATATTCCAAATTATCCCTAACTAATGGGAATATACAATTTTGTTTCATTTTCTTGTTACTTGAATAAATGTGTAAAGGAGGACAATAAAAACTCCTAAAACAAAAAATAAATCAATGCCACATGTGAACAAAGTTAAATCTGGGCTAACTGAATGAGCACCCTTAGGTGTGAAAGGGGTTGACTATCTTGACTAGGTCAACCATGAACAAATCACCAACGTTGTATAGAAGAAGTGATCCTCTTTATGCATAATGCAGTTTTAGTTGGAGGTGGCACATGTGAAAGAAGCTAAATCATTGAGATGGTTTAGGGTGTTGCAAGATATCAATCTTATAAAAGGAAGAGGAGTAAAACAAGAGAAGGTTGTTGATGACCATATTATTTCTGAAGATTTTGTCTGTTTAGACATTTCTTATTCTCCTTGTTTTTTAGAAGAGAATAGTGATGTTTAGTACTGGGTGTTCCTGAGCGGGAATCCCACCTCTTTCCTTGAGTAGCTCTTGGAAGAGTCTTGCATTTCTTGTCCACTATCAGGCATTTGGCCAAGATCTTCTTCCAACTACAACTTAGATCCTGTTGAGGGTTTGGTTTTATTTGTAAGCTGCATCAATTGGAGGCTAGATCTACTCAGATCTAGGCCATTATAGTGCCTCTTTTCAGTGGGAAAGCCTTCTATCCCATTGGCAAGGGAGTATTGGATGATTGGAGCACATTTTTCAGATCTTGGCTTGAGGTGAAACATGTTCTAGAGCCTACAATGCAATTTTCATTCCAGCACTGCATTATTTGCAAGTGTATAGTTGCAGGGCGTTTTGGCACACTTTTGGAGGAGATATTTATATTGTCGGGGATCTGCCCTTCACTATGGAGATCCATGGATTACTGATCTATTCCATGTCATATTCAAATCTGATCTAAATACTCTTCTATTTTCTTTAGAATTTCTGAATCATTCTGCAGATCTGCTGCATAAGATCTCATATCTACTCCATGTACTTCACTTTTTGCTGAAAACCCCAAGGGGCATTTGAAGAGGAGATTATCTAGTGTACATATCTGATATAGATATAACTTTTTGTATGCATATCTGCTCTATATCTGAAGTTTAATCTACAACTATTATCAGCCAATAAAATAACGTTTTCAAGCTTGTTCAGACTTAATCTATGGTTGCAGCACCTCATTTTTGAGAATTTCTTCATGTAAAAGTCTTCTATTTCTGTTCTATAACTTATGGGCTGCAATATGGATTTTATTTGCTGATGTAAATTCCATTTTTGAGCCCCCATATTGGCCTCATGCTTTTACTTTGATGATCTGCATTATTTCTCTGCATATTCTATTTCAGTATTGTTGCATCTCCTTTTGGGGATATTACAGTGGTATCAGAGCAATCATCTTGGCACAGCTTGTGCTTTCCTGAAGAGCCAATATGTATTTAGAAGAAGAAGAGCCTCTTACTAATAGAGATAAGAGGTATCTTAAAAGAATATAGAAGAAAATTTGTTACACAAAAGACAAAGAAAACAAGGGTGAAACCCCTTAATCTGGAAGGATGAAAGGAGAAGAGTTCTCTAAAAATATTTCTCAAGCTATGCATGAGCTGAAAGAAGAAACCTGGGGAATGAGGAGGGAGAGACATGCAGATCCCTCAAGAATATTTTCACATAAAGGAAGCCCCAGTATTTCATACTATGTGTGTGAGCATTCAAGCACACAACCTGATCTACAATGTTGTAACATGCCACTTTCTTGACAAAGGAAGAAGCAGAAGGAGGAACACCAAAGGAGGAAACTCTTGGTGATTATCTCCAAGAATATGAATCTTAGTTAGAGAGATTCAAGGAGTATCTAATTTTCCCAGAGTTTTGTCAACTTAAAGAAGAAATAAGATCCAACAACTACAGTAGGAGAAGAGGGTGCATGCAACACACTTTGGATAGATTCTCTCTACCTAATTTTGATGGATCACCTGAGAGCTCAGCCAAGTCTTGGGTAAGGAAGCTTGACACATATTTCCAGCTGTATCAAGTTTCAAAAGAAGAAGTCATGAGAGTAGCAGAGCTACATCTTCAAGGTAAGTCTTATGCTTGGTGGCTATTTGAGTCTTCTTCCTTGAAAAATGAAAATATCTCTTCTTATGCAAAATTCACTAGGAGGTTAGTGAAAAGATTTGATTTGAGACATTATGAAAATTCTTTGGGAAAGAAAATCAAGCCCAATAAATCTGAATATTTTCATGAGTTGGAAGAATCCATAAAGCCAACTCCATTTCTGAACATTTTTGAGGGGGTTGAAGATCTGCTGTGTAATATTCCCAATTGGGACTGCTTAGCAAGGCATGCCTAAAAAATGCATTTTTCAGGAATGTATGCTACAATATTGAAATCCAACCCTTTCATCCCTTATATCTAACAATATGTCATCTAAATCCAAGAGGGGATCAGAAACAAATCCTTCTAGGTGAGGTAAACAGGACTTCCACACCTAGTATGGCTGAAAAATGCCCAAGAATGGGACTGCATGCAATATGTGAACAACACTGCAATAAAATAATGTAGTTTAAATTAAAAGAAGTAGGAGGCCAATATGGAGGCTCAATAATTACATGTACATCAGTAAATTAGATTGAAAATATGGTTTGTACAATGTACAAGAGAAAAATGGAAGACTTTGATGAAGAAACCCTCAAAATTGAGGTGATGTAACAATATATTGAGATTGCAAGGCTTGACAATGTTATTTTTAAGAGATGTAGTAGCTATACATTACACTTTAGATCTAGAATAGATATTTGTACAAAACATTAGATCCATATCATATCTTTACACTAGATGAGCTCCTCTACAAATTCCCCTTGGGGTTTTGAGAAAAACATGAAATACAAAGAGTAGATCTGAGATCTAAAGTTGCAGATATGTAGTGATATTCATAATTTCTGAAGTAAATAAAATAAAATTTAGATCAGATATGAACATGAAATGGATTAGATTTCTAATCCATGGATCACCACAGTGAAGGGAAAAACCCCAACATTAGAGATCTCTCCTCCAAAGGTATGCCAAAACACCCTGCAAATGTAAGCTTGCAAATAATGCAGACCTGGAAGGGAAACTGTACTGTAGGCTCTAGTACTGGATTGGCTTGATGCCAAGATCTGAAAATGCAGCTCCAAAGGTCCAATACACTCTTTCCAATGAGATAGAATACTTTCCCACTGAAAAGAGGCACTAGATTGGCCTATATCTGAATAGTTCTAGCCTCCACTTGCTATAGCTTACAAGGAAAACCAAACCCTCAACAGAATCTGAATTGTAGCAGGAAGATGAAGCTTGGCCAAATGCCTGATAGTGGACACGATAAGCAAGACTCCTCCATGAGCTACTCAATGGAAGAGGTGGGATTCTCGATCAGGAACGCCTAGTGCTAAACAAAACTATTCTCAGCTAACAACAAGAGAATGATATATGTCTAAACAGACAATATATTCATAAATATCATACCATGAACAACCTTCTCTTGATGCCCTCCTCTTCCTTTTATAAGTTAGAAATCTTGCCAAACCCTAAACCATCTCAATGATTTAGCTCCATTCACATGTGTAGCCTCCAACTAAAACTTAGTTGTGCATCTAGGAGGTTCCTTGTGTCTAGACAACACTGTTGATTTGGTCCAGTTGACCCAGTCAAATGTCTCCATCCCTTTCACACATAAGGGTGTTTTATTAAGGCAACCCAGATTTAGCCTTGTTCACATGGGGCATTGATTTATTTTGTTGTTTAGGAGTCTTATTTATCCTCCTTTACAATTTTATTCATGAAAAAAGAAAACAAAACAAAATTGAATATTCCCATTAGCTTGGGGCTAATTGGGAATATTACAGTCCTCCCCTCCAAAACGTTGCTTGTCCTTAAGCAACTGATAAGGTGAGTGTTGCAACTCCTTCCTCCCTCCACTGGTGACACATTCAAGTGATAAGCTCCCTCCATGAGAAGAGTGTTCACCAAACCATCCTCCCATGAATTGTTTCTCCAATGTCATCATGAGATGTAAAAATTCCATCCCATAAGGAGCCAAGATCTCAACTGAAACAAACATAGTTGAACCAATACTCTCCCTGAAACATGTAGCATATGATGCATGGAGAGTCTCCATCCCATGTGGTACATACATGCCTCCTATCCTTCCTCCATACATACCTATAAAAAGTACAAGTATATCATCGATGTATGGGAGTAAAACTACATATACACAAACATAAATTTGAGCATGAGGAGGTGGGTCATAGTCCCACATATGGTACTAGAATAGTGCATCTCTTGTCTACATTAGATTAAGGTGTGGTAAGTGGTTTCCCCACCACTTACTTACTACACATGTCATCTCACTACGGCTGAAAGTGTGAGATATTTTTGGCTCTTTTGGGAAGCACCCATCATGAAAAGAAATCTCCCTTTTCACATCAAGGGAGTGGCCAAGTTCAGAATTTTTAGTGGTCTAACAATTTCCATGAGATTTACATGATATATTACTCCTTTTAGGAGTCATGGTTTGCATAAAAATGGTAAAAGAACATGTAAAATCAGAAAATAAAGCCTTCTTTACATGATCCGATTCTTTACCAACTATGTCTCTCCTACACATGGAGTTGTGCATGGATCTTTCTCCTCTTTTAAAAGAAGGAAGAGATGGCTAAAATTACTCTTGCATAGAGTCCTTTGGCTGCCCCAACTCCACATAGCTCATGCATTCTTGAAAATTCTGAGTTAGTTCCTCTTTCAAGCCTTCCTAGTCAAAGCTCCTCATAATGATGTTGTAGATCCTCATGGAATGCATGTGGCTGAAACAGAACTCTTTGCATGCTCCTTGTAGTATCTTCTTCTTGAGCTTAGAAAATCTAGACAAGAAGACCCTACCATGATGATAGATGACCCCTTCTTGGACTAAGTAGCCCTCTTTATGCAGCTGGTCATCAAGTATCATACATGTATGAAGATATTTGGAATAATCCACTAGCAGTTGGGATTTCCAGTATAGATCTACACTGCTCAACAATGACAGCACTGATGATGCATCAATAGAAATATTTGTCATGTTGTTTCCCTTCTCCTTGACATATCCTATGCCAAAGGTGTGTGTTGGAAGGCTGTCCCTTCATTCTTCTCCTCGTTGGAATTCCCCATGCCAAAGGTATATGATGGAAGGTTGGTATTCCTTCTTTGCTGCCTTCTTTGCACATGCACATGCTCAAATGAAGATGGAGGTCCTTGGAAGTTACTCTCCCATGGGAGGTTATCATATATCCAAAACCCCCTTGGTCTTGCCAAAGTATGAATGTGTGGCCACCATCTTATATCATCTATGGAAGAACTCTCTCCAAGTGAGATTATCTTCTGAGTTTTCATAGTCAAGGATCTCCCTCCTTGTCCCATGATGGTGTTATATTCCAATCTTGTAGCCTCCTTCCTCAGCACAGTATGAGACAAGAGAGTGGACAATGGTGATGCTAGGGAAATATTTCCCTCCTCCTTGAGCTCCTTCAACACTCTCAGCATTGTATTGTAGTCCTCTAATGCTCCCTTCATGAATGGATCATCAAGATGTGAGATATCTTTCACCCAATCTAAATTATGTGGTCTCCTAGGTGGCAAGATAATGATGTCTCATGGTTCATCCTCACATGCCAATCAGATGGGATCATCATACCCTTTCTTCCACTGCGTAATTCCATCTCTGTTTTTTGTGTGGAAGTCCCATGGTAATGTGGTGTCACTCTTAAAGATGTAAGAGTGCTTCTGATTGGAGCATTTGCTCCATTCTTTCTCCCATGAAAAAGTGGGTCATCCTTTGCTATGTCAGTGTTTTGACCCCCCCTTTGTTCTGTATCATTGTCTAACATCCTAGACACATGCTGCTCATGTTATCCATATGTATGATTCCTTGGAACTTTTTGCAAAGATGCAAGAGTCCCTCTGATGGAAGCAATTGCTTCATCTTCATTTCCCAACAGAAATAGATCTCCTCCTTCTATCACAGCACTGGAGGAATTTCTCTGCTCTCTCTTCCCCTTCTCCTTATCAATGGAGAGTGCATCATCATTAAGAGACCATTTTCCTTGATCTCCCATTGAAGAAGGAACGCTCATGTCTTCTCCTTGAGAAAAGAGTTCTTGCTGAAGTGGGGCTTTTGCATTTGGAAAAACATGCAACAGATCTTCAACCCTTTAAATAATGTTTAGAAGTGGAGTTGGCTTTATGGATTCTTCCAACTCATGCAAAGATTCAGATTTCTTGGGCTTGATTTTCTCCCTCAAGGAAGTTTCAGAATATTTCAAATCAAATCTTTTCACTAACCTCCTAGTGAACTTTGCATAAGAAGAGATATTTACATTTTTCAAGGAAGAGGACTCAAATAGCCACCAGGCATAAGCCTTACCTTGAAGATGCAGCGCTGCTAATATCATGGCTTCTTCTTCTGAAACTTGGTGCAGCTGGAAATATGTGTCAATATTTCTTACCCAAGACTAGGCTGAGCTCTCAGGTGATCCATAAAAAGTAGGTAGAGAGAATCTACCCAGGGTGTGTTGCATGCACCCTCTTCTTCTGCTATAGTTGCTGGATCTCCTCTCTTATTTAAGTTGACAGAACTCTGGGAAACTGAGATGCTACTTGAATATCTCTAACTGAGACTCATATTCCTGGATATATTCACCAATATTTTCCTCCTTTTGTGCTCCTCCTTCTCCTCCTTCCTTTAACAAGAAAGTAGGCATGTTACATCTTTGTAGATCAGGTTGTGTGGCTGAATTCTCACACTCATAGTAAGAAGTACTGGGGCTTTCTTGATGTGAAAATATTCTTGAGGGATCTGCAAGTATTTCCCTCCTCATTCACCTGATTTCTTCTCTCATCTCATTCATAGCTTGAGAAAGAGTGTTAGAGAAATCTTCTCTTTTTAACCTTCCAGATAAAGGGGTTTTACCCTTGTTTTCTTTATCTTCTGTGTAATCACATTTCTTCTGTCTTCTTCTTTGATACCTCTAATCTCTGTCAGCAAGAGGATTATATTATTCAAAATTAATATTGTTTTTGGCTCTTCAAGAAAACATAGGCTTTGCCAAGATAATTGCTCCAATACCACTGTAATATTCCCAATTGGGAGTGCTTAGCAAGGCATGCTTGAAAAATTCATTTTTCAGGAATGTATGCTACAGGATTTAAAACTATCCCTTGGATCCCTTATATTTGAAAATATTTTATCTAAATCCAAGAGGGGATCAGAAAAAAATCCTTCTAGGTGAGGTAAACAGGTCTCCCACACCTAGTATAGCTGAAAAATGCCCAAGAATGGGACTGCATGCAATATGTGAACAACACTGCAATAAAATAACGAAGTTTAACTTAACTATCATAGGAGGCCAATATGGAGGCTCAATAATTACATGTACATCAGTAAATCAGATTTACAATATGGTCCATACAATGTACAAGAGAAAAATGGAAGACTTTGATAAAGAAACACTCAAAATTGAGGTGTTGCAACAATATATTGAGACTACAAGGCTTGACAACATTATTTTTAAGATTTGTAGTAGCTATACATTAAACTTTAGATCCAGAACAGATTTTTGTACAAAATATTAGATCCATATCATATCTATACACTAGATGAGCTCCTCTACAAATTCCCCTTGGGGTTTTGAGCAAAACATGAAATACAAAGAGTAGGTCTGAGATCTAAAGTTGCAGATCTGCAGTGATATTCATAATTTTTGACGTAAATACAATAAAAAGTAGATCATATCTGAACATGACATGGATTATATTTCTAATCCATGGATCACCATAGTGAAGGGCAGAACCCCAACATTAGATATCTCTCCTCCAAAGGTATGCCAAAACACCCTACAACTGTAAGCTTGCAAATAATGTAGACCTGGAAGGGAAAATATGTTGTAGGCTCTAGTACTGGATTGGCCTAATGCCAATATCTAAACATGCAGCTCCAAAGGTCCAATACACTCTTTCCAATGAGATAGAAGACTTTCCCACTGAAAAGAGGCACTAGATAGCCTCCACTTGCTGCAGCTTACAAGGACAACCAAACCCTCAACAGGATCTACGTTGTAGTTGGAAGATGAAGCTTGGCCAAATGACTGATAGTGGACAAGATAAGTAAGACTCCTCCATGAGCTACTCAATGGAAGAGGTGGGATTTCTGATTAGGAACACCTAGTGCTAAACAACACTATTGTCAGCTAAACAACAAGAGAATGATATATGTCTAAACAAAAAATATATTCAGAAATATCATACCATGAACAACCTTCTCTTGATTTCCTCCTCTTCCTTTTATAAGTTAGAAATCCTTCCAAACCCTAAACCATCTCAATGATTTAGCTCCATTCACATGTGTAGCCTCCAACTAAAACTGTGTTGTGAATCTAGGAGGCTCATTGCATCTAGACAACGATGTTGATTTGGTCCTGTTGACCCAGTCAAATGTCTCCATCCCTTTCACACATAAGGGTGTTTTATTAAGGCAACCCAGATTTAGCCTTGTTCACATGGGGCATTGATTTATTTTGTTGTTTAGGAGTCTTATTGATCCTCCTTTACAATTTTATTCATGAAAACATAAAACAAAAAAAAATTGAATATTCCCATTAGCTTGGGGCTAATTGGGAATATTACATGCTGCATGATTTTCCCAAGGCTAAAGCCCCACCTCAGCAAGAACTCTCTTCTCAAGGAGAAGAGATGAGGGTTCCTTCTTCAAGAGGATATCAAGGAAAAGGGTCTCTTAATGATGAGGCATTCTCCATTGATGAGGAGAAGGGAGAGAAAGAGAAGAAAATATCTTCCAGCGCTGTGACAACATGAGGAGATATATTTTTATTAGAAGATGGAGATGAAGCTATTTCTTCCACAAGTAGGGCTCATGTATCTTTGCAAGAAGGCCCCAAGGATCTTACACATGAAGAGCATGAGCAACATGTGTCTATGATGATAGAAAAGGAGACATAACAAAGGAGGGATCATAGTGCTGACATGCTGGGAGATGACCCACTATTGTATGGAAGAGATAATGGATAAAATGCTCCAATCAGAAGCACTCTTGCATCCTTAAGAGTGATACCATATTATCCTGAGACTTCCACACAAAAAACAGAGATGAACTTGCGCAGTGGAAGCAGGGATATGATGATCCCATATGATTGGCATGTGATAATGAACCGTGAGACATCATTATCTTGTGGTAAACCACTTGGGAGACCACCCGATTCATATCTAGTGCAAGGTGTCTCACATCTTGATGCTCCATTCATGAAGGGAGCATTAGAAGGATAAAATATAGTGTTGAGAGTGTTTGAGGAGCTCAAGAAGGAGGGAAATATTTCCCCACTATCACCATTGTCCACTCTCTCATCTCATATTGTGGTGAGAATAGAGGCTGCAATATTGGAGGATGACACAATCATGGGGCAAGTAGAGAGATCCTTGGCTATGAAGACTCAAAAGATAATCTCACCTAGAGATAGATCTTCCATACATGATAGAAGATGGTGGATACACATGCATACTTTGGCAAGACCAAGGAGGTTTTGGAAATATGATAGCCTCCCATGAGAGACTAACTTCCAAAAATTTCCGTCTTCATTTGAGCATGTGCATGTGCAAAGAGGGTAGCAAGGAAGGAATACCAACCTTCCATGATATACCTTTGGCATGGGGAGTGTCAAGGAGGAGAATAAAGGAAGGAGTGACCTTCCAACACACACCTTTGGCATGAGAAATGTCAAGGAGGAGAGCAGCAACATGATAGACATTCCTGTTGATGCATCATCAACACTGCCATTGTTTAGAAGTTTAGATCTGTATTGGAAATCCCAACTGTTGGTGGATTATTCCAAAGATCTCAACACTTGTATGATACTTGATGACCAGTTGCATGAAGAGGGCTACTTAGTCCAATAAGGTGTCATCTATCATCATGGTAGGATATTATTGTCTAGAGCTTCCAAGCTCAAGCAGAAGTTACTACAAAGAACATACAAAGAGTTCGGTTTCAGCCATATGTACTCCATGAAGATCTACAACATCATCATGAGAAGCTTTGATTGGGAAGGCTTGAAAGAAGAAATACATCATAATTTTCAAGAATTAATGAACTATGTGGAGTTGGGGCAGTCATATGACTCTATGCAAGAGTTATTTCAACCATCTCTTCCTTCTTTTGAAAGAGGAGAAATATCCATGCACAACTCCATGTGTATGAGAGACTTTGTTGGTGAAGAATCTGATCATGTAAAACAAGTTCATTTTCTGATTTTACATATTCTTTCACCATATTTATGCAGGCCATGACTCCAAGGAGGAGTGATGTATCATGTAAATCTCATGGAAACTATTGGGCCACTAAAATTTCTAAATTTGGCCACTCCCTTGATGTGCAAAGGGAGATTTTCTTTCATGATGGATGCTTTCCTAAAGCACCAAACATATCTCACACTTTCAGCCATAGTGAGATAACATGGGTAGCAAGTAAGTGGTGGGGAAACCACTTACCATACCTTGATCTGATGCAGGCAGGATATGCACTACGTTGGTATCATATGTGGGACTATGACCCACATCCTCATGCTCAAATTTCTATTTGTGTATATGTAGTTTTGCTTCCATACATTGATGACATACTTGTACTTTTTATGGGATTGTATGGAGGGAGGATGGGAAGCATGTATGTACCACATGGGATGGAGACTCTCCATGTACCTCATGATACATGTTTCAGGGGGAGTATTGGTTCAACCATGTTTGTTTCATTTGAGTTCTTGGCTCCTTGTGGGATGGACTATGTACATCTAATGATGACCTTGGAGGAAAAAATCATGGAGGGTTGGATTGGTGAACACTTAGCTTATGGAGGAAGTTTAACTCATGATGGTGTCACCAATGGAGGAGGAGAAGTATTGAAGCACTCACCTTATCAGTTACTTGAGGACAAGCAACATTTTGGAGGGGAGGACTCTAATATTCGCAAGTAGCCCAAGCTAATGGGAATATACAATTTTGTTTCGTTTTCTTGTTTCTTGAATAAATGTGTAAAGGAGGACAATAAAAACTCCTAAAACAACAAATAAATCAATACCACATGTGAACAAGGTTAAATCTGGGCTAACTAAATGAGCACCCTTAGGTGTGAAAGGGGCTGACTGTCTTGACTAGGTCAACCATGATCAAATCAACAGCGCTGTCTAGAAGAAGTGATCCTCCTTGATGCACAACACAGTTTTAGTTGGAGGTGGCACGTGTGAAAGACACTAAATCATTGAGATGGTTTAGGGTTTTGCAATATCTCAATCTTATAAAAGGAAGAGGAGGATAACAAGAGAAGGTTGTTGATGACCATATTATTTTTGAAGATTTTTTTTGTTTAGAAATTTCTTATTCTCTTTGCTGTTTAGCAGAGAATAGTGTTGTTTAGCATTAGGTGTTCCTGAGTGGGAATCCCACCTCTTTCCTTGAGTAGCTCTTGGAAGAGTCTTTTATTTCTTGTCCACCATCAATAATTTGTCCAAGCTCTTCTTCCAACTACAACACAGATCCTATTGAGGTTTTGGTTGTCTTTGTAAGCTGCATCAGGTGGATGCTAGATCTACTTAGATCTAGGCCATTCTAGTGCCTCTTTTAAGTGGGAAAGCCTTCTATCCCATTGGAAAGGGAGTATTGGATGATTGGAGCACATTTTTCAGATCTTGGCTTGAGGCCAAATATGTTCTAGAGCCTATAGTGCAGTTTTCATTACAGTACTGCATTATTTGCAAGTGTATAGTTGCAGGGTGTTTTGGCACACTTTTGGAGGAGAGATTTCTGGTGTTGGGGATCTACCCTTCACTATGGATATCCATGGATTCCTAATCTATTCCATGTCATATTTAGATCTGATCTGAATACTCTTTTATTTGCTTCAGAATTTCTGAATCATCCTGCAAATCTACTGCATAAGATGTCATATCTACTCCATGTACTTCACTTTTTGCTGAAAACCCCAAGGGGAATTTGAAGAGGAGACTATCTAGTGTGCATATTTGATATAGATCTAAATTTTTGTACATATATCTGCTCTAGATATGAAGTGTAATATACAACTATTATCAGCCAATAAAATAATGTTATCAAGCTTGTTCAGTCTTAATCTATGGTTGCAACACCTCATTTTTGTGGATTTCTTCATGTAAAAGTCTTCTATTTCTTTTCTATAACTTATGGGCTGCAATATGGATCTGATTTTCTGATGTAAATGCCATTTTTGAGCCCCCATATTGGCCTCCTTCTTTTACTTTGATGATCTGCTTTATTTCTCTGCATATTCTATTTCAGTATTGTTGCATCTCTTTTTGGGGATATTACACAGTGCTACCTGGATTGGTACCATTACCTTTCAGAGGGAGTCAGGTAAACCATTTCAATTAAAATATGTAATGCATGTACCCGTCTGAATAAAAAATTGGTCTCAGTCACAATGTTGGAGGATAGAGGCTATGATGTTGTTTTTAGTGATGGAATTCTTTCCCGTGACATAAAACAACGGAACAAGCCAAAAGGATAGGGATTCAAGTTAAGAATATCTACAAGATGGAGGTAGATGGCTGTGCAACAATGATGGGCAAGGAAGATCAAGTTGTGAGCCGGGATGAGGGCTAATTATGGCACAGGCGATTGCGCCATCTTCACCATGGAGCCTTGAAAGTCATGCAACAGATTTCTACTGGTATTCCTAGCAGTACACTTGCGTAGTCAGACAGATGAAAGGAATGTACTATGGGAAAATATGCAAAGGCCACCTTTCATGAGAAGGAATATTGAGCCTCGGGGATCCTTGAGAAAGTTCACCCAGACGTGTGTGATCCTTTGTCGGTTGCTTCAACAAAAAAACATAAGTACTATGTAATCTTTGTTGATGAATTTTCTTGTAAGTGTTGGATCTTCTTCATGCAGAATAAAGATCAAACATTCTCTAAGTTCTGTGAGTTTAAGGCACTGGCGGAGAAAGATTCAAGGAAGAAATTGAAGGCTCTTAGGAGCGATAATGGTGGAGAATACATCTCTAATGAATTCAAGAAATTCTGCAGAAAAAAAGGAATTCAAAGAGAACTCATAGCACCTCATAACCCACAACAAAATGGGGTTGTGGAGAGGAAGAAAAAAACTATTGTGGGTGCAGCATGAGCGGTTTTGCATGATCAAGGCTTACCGTTGCATCTGTGGGCGGAAGCATGCAATACAACAGTACATGGGAAAATCCAGTATCCTCATAGAGTACTTGGCATGAGTACACTTGAAGAGGATTTCACTGGTAAGAAACATGATGTTTCACACTTTAAGATTTTTGGCTCATCTGTTTATGTGCATGTGACCAAGGACGCCAGGAAGAAGCTGGAACCAACAATTGAGGTTGGGATTTTTGTGGGTGTTGGCTTAAGGAGTCCTGACTAGGTTTGAAGGTTAAGGTTTGCCAACAAACCCCTATACAATTTCCCTTTCAGAAATGACCTACTTTCGCAGGCCAAGGAATCACCCAAAGTAGTATGGGAGGGTGCTGGAACTAGGTTTCCACACCCTGGGAGAGAGTAGGTAATTTAAGGCAGATCTGCGTTGCAACTTATCAGGTTTGCACAACATGAGTCCATTCACAGGCTCTTAACAATATAATCAACACATAACCATAACAAAGCTACTATCACTAACATATCTAATCAATACATTCGCATCCACGTGTGCATCAGCAAATACCATCACAAAACATTATAATCGCAGCTAATTCTTAGATCACAGGTACATTCACAGTTTAAATAAGTATCACAGATGCACTTTAGTAATAAAAACCATCAATCCATATACCATAAAGATACTTCAAATATATTCCACAATCATTAGTATCCAAAAGCCCAATTACAACCCAAAACACAGCCCATGCACACAGCCAGCGAGGTCTGCACACAACAGGACTAAGGATCTCCGCGCACACAGCCAGTAGGAGTCCTTACCCAAAACTACCTAAAACAGATCTCAACAGTTCCCATGTAGCATCAATATTACTTATTCGTTACCTCCTAGACCCAACTATCTATCTATTTATATCATTTCAACCCTTGCTATCCTATGGTTCACAAACTGTGGTTTGCGGACCCTAGAGTTACCCTTTAACCCATTACAAAACATTGGGGCTTTGACCCACCCCAAAACCCCTACGCAATACCAACTATTACAAAATTATACCAAAAATGCAGCTTAGGGAGCCCTATTCCAACAGCCCTCCAACACAATCTTGTGACTCATCCCGAGTCACAGTGGCCGCAGGGTTTGCATCTTCGCCTGAAGCTGCTTGATTGCATCAACCAATGGGGGAAGCACTCCTTCACTCTGCGTAGCAACGTTCTGTGAAATATCCATCAACTTATGTGAATTTGGGCCTTCTGTAGCAGTAGTGACACTTTCTAAGGTCTGGTTTAGTTGCTTAATTACGACATCCACTTCCTGAGAGAGCTCGAGGGCTTCATTGGCCCATGGCTTAAGGTGGTCACTGAGAACCTTCTTTTTGTGGAGAAGCTCTTCGAGATAATCTCTAAGTGCATGGCTAGTACACAGCTGTGCCAAGTGTTGAGTGGGGACCAGTGTGGGCATTGTAGCTTCCATCTGCTCGAACTCTTCTTCCTTCTGGAGCAGCTCTTAGGTGATTTCACACAGGAGAGGATCGCACTGCACTTTAGACCACAACTGCATATATGTCTCTAACAATTCTATGCCCTAAGCGATCTGAGTTGTAATGGCGTTGGTGGCCTCTGTGGCCAACGTGGCTCACTGGGCTCTTACCTCAGGTGCTGTTTCAGGATGCAATTTGGCCTACAAGGCAGCAATCTACCACTCCATCTCTATTTTGAGATTCTGAATATCGGTCCTAGACACCTTTAGGGCTACAACAAGTCCTTCAATATTGGCTTGGGGGGTAGCAGAAGCTGGTATATCCTCGTTCACATCTGCGCAGAGCCTACTGATGAGACGTTCCAACTCAGTATATTGCATGGTGGCAAGGGTGCTTGGAGCCTACACTTGGGACACCTCGATGGTTTTATCCACGATCATATGCTCAACGGTACTGAGCTGTTGGTGCACCCGTCAGTCTTTGTGTTGGATCTCCTTAAAGAGGGATGCCTGGAGGACCTGTAGTGGTTCATGCAGAAGTCGGGCCAAATCCAGTTGTACCTCTACGCAGGCCTAGACTTGTGCTCCTAAGGTAGGCGGGCTTAGAATGAATGTTGAGCCTAGTAGGGAGCAGTGGCAGCTTTCAATTGTGATGATCAATTCACTGCTAGTTACTGGGGGTGTCCTTGTCTGAATCATGCTTATCTGCAGGGTGTCGGTTTTGAGCTGCAGAGCTCGAAGCTCAGACTGGAGTGTAGCGATCGTGGCCTTCTTCTGCTCTTCCAGAGCCAACCATTTATCTTCTAAGGTGAGGGTGACTGCATCTGCGATCTACTCCAAGTCTTCCTCTGTCAGAGTAACTTCAGTCTCCTGTCCCAGCCTTTAAGAGGGTCAGTAGTCCGCTTCGTGCCACACGGGGAGTCAACACCCTGCGCATCCAGACCCTCTGTGTCAAGATCCTGCTGCGAATCCTGATTGGCACCCTTCTTAGCATCCATGCCTTGTCCTTCTGTCTCTTTGGTGGCATTCAGCGGGGTGTTATTCTTGGCACTCGTACCTGCAGTATCAGTTGTACATGATTTGAAGCCCAGTTTCCAATGTGGTGGCCAAGTGGCAATGAGGAGGTCGATTTCCTCATCAACGACCATATATGGAAGTGATACCCATGTTGGATCCTTACAACCTCAGATCTTCACATTGTGCATCGTGACTTGGAATGCTGCGATTGTCTTATACTTTTCATAGATCACTGGTGACAAGTGTGGTCAGGAGTGGATTGCTGCTACGAGCCTGCTTTGAAATAGGACCCAGAAGACCTTATTATCCTCAATGCACTGCTTATCCTTTGAATCCCATAGGTTCGCATACCTCACTCCTTCACACATATCCATCTCAAGCTCAGATAGGACCAAGTATTCTGAAGCTTCCCATGTGACCAATGTGATGAGGAGCAGCAACGAGGAGTAGTAGAATTCCCTTCCATGATCCTGGGCCTCGCGCATGTTCTCCATAAATTCATTACATGGGAACTGGGAACAGTTGAAGTAGACCCCTTTTTCACAGTGGCCAGCCAACTGAATTACATACATGAGGATAGTGGCAACCTGGCATTTTCGCATCATTTTTCATGCTAGCAATAAGGTACCCATGTGCGGACCGAGGTCGCTAATAGTGCTGATCATGAACCCCCTAGTATTTTGTTCAACGTGGTATTCATCGTGCCTTATCAATGATTTATTGTTAATATTTATTACCGACACTCTCCATGGGGTTCATCCCCTTCATGGGAAGACCCGAAATATAGTGAATGAGCATAGCATCAATGGGAATGTGGTCCTGGATCCACAAGTTGCCATCATGGACCAGAGCTAGCAGCTATCACAGAATTCGGTCGGTGATATTGTAGTGGCCAAAGTGAGGCATATACAGTAGGTTTAATAACCTAGAACTAGCCAATATGCTTGCCCATGGCATGGGGACTACCCTCAGCACGTCATCCTCCAACACCCTTTCAAGATATAGTTCAGGTGCCAACTCTGGGAAGGCCTCCAGGTTGGCGAGGTCATGATCGTCGAATTTTATCGAATGGAGTTTGCCCAAGGATTCTCCAATTATGGGGACCTCACCTAGGATCAGTGGAATTCACAAGGTAGGTGCGCATACCATCGAGATTCTTAGGCATGCACACCAAGAGCCTGCGAGGACGAACATATGGCGGTAGCTAGTTTATTTTTTCAGCAATCTGAGCTTCCTCCTGAGCAGACAGAGTTCTCTTCGATGGGTTAGGTGAACGTTCCTGGGGCGCAATTCATAGGGATTTCATGTTTTGAGGGGAGGTACATGGCTTCACCCCAACCCATTATGCAGTCCTCCCCTGCCCTAGCTCCTGGCCTTTGCCCTTACCCTTCTTTTTCTCCACCTACTTTCCCTTGCTCTGTGTGGACACAACCTCCCCAACTTCAGGGGTGACTTCTAGTACTTCATTGGATTCTTTCTCCATCTAAGCCACAGTCTGTGAAGATTCAGTGGGATTGGACGTAGTCATTCGTGGGTGGAAGATGAACTCAGGGTTGCTACTATCAGAGGGGGTAGCACGCCCAAACATTAACAGAGAACAATAGTTACTAGAAATTGCAAGGCACAAGTTGTTCAGAATGCACGAAACCCTCTTCTAAGCTCCCATCCTGCTCTTATAGCCTTGGGTAGTGACCAACGGTTCGGTGAGGTTTATCTGAAACTTACCATCAAGAAAACGATAAAAAAAAATTGGAAATCACCTCATTAATTGTCAGCTGCCCGCTCCTTTAAACGGTAAAATTTGATTTTTACCCAGTTTTACTGTTCCAACAACTAGTTTTCGTAGTTGTGTATTACCCCTGCACTACCAGTGCACCTCTTCCAACTTACAGACCTATGATTGACCCATGTGCTCCTAGCACACCTCGCCGGGCCTCCAAACCTGCGATCGATCCCTGTGCGTGCAACGGTCTTGCCTACATTCTTCTCCCTGCCTACGCATATTCCACCCCATACAGCTACTATGGCCATATGGTCATTTGTTCTGGTATGGTTTGAGTTGGCTGCCATTGACATATCCTAGTAACATATCACCGCATAGTGTGGCTAACCAGACAGCTCCTCCCTCAGTAAATTCCTTTACCATATAGGGACCTACCCAGTGTTGATGGAACTTCCCTGGGTGCTTCGCAAACTAACTATCGTATAGCAAGACCAATTCTCCCTCTGCAAAGATATTTTTTTGAATATGTCGATCATGCCATGATTTTTCTCGGGCCTTCTGAACTTTCTTATGGAAGTTAGCAATGAATCGATCTTCCTCCAAGGCCACGAGCTACGCTAAACTCTCCTCCATGATATCAGGCTCTGCCATGTTCATAAAGGCTGTGATGTGCAAGCTAGGAACAATATACTCCATGGGAATTATGGCCTCCTTTCCATAGACCATCCGAACGGTGTTTTCCTAGTCAATTTCTTGTAGGTGGTTCGATAGGCCCAAAGGATCGATGGGATGCGCACATCCCAGTTGCTTCGATCAACATTACAGACCTTTGTCAGTGCGTGCTTCAAGATTTTATTAAAAGCTTCTACAGCTCCATTTCCTTGTGGGTGATATGGGTGCTTTTCACTTGGTGGATCTGGAATTCTTCAGACAAGGCCTATATTGTTTCATTCACAAAATGTGTACCTCTATCACTCATCAAGATCTTTGGACAACCAAACCTGGTTAGAATATGTTCAAAAATGAAGTGCGCGACAGTATCTACAGTACAATCCTTCACATCTTGTGCTTCATCCCATCTGGTTACATAATGAGTTGCAGTGATGATTTAGCATGCACTTGTCTTCCTTCGTGGTGGGTTAATGGGCCCAACGAAGTCTATGGCCCATTTTTCAAATTCTTGCAGGGCCATCTGCAACTGCAAAGGAATTTCCTCTCTACCCGATGATCTTCCTGTCCTTTCGCACGTGTTGCAGGATTTTCAGTAGTCATGAGAGTCATTATGTAGTGTCGGCCACCATAGCCTAGCTCTCAAGATCTTCTACATCATTGCTTTCCCTGCATAGTGACCTCCTGCTACGCCCCCCTTGGGCTTCTCCTAATATGGCTTGTCTTTCATGCTCCAAAACATATATTCGCAACAGCTCATCATCTCCCAACTTATAAACGTGGCCTGCTATGATGGTAAAATATATGGCGTGGGTTACTAGCTCTTTCTTCTGTTGTATCGAATACTCTATAGGCGCCATCCCCGTAGTTAATAAGTGAATGATGTCGGTGAAGTGTGCATCAACCATCTTAATAGAAAACAACTATGCATCAGGAAGTCCTTCTTCTAGGTTGGTCAGTTCTTCACCACTTTCGATTTGAGATAAATGGTATAGCCCAACATTTAGTTTCCTCGGCTTCACGATGATCTCGAAGTCATATTCTTGAAATAGCAGCAGCCATTGCCAAATCTTCCCCCCCAACATAGGCTTATTCTCTAGGTACTTCAAAGCCAAGTAATCTATGAACATCTTGAAGTGCCTTCCTAATAGGTAATGCTGGTATTTTTTCAGGGCATATACCATGGCCAACCCCTCACGCTCAGTAGTGGAGTAGTTGTGCTCTGCACTAGAGATTTTTCTATTAGCAAATGAAATTGTATGGTCAATGTCTCCTTCCCTAGGTTGAATAAGGACAACTCCCAGGGCAATCCCTGAAGCATCTACATGCACATGGAAAACCTTCTCCCGGTCAGGAAATATGAGAATAGGTGCAAAGACCATCTTCTCCTTGAGTAACTCAAAGCTCTTCTGACACTCTGCATCCCAAAAAAATGAAACATCCTTCGTGAGAAACTTCTCCATGGGTGTTGTGATTAGTGCATACCCTTGAATGAACTTCTTGTAGTAGCCTATATGTCCGAGGATAGAGCGCAGATGTTTCTTAGTTGTAAGGACTTCTAGGTTGATGATAATTGTGACCTTGGAGGGGTCAACCATTAGTCCCTGCCGACAAACTATGTGGCCTAGCAAGATCCCAAAAGGTACGCAAAAGATGCACTTCTTAATATTCAAGGAGATTTGGTGCTTCCTATAGTCGTCTAACATCATGCGCAGGTTCGAGACGTGATTCTTTACCAAACCAAATATTGTCCAATAATCAAAATACACCTCTAAGAACTTGTGGATGAACTCCTAGAATACTGCGACCACCACCTGCGAAAAGATGGCAAGGGAATTCTTGAGCCAAAATGGCATGACAGTGTACTGGAAGGATCCCCATTCAGTGGTGAATGTAGTTTTGATGCAATCTTCAGATGCGATCTTGATCTAATGGTAGCCAAAAAACCCGTCAATGAATGAGTACGCTTCCTGCCCTCCCACGCTATCAAGAATTTCGTTAGAAAATGGTGTAGGGAAGGGATCGTGAAAATAGGCATCATTTAATTTGTGCAAGTCAACACATATTATTATTTCTCCTTTGGTATTTTTCCCCTAGACCACCATGGGGCTTACCCAATCTGACTGTTCTACCAGTTTGATGATACCTACGACTATCATTTTGTCAAGTTCTTCCCTGAATTTCTGCTTATACTTAGGGTTCAAGCGAGAAGGGCGCCACTTAATAAGGCACACATCTGGTTTTAAAGTGATGCGCATGACCCCTAGGTCCCTTGTAATCCCTTTGAGCTCTGAGAATTTCTTAGGAAATAGGTCCTGGTATTCTATGAGGAGTTCTGCAACTTTCCCAACAGTATCATCATCCCATTAGTCCCTGTTGAGCCCCAAATATGTCCTTCTTTTCCACCATATTTCACTTCATTTTCTTTGTCCCTCATCAATTACAGGCTTAAATGATCAATAGGATTGATTAGGATTACTTTAAGAATGTATATAATGACTAACTTGCTATGTTTTCATGATTTTGTTATTGTAGCAATTTTTTACTAGACTCGGTTACAGAACGCAGTCATTCTGTAGCCAGTCGCCTATTCCGTAGCTATCCTCATGTTTACGCAGGTTCCAGGTGTCACCTCAAGGAAAAATTCATATGGTCATATTCCACATCACTCCTCCATCATTTCTTGCTCTCCATGAATTCTGAGCTTGAGTCTACAGGTGGTTATGCACGTGGGAAACCAAAACTAGGAGACAGACTTCTAATAGGAAAAGGACTGTACAGATGTCCTTAATCATAGTACAAGGCCACCACCAGAGTCCTAGTTTGATTTTAGTTGGGAAAGAAAATTATTCCTATTTGATCTCAAAGACAGTTATTTAATTTTGTTATAAGTATGGCTCGGGAGACCGAGAAACAGTTAGCTAGATTTATGTTTTATTGCTAGATCTCACAAGACCGTAAATACTCTGTTTTGAAGAATTTCTCCTTTAATGAAAGAAGCATCACTTTATTGCAAGATCTGAGTCAATATTGAGTAGATTTGCGTGCTAATCCGGTGGTAGAGGGCCCCTGCTACCTGATAAGCTTTTTTCAGATGGTTTAGATAAGTAACTTAGCCTTGTTTCATTCTTAGTTTAATCAATTTTTTGAACTTTGTGTTTTTATACTTACTTGCAGCGGATGCCACAGTTAGTCTTATCCTTAAAAAATCTTCCAAAATACCACTCAAATTGGATGGGATATAACTGTAGTATTTAGGAGTTAGTTGCTTTTCTCTGAACTTTATGATTTTGTGCTCAATTACATCAGTTGTTACAGCTAGTCGTGATCTTATAAACTCTTCCAAAATATCACTAACTCTAGATGAGACATAGATGTGGTGTTTTAGAGCTTTGTTGTGTTTTGTTGAATTGTATGCTTTCATGCTCATTTACATAACATGTTGCAGCCAGTCCTGTTCCATAAATTATTCCAAAATACCACTAATTCCGAATGAGACAAAGCTGAGACATTTTAGTGATTAGTTGCATCTTTAGTCTAGTTGTAGTACTCCGGAGGTAGATGTCACTCTAGTTTAATTCTATCACTGTGTTTCAAGTTTGATAATGGCACTCTAGTATAACTCTGTTCACTGTACTTTAAGTTAGATTAGTGACATTCTAGTTTAGTTCCAGTTCACTGTATTTCAAAGTTAGGCTAAAAGCATTCTAGTTTAGTTGTGAACACTGTGTTTCAAGCTTGATCAATTGCATTCTAGTTCAGTGTTATCCATTGTTATTTAAGTTGTATTAACTGTCAAAATTAGACTTCACGGCCTTCATTGTTTACAAACTAATCTTGTTCTAAATTTCTATTAATGCATCATCATATGGACAAGAATGAGTTAGTGATATCAGTTTGAGGCCTTGATTTTTCTGCAATCCTTTGCAATTTCACAATTAAGCCTTTTTTCCAAAAAAAACTATTTTAGAAAATCTCTAACTTTCGAATAAGGCTTAGTAGTGACAAGAGGAGCTGCAAAATGGATTGATCTTAGCATGACAAGTTAATTCAGAGTAGAAATATTATTGTGCTACAAATAGTCTTTTTCCAATTGTGTTCCAATAAACTTTTATCCATGGATGAGATTCTTTGTAATATCGTAAGATGGTTGTTTACGTAGGAGAACCTAATTTGTACTAAATTTGTCCTTTTCTCAAGCTATTCCAACATATTTATAATGAATGAATTGGATGAGTTTATGTTATGAGTTATTGAGTTCATGTTGTGATTTATTTTCTTGCTATGAGTCATTATCAAACTTTGCATTTTCTGTTCTTTAGTATAAGTTTTGCTCTGTTTTTAGTGTGACCAACAACTGTTCTTTTTCAACATTTATTTCTTTTCCTTATTAACATAAAACCACAAAACCAAAAACATCATAAAAACACTAAACACAACGTAGTGAGAAACAGATACCTAGGCACATATAGTGCACCTCACTTCAGCAGTTTACTGACCCTGGTTGATAATTTATGACCTCAATTTAGGAACACTAAGTTGAGCACAACATTTGGCACCATTGCCGGGGAAGTGTAACTAGGTAGCCTTGTTTCTTACCTCCCAAAAACAATGACATGCGTAGAGAAAGAGACTCAAGGGGTAGATTCATAAGAAGCAGAAGCTTGATTCCTAGAACACCACTCGTTTCACCAAGACCAAGAGCCAGCACACCTCCAACTCAAACCCACATTCCATCCTTTACTGATCCTAGACTTCCAGAGGACTTAAGATCAGATATTCCATCAGAAATACCTTCCACTTTACCCATTGAACCTGTCTTGGAAGAAGATTCAGGAACCCCTGCTAGGGACTTAAACCTTTCAACTTCCATAGAAGAATCAACTATGGCAGAAGAAGGGGGAGGAGGAGTTTTTAATGGAGAACACACACTATTTGGAGGGGGTAGAGGTAGAGGTAGAGGAGAAGGAGGTAGAGGTGCAAAAGGAGAAGGAGGCAGAGGAAGAGGTAGAAGAGAAATGGGAAGCTCTTTTGGGTTTCCTATAGTAGATGAAGAAACCAATGCAACTATGAAAAACATTTCACCCTCTGTCCTTCCAAACTTTTATGGACTCAAAAGTGAAGATCCCGAAACCTTCCTATTTGAATTTGAAGTCCTATGTAGAACCTATGATTACTTACAAGATGCCCAAAAACTTAAACTATTCCCTTCAACATTGAAAGGAGTAGCATTAAAATGGTTTATGAGTTTGATCAACAGTTCTATTAGGACATGGGAAGACATGAAACAAGAATTTATAGAGAGGTATTTGGATTACTGTATGCCAGTCAACCATAAGGAAGAAGTGTTTAAAATGTTACAAAAAGAGGATGAAAATTTGGAAGATTTGTTAGAGAGGTTTAACTATAACATCAAGAGGGAAAAAATGGAAAACTTAGACCAAGACACCTTGAAAGCTCTCTTGTTGAAGAAAATTAGGGATGAATGGTTAGATATCCTTAACATTATGGGAAAAGGGGATATATCTCAACTCACATTACCTGAAATAGCTGAATTATGTATCAACCTTTCAAGAGGGAAATCTAAAACTGTAAAAGGACCAAGAGACCCTACTCTTGCAAGGGCAAGTAAGTCTGCTTCTGGGACAGTAAGTAGGGAAGAAATAGGACATATGCTTGATGAGTTCAAATCTGATATCTTGGGGAGTCTTAGTGAACAAATAGACACCCTTAAGTTACAAAACAAGCAAAAAGTTGAATCTGATGCCTTAGCAATCTTTTGTCCCAAATGTAGAAAGAAACATGCCTTGAGAGAGTGCCCTTTGGATGCCAAAGTTGTGGAGACTTGTGTAATTTGTTCAGAAAAACATGAGACCAAGATTTGTCCTTCACTTCCTGGTCTTAAAGCTGTCTTTCAAGAAGAAACTCCTACAAGTTCCACAGAATCTCTCAATTTTGTCTCCAGGAGGCCTTGGCAAGGACCTCAAACACAAGGATTTCATGATCAGTTGTATAATCAACCCCCACCAAATTGGAATTCTTGGCAGCAACCTTGGCCCCAATTTCAAAATCAATCACAAAATTGGGCACAAGGAGCACAAAATCCCTATGGAAGATACTCTCAGTATTACCAATATCCACCATCCTATCCACCATATCCACATTTCCCTCCTCAACAAAATTTTCAACAAAATCCTCAACAAAATTCTCAAAATCCACAACATCAAAATCAACCACTTCCATTACCATTTCCTCAGAAAACAAATCAGTTGCCTACCCAACCCATACCAAACCCCAACAATAAAAATCCTCAGAACACATACATGATAGAAGGCCAACAATTTCCAACTTATTTGATCACTCCTTTAGAACTTAGTGATGTTCAACTTAGGTCTGGAAGAATACTTGAAAAGAGGAAACCTTCTGTAATCATACAAGAGCAAGAAAATTCTGAGGAAGATTCTCTACGGGTAAATAAAAGTCTTGAAGAGAACACAAATTTCCAAGTCTCAAACATTGAAAAATCAAAACAAAAAGAACCAATAATTTCAACTCCTATATTAGAGCAGCTATCAACATCCACTTCTACACCTCCCTTTCCAGAAATATTACAAATTGATAGGGGTGTAGAAAAACAAATTATGGTGCCTAATTATGATTTCCTAGATGAGATGAGAAATGTTTGTATTAAGATCCCATTATTACAAGCCATCAAGGAAATTCCAATCTTAGCAAAGACAATAAAGGAGTTGAGCATGAAGAAAACAAGAAAAAGAATAAGAGAGATAAAGAAAATTCAACTAGCAGGAAAAATAACATATATCATGATGGGTAAGATGGTTATTCCAAAGTATCTAGACCCAAGAAATCCAGTTGTTAAAATTCACATCAATGGAATTGAGATCCAAAACACACTTATTGATTTAGGAGCAGCAATCAATATTGATTTAGGAGCAGCAATCAATATCATGAGTATAAAAATCATGGATAAACTGAAACTTCCTAATCTTATTTTTACACACACATTATTAAAATTAGCAGACAGATCTATGATTAAACCTGATGGGGTAATAGAATACATTCCAGTGCCCCTAGATTCTTGGGAATATCCTCTGGATTTTATGATCCTAACTCCTAAGAATAATCTAGGGGGGCATCCTGTTATATTAGGAAGACCTTGGTTAGCTACAGCTGATGCTTTCATTAGTTGTAGATCCGGGGATATGTACATCTCTGATGGTATTTCAACCAAGAAATTTACCTTGTATCCTCTAGCAAAAACAATTACATAATTAGATGATACTCAATGGATAGAGGATGAAGAAGACTTACAACCTCTCTTCACAATTTCAGAAATTAGTGAAGATAGCCAGATTCTGAATACCTTAGAAAAATTTGAATCCTCTTTGGAATAAAAACATGAACAATTTCAAGAAGAATCCAAAATTGAGTTTTTATCATCAAGACAGATGTCTCTTTACTCCATGGATAAATTTTCCAGCTCTAAAATTGAGATATTTCCAGGAAAAAATTTAAACATAAACAAGAACTTAGAGAAATCTCAACAAGAAGAGCTAGTCAAAAATTTACAGAGACATTCTTCTGCATATGCATGAGAGTACACTGATATGAAAGGGATAAGCCCCAAGACTTGCACTCATCACATCTACATAGAGTAAAATTGTAAACCAATCAGACAACCTCAGAGAAGGATGAATCCAAATCTTAGGGAGATTGTTAAGGAATAATTGCAGAAATTGTTAAATGTTAACTTTATCTATCCCATTTCAGATAGTCAGTGGGTTTCTCCTTTGGTAATTGTGCCAAAGAAAAATGGTAAATGGAGGGATTTATTGAATATCGGGAATTAAACAAAGATACTCTTAAAGATCATTTTCCCTTACCTTTCATAGATCAGGTGTTAGATACATTAGCTGGCAAAAAGTACTTTTCATTTCTAGATGGGTTTAGCGGTTATGACCAAATTCAAGTAGCACTTGAAGATCAAGACAAAACCACATTTTATCTTTGATTTTGTGCTAAGTGACTGTTTAGTTCTGTGCCTGCATTTCAAGGTAATTTTGAAATCTGAGATCAACCACGTTGTGCAAAAGTATCTATGGACAGTTCAGTTGCTAGAGAACTTTTTGAATAACATAACAAACAAATTATTTTAGAGATGGAAAATCAACAACAATTATGAA
This sequence comes from Pinus albicaulis, assembly GCA_034641835.2. NCBI lineage: Eukaryota > Viridiplantae > Streptophyta > Pinopsida > Pinales > Pinaceae > Pinus > Pinus albicaulis. The sequence goes on along the minus strand of CM076572.1, from coordinate 519,772,847 downwards.
AAGTGCACAGTGTTTATAAAGACTGTTTTGGGCTAGTCACATTTAAAGGATGAGTTAAGTTAGTGATAAAAGTTAAATGTCTCTCTTGTCATTATTTTAAAATATGTGGAAATTTCTAAGTTCAGGATATCAAAGGTTACAACTTCTTAGTGCTTGTCACTTTTTCATTAGTGCACAGCTGCAGTCAATTGATCTCTTGGGTTTGATACCTTTGGGTCCCAAAGAAGGCTCCATCTAGCAGCCTAATTTTGAGACCACTGTGGAAGTTACCTTTTCATATTTCAACGGATGCCTCGGATACAGCTCTAGGAGCAGTATTGGGACAAAGACATGGATTCAGCTGTGCCCTCTCTTGTTAAAAGTGGCTCTTAGAGTTAACTCATACATAACCAGAAAAAATATTTTAGTACATTGTTCATACCATCGCAAATTCGGTGCTTATATAACAAGCTATGAAACTTTTTTTCACACAGATCACTCTGCAATTAGATATCTAATGAACAAATCAATTACTAATTGAAAAGTCATAAGATGGTTATTGCTTTTACAAGAATTCAACATTACCATTCTAGATAGGCCTGGAAAGAAAAACACAGTAGCTGATTTCCTATCTAGACTCCAAAACAACAAAGGCAATACTCCAGTTGAAGATAAATTCCCTGATGAATATCTTTTTGCAATTTCTACTCAAACTCCTTGGTTTTCTGAAATTGCTAATTATTTAGTTTCAGGGAAATTTCCTTCAATAATGAATGCGAGAGACAAAAGAAAGATCATTTATGACAGTGAAAAATATTCATGGGTTGCTAATGAGTTATACAAAACAGGTCCAGATTTTATCATTAGGAGATGTGTTTGGGAAGATGAGATGCCTGAAATTCTCAAGGCATGTCATGATGAACCTTGTGGCGGACACTTTGCTGATAAAAGAATAGCTTATAAGATCCTTCATTTAGGATATTATTGGCCATCATTTTTAAAGATGCTAAATAGTATGTCAGAAGGTGTGACAGTTGCCAAAGGGTAGGGAAACCTTCTCCTTCAGGTGAGATGCCATTGCAGCCTCAGGTACATATTGAACCTTTTGCAAAATGGGCTTTAGATTTTGTAGGACCTATTAGTCCTCCATCAAGACAAAAGAAATATATATTAGTTTGCACTGATTATGTTACCAAATGGGTAGAGGCCAAGCCATTACTTTCTGCTACTGAAGAATCTGTAGTTAATTTTCTTTTTGAGGGTATTTTTACTCGTTTTGGTGTCCCAAGGGAAATTGTTACAGATCAAGGAGCTCAATTTACATCAAAGCTAGTGGAACAAATTATGGAGAGAAGAGATTAGGCAGATAGGCTTCCTGAAGCCTTGTGGGCCTATAGAACTACATGGAGGAGCACAACAGGCCATACTCCTTATGAACTTGTTTATGGAAAGCAAGTTTTGTTTCCCATAGAGTTCCAGATTCAAACTTTCAAAATGGCAGTTCAGCTAGGACTTGATCTAACAGAGGCACAAAAGCACAGATTGGAGTAGATGAATGAATTGGATAAGATCAGACAAGATGCATTTAAGAAAACAAGTATAGTCCAACAACAAAGGACTAGATGGCATGACAAGTACATCAAGGAAAAGAAGTTCAAAGAAGGTGATTGGGCTCTCTTGTTTGATTCAAAGTTCAAGGATTTTCAAGGTTAATTCCAAACACATTGGCTTGGGCCATATGAAATTATAAGAATTTTTGACAATGGAGCAATAAAAATTAGGACAAGAGATGAAGAGAAGGTCACTTTTCTTGTAAATGGTCATATATTGAAGCTGTATCACAAGCCAATTTCAAGAGAAGAATTTGTCAAGAGATTTCAGGAAAACAGTGATGTGAAGTTAATGAAGAAGAATTTTTTTCTTCATCAACTTAGTTGAATTTTCTGAATTTAGAAGCATAAAAAAATAAAAAATAAATAAATAAAATAAAATAAAATAAAAGTATAAACATGAAAACTAATCACTGATTAGCATGTTTATACAAAAAAGATAGAGTGAAAATCAGAATCTTTCTAACACTTTAGCTTTTCAAATTTGTTCTTTTTCTGCAAGCAGCTATTACAAAATCATAAGTGCAAACCCATATTTCACTTATGATTCATTTCATTCCATTCATCCATACTTCATTTCATTCCATTCATCCATACTCCACTTCACTCCATACTTCATTCATTTCATTCCATGGTCCACCTCATTTTCATCTCAGAGTTTTAAGAGTGATTTCTTTCTGCAATTGAATAATACAGATCATAAGTTGCAAGTCATTTTCCATACTTCACTCCACTTCATAATTGTGATTCATTTCATTCCATTATTCACTTCACTCATGCTCCATTACACCATACTTCATTATCCATTTTTTACTCATTTCATACAAACATTCCATTCATGCTTCAAACCTTTCCATTCCATGTTTTAAGACTTCTACAGGTACATTCTGCAATCAGTCAGACATTCTGCAGCCAGTCAGACATTCTGCAGCCAAAGATCCTGAAGGCACTATCCAGTAATCACTTGATTGAGCAAAAAATTGATCCTACATATTCAAGACAACAAGCAAAATCAAAGGAGTTATGAGGACTGAAGACCAATGATTTTCAAAAGGAGGACAAGGCATATCAAAACCAAAAAAAATTAAAAAAAATCAAAGGAAAGGCAAAGGTAAAAGTTATGAAATTATTATAGTAACAGATCATGAAAGTTTAGCATAGTTAAGTCATGTATGATTCAAAAAGGTTATTTTAATTAGTCGTGTTGATCATGCCTATCAAACCTATTATAAAAACTTTGGACAAAATCCCTTCCATCTTGCCATATCTGATCATCATTTAAAAATTAACGGTTAAGTACTGAAGTGATTTGATCAGTCACGTCACTGGGCCAAAGTATTTAATGATGATTTTGAATTTCTCACAAAATATCTCCGCGATATTTTCTTCCATGATAACTCTCAACTCATTAATTCGTGTGAATCACCCTCACCACATTATACTCATTTCATAACTACTCCATATCATTTCTTTCCGCAACCACTTCTTAGCCATTCCGGTCTGTAAAACAAAGGAAACACCTGTGGAGTAAAAACATCTCTTTAACAGCCATTTTCACCATGAGCAGAGTTCCACAGCCAACTCTTAGCCATTCCGGTTTGTAAAACAGAGGAAACATATGTGGAGTAAAAACATCTCTTTAATAGCCATTTTCACCGTGAATAGAGGAGTAGCAATTTGAAGGTTGAAAAGATAAGTTATAGGTATCATAGTAATAAATGAAGCAGTTGGAACCAAGTACTTGGAAGGCTATCCACAAATCAGAGAAATGCTACAGTAGGCTGGGTGGTTGCAATTTTTAGAAAAATTCAATGGTTTTCACAAAGAGGTGACTAAAACATTTGCACGGTCCTTCAATGGAGCAGAGGTAGAAATAGGAGATGTTAAATTCACCATTACAGAGGCTTTCATTACATAAGCAACGTAATTACCCAGGCAAGGAGAAAATTGGTTCAAAAATAGGGAATTTCATAACGAGGCATGGAGGCAAATACTCAAAACACCAGGTATGGATGTTTCCATTTTTAAGAAAGGTATTCCTAGCTCTGCACTGAAGAATAAATGGAGGAACATGTTGCTCATTTTGCAAAAATTTATAACTTGTGAAGGAATATTTGGTACCCTCTATGTTTATCATATTCGGTTAATGATGAATTTCTTAGGAGAAGAAATCAATTTTCCCTTTTTCCTACTTCATAGTCTGAAAAGAATGGCCTCAAATGTACAAACGAGGGTTCAATTTCTGGAAACAACCTTGTATCACCATGGGTTAGTCAAAATCTTAATTGAACATAATTTGGGAAAAATGGGAGATAATTGGGATGAGTTTCTAGTGAGGAATCACTTTAAGGAACCCAAGGAATCCCCACCTGGAGGCAAACCCATAAGAAGAAGTAGGAGAAAGGAAATTTCCAAGGCTGTTGAAACTAAAACTGGTAAATCAATACAAGAGGACAGTGAAGAGATGATTTCTAAGAAATTGGCTCAAATTAAGAAGCAGATTAAGAAGGAGAGAATAATAAGAAAATATGCCAAAGACATAGGAGAAGGGCCATCTCAACTGAGACGGAGCCACAGGCTTAAATTGTACTGAAAACAGAGTCCATTTAAATTCTGAATGTAACGTGGGATGAAAGCCTACGCTGGTCACACAGTATGGAATATAGAGAGATTTAGTGAAGGAGGCTAAAAATGAACACAGCACAACAAAAATTTGTTCATGACCCAGCACCACTAGAGAGAAAGGCAAGTAAGGCAAGAACTCTCATTCACAAATATGAAGTGGTATAAAAAGAAGTATGGAGTTGAAGTACTCAATAAATATCAAAATTGAGAATGAGGCAGAGGCAGGTCAACAAGGTGATATGAATACCACTCTGTCTCTACAAATGAAAAAGTTGCACAAGGCCAGTGAAAGATTGAAGAAGAAAAACAAAAAGTTAAGCAGGGCACTTACAAATTTGAGATTCAATTTAGTCATAAGGAAGCCTAGAAGGCGATTGACTATTAGGCAAAGTAGAATAAGAGGCTTAGATTTCCTAGCAGAGGTCTCAGAGTACATGGAATAGTTGCATGAGGACATGCAAAAGCCTTGCAGTGGGGGTATGTTGAGCCCCAAAGATGTCCTTCTTTTCCACCATATTTCATTTCATTTTCTTTGTCCCTCATCAATTACAGGCTTAAATGATCAATAGGATTGATTAGGATTACTTTAAGAATGTATATAATGACTAACTTGCTATGTTTTCATGATTTTGTTATTGTAGCAATTTTTGACTAGACTCGGCTACAGAACGCAGTCATTCTGTAGCCAGTCGCCTATTCTGCAGCTATCCTCGTGTTTACGCAGGTTCCAGGTGTCACCTCAAGGAAAAATGCATATGGTCTTATTCCACATCACTCCCCCATCATTTCTTGCTCTCCACGAAGTCTGAGCTCGAGTCTACAGGTGGTTATAAACGTGGGAAACCAAAACTAGGAGACAGAATTCTAATAGGACAAGGACTGTACATATGTCCTTAATCATAGTACGAGGCCACCACCAAAGTCCTAGTTTGATTTTAGTTGGGAAAGAAAATTATTCCTGTTTTATCTCAAAGACATTTATGTAATTTTGTTATAAGTATGGCTCGGGAGACCGAGAAACAGTTAGCTAGATTTATGTTTTATTGCTAGATCTCAGAAGACCGTAAATACTTTGTTTTGAAGAATTTATCCTTTAATGAAAGAAGCATCACTTTATTGCAAGAGCTGAGTCAATATTGAGTAGATTTGCGTTCTAATCCGGTGGTAGAGGGCCCCTGATACCTGAGAAGATTTTTTCATATGGTTTAGATAAGTAACTTAGCCTTGTTTCATTCTTAGTTTAATCAATTTTCTGAACTTTGTGTTTTTATACTTACTTGCAGCGGATGCCACAGTTAGTCTTATCCTTACAAAATCTTCCAAAATACCACTCACATTGGATGGGATATAACTGTATTATTTAGGATTTAGTTTCATTTCTCTGAAATTTATGATTTTGTGCTCAATTACATCAGTTGTTACAGCTAGTCGTGATCTTATAAACTCTTCCAAAATATCACTAATCTAGATGAGACATAGTTGTGGTGTTTTAGAGCTTTGTTGTGTTTTGTTGAATTGTATGCTTTCATGCTCATTTACATAACATGTTGCAGCCAGCCCTGTTCCATAAATTATTCCAAAATACCACTAATTCCGAATGAGACAGAGCTGAGACATTTTAGTGATTAGTTGCATCTTTAGTCTAGTTGTAGTACTCCGGAGGTAGATGTCACTCTAGTTTAATTCTGTTATTGTGTTTCAAGTTTGATAATGGCACTCTAGTATAACTCTATTCACTGTACTTTAAGTTAGATTAGTGACATTCTAGTTCAGTTCCAGTTCACTGTATTTCAAAGTTAGGCTAAAAGCATTCTAGTTTAGTTGTGATCATTGTGTTTCAAGCTTGATCAATTGCATTCTAGTTCAGTGTTATCCATTGTTCTTTAAGTTGTATTAACTGTCAAAATTAGACTTCACAGCCTTCATTGTTTACACACTAATCTTGTTCTGACTTTCTATTAATGCATCATCATATGGACAGGAATGAGTTAGTGATATCAGTTTAAGGCCTTGATTGTTCTGCAATCCTTTGCAATTTCACAATTAAGCCTTTTTTCCAAAAAACACTATTTTAGAAAATCTCTAACTTTCGAATCAGGCTTAGTAGTGACAAGAGGAGCTGCAGAATGGATTGATCTTAGCATGAAAAGTTAATTCAGAGTAGAAATCTTATTGTGCTACAAATAGTCTTTTTCCAATTGTGTTCCAATAAACTTTTAGCCATGGATGATATTCTTTGTAATATTGTAAGATGGTTGTTTACTTAGGAGAACCTAATTTGTAATAAAATTGTCCTTTTCTCAAGCTATTCCAACATATTTCTAATGAATGAATTGGATGAGTTTATGTTATGAGTTATTGAGTTCATGTTGTGATTTATTTTCTTGCTATGAGTCATTATCAAACTTTGCATTTTCTGTTCTTTAGTATAAGTTTTTCTCTGTTTTTAGTGTGACCAACAACTGTTATTTTTCAACATTTAGTTCTTATCCTTCTTAACATAAAACCACAAAACCAAAAACATCATAAAATAAATAAACACAATGTAGTGAGAAACAGATACCTAGGCACATATAGTGCACCTCACTTCAGGAGTTTACTGACCCTGGTTGATAATTTATGACCTCAATTTAGGAACACTAAGTTGAGCACAACAGTCCCCAATTTTAGCTATCTTAGGTTGCCCCTATGTTCCAATGTTGACTTCCCTTAGCTTAAGAGGCTTGGTCACAACAATGGTCTGCAACGGGGGTCCATCAACTACGCGCTCTCCCTCCGATTCTAGGATAGTGGTATTTCACGGGTCTTCATCGCATTCCTCCATCGATAGATTGTGGCAGTTGACAATATCCTGCATCTATGTATCCCAAGCTGGTTCCCCATACTCCATACGAGGGCGTGATTCATCAAATACCACGACAACAATGCCTTGTAAAGCTTCATCCAATGCCTTAGTTCCACCTATCAACCTGAACGTCCCCACAAAATCGCCCTGCATGGTTTCCCATTGGCAGTTGCACTGGTGTAGTTCTACATCTAGATACAATGTAGTGGGAATTTGCCCCAAGGCATGGATAAACAGGTGGAACCATTCGTCCATGGTCCTTTCACACCATGCCTCCATACATGGGGCCACGTGCCTACATAGACCTCCTTGACCAGGGAAAACCTCTACGCGTAGGTGAACTTGAGGTTCGAACCGTAGAATCATCATTTCACGGCATTCCTCCCAATCCTGGAATGTCCCCTTATGAGTTTCCCACCACCATGCAGGGGTTGCACGCATGGCTAGGTTAAGCACCCACATTCTCCATTCCCTTGGAACTTCAGCTTCAAATGTTCAAAAAAAATCCTTAATACTACCATAACCGTCAAAGTAGGGCATTTCTCTTACCTCTGAGGAGATACATTGGAATATCTTCTTGATCCTAAGACATTGCAGTGCATATATGTCATGTAACTGATTCTTCCAATTTTCTATCTCCCCATCGAAGTCAGAGAGGCATTCACTCTCTTTCTCCCAGCAAAGCACACCATCAACTATATGATTAATCCAATCCTCGTCTCGGGCGGTGAGTTTATAAATATGATCTATGTTATCTTCTTCACGCACTGGTTTTGTATACTACTCTCCTTCCGCAGGGTCTAGAGGGACTATCACTCTCGTACCCTCATTCTCAAAAACCATGCTCTTTTTATTTAAGTTTATAATACCTCCCATATCTATTTCCCAATCCAATCCTAGGAGCGCAGGATAAGGGTCCACATCTTCCAAAATCTGAATTACTTCAAAGTCTTCACGTACCTTAAATCCTGTGATATTTACCATAATATTTGACAACCTCCCCAATGGTATGATCTTCTGTTGGTTAGCCATGCGCAACTGTATAGTATACCATTCCAACTTAGGTTCTCCCATCCTTTTCCATGTCTACTTAGGTAGGATGTTCGCATCAGAACCTAGATCCAAAATGATCTGATCCATTTCATATTCGTCGATCTGCACTCTTAGCTGCATTTCTCGCCCAGCGCGCTTCTTATGTTTGTACAGTTTTTGAACATCTCTATCCTTTGTGGGAGGGTCAGTTCTTTTCGCGCAACTATCTATCAATGCTTGAAGATTTTCTATTGCCTTCTGGTTGCATAGTAGCTTCATACATGCTTGTAGGAATGGTTTAACTTTGTCGTCTGCTCTTAGGTTTGCTAGAGCCTTGGAGGTAGACGCCTCATCCTTGGCAAAGTCCTTGCAAGCTACGATAAAGGTTTCTTTCTCCTTCTGTAGGTCCAAGATTTCTTGTTTCATAGTAGCTTTCCAGATAAGGGGTTTAGTTACAGCTTTCTCCTCAGCTCCTCCAATAGCCATGCCGCTGCGCGTTATGACATTAATACTTGGTCCTTCATCATGTTGTTCTACCTTAACCCTTTGCACATTCTATGTAGGTGTCTGCTGTTTTTCCTGCATTTTTGCTATCAGGACTGGAAAGCATTTGATCACATGGTCCAATTGTCGACAATATTGGTAAGATTGTCGCATAAGGTTCGGAAAGTCCCTTGTGAAGTGCCCTATTTCTCCAAAGTTGTAATAGATCAATTGCCCTCTTCCTTGACCTGTGCCTCCATGCCTTCCCCCTCCCTCGCCTCTTACTAGGGAGCCTCCTCTGCCTAAGGGAGACAGTGGTGAAGAAGGGTCAGCCTGTACCCTGTATATGTTTCCTCGGTCTATCATTAAATCAGAGGTCTGACAGTTATGTTCATCATGTCCTACATATGAGCAGAATTGTCACCATTGTTTCTTCAATTCTGGAAAATACGCACCAAGGCCGGGGCAATGGTTGGTATCATGTAGTTCAACGACGCGACAGTCTACGCACCATAATGTTAGACCAATTGGTCCCGCAGCCTCTTTAGGACGCAATGGGCTGGGCCCCCCAACCTGCATGTAGTCCACCAACAGTAGACACTGATCCTTGGTGTGGTTGGACACCCTACATCTTATGAATCATATGTCTGGGCTAGCTTCCTTCCCTCACTCTTTCCGTAGATTCTGGATTTCAAGGTGCATTACCTCCAGTGGTCCCTGGATCTGCTGCACCCCAAACTGGGCATCGTCTCTTGGCGTAGCTTCTAGCTTCATAGCAATCTCCAAGGCTTTCTCTTGTGTCTCAATTGCCTGCTAACCCATAGGTCCACGCAGGTGAGGTAGCAACATAGTGATAAACCATTCCTTGTGTTGCCTATCATCAAAATAAAATTCCCCATCTCTGATAACCTTCTTTAACCGCTGATAGGCCTCCCATACAGACTCACTGGGTCCTTGTCTAAAGTCTTTCAAGTCAGTTACTAGTTGCAAGTAGGACTTAGGCTTCTGGAATTGTTGTTTTAAGGCTTTCTTAATCTCTTGAATAGGCGGATCTGCATGCTAGCCTACGTATCCCATATACCAGTCCAAGGCTCTTCCTTAAAAGGAAAGGGATAGTTGTGATCTCTTTACAACATTGGTAGCCACATTCTGCGCAGTCCATACTGATTCTGCTACAAAAAAAAAAATTGGTCCATATCTTCATCTCCCACACCCTTGAAGGTGGGTAGGTTCATGTGTGTGGCCATATCGTCTTCTGGTGGTGGAAGAGGTGTGGGGGAGTTCTTTTCCTTATGTTGACTCAAAGGCGATGTGGCTGGAGGACTATTTCCTATGTGCACAGTCAATTCCCTTAGTGGATTGTATATGGATCTATCCCCTTCTCGGTTGGTTTGGTAGTACTTCCCACTTTGTGTTGTACTCTCACTCTAATCAAAGGTCATTCATTCGGTGTGGCTGCAAAGAATTCCCTTTTCACACAGTCATATTTTAATTAACAATTGAAATGTTCATAAGAACTTACCTCGGAAACCTTTGAAGAGCCTCTGCTCTACCTCAGAATAGGATACGAAATGATCGACCATTAATTATATTACAAACCCTCCCAGTACGCTATCCACCTAATGATCTACTATACGAGTGATCGTATTGTCAGTCTTCTCCAACTGATGAGTCAATTCTGGTGTCCACTATGTAACTTGATCTTCCTTTCAACACGTATGGAATTCTAGGAGCCTTGATAACCACTCTTGAAGCTTGTGTGCAAAGGTTACAAAGAAAATTTCATAGACTTTGGTGAAGATGTAATTTTTCTTCCACTTCTCATCCATCAGCTTCATGCTGCAATTCTCCTTTATAGAAAATTCTTGAATCTGTCTTTCAAACCAATCTTCAAGTTCCAAATTCTCAGGTCTCCAATGGTCTCGTGGCATTACCTGATCTCTCTCTCAAAATTATCCCGGTCCCGGCAATGGAACCATTTGTTGGCTTGAGGGGTCCTGACCCAGGTTCAGAGGTTAAGGTTTGCTAACAAACCCCTATACTACTGGCCCTTTCAGAAATGACCTACTTTTGCAGGCCAAGGTCTCACCTGAAGTAGTATGGGAGGGTGTTGGAACTAGGTTTCCGCACCCTATGAGAGAATAGGTAATTTAAGGTGGATCTGTGTTGCAACTTATCAGGTTCGCACAACATGAGTCCATTTTCAAGATCTTAACAGTATAATCATCACATAACCATAAAAAATCTACTATCACTAATAGATCTAATCAATACATTCACATCCACGTGTGCATCAGCAAATACCATAACAGAACATTATAATCGCAGCTAATTCTTAGATCATAGGTACATTTGCAGCTTAAATAAATATCACAGATGCACTTCAATAATAAACACAGTCAATCCAGATACCATAAAGATACTTCAAATATATTCCGCATTCATTAGTATCCAAAAACCAAATTACAACCCAAAACACAGCCCGTGCACACAGCAAGACTGAGGATCATCGTATCCCTTGCTATCATATGGTTTACAAATCGTGGTTTGCAGACCCTAGAGTTACCCTTTAACCCATTACAAAACATTGGGGCTTTGAATCACCCCAAAACCCCTACCCAAGACCAACTACTACAAAAATATACCAAAAACTCAGCTTAGGGAGCCCTGTTCCAATAGTGGGGTACACTAAAACACCGCATAATTATCGTGTGTATTTTCCAAACATCAGAATGAAAATTATGCAACGGGATATAAAATTTGATGAGGAAAAAGCCATGTGATTGTACCTTGAGAGGGAGCTGGACTTGCATGCAGAGGAGGAACTACTGGTTCCCAAAGATCAGTCTCATGATGTGGATCAGCCACATGAGGAGGTTCATGGATGGAGGAAAACACTCATACAGAGCCATCCATTATAAATGGTAGAAGGTGCACCACAGAAGCTGATAGATTGAGACTTGATGCTGCAAAGAATGTAGGAGCCCCTCCTTCACAATGCAGACAGAGATAGTCTCTTGACTGATTTACTAGATACATGGCTCTTATGAGCAAATGTATTGTGACTAAACCATCTTCCTTTTAGGAAGCAATGCAACAACCAAATTAAGTTGATGCAATGGTGGAGGAGTATGACTCCATTGTCAAGAATATTGCATGGGAGATAGTCCCAAGACATGTTGAAAAATTAGTGGTTGGATCAAGATGGATCTACAAGGTAAAGAAAGTTACTGATGGGAGTGTGGAGAAATACAAGGCTAGATTTGTGGCCTAGGGATTCTCACAGATCGAGGGGATAGATTATGATGACAATTTTTCACCTGTTGCAAGGTACTCTTCCATAAGATCCATCCTTGCACTCCCAGCGGAGTTGGGCTATCACATTCATCAGATGGATGTGAAAAATGTGTTTCTCAATGGGATCATTAAGGAAGAGGTTTACATGGAGCAGCCTAAGGTTTCAAGATATTCAATTGGGAGTCACATGTGTGTCGTCTCAAAAGATCACTGTATGGGCTAAAGAAAGCACCCTCTACTTGGTATGCTTAGATAAACATCTATTTCACTGGACTGGGCTTCACCAAAAGTGAAGCAGATGAAAAATTGTACCAGATTGTGGTTGAGGGTAAGTTATTGATTATTTTTCTATATGTTGATGATCTAATTTTGAATGGTGATGAGAAACTGATACACTCATGCAAGGGAGTTCGAAATGAAAGACATGGTACTCCTTCATTATTTCCTTGGATTGGAAATATGGCAGTGGGATGGTGAATTTTTTTTGTCTCAAGGCAAGTATGCAAAGGAGATACTGGGTAAGTTTAGCATGGAGAGCTGCAAACCCATGGATACTCCTCTTCTAGGAAATTGGAGGAAAGAGGATGCTACTTCTAGAGAGGTAGTGGATGCTACTATCTACAGGCAGTTAGTGGGTTCGCTAATGTATTTGGTGAACACAAGTCTAGACATTTTCTACGCAGTTAACCAGCTGATTCAATCTATGGTTAAGACTACCAAGCTCTTTTGGAAGGCAGGGAAGCATGTCCTGCGATACCTGAGGGGCACATCAGAGTATGGTATATGGTATAGATGGAAAAAGGGAGTGAAGTTGCATGGCTTCATGGATGTAGATTGGGCTGACAGTCCATCAGACAGAAAGAGCACATCAGGAGGGATCTCTAGCATTGGATTGACAAAATTTTCCTGGTACAACAGGAAACAATGAACTGTGGCACTCAGTTTAGTGGAAGAGGAATACATGGCAGAAATTCAAGCTGCATATGAGGCTATCTGGATGAGAAAGATCTTGGTTGTTTTGTTTGGTTCTCAGATGGATCCAACAGTGATTCATTATGATAATAAAAGTTGCATTAAACTCTCGATTAATCTTGTGTTTCATGATAGGTCCAAGCATATAGATATCAGGAACCATCATCTCAGATATTGTGTGCGAAGAAGGATAATGTTTCTTCAGTACATTCCCATGGAAGATCAGGATGCAGATATTTTGATGAAGGCACTCACTAGGAGAAAATTCGAATACCATAGAGATAGGATTGGGGTGAAGGATAATCCCTTTCTTGTTGAGAGGGAGTGTTGAGATTCAACAATAAAATTTTAGCACCCACGCCTAGTTGCATTAAACACCCTAACTAGGGTGGGGCCCACCATGATATTTTTGGGTGCATGTCTATTTTGGTTATCCCTTAATTAATATGGACATTAAACTTTAATATATTCTCAATGTGGACTTGAATCCGTTAACTGAAAGTGATAAATTCAGTTAGCTAGTGGATTTTGAGTTAGAGGTAGTTGGTGAGGCATGTAGAGTAATTTTAGTTGTAACAGAGTTCGAAGTGTAGTGGTGCATTATTTAATGCAAGTTGTAAATAGTTTAACTCAGTTAAGTGAGTTAAACTTAGTTGTGCTAGTTGTAGCTAAAGATACAAAAGCGAGAGATATAGTGAATTAAATATTAATTAATTCACAATCAGTGATCTCACATGCAATTGGGGATTTACTATTATTAGTTGCATGCATGTCAGATCCAATGGAGACCCAGTTGAGTTCTAGGTGAAAGGGAAGTTGACTATCAGTTGTAGGATTATTGGGTTGCACACATGCAACTAAACACCCATTGGAGTTCCCATGATACTTGCGCAGTCAAGGCATGCAAGAATTCATATCTTTTAGGGATCTTTACCATCAGGGATTATGCAAATAAGGTAGGCTATCTGGAGGCTGATAATTGGCTATGTGTTGGTTAGTTTTTCATATGACAGTGTGAGAAAATTAGCTAAGTACTGGAGGGCTCTTGTGAGAAGATTTTTGCATGTAATTGTTTCATGATCCATACTTAATATACAATAGAAGATAGTGGGGTTTTTTAGCTGTAAGCTTTCCTCGATAAATTATCTGTGTTGTGTGTGATAGATATTTCTTCATGTTCATGTGAATAGCGATTGTGTTTTTAAATCCGTAAAATATTTGTAGAAGCAATTCAATATTTAACTTTAAACTTTAGTACATTTTTAGATCGGCTGAATCCAATATATACATGCATGTTGTATAACTTCTACGCCCTGAGAGGGAACTTATTTTTAACCCTTTTGATCCTTAGTTGTAGGCATGTAAGGGAAAGGGAGTGGATAGAAGCCTATATCCATGGGCATGCCGATGAAAGGTCACAAATAGGGCCCCAAAAAGTCTGTTCTGTGTCTGTAACTCCGAGATTTGTGCCACATTTTTAGCCCCAAAGCCCAGGTCACTACCCAAAACTTCATGAAACTTTAGGAGAGGATAAATAACATTAGAAAAAAGGTATGGAAGCAATCATATCATTAGGAATTCATCTGGACCCCTCCCAACCATGATAATAATTTCTTCAAACATGTCACAAACAATGCATCTATAGGTGTAAACAATAGATTTAAACATAGGGGTATCGTACTTATTTGAGAATCAATAAGAAGCATTGCTCCCTTACATCATAAGATACAATACCATATAATTGACCATAGATACATTGTGCCCTCATTTACAAGTAAAAACATGGATAGAGCCATACATCATCACTGATAAAATACAAGCTTATAACAACCATAATAACAACAAAAATACCATGGGTACGACAACAATAGAATCCACATAATAACTAGTACATTTTCATACCAAATACCAAAGAAATGAGCTTCTCATTAATGAGTGTAAAATCCAACCAGAGATGGGACTTCCACGTTCCACCTGACCATAGATTGGTTGAGCCAAATCTCTCTTCAGCCAATCACCCCTGTGCCATATTCCAAGCATGAATGTGGGACTCATAAACAACCAAAAATAAACCAACAAGCATGAATGCTATACTGTGAGGAATTTGAGTGCCTCCTAGTCTCTTAGGCTTAATCGTAACCCACAGTTTGATCCAAGGTTCACTAGGCCCTACACCAATACCATCTCTCTAGGGTTTACCGTACATCCCATCCTAGGAATACTAGGTCCAACGGAGAGAAATCCACCTCTTGGGTTTACCGTATCTCCTGCCATTCACTAAAAAGGAGTCATAGGCACTCCGAGGCACACAATCTGGCTTTACCACAAACCACAGTCTGGCTCAGGGGTTACTAGGCTTGTGGCTTTACCATGATCCATAGTCCAGTTCAAGGACCACTAGGCCATGTGTTTTTCATTTTAGATATCCACCCCACTTATCTTCGATTCCATTCGACATTCCAACTACACTGAAGTATGAGAAATCCATCTCACCAAAGACATACATAAATGGAAAGGCTAGGATTAAAACAATGTCACACTTAGAAAAACCCATGCAAAGACAACAAAAAACCACATGCAATACCATGCATGCTAGATCTAGCAAGGAAATCACATATGCAAATTGACACCTACAAAGAATCCCATTTTAGTTGCTTGATCCTGCTCTTCCTTGCTTGCTTTTCCTTTATAGCTCCAATGACCAAGTGCTCCAAGACAATTCTAAGTGTCCAAGAGTGAGAGACAAAGAGAGAATAATGAGAGAGCTCCAAAAATGTGAGAAAAATATTCCAACCAATCTTCAACTGCATTTTTATAGAAGATGCCTCTATTTTCTTCATTTTCCATTATTTTCCTTCATTTTCTTCCTCACATGCAACCTGTGACCTTTCATCTCCCTTTTCTCCTAATTTCCATTATTTTCATAAATAAATGTGCCAAAAATACATTTTTCGTCTTTAATTCCTTAGCCATTTCCTTTGCCAATTTCCTTTAACCATAATAACTGAAATGAACATCCACTAGGATGTTTTTCCCAACATTCAGCTTCGAATAAGTGTCCCATTAACTGTGGTTATTATTTTTATCTTTATTACTTGGAATTTTGACCAGGGTTGTTACAAACAAGGCACCTGAGTCTAAGTAACACACATTCCCCATCATAGTGATGACCATGCATGTGATCAGGGTGAAGTCTAGGTTGAACTGTGAAGCCAATGCTTCACTTGCTGCTCCTCTTGAATTATTCTTGCTAGACTTCTTTTGTGGACACTTTTTATCATAATGCCTGAATTCATGACAATTAAATAATTATAGTTTGGAAAAGTCTTTCTTCTTTCCTCCTCGGCTGGAATCTAGTTTGGTTTTATATTTCTTCCCTTTTCCCTTCTTTCCCTTTCCAACCAATGAAAATTTTTCTACATCCTCTCACTTCGATGAGCTTCCATCTCTAGTATTTTTCTTGATTTCTTCTGGTACCAAATTGGACCATAAGTGTTCCCAATTTAGTAATTTATCCCTCATGTTTATCGAGTCTTGGTAGCTATGCCAACTTTTGGGAAGGCATAAAAGAGCAAGGCTCACCATGTCATCATCTACAACATTTACACCAACCCATCCAAGCTCATCATGAACTTGTGAAAATCTAGTGAGATACCGCGAAATAGTATCATTCTTATGTATCTTAATATTTCAAAGTTTATCTTTGAGGGTCAATTTTCTATGGCCACTACAATTATCTAATATCTTATTTAGTGCCTTCCACATTGTGAAAGGAATTTCTTTTGAATGGATATTTGATATAATGTCGTTTCTCACTCTCTCTAGGATTATTCTCCTCACCTTGGCTACATCTTTCTTCCTCTAGGTTAGGTTCTGGGCATCAACTGATCCTGGTTTTGGAATGTATGTATTGACATATTCCAACAATCCAATGTCATCAAACACTACTTCCATGTGATCCTTCCACGTAGTGAAATTCAATTTTCCTTCTAAGGCATACTCTAATCACAGTCCATTGAAGGCCATTCTCCCAACTATAAGGAAATATTTCTACATTGAAGCTGCAAATTCGAACCTTCCAAGGAAAAAACTTAAAAATTATTGTTTTAATGTGAATCCTACTCTGATACCATGTATACATTTGGTGATATAATTGCAACTTCTCAAGAAATTTACTCTAAATCAAGAGACACAATTCTAATCTACTAATCGACGGAAATTAATTCATAGTTCATTCACAAAATTGCATCAATCACAAACAAAAGTACACAAATTTACTAGGGTAAACCAAATGGTAAAAACCCCTTAAGCATGATTGCATTAATAATATGAATATAGAATCTATTACAGTTTCTAACTCACCCTGAGCTCAACTTGCAAAAGAATAATTGTTCTCTCTACTCAACGAGAAGCTCCGATGCAAACTTAGTCAATTTATGCCTCCACCTGAGCTCCTATTTCCTTTTACCAATCCTATGGAAATTAGCCCCTATTCTTTAGGAATTTCCTCCAAAACAATTTTTCGATTCCGAAGGATTGATCACCGATTGCACGCAACACATGTACACTCAAAAATAGTCTACAATTGATGTTACACTGCCTTGGAATCTCCACAAAAGCGGAGAAATTTGAATTCCTTACATGAATGAGCTATTTTTGGTTCATTTATTAGTTAACTCGATGAACTTTGAGTTAGAATTCCATCCCACTACACAAGTTACCTCCAACTAGTTCTAATAGCTGTTATAAATAGTTTAACTGAGTACAATTAGAAATAACTAAAATGGATTGCTACAAATTAGAAATCAACACATGCAAGATGAACTCCAATCCCACTACCTTGAATTTATTGAGCTAAATGAGTGACAAGATCCATGTCACTTCAGTTAAATTCCTCCAACTTGTTTGCTGATGTGGAAATTTTGAATTCTCTCAATTTGACCAAGGGTAAGTCAAATTGAGCCTTTCTTGCTACATTTTTCAACTTGACATGGAGTTTCTTGATAGGTGAAAATGTTGCCACTTGTATCTTTGATCTTGCATGCAACTTCAATGTTTTTGATATTTTCACCCTCCAGAGAATATTTTATCATTATGGAGTCTTTTAGGCTACTTCGATCATCAAGATTTCAGTGCTCTTCATTTTGTCTCATCACGTGTTCTTCATTCTTGAATGCTTCCTTTGATTGTCCTCTTTGTCAGATCTCTTCACACATATTTTCCATGCTATTCTAAAGTACCTTCAAGTGATATCACTAATGGAAATAAAACATTATTATGAAAAATATCCTATTATAGCATGTTGATGTAAAATTTCTATTTGTGAATTCTATGGAAGAATAAGGTGGTTTGTGGGTGCAGGGTGCACTTACAAGGAGGGAAGACTGAGTGCTTAAGGCTTCGAGGATTCTCTTTGTGTTCAAATAGAAGAGAGAAAGCTTAAGGGAGGGCACATGGTGTAGGTATGAAGGGTGAAGGAAGGCTGCTGAGGCTTTAGAAGTGTGATATGCACTTAATGGAACAATAGGGGGTGCAGAGCATAAGTCTGAAGGCTAAATGGGTCAAAATTTGACATTCCCAAATGTGATGTGTTCTCAAGAGAAGATATGAGGGTGCAAGGTGAAAGTCTGAAGGCTAAAGGGATCAAACTTTGGTTTTCCCATGTGCATTGTGTGGTCAAGGGAGTCAAGGAGGGCACAGGGTGCAAGGTTGGAGGTTGAAGGTACCATGATGTTGCTTCAATGGTCTGTCGTGCGCTCAACAAGGAGGATGTATTTCTTTAAGGGAACTGTTCAGAACAAGGAAGGGGTAATTATGCTTGGGAGTGCGCTATGATCTCTTGGAGGGTGCAGGGAACACTTTCGAACAAGGAAGGGGTCTCGAATAAGGCTTAAGAGTGCTCCATGCACTCTCCTAGCCCTAGTGGGCTAACTTGTGCCATCAAAATTTGTCTAAGTCTGAAAGATAAAACAAGGGGTAAACACAATGAGTTTAGACATAAAATCAAGTATGAAACATACCAACTCATCAGTAATATTTAGAGAGGATCAAAAAATGATAAATATAAACCAAAATGCTATTTTATAAACACTCCCTAAGTATAATAAATAAAGTGTGTGTGACTGTGGCCAAAAGTGTCATTTTACAATAAACAAATGTATTGTAACCATGAAGTGCACTAGATATGTTCTAAGCAATGTGAAAAAACTTAGGAAGGATCAATAACACTTAAAACTCGTGGAATGACTTGAAACAACATTTGACGACCAAAGGGGCACTTTATATGATAGATTGGTAGGCTCCAATTTGAATGTAGTGAAGTTTCTAAGGTGTTGTAGCAACGACAACGCTTGGCCATACACTAGACAAACTTCAACTTCTCTGCGTAGGAAAATATTTCAGTTAAAGGGTTAGTCCTTCAAGAAGTATTGATTCACCAATTATATTGCCTTGACTTCCCCTCTCGACCTAGTTGTACACATAACACCTTACTTCCCTTTATTTGGTTCAAACACAGACATATATGCCATATCATAATTATTTCAATCTAGGAAAGGGTAAGATGTGCAGGGAGTTTAATATATTTAGAGTATGTGATTCATCTCTAGTGTTGCTCTGCTACCATGAAGCCTGGACAATACCCTAATGGAGTCACTACAAGAGCACAAGTGTTGATTCATTTCCAATGAGCTTGAACAATACCTCGATGAAGTCACTTGTTTCACCTCCCTACGTAGGAAGCCTTTCTATTATTTCACCCTTTATTTATTTATATTTAATAGGACTTTGCTTCAACACTTATTTTTTTCAATGGGAGGAATAAGGATCTCTACTTATTGAGAGAAGAAGTGGTTTCCCCTTTAGATAGCTATTAATATAACCTCTAATATTGGTTTTATCACTTTAAATTTTCCCCTTATCATTTCTCTACTCGATTAGATAAGCATGCAGCAACACCAAGTAGATTTAACACAAAGTTGAGGAGTTTGGATACTAGAATAGATGTGGATCTGATAGGTTGTATCAAGGTTTTATTCTTTGATGTATCATATTTTCCATCCAAACTTAGCTCAACCTATGACATCTTCCCAAACAAATAAGAAGAACTAACAGATAGCCAAGCGATATGGTTGTCATATTTCCTCTTTTTTGCACCACAAATACCTTCCAAGCCATGCATTCTTTCACACAAGGTCTTATTTATGTACAAATATCAAGACATAAAATAGGATGAGTCATAACTTGACACAATAAACACATTTCCAACAATTGATGGTAAAGAAACAAACTGTACAAGAAAAACAACTTAGAGTTTCTATTGAAAACAATGCTTCAAATCTCGACCATTAACGGGAAGAGGACCAATCCTACCATTTAAATATTTCAACTTTAAATAATTATGGCCAATTTTATCTTCGATGGTATAGGGGCCTATCTGAAGAGATTGGAACTTCATGTGTTTTCCTTTATCTTCGTGGGATTTATCCCACTTCAATACTAAGTCACCCATATCGAAACTTTTCATCCATGTAGATTTTTTATTTAACTAAAACTTAATACGATTTTGATGTTTAGCAAATATTTCTTTAGCTTTGAGCCTTTCTTCCTCAAGTTTAAGAAAAGTATCTATCCTGCTTTGGACCAGAAGTCATGATTTTCCTTTGGACTCTTGGGAGAGTTTCAAGGTGGGGAGATACATGTTAGGAGGCAATATAACTTCTTTATCATATACTAGGAAATATGGTGAGGTTTTGAGGGAAGGATTAGGAGTTACATGGTTAGCCCATAATGCATTTACCAAAGCATTGTGCCAGTTCCTTTACTCAGAGAAAACAATTTTCTTGATTATGCAAATGAAAGTTTTGTTTGTTGACTCTGCTAAACCATTTCTTCATGGGTAATAATTTGATGCATGCTTTAATATGATACCATTTTCTAAGGTGAAATCATAAAGTTTCAATGAAGAAAAATAAGTCACATTATCAAAGACAATAAACGTTGGAATGCCAAACCTGGTTATAATGTTTTTCTTTAGGAATTGTTGACTTCCTGGTCGTTAGTTTTTCTTAATGGAAATGCTTTTTTCCATTGAGTGAAATAGCTTGTGATTGTCAAGATGTATCGATTTTTCTTTAATGAGTATGGGAAGATTTCTCCAATAACATCTAGTACCCACTGTTGGAATGATTCCTCAACTACTATTGGTAGCATTGGGGTGGGTAATTTCTGGTCTCGAGTGAGACTTCTCTAAAAATATGGGCACTTATGGGAATAATCATGAGCATCCTTGAATAACGTGAGTGAATAATAACAAACCCTAATTAATTTTTGTGCGGTTGTATCATCCACATAATGTCCCCCTGTCGGTCCATTGTGAAAATCTCTTAATACCTTCTACGTGTCTTGAGGCACTAGGCATATTAGCAAGATACCACTATGGTGCTTTTTGAAAAGCACCCCATGAAAAAGATGATAGGGTAGAGCTTGAAGGAAATTTTAACTCTTTTTTTTATTTGATAAATGTGTGCGAAAGGTGTCATGCTCTAAGAATTTCCATACATCTGAATACCATGACGTTGTCGAGTTTGTCTAGGAAACTTGTTCAACATTATTAATTTATATTTCATATTCCCATCCTGAAATATATGTTTCTGCAACATCTGTCACTTTGGATTAAAGTTGACAGAGGCCATGACCCTTAATAGTATGAACTGGATTAAACTCCATATCATATTCTGGCAAACAAGTCATCCAATTTTCCCTCTTCTCACCCATATCTTGTTTCACAAAGAGCGTTTTGACCACTAGATGAGGCACATATATGATCATGTGAGACTTAAGGAGGTAGGTTCTGAAATTCTTGACTACCTGATACACAACATAATCTTGTTTATCAATGATAGTGTAGGTCAGCTCTGACCCCTATAAGCTAACATCTTGAAAGAAATAGGTCATTTGTTTCCTTCAATATCCTTTTGCGTTAATATGACCACAATAGTTGAATCTGGGGAAAAAGTATATAGTAGGAAATACTTGCCATAATAAGGACTGAACAATGCAGGTGTGTTAGAAATAACTTGTTTGATATGAGAAATAACATCCTTCTCTCTTTTATCCCATTTATAATTTCATATTTCTTATAATCTCTTGCAATGGTTTAACTATCTAAGCATAGTCAGTGATGAACTTGCATAGGAAATTAATCTTCCCTAAGAAAGATTGCATAGCTTCTTGTTTACAGGGAACAAGATTTGAGCTATAGTTTTGACCCTTTGGGATCAACTTTGATTCTGCTCTTTACAATGATGTGCCCTAAGAAAGTGCCTTCTGGTACATCGAAGATGCTTTTCTTGGGACTAAGAAAAATCCCATATTTATGACACCGCTCAAATATTTGTTTTAGATGAAGAACATTGTCTGATATTATTTTAGAGAATATAGTAACATCATCTAGATAAACTACCACACTTTGACCAATAAGGCCACACAAATGAATGTCCATCTCTCTTTGAAATGTAGCATAAACATTAATAAGCCTGAATGACATGCATTTAAAGGCAAAATTTCCCCACTTGAATCTAAAAGTGATTTTGAGGCTGTCTATTTTTGCCACTAACACTTGATTGTAGCCAAAAAAACCATCTAGCAAGGAGAAAATTTTAGACCTAGATACTGTTTGGAGGATTTGTTCCATGGATGTCACCGAATAATTATCTTTGTCTAATGTCTGGTTGAGATTGTGAAAGTCGACACATAATCTTATCTCACCAGACTCATTCTTGACAGGGACCAAATTTAAAACCCAAGTATAATGTATGACCTTAAAAATGATCCAAGTATCCAATAACTTCCCTAATTGCTTTTGGATTAGGGGTTGTAGCATTGGATGAAAATTCCTTAGCTTTTGATGAAAATGTTTTACCCCTTCTTTAATGGGAATGACATGATGGATAATACGAGTATCGTATGTCTTCAAATCACCGTAATTCCATGCAAACACATCCTGATACAATTTGAATAGACATATGAATGCTTTTCGTTCTTGTAGAGAACAACATGTACCAAGGTTTACATATTTTGGATAGTCTTGAGTTCCCAAGTTAATTTTTTTAAATGAAAATTTCGAGCTTTGAGTTTTGGTATTAATTAGTAATATGAACCAGTTTTACATGTCGTATAATTTTTCTAGGGGAGCTACACCTTTAGACCTAGTATTTCATTTCATTGCATCAACTGCTTCCTACAAAACCTTGTCATGCTCATCTTCTTTGATGACTGCATATTTGAACGGGTCCTCATTAGCCATAAAATGCAGTATCTGTTGGTCATCATTGAAAACATGAAAATTAGTAAAGCTATCAGGCACATATGGTTTATATATAATTTCTATAGAAAAAAAAAAATTCAAGGGTGACATTCTAGCGGATGCATTAGCTAATCTATCAGCTACGACATTTATAATTCTAGGAACATAAATAATATTAAAAGATTTAAAATAAGAAATAAGTCACCATAGCTCTTATTGGTAGTTTTTATAACTTGGTGCAACATAGTCGATAATTTTTAATACCTGGCGAGTAACCACTTATGAGTCAACAATTACCTTAAGCAGCTCTACCTTCAGGTTGATGGATTTCTTTAACCCAAAAATGAGTACTTCATATTCGACAATATTAATTGTGCACTTGAACTCCAAAAGACATGATAATATGTGGGTCTATGAGAATGTAGCTAGCTCTAGATCCATCTTAATTTTTTGAACCATCAAAGTACAAATTCAAAATATTATTAGCCACTAAACTAGTTCCTATACTATTATTACCATGTACATCTATGTTACAATATTCATTAGCACCAGTTGGAGTACAAAGAAGGAGCTCCAACTGTGTATCTGATGGGATGGGTGATGGTTGTGTTTGATAACATCCATGATCCATTTCTAAGAAACAATTTCCAAAGATTATGTCTGCAAAGTCAATGGGATCATTATGACCCTCAAGTGGTGTCACAATATATTTCATGTAGGGTTCACTTTCCACTCAAATCTGGTTGTTTCTACCCTTATATGTAAGCCATAAGTAGGACTAATTTTTTATCACCAAATTGGGACTAATTGGGTTTTTCAACAATCAATTTGATGTAACTATTTCATATCACTCGGGGTTGCAAGTTAGCCCTTCCAACCATAGAGGGCTCTCTTAAGAAAAGGTAAGATATTCAATAAACATGCTTATAATGAAGATGAATAACTCTTAAATTTATTTTAGATAATTTTTATAGGTGAAAGATGAGTGAGGGCTACCATTGGGCATGAAGTCAAAATGGGAATTCAATTACACAAAAGTATCATTCATGGAAGCTCAGGCAAATGAGTTCTTATAAAAAAATTATGACAACAAACAAGATACATAAAGGAAGCTGGAGCATAATAATTTATGAATTCCAAGTAATTATGTACGAGAAATCTGAGATAACATTCAAAGATAAAGGACACAAATACACAAGAACTCAAATAGAATCTTAGGTCTGAACAAAAGTCTTCTGCAACTGTATATTAATTGAGTATAAAAAAGATTACAATAGTAGCTTTGGTAATTACATCCATCAACCGACTCTAACTCTAAAAATCCTCTATTTATAGAGTTAAATACCTTTTACATAGGTCTTCCAACTGGGCTAGACTCTCGAAACTGATGTAGAGATCTAATCCAAAAAGGAATTCATTACATTGAGAGAAAATAGAGAT
Source organism: Pinus albicaulis (assembly GCA_034641835.2). Lineage (NCBI taxonomy): Eukaryota > Viridiplantae > Streptophyta > Pinopsida > Pinales > Pinaceae > Pinus > Pinus albicaulis. The sequence goes on along the minus strand of CM076572.1, from coordinate 519,748,258 downwards.
AATTATGTTGGAAAGAGTTTGTAACCTAAAAGGAATCTGTCACTATTAAATTAATCAAAAAAATTTAAATAACCATAATAATGATGTATATCAAAACAATTTTTATTTTATTTATGTGGCAACAACCATGATCAAGTGGCAAACTGTCATGCTAGAATTTAGGCCCTGATATTTGGAATTTGAGGTGAGTTGTGTGTTGGTGAGGTGGCAAAAATGTTGAGCTGGCAGCCATGTCATCCTTTTTCTAAGTGGCATTCATCAAAAAGTGTCTAAATGATAATCTTAAACCTCTTATGATGACTCATATTCTCCCCTAAATACATTAAGTGCTACATTAATACCAAAACTTAAATTCGTTGTAAAAACAAAGTATTTTAAGGCAAGTTCGTACCATAGTTTTTGTAGCATTTTCATTTCAGCACCTTCTGCACTTTTTCTGACTTTGCTGCCTATTGGAGGTCCTTGATTAGGTAAAATAAGCTAAACACATGTTATTATTCAACCCTGTCATGATATCTTTTAAAATTTTTACCTCAAAACATTCTACAACGAGTTCCTAGTGAAAACTCAACTTTAAGCCTGGAGCTCGCTACAAACTTGCCTAACTTCTCCATAATTTGCAATTTTTACTCCTTATCTCCAAAAAACATGCTTTCAATTCTGTAATTGACTTGATATAGTATCCTAAGACAAAAACCACCAAAAAGTGTGTCTTATCGTCTTTCAAGGGGCAGCAGGGTCATCCATTACAATCATCTTCAAACCCTTTTTCTTCAATTTTGTTTACACCATCTCCATTTGGATTTATAATTATTTGACTTGGCCTTGTAGCTTACTTCTCTCTGATTGCAACCACCTGTTCCTCCTGAAAATTTGTTTCATCATCCTATGCAGAGGTAATGTTCTTCTCAGCATCTTTCTTGACCTCTCTACAACCTCATCATAAAAATCAATTTGTTTGCTCACTTATTTTTTGAAATCTGTGAGCTCCTTCCTCTCTTATTTAAAGTATGCTAACTCCAGTTTAGCTTCTAAAACCTCTTCTTTTTCTTCCTTAAGATGTTCTCTTAGAATATTTTATTTTTCTTTCCTTGTCATGATCGCCTCTGCTTTTGTTGGAGATAGATCTATGATTTATTCCCTTGTTAGTTGCTTCTTATTTTCTAGTTCTTAATGCAGTTTATAATATTTGTATCCCTTTGATAGATGTGACCTAGTGAGTGGCTTCCTAGTTTTAAGAAAAAATCCTGAATCTTGACTGGAAAAATATAGCTTATTGGCTGTAAGACCTTTTTTCTTGATTTTGGCTCCTTTAACCTCTACATGCTTCACAACAGGAGTTTCCTCAATATAAATTTCCAACAATATGTCTTCAAGCTTACCTTTCCCCTCTGTTTAATGTCTAGTGATCCTTCTATGAGCTCTTGTATTATTTTTGACTTTACTGCTGGTAGGGGTTCGTTGAGGCACCATTGTCTCTTACAACTGATAGATTTCTACCTCCATTGGATCCATCATGGGCTACACCTCCACCTCAGGTTCAACCTCTGTTTCAGCCCTTGATTCTTTTTCCTTCTTAGGAGTATTTGTCTTTGACCTATGCATCTTTCTAGAAGTGAGGACATCCACCTCATACCCAATCAAAAAGAGAAAGGTGGACAAATCCCTGTTCAACTTCTTCAACTCCTCCATAACTAACAATTTGATTAAACCATGATGAAAAATAGAAGTATCACTACTTTCAGGTTTATCTTTCACCTTGTCAGCCATTTTTCCTAAACTTCTGAATAGAAATAATGGTAGATCAATAGGTTGTTTACCTGTGAAATGAAGCGACAGTTTGAAATGGTATTGACAAATCATGTGAAATCTACCTTCACAAGTAAAATATTTCTGAATCACCATTAGTAGTTTTGAATAGTTGTCCTTGAGGCAATTTCTGGAGATGCCTGAGGTCATGTCAATGCTATGTGCTCATACTTTAGAAATTCATCACAGTTTTGAAACTTAAACTTTGTTGCCTTGAAACACTCCTCTCTAGACTTTGGAATCTGAGTTGTCTGTATAATAGTCTCAAGAGAAATAGTAAAATTGAGGATTCCCAACTTTTAAGTTGTACCAATGAAGTTTACAGTGAAATATTTGGATACATGTGCATGATATCCTTGCAATTTTTGGAAAAATATCAAAAAACCTACATTTGTGAAGGCTTGTGAGAAGCTAGCGTCTTCTGCAATCAGATTCATATCCATGGGCTCATATTTGACTAAAGAGCCACCTTTGTTTGGATTTTTATGTGAAGCCACACCTTCTAATACAATGCTGATCAAATGAAAACTTTGACACCTGAAAAAATGTTTAAGACAACAAGAACCTTCCTTGACACATGTAACAACTAGCCTAAGACAACTACTAGACAAAAAAACAAAAGTGAATATTGCTGGCAAAAGGCTTAAACAACTTACAAGGATGAAAGGTAAAGTGATGTTGTTCAAATGAGGGATTAGGCTAAATTAGGAAATATGCATGAGAGGGAAAATGAAATGATGTAAGGCATGATGATTACCACGCATGCATATGACACAAGATGACACATAACATAAACATACTATGATGAAAAAATGTGTTCTGACCACTGAAATGATGACAAGATACTGATTACCCCACCATTAGCAGAAAAGACGGAGTTCGTAGCATTTTTAGTTAGTGGGAGGGCAGATTAGCTATGGAACTGTTAGGCAAGTCCATAGTGAAAACAAATTATTTTACACAGAAAACGTTGAGGACTCCAGACAAAGTTTCCAAGTGTCATAAAACTACTCTTTTAACCCATGCAATCGTAATTTTTTTAATTTTACTTTGATAAGACATCTATTACATGACCAATGACCATTTAGACCCCCTTAAAATATATACAAAATTTGAAATTTAATGAATTTCATGACCTTATTTCACCCTAATGACCTAACCTAACTAAACTAAGACAAACCTAGACCAACCTATTTGTTATCAAGGATAACACATTTGTGGAAAAATACCCTTGTAATTTATTAGACCTGTCTCTATTCAAGAATAAGCCATAGGCTTCAAGGATGTCCACAATTAAAATGTTTATGCAATGGTGTACCCACTGGTCAGATGATAAGTGGATAATAACTTTCCTGAGTTCACCAATGGTATTGAAAAATTATCTATCCAATTGAATGGTTTGTGCATAAGTTCTATCCCATTTAGCATTAATTTTCTTAGCAAAAAATAATGGAATTACATTCAAAGATGCACCTGTATCAACAGAAAATTATGGAAATTGTAATTAAAAGTTTTAAAATTTAGAAAAATTTGGGGGTATAGATTGTTAACATCTAAAGTTACAACATTAACCATAGATTCAAGAGTTCCAAGAGACTTACTAGACACCTTTTGAGAAGTAGAAGTTTTGTCACCTAATGAAGGTTGTGATAAGGATTGGAAAAGCAACTCTCACTGGCTTGCTATCTTTGAAAGCTTAAATATGGAAGTGTTGGCACAAGCTATTTTCAAGTATTCAACTATGTTATAATCAATGGTTTCATTTTTAGCAGGAAATGCTATAGTGTCTTGAGGTGTATCTTTTTCTAGAACTTCCGAAGGGATAGACTTTTTTTTGTTACTAGTGGAAGAATTATTAGAAGTAGTAGCATTTCCATGCTTTTTTTTCACATTCTAAGCAGGATTGGTTGGTGGTAAGGTAAATCTTAACAATTTATTCTTGATTTATTTTTTTTGTTGAGTGTGGAGCCTGATTATCTTGTTTATTTTGTATCACAGCGTTGGACCCCTGTACCTTAATGGGGGTGGAAACGCCACCCATAATTAAACGTTGCCTAGGGGGTCCAGGGGGGCGACAGCGACTTCATGGAGCCCCCCCCTGGCAGGGGTTTCGGGGGTAGCGCCCCGAAGCTAAAAATAGATGTAAAATTGCCTTGTAAAAGTATAGTAATTTCTAGTCAATCTGGGCCGTTCATTAGGCAGATGATCTGACGGTAGAAGTTATGTTTAGTTTAGGGTTTTTTGCCCTAGAAGGCACCCCCTCACTTGTATTAGGGAATTTTATTGCAGCTGTGTATGGTATGTGTGTATTTATCAGAGCGAGAAATAGAGAGGGAGACTGTGAAAGAGAACAGAGGATATTACAAGGGATCTGTTGTAGGTTGTGTCTCTTCATTTTGCTGGATAATAGAAAGGAAGGACTGGATGTTCGGGGTGGATGTAGCCCAAGCTGGGTGAACCACGTATATCTGTGTCTCTATGGTTTTATGTGTTTTGTGTGCTTGTGTTTTCTGCATATTTTATGTGTTTCATTGCTCTGTAATATTTAATTTTCTAACAACTGGTATTAGAGCCGAAGGTCTATTTGGCTGATAAAATCACAGGAAAGAAGGTTTTCCTGGTTCGAGTGGGAGCAATGGCGGAAGATGGTAAATTTAGGGTCGAGAAATTTAATGGAAAAAACTTCCCGCTATGGAAGATGCATATGGAATATTATCTGTATCAGAAAGATCTGTACCTACCATTGAGCGAAAAAACAAAGAAGCTGACAGCTATGATAGACGCAAAATGGGAGATTCTTGATAGAAAGGCACTCGGAATAGTACGGTTGTGCCTCGCGGCATCGGTAGCCTTCAATATTTCGAAGGAAACAACAATAGAGGGTTTGATTAAGGAATTGGCGAAACTATATGAAAAACCCTCAGCCTCAAACAAGGTATTTATTATGAAACATTTATTTAATATGAAGATGTCAGAAGGTGGATCTGTTGTAGACCGTTTAAATGATTTTAATACAGTTACCAGTCAGTTAAGTTCTGTAGGGGTAAAATTTGATGATGAAGTTAGAGCTCTGTTATTTCTGTGCTCATTGCCAGAAAACTGGAATGGTTTAGTTATGGCCATTAGTAACTCTATCTCTGGATCTAGTACTTTAAAGTTTGATGATGTTTTCGGTGATATCCTTAGCGAGGAAATGCAACGGAAAAGCTCCAGTGAGACATCAGGTAATGCTTTGAGTGAAGAGTCTAGGGGAAGAAGAATGGAAAGAGGAAAGAGCTCGGGATATCGCAGTAAATAAAGGAAAGGCAGATCCAAGTCCACATCGGAGATAATGTGCTGGAAATGCAGAAAGAAAGGACACCTAAAGAAAGACTGTAGATCTCGGAAGGGAAAAGAAGGAGACACATAGCAAGAAAACAATCATGAAGCAAATGTGACAGGTGATGTGTTACAATATGCTTTGATTCTTTCTTTCGAAAATGTTACTGATTATTGGGCTGTAGATTCAGGGGCTTCATTCCATGCCACACCAGATAAGAAATATTTTCATGACTATGTTCAAGGAGATTTTGGACAAGTTCGTTTGGGTGATGATAAACCCTGTAAAATTGTTGGAATGGGTAAAGTTATTGTAAAACAAAATAATGGAAACCAATGGCTACTAAATGAGGTAAGGCATGTTCGAGATTTGAAGAAAAATCTGATTTCAACAAGACAGTTGGGCGGTGAAGGTTGTGTGACATCTTTCACAGATAAAACTTGGAAGGTCACCAAAGGAGCCCTGGTTATAGCAAAACGCGAAAAGGTTGGTACATTGTATTTATGGAATGGTATCTATAACTTTGTTAATGCTTTAACTTCCAAAGGAGCAGATGCAACATTATGGCATCATAGGCTCGGACACATGAGTGAGAGGGGATGAACATTATTCACTCAAGAATTTTTTTGCCTGGTTTGAAGAATATTGATTTGGATTTCTATGAGAATTTCATTTATGGAAAATAGAAGAGAGTCAGATTTCTCAGATTTGGGAAAGAAAATAAGAGTGAAAAATTAGAGCTTGTGCATACAGATGTATGGGGACCTGCTCAGGTATCATCTCTTGGGGGCTCTCGTTATTATGTTACTTTTATTGATGATTCAACTAGAAAAACTTGGATTTATTGTATTCAGAATAAATCTGATGTATTTGATACTTTCAAGAAATGGAAAGCTTTGGTTGATATTGAGACATGAAGGAATTTGAAGTGTCTCAGATCAGACAATGGAGGTGAATATTGCAGCAAAGAGTTTGATAGGTATTTTTCAGAGCATGGAATTCGCAGAGAGAAGACAGTTCCAAGAACACCACAAGAAAATGGTGTGTCAGAAAGGATGAACAAAACAATCATGGAGCATGCAAGGTGCATGAGATTGCATGCAGGATTGCCTTTACAATTTTGGGCAGATGCTGTAGATACTGCTGTTTATCTAATAAATAGAGGGCCTTCAAGTTCCTTGGATGGTGGTATTCCAAAGGAAGCATGGACAGGTAAAAAGATAAACTACTCTTTTTTAAAGCCTTTTGGTTGTGAGGCCTTTGTCCATATTAATAAAGAAAACAGAACCAAGCTTGAGGCAAAATCAAAGAAATGTACCTTTATTGGATATGGTGTTAATGATTTTGGTTATCGCTTATATGATTAAGAAAATCACAAAATCATTAGGAGCAAAGATGTAATATTCAATGAAAAGGTATTGTATAAGAATCAGTTGCAGGAAAAGAAACAAGAAAAAGAAAACAAAGAATACACAGTTCTTGATGAGATCACAGAAAAGGTAAAGGTGCCTGAAAATAATAATAATCAAGAGCCACAACAACAACAACCACCACAACAGCAACAGGCACCTCAAACACCTGAAAGTGGTGTTAGAAGATCTACTAGGATAAGTAGACCCCCTGAACGATACTCTCCTTCATTATATTATTTATTGTTGACTGATTCTGGTGAACCTGAATGTTATGAAGAAGCAATGCAAGTTGAAAGTAGGAAGAAGTGGGAGCTAGCCATGGAAGAAGAGATGGACTCCTTAATGCATAACCAGACTTGGGACTTAGTCAGGTTGCCTACAGGTAAAACTACATTGCAGAATAAATGGGTTTACAGGCTGAAGGAAGAAGATGGAGGAAAACAGAGGTACAAAGCTAGACTTGTGGTGAAGGGGTTTGCACAGAAGAAAGGTATTGATTTTGATGAAATATTTTCTCCCGTTGTTAAGATGACTTCAATCAGAACTATCTTAAGTCTTGTAGCAGCGGAAGATTTACATCTTGAACAGTTAGATGTAAAGACAACATTTCTCCATGGAGATTTGGAGGAAGAGATATACATGCAGCAACCAGAAGGATATGAGGTCAAAGGGAAAGAAAAATTGGTGTGCATGTTAAAGAAGAGCTTGTATGGCTTAAAACAGGCTCCAAGGCAGTGGTATCTAAAATTTGACAAGTTTATGTCTGAACAAGGTTATACTAGATGTCACTCTGATCATTGTGTTTATCTGAAAATGCAAAATGATGGAAGCTATATTATATTGTTATTGTATGTAGATGACATGCTTGTTGTAGGGTCTAACATGTAAGAAATAAATGTGCTCAAAATAAAATTGGCAATGAAGGATTTGGGAGCTGCAAAACAAATCCTTGGTATGAGAATAACCAGAGACAAGAAAAATCGCAAATTAACACTGTCTCAGAATGAGTACATACAAAAGGTGTTGAAAAGATTTAATATGCAGAATGTAAAACCAGTTAGTACACCTTTTGCTAGCCGTTTCAAACATAGTAAGGAGATGTGCCCCAAGACCCACAAAGAAATGGAATATATGTCTAAAGTTCCATATGCATCAACAGTTGGAAGCTTAATGTATGCAATGGTTTGCACAAGGCCTGATATTGCACATGCAGTGGGAGTTGTAAGTAGGTACATGAACAATACAGGAAAAGAACATTGGATGGCATTAAAATGGATTCTCAGATATTTGAGAGGTACCACAAATCAAGAATTATGATTTTGTGGTTCAAACATTACTCTACAGGGATATGTTGATGCAGATATGGCAGGTGACAGAGATAATAGGAGGAGCACTACAAGATATGTATTTACTGTAGGTGGAACAACTGTCAGTTGGGTTTCAAAAATCTAGAGTGTTGTTGCACTTTCAACAATAGAAGCAGAGTATGTTGCTGCTACAGAGGCTAGTAAGGAAATGATTTGGTTACAAAGGTTTATGGATGAATTAGGTAAGAAGCATGATATGGGCACGTTATACAATGACAGCCAAAGTGCCATTCATCTTGCAAAGAACTCAACATTTCATTCCAAGAATAAACACATACAACTCAAGTACCATTTCATACGGTCAGTATTGGAATATGGACAGTTGAAGCTGGAAAAGATACACACTAGCCATAATCCTACAGATATGCTAAAAAAAGTTGTAACCAGGGAGAAACTAAGAATATGCTCAGTTTCAATTGGTCTTCAAGGATGATGATGAAGATGAGAAACAACCAGGTCCAAAGAGGATTCATCATCCAACAAATGAAGCAGCGGTGGAGTTGCTACAATCAGTCTAAAAGTGGGAGATTTTTGGGTGTGGAGCCTGATTATCTTGTTTATTTTGTATCACAACGTTGGACCCCTGTACCGTAATGGGGGCGGTAACGCCACTCATAATTTAATGCTGCCTGGGGGGTCCAGGGGGGGTGGCTGCAACTTCATGGAGCCCCCCCCTGGCAGGGGGTTTCGGGGGTAGCACCCCGAAGCTAAAAATAGATGTAAAATTTCCTTGTAAAAGTATAGTAATTTCTAGTCAATCTAGGACGCTCATTAGGCGGATGATCTAACGGTAGAAGTTATGTTTAGTTTAGGGTTTTTTGCCCTAGAAGGCACCCCCTTGCTTCTATGAGGGAATTTTATTGCGACTGTGTATGGTATGTGTGTATTACTCGGAGCAAGAAACAGAGAGGGAGACTGTGAGAGAGAACACAGGATATTACAACAGATCTACTGTAGGTTGTGTCTCTTCATTTTGATGGATAATAGAAAGGAAGGATTGGCTGTTCGGGGTGGACGTAGCCCAAACTGGGTGAACCACGTATATCTGTGTCTCTCTGGTTTTATGTGTTTTGTGTGCTTGTGTTTTTCGCATATTTTATGTGTTTCATTGCTTTGTAATATTTAATTTTCTAAAATTCTCATTAGTTTCTATTCAAAAATAGGTCCTTTGCTCCTCAAATTACAATGATAGGTTTGTTTCTGGGGGGTGGGGGGGCCTTTACTTTGAGGTGGTACTTCAACACTTTTATTGTCAATATTGAGAATAAAATCAAAGGTATTAATTGAGTGTCCAATACGTGTACTTTCCTCATCCATTGGAGGCTCATTCGTTTCTTCTGTCTGCTTGGATTTCTCATCTTCTAGTAAAGTATCAACAATATGAGCTTCTAGAGAATTCATGTTGTGGTTCCATTGTGAGCAAGTTTTCTCTGAATATCGTTCTTGATGGAAGGAAAAATAGTTGTCCATGCCAATAATCTTAATATTGAACACAAAATTTGAGCTTTGTGCAAACTTAATTGGCTTATTATTGTTATTTATTCTAAATAAGAGAGATGTAGGGGTATTTCTACTGGTAGAAGTCTCACTTGACTTTTTATTTAATTCTGAGACTTCATTAGTGAGTGACCTCAAATATTTAGTCAAGCTTTCAATAGAAACAAAATATTTCTCTTTAACATTATTTGAAGATGCTTGAGACTTCTTGCCAGTCTCCTTTGAGTCTTTATATTATTCATCATCAGTAATAGCTCCAATGTCATGCAAGTATTTCTCCACGACAATTTCTTCTACAAAGTTCAAAGCCAATGTATCCTTTGCAACTCTCTTAACAAAAGAAAAAATGTTCGCTGGAAAGGAAACTGTATAATAATCTATACTGACAAAATCATGAGGTTGTGTGTTTAGAGGTAACTTGTTCAATATACAGTTGAAATTTTTATTGAAATATTTAAATTTATCATTTCCCCCCCATATTGGTATTTCCAAGTTCTTTTATCAACATGGGTGAAGTCTTATCATTGAAAAATTTATCCAAAAAAAAATTCTTAAACTCCCTCCAACCATGGATTGAATTAACATTCAAACTATGATATAATGTTGGTGCTCTACCTTCTAAAGTGAAAGGAAAAATCCCATAAGCAACATCATCGTATCGTACCTCTAGAATTCATAGATGCATGCATAAATCATCAATATGATCCTATGATTTAGTCTTCTTGTCAGGATCGAACTTAGATAACAACTTCTCTTGATTTCTAGGTATTCTATGAAGGTTATCCAAAAGAGTGAGTGGCCCTTGGGAAATCCAATCCAGGCCTTGATCAACCATGTCTTCGTCTATATGTTCTTGCTCCTTTTTCAAATCTGATGAGCCTTATATTTCATCATTCAAGCCTTCTTTAAGCTCAAAATCAGTTGCTGGTTGTTCTCCATATGAAAGAACAAGATATTCCTCATATTCTTCATGAATATTTGGAAGCAACTCTTGCTAGACTATGTCTTCTGAAGACTCTACTAATTCATCAAGAGTGGCGAAGACCAAATATTCCACTGATGTAACCAATAAATCAATATGATTTGTTTCTTTCTTCATTGGATGATGAGGAAGATTATGGGAAATGAGAAGTAAATTGATGGCATTCACAAATCAATGAGTAATATGTTAAATTTCCCAAATTTTCTCATAGGTAACTTCATAGGGTAACTCCAGACCAAGTTGAGAGGAACCTCCTACCTCAAGAATAGAGTTTGGTGGTAATCAAGATATTACTACCTTTTCCACAAAACTAATGATTGGGATGTGATGATTTATCAACCATAAAAAATTGGTCGCCCTCCTTCTAGTGCCATACTGTTGATAGTGCTAGAACCAACCAACATAAGGGGATCTCTTTGATATGATGTACCAATTATACCTCACACCATTTAGTGTATGAGTCCCATCCAAAAATATGAACCAACTTCCATTTACTTAATATATCTTCCTTGGATTAATCAATTAGCATGAGAGAGTAGTGTGCATGTGCTTTTGAATGAGTAAGAGAGTGTTCCTTTTGAATTATTTGATTGTAAATGTATCAAGGTTATTTCACTGTAAGGGAGAAAAGTGAGCCTGTAAAAGACAAGTAATAGTACTAATTTAATAGAGACACACACACATAAACAAGGAGGAATCGCCTAACATAAAGCGAAATAGTTCACATAGATTCTATGATCGTTAAAATCATCACAACACATCTTCAACAAGTTGAGAAAAAAATTCACTGAAGTATTTCATTTACATTATCACATATGAAAACCAACATAAACTGCAAACATCAGAAGAATAGTCTCAAAAAATCCACAATCCATGCATGAAAATATGTTGGCAAAATGACTTCAACTATTAATCAAAAGTTTCAAAATACATGAGTACAATGAACATCACTAGCTCCAATAGTGGAGCATTAGAGCCACTACTTTCTCCCCAAAAGTACTATCTCTATCTCTCTATTGCCTTATGGGAGAAGCCAAGGTGAAAAGTGTTTTTCTATAGTAATGAGGCTCCTTTTATAACTTTATGCATGACCTTTCGGATCTCCATGACTCTTGATTTTCTTATATGAATTTTCAACTTCCAATGACCTTTGGACTTCTATATAAATCTTGGAATTCTAAATGAGTTTTGGAATTACATATGAATTTTGGAGTTACATATCTTTTGGAATTCTTCATATGGATATTTTTTCCATACATGAATTTTGGACTTACACTTCTTTTTATTTATAATAATTGTATAATTACATCGTGATTTCCACATCATCATGTGGCGAGAACATGAAAATTCACTAACTTTGAATCATAGTGACTGATGACATGGAATTTCTTGATAGGTGACAATGCTCCCATTTGTATCTTTGATCTTGCATGCAACTTCCATGTTGTTGATGTTTTCACCCTTCAAAGGGTCTTTGATCATATGGAGTCTTTCAGGCTACTTCAATCATTAGGATTTCAATGCTCTTAATTTTGTATCTTCACATGTTCTTTGTTCATGAATGATTCCTTTGACTGTCCTCTTTGTCAGATCTCTTCATGCATCTTTTCCATGTTGTTCTGAAGTACCTATAAGTGAAATAATGCATGGAAAAAAAACATCAGTTTGAAAATTATCCTCTTCTATCATGTTCATGTAAACTTTCTATTCGTGAATTATCAATGTGCTAGGGAACAGGGCACACTGCTAAGGAGGGAAGACTGAGGGCTTAAGGCTTCAAGGATGTGATGTGCACTCAACTAGGAGAGAGGAAGCTCAAGGGAGCATGCAGGTGCAAGAATGAAGGGGGAAGGAAGGCCACTAAGGATTTATAAGTGATCTATGTGCTCTATGGAACCAATGAGGGTGCATGGCACAAGTTTGAAGGCTGAAGGGGTTGAGCTTCAACCTTACCAAGTACCCTATGCACTAAAGAGAAGCTATGAGGGCGTAGGGCATAAGTTTGAAGACTGAAGGGATCATGCTTTATCCTTCCCAAGTTCATTGTGTGCTCAAGGGAGCCAAGGAGGGTGTAGGAAACAAGGTTGAAGGCTAAACAGACCAGGATGTTGCTTCGATGGTGCGCCATGCGCTCAACAAGGAGAGATTATTTCTTTAAGGGATAAAATTAGAACAGGGAAGGGGAACGATGCTTGGGAGTGCACTATGAGCTCTTGGAGGGCTTATGACACACCTCAGAACAAGGAATGGGTCCCAAATAAGGCTTAAGAGTGTATCATGTGATCTCCTTTCCCTAGTGGGCTAACTTGTGCCACAGGAATTTTTTGTAAGTCTGAAAGGTCAAACAAGGGGCAAACACAATGAGTTTAGACATAAAATAAAGTGCGACACATACCAAATCATCAATAATACTTAGAAAGGATTAATTAATGATAGATACACATCAAAATTCCAATTTAAAAACACTCCCCAAGTACAATAAATAAAGTGTGTGCGATTGCGACCAAACGTGTCGTTTTAAAACAAACAAAGGTATTGTAACCATGAAGTGCACTAGAGAGTTTTTAAGAAATGTGATGAAAATTAGGAATGATCAAGAACACTTAAAACAGATGGAATGACTTGAAATGAAACTTGACGACCAAAGTGATACTTGATATGATAGTTTGGTAGGCTCCAAAATTTGAATGTAGTGAAGTTTTGGAGGGTTTTGTAGCAACAAAAACACCTTGGAAACATTTAAACCTAATTACTATTAAAATAAGGTCATCCAACCTTATGGAATTTAAACCAAGAAACTATAAGTTTCAATTATTAAAATTCAAGTTCTATTTTTCTTAATGCATCACCTTGTTCCCAAACATTCCTGGTGTACATTTATTTGAGGCACAAAACCCCTTCCTTTTACCCTTTGAAATCCATGCAATTTGGTGTATTTTTTAAAAACAGAAACATATATGTGAGAAATTAAACATATTTAACTTTATTAATGTTACCTATGACTAAAAAAATACTCTCCAAGTTGAATCATTCAATTTGGCCTTGAAATTAAGGTTGGACGTGCTTTTTTGTGAAGCAGGAAAAAATTGCCACGCTTCACTAAAATGCATGCCCAAGCTTCATTTATTGGTCAATATGATTGATTCAAATTGTAGATTATTTATTTAATGATTTTACCCACCTTTGAATTTTTATATCTTTACTTAGAATTTATTTCCAAACAAGAAATAAGAACTAGTACTATTTGTCAAAGAACTAGTTCTTATTTCTTATATTATATTTGAGATATTCAATGCTTGTTCTTCATCCGAGAAGCCTACCCCATATTAAAAATACTTACCAAGGAATTCATGTAGGAGGAAAAATGCTTCATTCAATACATACCCTTTAGCGATGAAACCATTTGGATTTGCATTTTTTCGGACATATATTTTCAGAGTTTTCATATACCTCTTAAAGAAAAGCATCCTTTCGAGCCTTCGAATAACTGGTGGAGTGCTAAAATTCTGGCGCCATTGCCGAGGAGTGAGGTGACAAATCTCTCTCGGGAAAGAATGACAAGGATCATATTTGATTGTTGATGGTGAACAATGATCAGGAATAATAAGGTTGTGCATATTTCACCTAGTGACTCCAGTGTCGAAGAATCCAAAGGTTTAAAATTTTCATGGTGACTCCACTTTTCAAGAACTTGTCGTCTAAAGAACTTCTTGGTGACTTCATTATTGTCAAAATGGATTCAACTGCTTGAAGTTATGCTCCTATGAATTGATCTCATATTCTTGGTTTTTCGAATCCTATTCCTTGTATATATTGGAAAACAAGACTGCCAAAGTGTAAAGGTCAGAACGAAGAAGATTCTAGTTTTCATTTGGTCAAATTTCATTTTCATATTTACAGACCAAAGATTGAGTTTCCTGAATATTGTCTGACAAAAATTTTCATGGCTACCTTGGAGGAAAAAGTGAGATCATTGTATGAGAATCTACCATCTGCTAGTTTATATTCTCTAAAGGACTTTCATTTGGTTTCCTTTCAACATTATCAATTCCCTAATTATTCCTTGTCGATGATTGATAGTTGTTGTGATATTTCTGAAAATTTCATTGAGATTATTGAAAATTTGTATGGGGATGAAGAGTGTCTAGATGATGAGATCATAGAAGCCCTTTATGATTTTTCTACCCAACAAGAATCGATAGCTTCCTCCTTGGATGAAAAATACTGGGACCAAGAAAGAGAAATTTATATTTCTTATCTTCAAAATGAAAATCATCAAGCCAATGTTAACTGCTATAAAACAAAATTTTCTTCTCTATCTGAAGATGAAATAAAACAAAACCTAAGAAATCATGTCATAGCCCAAGCTAATACAGGTTTTCAGTGTTCACAGAGTCAAGAATGTATTAGTGAAAATTATTCCATTATTGAAAATGTGAGTCCCATTTTAAATGACAACAGTCATGAGATTGATGAAACTATACAAGAAGTTGTTGTGAATAAGTCAATTTTTGATGATGTTTTCCTACAAGGAGATAATCTAATAGAAAATGTTGTCTTTCATCAAGAGGATAAGGCTATCATGTTTAATAATCTTTAAGAACATTTTATGTTCAAGGATGATTTAGACTATGAATTTGAGGATTATGAGTCTAAGATAGACAATGTGCAAGAAAGAGAGTCAGTGTTGCCCATGCTTGAGGAATTTATAGCCAACACTCAGATAGCAGAAATTCATACTTCCCTATGCCTTCCTATGGATCAACAACCAAGTATTCTTTCAAATCAAAATGAACGGTGTGCTTGTGTTTTTGATGGATCTCAAGACAAGTTAACATTTCAGACTTTTGAAGATCCTTTTACTAATTTGCTACAGTTAGCAGGGAAGATGTATTTTCTTGTTTTCGTGGACCAAAAGCACATATTCAATAGATACTTGGAGTGGCCTAGTTTCGGTTTTTTAAGCCTGCTCAAGGAAACTGCAAGCATAATTCAACTATGTAGCCATTTTCTGGATTGGTTACACTAGAAGGATGACTTCACATGATTGTACATATGTCTTTAGCAGGCAAGTGGTTGTCATCAAGATTTGAAGCCCTAAAGTCTTGGTGATATGTTTCCATCAATAAGTTTTGAAATTTTTTATTTCAGCCAGATTAAGTCATTTTATCATGTCAAGTTTTCAGTATTCAGTTTGGTTTTTAACTTTTGACTCCATGCCCAATGGTAAGGTTACTTGGTCTACGGTGTTCTTGACACATCCAAGGAGCTTCCATCCCCAGCTAGAGCCAATGTTAGTGTCAGTTTATACAGCCTGTCACCAATGATCAAATGGGATCTTATCATGTCTTGTTAGGGTCTCATAGTCAAGTTTTTTTCATTTCATTAGGTCTTCAAGAAAAAAATTGGTCAATGGGTATTAGGTCTTGGACTATTTCCACTCCTTCCAAAATTTTCACATGCTAGTCCTTGTCATCACTCAGCTAAGTGTATCATCATTCAAATATCATCATCATCATTCTAGTCATCACCATCATGATTTCATTCAATTCAACATCTCCATTAGGTCATTAGGGTTTCTAGGTCACAAAAATGTAGAAATTTGAATAATAGCTGAATTATTCACCGAGATTATCCTGATTACACACTATTTAAGCTTCATGCATAATACATAACCTCTTCTACAATTGATCATCAATATGCAGAAATAGAAAGTAGTCACATGCGCTCATTAAAACATAATCAAGCACACATATCAACACAGGATGTAATGGGGAAAGCAATAGCTGAAAACCCCCAACTATCTGTATATTATAATGATAGAGAACATGTAACAATACATATCACAAAGCTCTCACAGCTCTCAGCACTATCTCAATGCTACACACAAAACTAGTATGGAAAGTAAACAAGTCACAGGCTCAAATCTCCTCCACAAGTCTACCTACCTCTGTGGTATTCGAATTTGCTCTTGGTGAGTGCCTTCGTCAAGATGTCAGCATCCTGATCCTCCGTGGGAATATATGAAAGTAACATGATTCTCTGCTACACACAATCTCTGATATGGTGGTACCTGATGTCGATGTGTTTGGATCTATCATGAAATACTGGATTAGCCGAGAGTTTAATGCAACTCTGGTTATCACAATAAATCACAGTAGGCTCCAAGTGTGACCTGAACAACCCGACCAGGATCTTCCTCATCCATATAGCCTTGCATGCAGCCAAACTTGCTGCCATATACTCAGCCTCTGCTGAACTGAGTGCCACGGATCTCTGCTTCTTGCTGTACCAAGAAACTGCTATCGACCCGATACTGAAGATCCCTCCAGATGTGATCTTTCTGTCCGTTGGGCTCCCTACCCAATCTGCATCCGTGAAGCCACATAGCTTCACCTCATCCTCCTGTCTGTACCACAAGCCATATCCCGATGTGCCTCTAAGATAACGCAATACATGCTTTCCTTCCTTCCAGAAGAGCTTGGTAGGCTTAACCATAGCTTGTGAAAGCTGGTTAACAGCATAGCATATATAGGGTCGTGTATTGACCAGATACATAAGCGACCCCACCAACTGTCGATAAACAGTGGCATCCACTACCTCCACCGAAGTAGCATCTTCCTTCCCTCAACCTCCAGGAAGAGGAGTATCAACAGGCTTGCAACCATGCATGTTGAACTTCTCTAGTATCTCCCGGGCATACTTACCCTGAGAAACAAACAGTCCATCACTGCACTGCCATATTTCCAATCCTAGGAAATAATGAAGGAGGCCCAAGTACTTCATCTCAAACTCTCTAGCAATATCCTCCTTGCATGAAAGTATCAACAGCTCATCACCCGTCAAAATCAGATCATCTACATACAATACAATGATCAGCAACTTCCCCTCCACCACAACCTGGTACAGGTTAGGAGCCGCCTCACTCTTGGAGAATCCAAGTCTGGTGAAATAACTGTCTATCTGTGTGTACCAAGCATGAGGTGCTTGTTTCAACCCGTACAATGCTCTCTTGAGTCTGCACACATGCAACTCACTGCTGAAGATCTCGAAACCTTCGGGCTGCTCTATGTACACCTCCTCCTCAATGACTCCGTTGAGGAATGCAATCTTCACATCCATCTGATGGATGTGCCACCCCATCTGTGCTGAGAGAGCTAGGATCATCTGTATGGAAGAGTACCTTGCGACAGGTGCAAAGGTCTCCTCATAATCGATCCCCTCTATCTGTGAGAAGCCAAGGGCAAAAAATCTTGCCTTGTACTTCTCCACACTTCCGTCAGCCACCTGCTTCAGTTTGTAGATCCATCGCGAACCCACCACTGATTTCCCTTCCGGTCACGGGACAATCTCCCATGCACTATTTCTGACAATAGAATCATACTCTTCCACCATGGAATCTACCCATGCGAGGTCCTCCACAGCTTCCTCGAAAGAGGATGGCTCTGTCACGACACATTTTCTCACAAGAGCCATGTATCTAGTGTACCGATCTGGTGACTGTCTCTGTCTGCGTTGTGCTGTAGGTGGTCCTACAACCTTATCTACATCTTGAGCTAGTCGCTCAGCTTCTGTAGTGCGCTTGCACCCTCTGATGGTTAGCGCTGCATGAGTGGTCTCTTCCACTCCATGAAATTCCTCTTGTGGCTGATCCACATCCGGAAGCTCATCCTTAGGAACTAATAGCTCCTCATCTGCATGCAAGTGTGGCTCCCTCTCAAGCGAACACTACATGGATTTATCCTCGTGAAATTTGATATCCCGTTGCACAACAGTCTTGCGACTGTCTGGAAAATACACACGATAGTTGTGGGGCATATCAGTGTACCCCACAAATATCCCAACCTCTGCGGTCGGATCCAGCTTCTTCCTGGCATCCTTCGTCACATGCAAGTAGATAGGTGAACCAAAAATCCTCAAATGGGAAATATCAGGTCTCTTACTAGAAAATGCCTCCTCCGGTGTACTCATGCCAAGTATCTTGTGAGGACAATGGTTCTGCACATATACTGCAGTATTGCATGCCTCTGCCCACAAGTGAAGGGGTAGGCCCTGATCACGCAACATTTCCCGTGCAGCACCCACGATCGTTCTGTTCTTCCGCTCAGCAACCCCGTTCTGCTGTGGGTTATGGGGTGCGATGAGTTCTCTCCGAATCCCTTTTCTCCCTTCTTACTGCCGAAAAATGAGAAAATTCCTGAATCTCGCCAGGCATGACCACCACCATCGTCGCTCCTAAGAGCCTTCACATGCTCTCATTCTTTCTCAACCGTTGCCTTGAACTCACTGCAACTTTGAGAAGGTCTCGCTCCTTTTCCGCATGAAGAAGATCCAGATTTCCGAGAGAGGACATCAACAAAGATCACATTTGTTCTCGTTACTTCTCGTCAGTTACCGAGAAGTTTATGGTCCACACACGTCTGTGTGAATTCTCTCAAGGATCGTCGTGGCGTGACTATCCTTCTCGTGAAAGGTGGCTTTCACAAATTTTCCCAAGGTACACCCCTTGCACTGATCTGACTGCACAAGAGTGCCCTTAGGAAGCCCAGTAGAAATCTGCTGTAGTATCTTCAAAGCTCCATGGTGAAGGTGGCCCAATCTCTGGTGCCACAGCTCGCCATCATCCCGGCTCACCACTCCTTTCGCCTTGCATGCCATTGCTACGCAGCCATATACTTGCAACTGATAAAGGTTCTTGACTCGAACCCCTATCTTCCGGGTTTCTCCAGTTGTCTTACTGCGCAGGAAAGCCTTTCCCTCGCTGAAGACCACATCATACCCCTTGTCTTCTAACATCGCCACAGAGATCAGATTCTTCTTCAATCCTGGAACATGCATCACTTCCTTCAATACGAAGGGTTTACCAGACTCCCTCTCAAAGGAAATGGCACCGATACCAGTCGCACTGTATCTACCATCATCGCCCATCTCGATGTGCACTCCAAGATCTTTCTCATCCAGATCTAAAAATAGATCTCGATCTCCAGTCATGTGAAAAGACACACCACTGTCCAAGAACCATACTGATCCCATTACACTTGAGACCAAGCATGCGATCAGTGAAAAATCTAGCTCAAACTGCAAGGCTAAGGCCTCTCCCGCTGCAGATCCAGCAGCTTGCTTATTTTTCTTCTTCTGCGAACAATCTGTGGCATAATGTCCGTGCTGGTGACAGTGAAAACACTTCACCTTAGACATGTCCTGCTTCTTGCCTTTCGCACTGGAATGAGAAGCTTTCTTGCTCTTCCCCTTCTTTGCTTTGGAATCCAAAGCGCAATTTTCTTCATCAGATTCCTTTGATGAAGATCCGTCCCTGGTATTCCGCCTTATCTCCTCTTGCACAAGATCCGACCAAGGTCGCTCCCATCCTGGCAATTTCTCCCAACCATTGACAAAATCCTGATAGGCATTCCAACTCTTCGGAAGACCAAGGAGAGCCAAGCTCACCAATTCCTCATCATCGACAGTCAGCCCCACACTTCCCAGCTCATCCCTGCATTGGATGAACTTCGTGAGGTACTTCGGCATACTGTCGCCTTTCTCCATCTTTATATGTCTGAGTTTATCCTTGAGCACCAACTTCCTCCAGTCACTCTTGCTTTGGAATAAATCTGTAAATGATTTCCACATCAAGTATAGAGAATATTTTCCATGCATGCTAGATACAATGTGATCCTTCACGCCCTCCAATAGAATCCTTCGACATTTCGCCATCTTCTTTTGCCAAGCCTCAACTTGAGCAGCATCAGTAGGCTTTGGGATCTCAACATCTATGAACTCCTTCAGCCCGTTATCATCTAATACCGCCTCCATCCGGTCCTTCCATGAAACATAATTCGAACTACCCTCAAGGGCATATTCCAGTCGCAATCCGTTGAAAGACATTTCAACTCTGGCACCAAGAAAACTACTGCAAATTCGAATTCCACCAACTCAAAACTCAACCGCTTCCGATATGTGAGAACAGATTATTTCTAGCACAAAGATTGACTGTAGGGGCATTTACTGGATATATCACCTTTCAAAGAAAGGATGGATCCAGAGGCTACCTGGCCCGTTATAGACTTTGTCTACCGAAATAATTGTAATCACTGTAATAGATCTGATGATCAATTTCGCTCTGATACCAGGTAGAAATTTGAATAATAGCTGAATTATTCACTGAGATTATCCTGATTACACACTATTTAAGCTTCATTCATAATACATAACCTCTTCTACAATTGATCATCAATATGCGGAAATAGAAGCAGTCGCATGCGCACATAAAACACAGTAGTCAAACACACATAAACACAGTATGTAATGGGGAAAGCATACAGATGAAAACCCCCAACTATCTGTATATTATAATGATAGATAACATGTAAAAATCATAGTACAATACTCCTCACAAGTACTCAGTACTATCTCCAATAGTTACACACAAACTAGCTCAGATCTGAACAAGTCACAGGTTCAAATCTCCTCCACTGTTTGCCTGCCTCTACTGCGCAATCCAAGATGAGAATGAATGAGATCCAAGTTCGAATCCCCTTGGCTTGTACTACACAATCCTCATTGACAACCTCAATCAATGTGTGTGCAAATCTCATGCACAAGTATAGTCACAATTGATAGCCACACTCACCCTTTCACCCACCTCTAACACTGGTCTCCACTGAACTGTCCATGCATTGCAGTTAACTGATGTATTCTTTAGATGATTTATGAGTTAATAATTAGTGAATTAATTAATAATTAATTCACACCACTCATCAATAGTGTATTTTTCAGTTAGACTAAATACAACTAGTTTAACTAAGTTAAACCGAACACAACTCCACCAACTGTCTCATCAACTCCACCAAACTCTGCCACATGAGTTCTAACTGAAGTCAACCATGCAATAGCTCAAATAACCCTTAGGAAAAATGTATTTCCTTCTGTCAGTTGCATGTGCCACATCCAAGCATCAAACTGAAGTACTCCAAGAGGAAAAGATAATGTTTATAGTCTAAATATTATTAAGGGTTAATAATATTTGACTGTTCTATTTTTAGCTCGGCAATCTAAAAATAGAAACCGCCCAATGTCTAAAAATAGAGGTCCATCTATTTTTACCAACTCGACCAATCATCCATAAATAGAATCCTGCAACTCATAGACCATGATCCATATGTCTAAAAATAGATATAGTCTAAAAATAAACTTTGCGACAAAAATCACCTGTGTGGGCCCCACCTAGTTTAGGTGATCACTTTCCAACTAAGGTCAGGAAATATGTTTCAGGATGCCTCCTTCACTGTTTCTTGTTGCAATCTTCAACACAAAACTATCATTTCATGCATAAAATCTGACAATTGGGGGAGTGGTAATAAGAATTTTTTTTTAATAAAGTTTGATTTCAAAATGTAATTTAATGTTTCTAATATGTAATAAGTTATCTGTGTTCCTAAATTTGTAATTGAAGGTTTAAAAAACAGTGAAGGCTTCAAAGAAGCTACAAAGTTCCAAAAGTTACAAAAGTCTAAGGTTATAAAATGTCCAAGGTTACAAAGTTCAATAAATGCAAGTTATTCTTGGAAAATTACGTGGGGCCCATCCTCACTCAAAAGAAGTCACTTCATGTTTAAAAAAGGCCAAGAAGACAAAAATGAAACTCATTTGCACTCTTTTTCTTTTTTATCATCGAGCTCTCCTCTCATAGTGGCAAGAAAATCGATTTTTCACCTCTCATTGGAAAAAAAATGACCTGCCTATGCATACAGATACTATGTTGCGTATCTGAAGAGCTCACTGTGCATAGAAATACTGCGCTATGCATGGGCGCTGCGCACAGGGAGCCTTCACTACGCACGGGGCAGAGTTTTGTAGAAGTGGAGTTTGGCAACCAAAATTGATTGTTCAAAGCTTCACTTCAGGCATTACATCGTCCATCACTTTCCAAAGGTAATTTAAAGCCTTTCATACCCTCATTGGCACTGTTTGCCAAAACAATTTAATGAAAAAACTTTTCTCCTAGGGTTTTCTTTGAATTCATGGTTTTTCTTTCCAAATGATCAATTTATTTTCAAAACCCTAGTTTTCTTACCCTTACATCTTTATTTGCAGTTGGTATGTCACTTCCATACATTACATAGCAATTTTCAATAATTTCTATCATTTCCCCTATAGACCCTAGCTCGATTCTACCAATTTGGGTAGTTTTCCTAGCTAGGATTGTGTTGAATTTCCTAGCCCATTTCCCTCACTCATTTCACTCCATTTCACTCCCTAAATATCCCTAAGACCCCTTCCCATCCCCCTAAATTTTCCTACTCCCATCTCCCTTCCCTAACTCCTTCATTTTATCCCTTTACTCCTTTTCCATGTTTTTCCCTCCTATAATCTAGAGTTTCATCATGGAAGATGACTCGTCACCATCAGAGAAAAGGAAGTATAACAAAGGGGAAAAAACTAATATTTGAGTCATCCAACTGCAATGAAATCACTTCCTCTTCATTCATAAAAAAGTGCTTTGAAGATGTCAATTATTTGGGGTTTTGTCAAAGAGTGCAAGAAGTAGGTTATCATGAGCATATCATAGATATGTTTGGCACCACTTTGAAAGGAGAAAAGGCTACCATTGCAGGGATTGATTTCATATTTTTAGTGGATGTTGTATCTCATGCTACAGGAATACCAAACCATGGTGAGAATTGGTTCAAAGGCATGAACCTAGATCTTGAAGAATATAAAACCTACTTGAAATCATAGTACAAAGGAGCTCATTCACATGTTTTCACATTTATATATTTTCTGGAGAGATATTCACCATTAATGAAGGTTTTCATGAAATTGTTCACATGTGAGGGCATATTTTTAAGGATGTATCAACACCACATTAGATTTCTCATGCACTTCACAGCTATTAAGTCTCTCAATTTGTGCAATTTCTTATATAGGAGTGTGATTAAGATGTCTGAAAAGGTGCAGGTGAAATACATAGAGCATTATCCCTGCCTCTTTCTTCATATTTTGATAAAGGTCATGGTTCTCCATCAGCTAGTAGAAAAGAACATGACATGGGATTCCTTCATTGAGGAAGATTTACAAGTGCCCATCATTACTAGACCAGTCTAGTAGTAAACAATGTCACCTACCATGTAGAAGGTTGGTTCATCAAGCAAGGTGGAAACTCAATCACATAAAGAATTAGTGAGATAGAGACCTAGGCCTGAGATCACTCATACATATCGGAGAGGCAAAAGGCTTGTGTTTCTCCTCAAATTGAGGAAGGGGCTAAGCCTACACCAATAGAGAAGGAAAAATAATTACAGCATGAGAACAAAGAGATGATTATCAAAGACAAATATGATCAAATAAAATAGCTCCAAGACAACTTGGCAAGAGAAAATTTCATCATTTTATTCCTAGAGAAAGAAAACCATCAACTAAAGGAAAAACAATTGTCCTTGGAGAAAATTCAGTTTGAGGCAAGAAAGCATGATGTGAAAGGAAAACCGGTGGTTGTGATAGAATTTTTTACTCATCATGATGAGCATGAACAATAGGTAATAATAAATAGGACAAGGACCATGGGTCTCAAAAGAGCATTGCATAAAGAAAGAGAGAAAAACCCTACAGATGAAGAGCTAATTTTTGAAGACAAAATTTCCAAAGAGATCAATGAGAACAAGGAGTTTTGGCTTGAGAAAGTCAACATCCAATTGGATAAGCTCCTTGAAAAGGCCAACAGGGATAACAAGATTGATAAGCACATGGACGAGCATTACCATGCCAAAAATCATATTTGTAATGCAAAGGTCAAACAGTTACAAGCCAAACTAAAGGAAACCCTAATCAGCCATGAGGAGAAGGGTAAGTTGGATTTACTTGTTGATGCATCCATGATAGCATAATGCACCTCATTTGAAACCTCTGGACCAATTTTTAATAAATTTGGAGCAGTTTTTTCATTTTGGTGAAATTTGGTGCAATTTTGAAAATTCAGAAATTTTCACTAGGCTCAGAAGCTCAGCGAGCTCACATTGCGTTTCTTCCTCGGGCCTCCAAATGGAAAAAGGTTGAAATTTTTGGAAATATGAAGGCATCCTCTCAAAACCCATTTCCTCATTCTTCTTTTCTAGGGCTCATATTTTGAGAAAAATGAAGAAAAGGGGTCAAAAATCACCATTCTACCTCTCTTTTTTACTTTCGCTATGCACCTGGAGACACCTTGGGAAAATGGCCATATCTCAATATAAAATGGGTCATTTTACATGAAAAAATACTCAAAAATAATCTACATTCTCCCAAATTTCTATAACAGGCCTCATATTTGAATTTGGATTTCAGAAAGGCACCTACAAATGGCTTGCAACAGCTTGCTACACATAAGAAATTTCTGATAATTTTCTTGAAATTTTGACTGTCTAACTTTTTACAATTTTCAGTTTCACTTTTGTAAAAGTCAAAGGGTAACATTAAATGAATGTAAGGGGTTAAATTAAATTTTATATGGGTAAAATAGGGTTACTTAGGTGGCTTATCCTCCATTTAATGCTTTGAGGAAATGTCTCATGGTGGTTAGGAAAAGAAGGAATTGGTTGAGTAACCTCCCTTGTATGCAACAAATTTTGGATAGGTGCATGTATTTAGCTTTTATTGTTGGAAATTCGACCTCCAAAGGAGGATTTCGACCTCAGTCACTATATGAGGCAATTTTTGATCATTTTAAATTGGATGCTATGGAATTGAACCTTGGATACTAGTGTATTTTGTGAATTTGGTAGGAAGTAAAAGACAGAATTTGCAGCTATTGTAGTGGGATTCATGTGGCATGTGATTTAGCAGTGTTGTTCCTTCTGTGATCATATGTTTGAATGTATTGTACCTGTTAGCTCCCTATAATTTCAACATATTGGTAATACCAAAAATGCAGAGAGAACACTTGAACCACTTTGGTATTCTAGGATTTAGCCCTCTTGAATCCGGAGAGGGATCTCTCCAATAAGTGCAAAGTTTGATTTATCTTTAAGGATTTTCGATATGATATTAGGCCAGTTATTAAGAGAAAAGGTTTTTGTTTGTTTTTGGATGGTTGAGCATGATTTTTAGTTGAGTGGAAAGTCCTAAATGAAAGAGTTTCAAAGGTGTGAAGTTGCAAGCAATCAAAACAAGATTTGGCTGATAAGATAGATGTGACATTGGTTTTTAGTCCATTGGGCTATGGATTCATAAAAGGGTTTAATTGAACAAAAATTTCAAGATTGGTCCAAGGGGAAAGTCATCTATATCACAAGATATTTGAGATTAAATGATGGAATGGAAACAATAAAAGTGTTGAAGGGGTGGAAAGAGACAACAATTTCAACTAGGATTTTTTAGTCTGTCCAAACAAGAAAAGCCTTTTAATTAACTGTTTAAAACTGGCCAAAGGACAGGGCTAACCATAGAATTCTTTGGGAAAGTTCTTATTAAAGTTGACTCAATAGACAAACAATCCAGTAATCTACATAATTACTTTCAGAAAGGATGAAGAAAGATAAGAAAAACAAAGGGCAGCCTAAGATCAGTTAAGATACTTTTAAATCTAGACTGCTTTCAGCATACTCTTAGGGAAACTTTCACAACTACCTTTGGAGAAAGAAACTAGAAAACAAGGCACACCATCACTTTTCTAGTCTAAATTTACTAAGAAAATAATGAAAATAACATTCAAGAACAATGTTTAAAGTAAACAATAGGACGAGGGAATGCCAACATTCCTAACTGTTTGAACTGTATTGAATTATTCTTAAATACACGATTTAGAGGAAAAAATTGAGATAAAGCTTATCAGTCAAAGAAGGGTACTGTAAACAATAAATCCTAACTCTATGCTTGTTGTTCTTTATCAGAGAATAATGGACAAAATGTCATACATGAAAGGAAAACAATAACACAGAAAGAAGCACTTCACCAGTGATATAGACCAGGATCCCAAGAAACAACTTGTTTATTGATGTCAAACTAGTTACATTCTTCAAGTCCGATGTTTCAGTTCAGCAATCATCTTCACTTCTCAGCCTAACTTATTTGATCACAAACAGAGCTTCAAGAGCCTTTGAACACTATTTAAATGTAGAAAATTCGAGCACAAAGTGTATTTCAAAGTTCTGCAACCAACGTTTAGAATGAGCTCCTCAAGAAGATTTTATAGGAAAATGAGGAGGTCGAAGAAAGAAAATATCTACTAAGTTCAATTAATACAGTTAATGCTTCTCGGCCTTTGAGGGGCGCAATGGAGAATATTTCAGATATTTCTCTATATTAATTGGTTTACATTAAATTTTAAGCTTGCTAGGAAGATTTTGTTGACTTTAAGACTCTGTGTCATGATGTAATAACTTTGTTGATAGTTTTGCAATAAGTCTCTTTGGCTTGGAATAACTGTTCGGTTGTATTGAGGCAGATATGTTCTGTTCTGGTCATGGCTCGGCCTCTTTTGAATGCTTTGAGGCTACAGGTGGCTTCTGGTAGCTGAGAGGAATCAATTAGCCTCTGATGTGGCAGTGGAGGCTTTCTCGGTCTGGTAGATATTTTTTATTTTCTTTAAATACTGCTTGATTTTATTTCATTCTGTGTGTTAGGCATAATTAGGCATAAATCTTGTCCTCTGTTCTTTAATTATGTTTAATTTAGTTTATTAGGCTGTAATCCACCCCAAACTACATAATTAATGTTCAATTCTTCATCTCTGCTGTGGTTGGGTCTTCGACACTGATACTCTTGAATTCAATTAATCTTTATTGTGTCTTGTTGATGTGCAGGTGCGTGGAGGGTTTTTATGGCATTAGTGCTCATGATGCACTGATGAAATGTGGTATGGAACCCTGTAGAAGGATACTCTTTGATGAATGAAATTCTAGAGGATCATCATCCTCGGCTTTTATTTTTCCTTTAAAATAATTGGAAATCCTTTAAAACCTGCGTAAACAAAAAACATTAAGAAAATCCTGCATATTTTTTGGTTTAACTGCTTCAAAGGTTGCATGTTAGGTTGCAGCCATTGGATGAAATCATCCAACGGTGGATATTTTCTTGCGGGGGTCAGATAGGAGGCGGTTGAAGAAATGGTGGGAGATTAAGTCAGATCCGTTGATCTTGCAGAGACCAACAGTCTAGAGCGACCTGAGAAATATAATGTAGAAGGATGGATTTACAGTGAAATGAAAGAAATAAAAAGGAAAAAGGATGAAAAATCCCTTTGGCTGGGGTAATGGGTTAAAAGGAAATTCGTGGTTTCCCAGGTGTTTGCAGGCCATCAGATTAGATTGGTCAACAAAGATCGACGACCAAGATCACTTTAGGAAATCCCTTGGTGAATGGCGGAGGGTGATAAATGAAATGCTCAGATTAAATTCGAGCCATTGATCTGCAAAGATCAACGGTAAGGGATGAACGCGATGCGATGTAATAGAAATGGGGGAAGCGGTTTTGGGTGGAAAAACTGGTGGTATTGCACAGCAAGAAGGCAGATGGGTGGTTTTTATTTTTTGAATGTGATATGCATTTTAGCCCGATACGTGGCATTTCAAAACCACTTATATCGCGTAGCTCTCGGAGAATTAACCTTCATGCTAAAATCTACGTGATATGGAGCATCTACCGTTAGATCTAGGGTCTCGGATCTGACGGTCGAGGAGAGAGTGCGATATTGATAAGAAGCACGGGTAATAATAGGTGGGGTGGTTTTAATCGGGATCGTCCGATCATAGGGATGAACAGCGGAGATCAAATCTGGGATGGGTAGGACCCAAGAGAGTCGGGCCTACCGGGATTAATCTGGGCCATTGGATCTTTAATATGGATGGTCGAGATCAATATTTGGGGTTAATGAAATAATGTATAAGGCAGAGACTGGGTCAATATGGGCCATTGATCTACAGAGATCAATGGCTAAGATTTCCCCAAACAACATTATAAAGCGGGGTTCATGATTTTAACGAAGGTTGGGAGGTACAATCTGGACCGTTAGATCTTGACACGTGGATGGCCCGGATGTAATCGGCGGTTTGCGATCGACGGGGGCAAAACAGAATGGGTGCCGATGCGGTTAGCTATGGGCCATTGATTTGCGGATCAGATCGATGGTGGGAAATGAATCAGGAGGTTAAAAAGTGAAGGAATGGGGCTTTGGGAAGGAGTGATAAGGGTCGTCGAATCTGGATCTGGTGGGTAGATCCAACAGCTGAGGATCCATCGGGAGAGGCCAATCGAGAAGAGTGAAAAAAATAATAGAACGCGCCCAATAGAAATCTCTGATGTGAGATTGCGCAGACCGTTTGATCATTTCAGATCAATGGTGGAGATTATTTTAAATCATGAACCGATGGAACCCTTTGTAACATATGAAAATCAGAATTTTTTTAAAATACAAAGGATTTTTGTGTCGGGGAGGGATTATTTCTGAGGTTTGGCACCAAATTGCGGGGCCTTTGGATATATGGGAAGAAGCAAAGGGATCAGGGGTTATATGCATAAGAGGGCCAATCAGAATCGGGACGAAGAAGTGGGCCTTTCAAATGCGCCCGATCAAAAACTCCAATGCGAGACTGTATTGATCGTTGATTGGCCTTTAGATCAACAGTTGGTTTATGTTAAAAACAATGAACTGGCGGGTTTAACATAAACATAGGAAAAGTGGGTTTTGATGAATTTACAAAGGAAAAATAGGATCGGGAAGGTTTTATATAAACATTTAAGCGCCCGATTTCGGGCTCTTGGGTTATATGAATGAAAGCAGAGGTCAGGGGTTTATATATAAAAGGGCCAATCGGCATCGGGAGTTTTTACATAACAAAAGACTTGCGCTCATCAAAGTTTCCAATGCTATAAGCACTCAGGACTATTAGCACTTGGTCCCAGTGCCAGGTCGCATGGAGGGGAAGTTGTTTAGGGCTTAGCCCAAAGGGGCTTAGGCCCATAGTTAAAAAATCTTATTTTTTATGAATTTTTCAAGGTTTTTCAATGGATTTGGGGGTTTCGGTAAGGTTCAAAAAGGATTTTCAAACCTTATAAAAGGGCTTTTATGAATGGAAGAAGGGAATAAATGAAAAATAGAGGAATTTCATGGGAGTAAAGGGGATAAAAATGAAGGTTAATGATGAAGGGAAAAAGGAGTAAAATGAGGGAAAACTGGGGATTTTTGCAGCAGTCTTTTCTTCATGAAAAAAACAGAATTTCAGAGCTTAAAAGGGAAACAACAATGAAGATTAATCAAAGGACATGATGTCTTCATAAGACTTCAAGAGATAACAATTTTGCAATAAAACTTGTTTCTTGAAGGCTCCAAAAATGATTTATCCACCATTTGATATGAAAATTTTATTAGGTGGCTGACAGTGGCTCCACATGGGGATGGTGCCTTCTTGAAGACATCAAGAACTTCAGACTTGTATTCTCTGGGGGCCTGATCAATGCCTTATCCATTGGGCTACAACTTTCTTCACTTGGATTATCTTCTTTTGCTCTGAAAATGTTAGCAGCCATGGAAAAACAATGGATATCTATCCAACAAGATTTCTACCTACCCAATCCTACTGATCTAACATTTTTTCTTCTTTCAAAGTGCACTTGGATTGGCAAAATATCTAACAAACATTTTATTCCTTTGAAAGAAAAAAACTAATCTAAGTCTACTTCTTATTTCTCCATGAACTCAGATTAAACAGTTGAGTTCATATGCTTCTGTACCTAGCTACTAATATGTTAGGATTAAACAGTCTAACAGATTTTTATTCACTAATTTCTAAGATATAAATTCAAAAGCATACAAGTTAGGATTGAACAGTCTAACTTGTTGTTGATCTATGGCATAAAAAACAAGCTGCACATAGATATTATTTTACAGAAAATTAAATCAAAATGGAAGGCTTAAGATCTGAAAGTTCTAAGCAAGACCTCCTCTTTTCTTCAGCTCTGTTTTTTGAGTTTATTCGAGCTATTTTTCCTTGTTATCTGGTTCAGATTTTGAGCTTGTTTGAACCTTTAATTTCTATCCTAATATACCTAACTGATAAGCCAAGATTATGTTTTTTAGAAAATCGAATTCACTAACCTATCAATAGTAAATTTAAAACTAACTAGTCATGATTAGGTTGTATGACTAACTAGAAGTGTGTTTTTCAGGAGTGGCATTTGAGCTTGCACACTTTCAGAATTTATTTCTCTTTTTTGGTATGGGGATGTACCTTTATTGTTTTTACAATCTGCCCTCTTTTATTTCTTCTACTGTTTTTGTATTTTTGATTTTTCTAACTTTGAATGCAATGATGGATGAAATATTTATAATGAGAAAAAATATAAAAGGACTTCCACACATGATTGGATCAAGAGAAGTAATGTTTGAGCATCCTACCATTGACAGGACCCCCAAACAGTTCAGCTCCATTCAACTCCTGAAAAAAATAAGCATTGTTACCAGTAGTAGAATGAATGAGATAAGGGCCAAGCCATAATTTATCAAATTTCCCATGCTTGCCCTTGTCTTCTCTCCTTGAATCCCACTTTAACACTTTGTCCCCAACATGAAATTGCTGGCCTTTATTCTTCTGTCAAAAATATTTTTGATGCTCTCTTGCTTTTGTCATGCTTTGTTATAAACCTCCTCTCTAATTTGTTGAAGGTGAATGGTCTGATTTATTCTTCTGATCATGTCATTGTCTTCAGACTGCACTTCTTGAATCAACTTCATAACTGGTACACCAAGGCTAGTTGGAAAAATTGCATCTGTACCATACACAAGCTGGTAGGGTGACATTCCAATGGATTTCTTAAGTGTCAATCTGTCATCCCATAATGCATGAACTAGCTTTGTGTCCCAAGACTTCTTGTTGTCCTCCAACAACTTCTTGATTATGTTCACCAAACTCTTGTTTGAGCATTCCGCTAGCTCATTTCCTTGAGGGTAATAAGCAATAGAATGACCCAATGTTATCTGATATTTGTGACAGAATTCAACCATTTTCTTGGATCCAAATGCAGTTTCATTATCAGTGATGATCTTTCTAGGATAGCCAAATCTAGAGAGGATATGAGTCTCCATGAATTTTATGATGACAGAATCATTGGCTTGCCTAGAAGGGATGGCTTCTATCCATTTGGTGAAGTATTCTGTTGCAGTGAAAATCCATCTATGTTGGGTAGATGAGGGTGGATGGATTTCTCCTATGAAGTCAAGTCCCCACTGTTGAAAAGGGCCTCAACAGTGATTGGATGCAGAGGTAAGGGCAGCAACTTTCTTTTGCCTTCAAAAAATTGGCATTTATGACAGGTAATGATCATCTTGTGTACATATAGAAAGAGGGTGGGCCAATAGTAACCATCTCTAAGGATTTTGTTGGCTGTTGTCTTCCAGTAGATGTGGCCTCCACATTCTCCTTCATGGAACTCGTGCTTAACCTTCTCTGCATCATACTCAGGAAAACATTTAAGCAATATCCCACTTGCATTTTTCCAATAAAGACATGTATCTATAATGCAGTAGTTTACAAATTTTAACTTTAAAAACCTTGCCTTTGTTTTTGATAAACTAGGAGGTGTATTCAAATTAAGAAAAACATATAGAATATCCACATACCAAGAGGAATTCATAAAATTGTCTTCAACAATGGGAGTTGAGAGTTCCTCTTGTTCATCTAAATCTTCAATCATATTAATATCAAGAACTTCAAAATTGGATTCAACCATTAATCTAGCTAGACCTTGGCCTTTAATGAGTTTAGTGGGCTTGATTTCTAGATCATATTCAAGTATCACAACTATCCACTTACCTCTCTTACCATCTGGGTCCTGAGTTAGAGTGTATTTCACAACTGAATTTGGGACAAAGGCAATGATGTGTGAGTGAAAAATGTACACTCTGAAGTCTTTTAAAGCTTTGACCAAAGCAAAAGCTTGCTTTTCCATAATGTTTTACATCAGAAGAGCATCTCTCAATGCCTTGCTAAAGAATGCAATAGGTCGCTCTTGTCCTTGTGGATTTTTCTGCAAAAGGACAACAACTATTGTGTTTTGATGCAAATGAAAAAATATAAAAATATTTTTAAAAATCAGGAGTTATCAAGACTGGTGTTTTGGTTTATGCTTGTTTCACGAACTCAAAGGACTTCTTTGCTTCCAAGGTCCATTTAACTCCTTGCTCCTTCTTTATCATGTTTGTGATGTTCCTAAGGAGTTCAGCCAAGTTGGGTATGAAAGTTCTCAAGAAATTAATCTTTTCAATGAAAGATTGGAGTTCCTTGATGTTTCGAGGATGAGAGATTTGCAATATAGCCTCAATCCTCTTTGGATCTATCTTTATTCCCTCTTCTGAAATGATATGCCCAAGAAGTTTACCTTCTTGGAGACCAAATAGTGTTTTCTTAGGGTTTAAAGATATCCCAAACTTTTTGCACCTCTCGAAGACTTTTCTTAAATGTTCTAAGTGCTCTTCATCTGTATTTGAAAAAATAGTGACATCATCTAGGTAAATAATGATGAAGTAGCCCAATTCCTCCGAGAAATCAATGTCCATGGCTCTTTGGAATGTTGCACCAACATTCATTAGACCAAAGGGCATTTTCACATACATGAAAGTGCCCCAAGGTTTAGTAAACGTTGTCTTTAATTGATCATCAGGATGTACTAAAATCTGATCGTACCCTGAGTAGCCATCAAGCAAAGAAATTCTTTTTGAACCAACTACCCTTTGTAAAATATGATCCATCTTGGGTAAAGGGTAGTTTTCCTTCAATGAAGCTTTTTTTAAGTCTCTAAAGTCTATACAAAGCCTAATCTCTCATGTTTTCTTCCTAACTAACACCAGATTAGACACCCACTCAGAATATCTAATAGGGACAATAATAATAGTTTCATACATTTTCTTGATTTCCTTCTCAACCAAAGGTAACTAAACATGGTTTATTCTGTGCAACTTTTTTTAAAATTGCTTTTGGTTTTCCTTGAGAGGGATCTTATGCTGAATTATTTCAGTGTCATAGGATTTCAGATCCTCATAACTCCACGCAAAAACATTATAAAATTATTTAAAAAACTCTATGTATTTGAGTTTAATGTGAGCTGGTAAAGTTTTAGACAGTTTGATCATCATTGGTTTCAGTTCACTGCCTAAACTTCACTATTCGACTTCAGTTTCTACAAGCTCCAATTTTGGCTTCTTGGCCACATCATTGAAATCAAACAACTCTTCTAAAGGGGCCAGCCCCTTTGGCAAACTTTGATTGTTGGACTACAGAGTTTCTAAGTCCTCTATTTCTAACTCTGCAATCATTTCTGTTGTGTTTTCAAGTTTGCTAGCTAACAGGTTTACATCAGTGATCTCTGGAGACTCGTTTTCTTACCAAGAAAATTTTCTTCACTAGGGCAGTTTGTCTCATAGTCTGAATCCGAACTGGGTAGTTCGAATTTGTTTCTGAACTGCATGAAGTATTCTATTTATTTGTCTCCATCAAACACTTGCCAATACTTCTCGTTATCAGGGACGACTGGTCTAAATTTAATCTGAGTTGTACATTGTTTGGTTTCACATGGCATTAAGCACATTCTAGCAGCAAAAGCTAAGATGTGGGCCATGATATTCCTTTTTATTGGGACAAAAATCAATTGGTATTCCTCAAACATTTTCAATAATCCACGACATCGTTTTGATAGGCTCTAAGTCTGGGGTGATTAGCGCTACATTCCCCGTTTACTTGCCTAATGATTAACTCTGAATCCCCATGCACTTTAATTCTCTTGGCTCCTAATTTCTTCAACAAATGTAAGCCTAAAAGAAGGGATTCATACTCCACTATGTTATTCAAACACTGAAATTTTAGTCTGTAGGAATGGCCTTCCGTGTGGTTTTTCTCAGTGTTACATATCCAAAAACCTGCACCAGCATTGCTCCTAGTGCAGGACCCACCAAAGTTCATACTCCACAGAGGACTAGTTTTAGATTCTACAGTTTGACTATCATCCTCTTCAACTAACGTGATTTGGGCTTGTTCTTGAAGGTTAGCACTTTGTTGGATTTGTTTTAACTCCTCATGTTTTTCATTGCGTTGAGGAATTCTTTTTTGACTATCAAGGTTTAAAAGCAAAGGACACATGACTTGTAGCTCAAGACCTGTGTGTTGTTTGTTGTAGTTTATGGTTTCTGCAAACTGTTTTGACACTTCTGTGGTGTCTACCTTCTCCTCTCTATCAACCATTAATTCAGTTAAATTGACTTGTTCACTGAATGCTTCATCGTTAAACAGGATAAAAGAGTCAAGGCCTATGTTTACAGAATAAAGGGGGGAGTTTTGCGGTCTGTCTTGGCTAGTAACCATGTACTGCATATGGGATTCCCTGTAAAGTCTTCTTGTCTGATTGAAAACAAGGATGGTCACATATGTCATGTCCATCTGCATAATTCCTTGTAACTTAGCTCCCCAAGACCTAGATAACAACATACCATACTTTGGGGGCACATCAGCCACAACAATATCCATGACCAAACACTTGGTTGGAATTTATGCTAAGTTAACACAGAGGTCTTTGATTAATCCTAAACATTTCACTCTGCTTGAGTCAAAGGAGTAAATATCCTTGTAAGGTCTGGTGATTTAAAGGCCTAGGCTCTCCATTACATCTTTGGGAATTAAATTGTGAGAGGCCCCTGAATCATGCATATCGTTGTGAAAAATCTTGTCATGAACATTTAAACTAACACAAAAAGGAGGAACAGGTCCCTCTTGATATCTACCTTCAATATTAGGACCAAAAATAAGCTTTGGTTGGTCATCGTTAAGATTGACAGTATCATTATTCTCTTCTATGTTAAAAGCCTTCAAAATTTGAGATCTATATACATTCTAGGTAGCTAATTCAGTAAGGGGAACATAGATTTTAATTATGGAAATTTCCTGCTCCAAACTAAAAGGAATCTGATTCTTTGAAGTGCTTGTTTCAGCCTTATTAACTGCCACTCTATCAGCAAAATTTGTTTGCTAATTTCCTCTATTTACATTTGTTAAACTTTTTTTAATAGGAGTACTAGCTGGGGTGCTAACACTACTAAGGTCTGCACTCTGTTTTGCATTGTTTTGAGTGCCTTTCTCTTTACCTTTATCAGAATTTCCAGCCACTATTTTGTCTTTTTGTTTTACAATTTTGGGTTTATTTACAGTGTTGTTTTGTATAGATTTATCAGAGGTTTTAGTTTTGGGATTTTCTTGACTACTTTTACTCCTAATGTCACATTCCTTTTGAGACTCTATGATAAAATTTTCCATTTCTTGATAATAACTTTCATCCTCATCTCTTTTGTCATCATAGGGTGTGTATAGACCTTGTTTTCTATCATAATGAACTTAAAAGTCATCATTGTCTACTCCCAGCATGTTAATATCATCCTGATCTATTTGTTCTAATGTTTCTTCAACCTCACTTACATAGTTTTGATGAAAAGGAGTGATATGTTGATCATCCTCCCTTGCTCTATTTTGAGGCTGGTTTCTCTTAAAATTCTGATTTTGGTTCTAATTTTTGTTTTGAGGAGCTGTTTGGTTTTGACTAGCTTGAGCTCTCTCAAGAATGCTCATATTTTTCATCATCTCCTCCATCATTCACTCCATCTTTGAGCTAGATGTGGAAGGTGTAGATTCCTCTCTAAATGACACTCTCTTCTCATTCTTCATTTTTTCTCTTTTCTCCATTAAGTTAACTTCCACTGCAAGAGCTCCTTTTTTCATATCTTCAAGGGTTAAAGGATCTCTGTCTCTCAGATGATAGGCCATTTCAAGATCAAATCCTTTAGGAAACTTGTTTAATGTTGAGCCTTGTGGAGGTTTCAAATCTGGGGGAAGGGCATTATAAACACTGTTAAACCTAGTGCAGTAGACTTGTACACTTTCCCTGGTGTTTCTGTGGAGGTTATTATAATCATAAAGTAGTTGAAGAGGGTTTTTCATCACTTCCCATTTGTTTAATATTGATTGATGGAAGGCTTGGAGATAATTTATTCTGTGAGGGGTTAAGCCTTTGAACCATTCTCTTACTTCTCCCTCTAAACTTTGAGAAAATAGTCTAAGTTTTACAGATTCATCATCAATTTCATTTCTATCAAATTAGTCATTCATCTTATCCACATGTTGTGAAGCAGTAGTAGCGTTACTGGCATCATACAATGGTATTTTGGACTGATAGTCCCGTGGAAGATTGACTAATGGTAAAGGAAGGACCAACATGGCATACTATGCTGCCATGATAGGAGGTGGAGGTGGATTTACAAGAGTTGGATTAACAAGAGGAAAAATGGCTTGGAGTGGAGTGGTTTGGACAGTGGATGTATGAAGAATAGATGTGGATGGACCAGGAATAGATTGTTGAGCTAATCTTGGATGAGAAACACCTAAATTGTGAAGGAAATATAAATCAGGTGGTGTTGTTTCTCTACTACCAGGATGTTCACTTTGTTCTGGGGATGAAGTGAAGACTCTGAATCTAGCTGATCTAAATCATCAAGTGACCTAGTTCTGAATGGATTTCTTAAGTCAACTTGTGATTGTTGTAGAGCTCCAAGGTTATCAGGAACAGAATTAGCTCTAAAGGGTGATCTGAAAACAATTGAATATTTAATCTTAGGAGACTTCCTAAGGATTCTTTTAGGGTTATCAACTATCTCAGGTGGGTTTGGGTCAAGGTAGGCTCTAGTATGAATCTTTCTAGGAGCCACTATGCTGTGTTTTTCAGGCCCAACTAAATAAGAAAAGTTCAACCAAATATGACAGTATTTAAGAGGTTAATTGATCTTTAAAGCAATAAAACTTTAATCCTAAAGCCTTATAACTAAGTTTATATGATGTTATGATAATAAGGGGTCTTCCTAGTGGAGTCTTAAGGTCTGTTTAGGATTGTGGAGTCACCAGGTGGATTTTTTAGCTCTTTTGGAGGTAAAAGGTTTTATGGTCCACCACCATGTTTATTGAATACCAATATGAAATATTTTTGGGTTTTTCTGAGTTTGTTTTAGTCATATGGGTTCTAAGAGTGTCCTAAATCTATTTCAAAACTTAGCTACGGTTATGAGACAAATACAATCTACTCTTATGGCTAAGTTAGTTGGTCCTTCAAGGTTTGATAAGTTCTTAAGAGAAACCTAGGGTTTCCTTAGTTTGTCACTGATTCAAACAAGTTATATCATGATTACCATTAGTTTGGTAGTGCTTGAAGAGGGATGCTTTTACTCACTGCACAATGTTTCTTGAATCAAAGGTTTTCCTGAGTCTTAAGATGTACTTATACTGTCATTAACTCAGAATCTCCCCAATGGAGTCGCCATAAATGTCAGCTCCCTGTAATTTTAGCAAATTGGTAAGACCAAATATGCAGAGAGAACACTTGAACCACTTTTGGATTCTAGGATCTAGCCCTCCTAAATCTGGAGAGGGATCTCTCCAATAAGTGCAAAGATTGATTTATCTTTAAGGCTTTTGGATATGATATTATGCTAGTTATTAAGAGCAAGGGTTTTTGTTTGTTTTTGGATGGTTGAGCATGATTTTTAGTTGAGTGTAAAGTCCTAAATGAAAGAGTTTCAAAGGTGTGAAGTTGCAAGCAATAAGAACAAGATTTGGCTGATAAGATAGATATGACATTGGTTTTTAGTCCATTGGGCTATGGAGTCATAAAAGGGTTTAATTGAGCAACAATTTCAAGAGTGGTCCAAGGGGAAAGTCATCTATATCACAAGATATTTGAGATTAAATGATGGAATGGAAACAATAAAATGTTTAAGGGGTGGAAATAGACAACAATTTCAACTAGGATTTGTCGGTCTGTCCAAACAAGAAAAGCCTTTTAAGTAACTATTTAAAACTCGCCAAAGGACAAGGCTAACCATAGACTTCTTTGGGAAATTTCTTATTAAAGCCGACTCAATAGACAAACAATCCAGTAATCTGCATAATTAATTTCAGAAAGGATGAAAATAGATAAGAAAAACAAAGGGAAGCCTAAGATCAGTTAAGATAATTTTAAATCTAGACTGCTTTCAGCATACTCTTAGGGAAACTTTCAGAACTACCTTTGGAGAAAGAAACTAGAAAACAGGGCACACCATCACTTTTCCAGTCTAACTTTATTAAGAAAATAATGAAAATAACATTCAAGAACAATGTTTAAAGTAAATAGTAGGATGAGGGAATGCCAGCATTCCTAACTGTTTGAACTGTATTGAATTATTCTTAAATACACGATTTAGAGGAAAAAA
Organism: Pinus albicaulis; assembly: GCA_034641835.2. NCBI lineage: Eukaryota > Viridiplantae > Streptophyta > Pinopsida > Pinales > Pinaceae > Pinus > Pinus albicaulis. The sequence goes on along the minus strand of CM076572.1, from coordinate 519,709,629 downwards.
TTGAGATAAAGCTTATCAGTCAGAGAAGGGTACTGTAAACAGTAAATCCTAACTCTATGCTTGTTTTTCTTTATCAGAGAATAATGGACAAAATGGCATACATGAAAGGAAAGAAATAACACAGAAAGAAGCACTTCACCAGTGATATAGACCAGGATCCCAAGAATCAGCTTGTTTATTGATGTCAAACCAGTTACATTCTTCAAGTCCGATGTTTCAGTTCAGCAATCATCTTCACTTCTCAGCCTAACTTATTTGATCACAAACAGAGCTTCAAGAGCCTTTGAACACTATTTACATGTAGAAAATTTGAGCACAAGTGTATTTCAAATTTCTGCAACCAACGTTTAGAATGAGCTCCTTAAGAAGATTTTATAGGAAAATGAGGAGGTCGAAGAGAGAAAAGATCTTATAAGTTCAATTAATACAGTTAATGCTTCTCAGCCTTTGAGAGGCTGAATGGAGAAGATTTCAGATATTTATTTGTATTAAATTGTTTACAATAAATTTTAAGCTTGCTGGGAAGCTTTTGTTGACTCTAAGACTCTGTGTCATGATCTAATAACTCTGCTGATATTTTTGCAATAAGTCTCTTTGGCTTGGAATAACTGTTCGGTTGTATTGAGGCAGATATGCTCTATTATGGTCATGAATCGGCCTCTTTTGAATGCTTTGAGGCTACATGTGGCTTCTGGTAGCTGAGAGGAATCAATTAGCCTCTGATGTGGCAGTGGAGGCTTTTTCGGTCTGGTAGATATTTTTGATTTTCTTTAAATACTGCTTGATTTGATTTGATTTTGTGTGTTAGGCATAATTAGGTCTAAATCTTGTCCTATTTTCTTTAACTGTGTTTAATTTAGTGGATTAGGCTGTAATCCACCCCAAATTGCATAATTAATGTTCAATTCTTCATCTCTGTTGTGGTTGGGTCTTCGACACTGATACTCTTTAATTCAATTAATCTTTGCCATGTCTTGTTGATGTGCAGGTGCGCAGAGGATTTTTATGGCATCAGTGCTCATGATGCACTGATGAAATGTGGTATGGAACCTTGTAGAAGGATACTCTTTGATGAATGAAATCCTGGAGGATCGTCATCCTCGGCTTTTATTTTTCCTTTAAAATAATTGGAAATCCTTTAAAACCTACATAAACAAAAAACATTAAGAAAATCCTGCATATTTTTTGATTTAACTGCTTCAGAGGTTGCGTGTTAGGTTGCAGCCGTTGGATGAAAGCATCCAACAGTGGATATTTTCTTGCGGGTGTTAGATAGGAGGCGGTTGAAGAAATGGTGGGAGATTAAGTGAGATCCGTCGATCTTGCAGAGACTAATGGTCGAGAGCAACCTAGGAAATATAACGTAGAAGGATCACTTTTTAGTGAAACGAAAGAAATACAAAAGGAAAAAGGGTGAAAAATCCCTTTGGCGAGGGTAATGGATTAAAAGGAAATTCAAGGTTTCTCGGGTGTTTGCAGGCCGCTGGATTAGATCGGTCAAAAAAGATCGACGACCGAGATTGATTTAGGAAATCCCTTGGTGAATGGTGAAGGGCGATAAATGATATGCTTAGATTAAAAGTAGGCCGTTGATCTGCAGATATCAATGGCAGGGGATGAACGCGATGCGATGTAATAGAAATGGGGGAAGCAGTTTTGGGTGGAAAAACTGGTAGTATCGCGCAGCAAGAAGGCAGATGGGTGGTTTTGCATTTTTGAACGCGATATGCGTTTTAGACCGACACGTGGCATTTAAAAACCACTTATATCACATAGCTCTTGGATACTTAACCTTCGTGCTAAAATCTACGTGATATGGAGCGTCTACCGTTAGATCTGGGGACTCATATTTGATGGTCGAGGAGACAGCGCGATATTGATAAGAAGCGCGGGTAATAACACGTGGGGTGGTTTTAATAGAGACCGTCTGATCATAGGGATGAACGGCAGAGATAAAATCTGTGACGGGTAGGACCCAAGAGAGTCGGGCCAACCGAGATGAATTTGGGCCATTGGATCTTTAATATGGACGGTTGAGATCAATATTTGGGGTTAATGAAATAATGTATAAAGCAGAGATTTGGTCAATATGGTCCGTTGATCTACAGAGATCAACGACTAAGATTTCCCCAAACAACATTACAGAGCGGGGTTCATGATTTCAACGAAGGTTGGGAGGTACAATCTGGACCGTCGGATCTTGACACGTGGATGGCCTGGATGTAATCGAAGGTTTGCGATCGGTGGGGGGAAACCAGAATGGGTGCTGATGCGATTAGCTATGGGCCATCGATCTGCGGGTTAGATCGACGGTGGGAAATGAATTGGGAGGTTAAAAAGTGGAGGAATGGGGCTATGGGAAGGAGTGATAAGGGTCGTTCGATCTGGATCTGGCAGGTAGATCCAACAGTTGAGGATCCATCGGGAGAGGCCAATCGGTAAGAGTGAAAAAAAAATAGAACGCACCTAATAGAAATCTCCGATGTGAGATTGTGCACACTGTTTGATCATTTCAGATCAACAGTGGAGATTGTTTTAAATCATGAACTGACGGAACCCTTTGTAACATATGAAAATCAGAATTTTTGTAAAATACAAAGGATTTTTGTGTCGGGGAGGGATTATTTCTGAGGTTTGGCACTCGAATGCGGGGCCTTTGGATATATGGGAAGAAGCAGAGGGATCGGGGGTTATATGCATAAGAGGGCCAGTTGGAATCGTGATGAAGGAGTGGGCTTTTCAAATGCGCTCGATCCAAAACTCCGATGCGAGACTGTATTGATCGTTGATCGGCCTTTAGATCAACGGTTGGTTTATGCTAAAAACAATGAACTAGCGAGTTTAACATAAACATAGGAAAAGTGGGTTTTGATGAATTTAAAAAGGAAAAATAGGATTGGGAAGGTTTTATATAAAAATTTAAGTGCCCGATTGCGGGCTCTTGGGTTATATGAAGGAAAGCGGAGGTTGGGGGTTTATATAGAAAAGGGCCAATCGACATCGGGATTTTTTACGTAACAAAATACTTGCGCTCATCCAAGTTTCCGATGTGATAAGCGCTCGGGACTATTAGTGCTTGGTCCCAGTGCCAGGTCACATGGAGGGGAAGTGATTTAGGGCTTAGCCCAAAGGGGCTTAGGCCCATAGTTAAAAAAAACTTATTTTTATGAATTTTTCAAGGTTTTTCAATGAATTTGGGGGTTTCAGTAAGGTTAAAAAAGGATTTTCAAACATTATAAAAGGGGTTCTATGAAGGGAAGAAGGGAATAAATGAAAAATAGAGGAATTTCATGCGAGTAAAGGGGATAAAAATGAAGGTTAATGATGAAGGGAAAAAGGAGTAAAATGAGGGAGAAATGGGGATTTTTGCAGCAGTCTTTTCTTCATGAAAACAACAGAATTTCAGAGCTTAAAAGGGAGACAGCAGTGAAGATTAATCAAAGGACATGATGTCTGCATAAGACTTCAAGAGATAACAATTTTTGCAATAAAATTTTTTTCTTGAAGGCTCCAAAAATGATTTAGCCACCATTTGATATGACAAATTTTATAGGTGGCTAACAGTACCTTCCATTTCCATTTCCATTCTATATGGGTTTTTTTTCTAAGTTGATAAATATAATTCATTGATTTAATGTTGTGTTTTGGAGAAGCTCTCACTTTTTTGTTCATTTTCTTCTAATATAAATGAATTCATGAGATTCGTGTTCATTTGAAACCCTATAAATCTACCCTACACACAAATATACCTATAAAGTGATAAAGTATATGCCTACCTTGCCCCATTACATCTTTGTAAATCTGATTTTCAAATCCCAGACCTAGTCCTCCTAGACCTAGACCACCATCCAATAGAAAACCATCAAAATCAACCAAACCCTGATCTAAACATGTTTAGCCTAATATCCTTTGCACTCCAGTCAATACTTGGTTGTGATCTCATTGAGAGAGCCCTCTCAGCCTAGTAGGGCTAGCTACTAGTTCAAAGTGGTCTGTGGTTACCTTTGTTAGTCTCCTTCTCAACCTTCAAAGAACTGGTGGAGTGCTAACATTCTGGCGTCGTTGCCGGGGAGTGAGGTGATAGATCTTCCCTAGAAAATAACGACAGGGATAAGATCTGATTTTTGACTGTGAAAAATGATTAGGAACAAGAAGGCTATGCATACTTCACCTAGCGACTCTAGTGTTGTAGAATCAAAAGGTTCAGAATCTACATGGAGACTCCACTTTTCAAGAACCAGTAGTCTAAAGAACTTCTTTGTGACTTCATTATTGTCAAAATGGATTCAACTGCTCGAAGGTATGCTCCTATGAATCAAGCTCATATTCTTGGTTTTATGAATTGTATTCCTTGTATAGATTGGAAAATAGGATTGCCAAAGTTTAAAGTTCAGGACAGAGAAGATGCTAGTTTGCATTTGGTCAAATTTAATTTTCATATTCACAGACAAAAGATTGAGTTTCTTGAAGATTGTATGATGAAAATGTTCATGGCTACCCTGGAGGAAAAAGAAAGATCATGGTATGAGAATCTACCATTTTTCTATTTTATACTTTCTAAATGACTTTCATTCAATTTCCTTTCAACATTATCAAAGCTCTAATTCTTCCTTGTCGATGATTGATATTTTTTGTGAGATTTCTGAAAATTTCATTGATTTTATTGAAAATTTGTATGGAGACGAAGAGTTTCTAGATGATGAGATCATTGAATCCATTTATGATTTTTCTTCCAAGAATAATCAATAGCTTCATTCTTGGATGAAAAATATCGGGACCAAGAAATAGAAATTCCTATTCCTGGTCTTGAAAATGAAAATCATTAAGCCAATGTTAACTGCTATAAAACTCAAGTTTCTCCTCTATCTGAAGATGAAATAGATAAACTCCTGAAAATTCATGTTACATTCCAAGATAATGCAGGTTTTTAGTGTTCACATAGTCAATAATGTGTTAGTGAAATTTCTTCCATTATTGAAAATGAAAATCTAAGTTTAAATGAAAACAATCATGAGACTGATGAAACTATACAAGAAGTTGTTGTGAATAAATCAATTTGTGATGATGATTTCCTACAAGGAGATCAACTAACAAACATTGTTGTCTTTCATGAAGAGGATAAGACTGTCATTTTTAAAAATCTTGAAGAATTTTTTCTATTCAAGGATGATTTAGACTATGAATTTGAGGATTATGAGTCTAAGATAGACAATGTGGAAGAGATATAGTCAGATCTTCCCATGCTTGAGGAATTTACAACCAACATGTTGTGGTTCCTGTGATTTGGCAGATTTGGCAATACCAAATGACAAGACAACATCAAACCACTTCAAGATTTCAGGATCTAGCCCTCCTAGATCCAGAGAGGGAACTCTTTATAAATGCAAAGAATGATATATCTTTAAGGTTAGTTTATGGTATTAGGCTAGGTATGAAGCACAGGGGTTTTGGTTTGTTTTTTTGGTTGGAGATAATTAACTGAGAAGGTTATGTAAAGTGAAGAAGGAAATAAATAGAAGAATGTTTCAGCATGGGAAGATGGGTCAAGAGAAGTGCCAATCCATTGGGCTATGGAGTCATAAAAGCGTTTACTTGCATAAAAACTATCCAAGGGTTTCCATAGGGAAAGTCATATATACCAAAGGATCTTTTTAGATATATAGTGAGATGGAACATTAAAAAGTGGGGTGAAAGAAAGAAACCAAAGTGCAGCCTAAGATCAGGTAAGGAATTTTAACCTATCCTGTTTTTGACATACTTCAAAGGAAACTCTCAATAAGGACACAAAGGGTAGCTTAAGATCAAGGAAGTACTTTTAACCTAACCTGCTTTCAGCATAATCTTAAGGAAAACAATCTAGCAGTCCTCATAACTGCTTTCAGAAAGTAGAAAACATTTAAGATTAAATACAGAGAAAGGCCTAAGATCAGAGAAATACTTTTAACCTTCATTGCTTTTGACACCAACTCACAAGGAAACTTTCAAGACAAACTGTTGGAGAAGAAACTAGAGGAAAAATCTAACCATATACTTCCCTAGTTCAATATTTACTTAGCATGAAATGAAAATATCTTTCAAGGACAATACTTCAAGTTGTACTCAGCAAGACATGGGCTTACCAACATTCCTTGACTGGTTATACTCTATGGAATTATTTTTAAATACACAATCAGAGGAAAACATAGAGATAAATATTTATAGTGATATTTAGGGTACTTCCAACAGTATGTCCTAATCTATGATTGTTGTTCTTTATCAAAGAATGATGGAAAGTATGAAAAACATGAAAGGAGACAATTACAGTAAGGAAAACATCACCAATAATATAGACCAGGATCCTGTGGATCTTCTTGTTCAATTGATGTGCAAAACTAGTCACATACTTTGAGTCCAATGGCTCTTTACAGTCCAAACTTATCTTCCCAGCCTACTATATTACAAACTACTCAGCTACTTCCCCTCAATAATAGTTCAAATAGTTAATAAAATCCCAACAACCAACCATGAATATTCAATGAATACTTATAGGTGAATGAGGAGATGGAGTAGTAGATATGAACTTAAATGATTCATTAAGACAGAGGGGAGGAAGTATTCGAATGCCCAATCTGCTTAATGGCTTTGCATTAACATGTTGGTACCCTTTAGGCTGGTTTAGAAGTCTTTTTCAGGTTGATAATAACTTCAGGTATGTCCTCTGAAGTACTCTGGCTGCTGGTACTCTGTTTTGTCTTCTAAGATAAGTAAGGTGGATAGTTTGGCTTGCAGGTCTTCCATACTTCATAATCAATGCACTGACAGTTCTAGGAGCTTTCTGCCGGAATAATAACTGTTAAGGGCTCGATGAGGCATAGAGAATGCTGTGGGAATTTTTCCTTCCTAGGAAAAAGAACATTATACTAATATGAAAGCATTGATATGGCTTGATGTGTGCTTTAGGATTCATTAAGTCTCCTTGACCATTTTCGGGTCTTCATCTATGTCCTTTATCCTTTTAAACATTGGATTATAAGCATTAATTCTTCAACATTAGGAATTAATCCTTTAATTCTTCTTTTGATACTCTTTGCTGCTTCTTTTGACCTGTGTTTGTGAGTATATAGGCTACAGAGGCGCTGGAGGGTTTATGTCAGGGTTTAACAACCCAACCTTCAATAAAACATGTTTAAAACCTTCTCAGGGATGTCTTCCTTTGCTATATTTGGCTCTAGGGCTGGCTTTCTGTGTTATATATCACCCTGACCGTGACTATGGAGACAGAATGAATTCACCACCTATAAACCCTACAAAACACAATAAACACATTACAAAAAACCTGAGGGAGTGAGGATGGCTACTTCAGAGGCTCGTGAGGATGGAGGCGCAGTGAGGAGAAGAGTGGATGCAGTTGAAAAATGGATGAAAAACCCTGGCGAAGCAGCTAACCAGGTGTTTTGGAGGTCTGGGCACGAGGGTAAACATGGACTGTTAGATCAAGATGATCTACGACTGTGATCGCTCGATGGAATCATTGGGGGAACAGGCGAATGGTTGATGAACGAAGTTGCGTTATAATGTGGACCGTTAGATCTTAGAGATCAACGGTTGTGATTAACAGTGAGATTGACATTGCGGGGGAGTAGGCAGTAAAGCAGAAAACTGACAGCGGTTTTCGCATTATGTTTGGGTGGTATGCGGTTTTGTAAAAAAAAACGCGATTCGATACATCGGCTGGCACCTGTCCTTTTAAAAACTACTAGTTTCACAAAAAAAATTGGAGTTAATTCTTGGGCGCAAAAGTTTTGTGAAACACATCATTTTCCATCGGATCAGAGGCTCTAGATCCGACGGTGTAGATTTCACGCAATAGGAAAGTTGCACAGATGGGGTTTTGGAGGGACCGACCTTCGTTTGTCGTGTAGCGGAAACATTAAGTGACGGGGTGAAATTTTAAGCGAAAAACTGATTTCATCAGGTTAAGTCCCAACCGTCAGATATTTTGAAAGGATGGTTAGGATTGAAGGATGGAGTAGAAGTATTTTAAAAGAGGGAAGAGATGTTATATGGATGGGCGGGATAGAAGAAAAGGCCTGATGGCCGTTGATCTGCAGAGATCAACGGTCCACATCCATTTCAAAACATAACGTCAGTTTTATGAAAAACAAAGGAAAATAAGGTCTTGGAAGTGGTTTTAAGCTCTTTAGCACCCGATTGCGGGGCTTTGGGTCATGTGAAGGTAGGGTGCTAAAGGAAATAAGCCCTCAGGGGCTTAAGACCTTTATGTGCAGAAAAGGGTTTTTAAGCCAAAAAACAATGATTTTTAAGCCAAACTGGGGGTTCCGATAGGAAAAAGAAGGGATTTTTAAACCAAACAAAGGGAAATATAAGGTTTAAAAGGGTTTTTAGGAAGATTTAGAGGTCAAATGAAGGGGTTTTGAGGGATTTCATGAAGGAAATAAGGATGAAAAATGGGGGACTTTGTGGGGGTGAAATGGAGAAAATGGAGGCATTTTTTAGAACAACTTCTTTCACAAACAGCAGGGTTCATCAATGGAAACAACAGTGAAGATTCTTTGAATGATAGAAGACACATGGAGGCTTTAAGAATGATAGATTTACAAAGGAAATGTTTCTATTGAAGACTTAGAAACATATTTAGCCACCTGTTTTCTTTGACTAAATATTATAGGTGGCTAACAGTGGCTCCACATGGGGATGGCATCTTCTTGAAGGTGCAAATAATCTCAGATATAATCTTTGGAAGTAGGCCAGATGCCTGGTACTTGACCATATTTTCTTCTTTGATCAACTGCTGCATACATGATGTGCATTATATCAACAGAAACATTTTCCCAAACAACTACCTACCCATCCTACTATCCTAACATTTTTTCTTCAAGGTGCATTTAGACTTACAGACCTTTCACATCATCATTATTTTGCAAACAGGAAAATACACCTATCTACTACTACCCTTATTTCTCCATGAGACCAGATTAAATATTTGGACTCATAGCTTCTCTACCTAAACTAATATCTACCAGGATTAAATTGTCTGACATATTTTCATTCTCTACATTCTAAAACAGAAATTTAAATACATAAAAACCAGGATTAGATTGTCTGATTTTCTATGGGTCCATGGCATAAAGACAAGCTGCACATGGATTGAACTTTGCAGAAATTGGAAACAAAATTTGAAGGCTTCAGATCTTAAAATCACCAGCATCCTTCCTTCTTCTTATGACTCAGGTTTTGAGCTTTTTAGAGTCACCTTCTTTCTTCTTTTCAGATCTAGTTTTGGTCTTGTTAGAGTTTCTTCTTCCTCTTTTCTCTACTGGTTCAAGTTTTGAGCTTGTCTGAACCCTTCTCTTTCTATTTTTGTATTTTTTTAATTTTTTCTTCAAAGCAAAAATCAACAACTAACTAAATGCTCTTGGGCTGAGCTTATTGAGATTCCTACCTACCCTACTCTAACTTGAAATATTTACATGTCTAGTTGACAAACTCTCTTTTCCAATACATTCAGTCAATCAAATGATCCCATGACTGGTCTTTGCTCATCTCTTTGAGCATGCTGGACAAGCAGGGCCACTCCCATTCTCTTTTTTTTTTAACATCAGCTTCTAAAATGTTTCTTGTTTTCTACAACAAGCTGACTTGATGACCTTTGATCCTTCTCCAAATGTCTACAGGAAATGAGCATAAGGATCTTGAAATAATACATGGTTGTGAGTATTTGACAAGTAGGCTTCAACCAGGATTACTTCCTCTTCCACTGGATCAAGAAAAAGATTCTCTTGAGAAAGAAATTCTTCCTCATCTTCTTTTTTTTCTGAACTGGAGGACTCATCATATACTGTAGTGTTGTCCTCTTGTTGCTCTGAGATATTCTAATTTGGTGAACTGGGCTTTGTGAAAAGGTCACTGAATTCTTGAGCAAGGGTATGTTCCATTGCTTCCTCTTTTTCAAGAGAAGGCTCCTTGGTTTCAACCTGCTCAAAAGTTTCTTCAATTTTCTCCTCTTCACCTTTTGAGATGAAAGGATGCTTATTCCCAATCACATGAAAACTATTACTGATGATCTGAGGTAAAACAGAGTGAAGATTCAATGAATCTTCACCTGCTACCAGAATTTCATAACTTTCCTCATCAGTATCATAAATAGCCTGCATGGGCTCATTACTTTCTTGAAGTTGATGGAACTAATTTTCCTCCCACAAATCTACTGATGATGGTCCTGCAAGATCAACTTCTGTTTGGAGAACATCATCATCAGATGAATCAAAATTAGGAAAATCATTAAAGTAAGTAATGCTACCACACAAACATACTGGATTGTCAACATATATTTCTTCGTTCTTATTTATAGGGGAGATTTCTGAATCTGTACAACAAAGCTCAGTAGATGAATGGGCAAGAGTGTTTGCTTTATAAAATATTTCAGAGGCATGTTGCTAGTTTAATATTTGATCAATTTCTTCTTCTGTCAAAAGAGGGATTTCTTTTTTAGCATGGACATAAAAACAACAGTCCTCTTTCTCTTATGCTAACTGATTTGGAGGTTGGATGTCTTCTTGAGCGTCTTCTAGGGGATCTTCACTTGTGCTTGCAGGGAAACCTTGAGTATTTTCTAATGTTTCCTGATCTTCTTCTATCTCAAACAATTCCTCATGATTACTATGACACTTAGTTTGGATACAAGGCTCATGAGTTGTTTTTTCTACATTATCAGGATGCCACCCTTCTTGTGTGATCTGAGATAATTTATAATCTAGATTGGGAGTTCCTATGTGTGTTGGTTTTCCTTCCATATTATATTCTGCATTTTCTAAGTGATCACTTCTTTCCTCAAAGCAGTGTTCCCTATTAGCTTTCACAATTTGGTCATGAAGTTCTCTTATCAACATAGTACAAGATATAGGTAGTCAATCAAGAATTTCTTGACAACCTTCCTCTTCGTCTTCTATAGAGTCTTGATCATTATACATGTCTTGCTCATTATCTAGGTCATGTAGGGGTTGAGTTTGTTCTTATTCTAGAAAAGTGTGGGTTGCTCTAGATCATCGATATTTAAATCAGTCTCATACCTCCCCATTATTTTTTCACCAAGTATGCACATCATTCTTGTCATTCTATCCAATAAAGCGTTTAGCATTTCTTCTCTATCCATACTTGGATCCATGTTTGTAACAAGAGGTCACTGTATCTTCTCAACCAGTTCAGGGTCTTCTACTAGTGGAGTCATTTGGTCTTTTGGGAGTTGTGGAGTGTGGAGTCGCCAGGTGGAGGATTTTCAATGTTTTAATGAGGGTTGTTGTCCACCATCAGAAATTATACCAAATTGAGGCTAATTGGTCTTCTTCCCCAACGGAGTCGCCATTATGTTGTGGTTCCTATGATTTGAAAGATTTGGAAATACCAAATGACAAGACAACATCAAACCACTTTGGGATCTCAGGATCTAGCCCTCCTGGATCCAAAGAGGGATCTCTCTATAAATGAAAAGAATGATATATCTTTAAGGCCAATTTATGGTATTAAGCTAGTTATGAAGCATAGGGGTTTTTTTTTGTTTGTTTGGTTGGAGATCATTAAATGAGAAGGTTATGTGAAGTGAAGAAGGAACTAAATAGAAGGATGTTTCAGCATGGATCTTCTTGTTCAATTGATGTGCAAAACCAGTCACATGCTTTGAGTCCAATGGTTCTTTACAATCCAAACTTCTCTTCCCAACCTATTCTATTACAAACTACTCAGCTACTTCCCCTCAATAACAGTTCAAACAGTCAATAAAATCCCAACAACCAACCATGAATATTCAATGAATTCTTATAGGTGAATGAGGAGGTGGAGTAGTAGATATGAACTTAAATGATTCATTAAGATAGAGGGGAGGAATTATTTGAATGCCCAATCTGCTTAATGGCTCTGCATTAACATGTTGGTACCCTTTAGGCTAGTTTAGAAGTCTTTGTCAGGTTGATAATAACTTCAGGTATGTCCTTTGAAGTACTTTGGCTGCTGGTACTCTGTTTTGTCTTCTAAATAAGTAAGGTGGATAGTTTGGCTTGCAGGTCTTCCATACTCCATAATCAATGCACTGATAGTTCTAGGAGCTTTCTGCTAGAATAATAAATGTTAAGGGCTCGATGAGGCATAGAGAATGCTGTGGGAATTTTTCCTTCTTAGGAAAAAGAACATTCTGCTGATATGAAAGCACTGATATGGCTTGATGTGTGATTTAGGCCTCATTAAGCCTCCTTGATCATTTTTGGGTCTTCATATGTGTCCTTTATCTTTTAAACATTGGATTATAAGCATTAAGTCTTCAAAATTAGGCATTAATCCTTTAATTCTTCTTCTGATACTCTTTGCTGCTTCTTCTAACCTGTGTTTGTGAGTATACAGGCTACAGAGGTGTTGGAGGGTTTATGTTAGGGTTTAACAACCCAATCTTCAATAAAACATGTTTTAAACCTTCTCAGGGATGTCTTCCTCTACTATTTTTGGCTCCGGGGCTAGCTTTCTGTGCTATATATCACCCCGACCGTGAATGTGGAGATAGAATGAATTCACCACCTGTAAACCCTACAAAACACAATAAACACATTACAAAAAACCTGAGGGGAGTGAGGATGGCTGCTTCGGAGGCTCATAAGGATGGAGGCGCAGTGAGGAGAAGAGTGGATGCAGCTGAAAAATGGATGAAAAACCCTAGCAGAGCAGCTAACCAGGTGTTTTGGAGGTTTGGGCGCGAGGGTAAATGTGGACCGTTAGATCAGGATGATCTACAGCTGCGATCGCTCGATGGAATCATTGGGGGAACATGCGAGTGGTTGATGAATGAAGTTGCCTTATAACGTGGACCGTTATATCGCAGAGATCAAAAATTGTGATTAAAAGTGAGATTGACGTTGCGGGGGGTAGGCAGTAAAGTTTAAAAATGGCAGCATTTTTTGCATTATGTTTGGGTGGTATGTGGTTTTGTCCAAAAAAATGCGATTCGATACATCGGATGACACCTATCCTTTTAAAAACAGTTGGTTTCGAAATTTTTTTTGGATTTAACTCTTGGGTGCAAAAGTTTTGCGGAATGCATCGTCCGTCATAGGATCGGAGGCTCCAAATTTGATGGTACGGATCGCACGCGATGAGAAAGTTGCACAGATGGGGTTCTGGTGGGACCGACCTTCGTTTGTCGTGTAGTGGAAACATTAAGTGACAGGGCGAAAGTTTAAGCGAAAAACTGATTTCTGTTGGGAAAAATACTGAGAGGGGGGGGTGAATCAGTATTTACTGCATATTCAAAACTTTTACTTTTTCTTGCTTCTAAAACCCATATGCTACTTTCCTGATACAGACTCGCGTATATACGCAGATACCCTTTATGAAACTCGCGTATACACAGAGATCTAATTATGTCATTAATTCTTCACTTATATCATTCCATCATTCATTCATCAGATGTTTAATAAACAGTAAACATGTGCAGTAAGAACAGAATAAACCATCACACAAAGCATCACACATGAACACCGGGATTTTTAAGTGGAAACCCAGGTCGGGAGAAAACCACCGCTGCAGTTGCTCAGCCTTCAATATTTTATTATAGAGAAAACATCTTACAACATATGTGTTGGCGCAGACTCCTACTAGCACGCAGGCACACACCTGCGCTCATTTACTAGCCTCTCCTGGAAGGGAGCTACGACCCCCTGCTCTCGTTTACCAGCCTCTCTTGGAAGGGAGCTACGACCCCCTAATCTCGTTTACCAGCCTCACCTGGAAGGGAGCTACAACCCCCTGACTGAAGGCTACAACCCTCGGCACCTCTATGGACCACGTTTCATCAATTTTCACACTGGATCCAAAGCATCCTTTAGGACACCACTTGCAGGCCACGTTTCATCATATTTTCAGACTGGACCCACTCCATACTTTTAAGCACAGTCAACCATGAAACAGATACATATATCTCACTGACAGATATCAGTAAACCAGCAGAACAGATCAGAAATTTCTTACCACAGACTTCAACAAACCCTAGTTTGCATACACACTTTCCTTTCTCTGATGTCGCGTATATACGTGCTTCCGTTCACATAAACCGGCGTATACTTCTGTACATATTACAGAGCTAATTTTATTGCGCATATGCGCTTTCTCTTCAGCGAACTAGCGTATATACGCGCTTCCTCTTCGGCGAACTAGCGTATGGATCTTCAGACTTTTATGTCATTGAAATTCTTCACAACAGATACATCACTTCAGATTTTACCCTTTACCTCAGACAAATGTTCGCCTCATCACAGATCTAATCATTTCATGAACAGATCTAGCAAATATAAGTACATTTTAGATCTAGATCCCCTTCTTCATCATTGGTTCATCATACATTCAGGTCTATCATTCAACTGTAACCCTTTCCATTCAGATATCCTTCAGAGAGAAGTATTCATTCAAGCTCAGACATCTTGCCCCCACACTCATGATTTGCACAATGAATTTCTTCTCTTTATAAAGGTTTTCCCTTTTTTTTTTCAATACCATGAGCCAAAACAATACCATGAGCCCAAAACCACATTACTTCCGATGGTATTCCTGGACGGGGTCATTTAGACGAATCACTACCCAATACAATGGGTCAATACCATGGTGGTTACCCCTGGTTTTGCACTTTTTGAGCGCTTTTGCCCATACGCGACTTGGCACGTTCTTTCCCGCGTGCATACGCGACTTCCCTTAGGAAAATCCGTGTATGCCTAGAGACATACTCTTTTCATCATAGATCTATCACATACTGAATTCCTTTCTTCATTGCCTTCTGTACTCACTGTAGATACATCAGATTTAGTTCATCAAGACATATTCAAGCGCAACTTCATCAAGTAAGTTGCCATCATCTTCATCATATTGCTAACAAACATCATTTCATATCAGATTTACATCTTTTTCCATCAAGGACAACACCTGCCAACATTCTCATGTCTTCATCTTCATTCAGTGGGTTGCCATCAAGGACAACACTCTGCATCATATTGCCAACAATCTCCCCCTTTGGACTTGATGGCAACCACGATGGTGTTTGATCATCACAACAGATAGGTACATTAAGAATACAATGACACCATGTCACTCTCCCCGTTCTTGACACCATTCTTTCTCTTCATTCAAACACCATGTCACTCTCCCCCTTTGACATCAAGGGCAAAGGGCGGATCAAAACCAACACACTCTCCCCCTGTTCTCCTCATGTAGAAGAAGCGTTCTGCAGATCTGATGTATATTGAAGTGACCAAGCTCCCCCTGAGTTCATGTTGAATCTTCAAACATATTTTTCAATGAAGTACATGACTCTATGAACTTCCTATCACCAAAGACTCATACTTACATCAAATATCCAACCAAGTGGATTTACATATGAGACTCAAATGCCCAACCAAGTGGGTTTACATATCTCAACTCAACTACCCAACCAAGTGGGTTTACAATTTTGACTCAGCTACCCAACCAAGTGGGTTTACAAAATTTGACTCAGCTACCCAACCAAGTGGGTTTACAAATTTTTCAAGTCCTTACATGACTGTATATTACAATTTTCATCATGGGTCTCAACAAGACCTTTTCATCAAATTACAAATATGACCATTTATGACCAATACCAGAAAGACTTCAAAGAACAATTTTCAGAATCATCATAATGCCAACAATGCATTATACTCAGCAAAGCTAATGCTCCCCCCGAATCTGTACATCCAAGCATCCTTTCCATATGACTAAGGCTCCCCCTTAGTTTGTGCATCCTGAACAATTTCATCAACAAATCATCAAGGCATCTTTATCAAAACATTAGAAATAGAATTATGAGAAATGGAACACCACCATAGGTACCAAACAGTATCAGAGATATCAAACAGCATTGCAGCTGTGCTGAAGAAAGCTGACCCCAAACAGAAAATGTCAGCAACCAGACATACACGGTTTTATGTGCATGAAATCGCGTATATACGCTACTGTGTTTCAGGAAACCCGCGTATCCAATACCATCTTCTATATTTTAACCAGATCTGATCCTTTGTGATAAAAAGACAGTGTTCAGCTTCTTTCTGAGATATTTGAATGCTTCCCTGGACTACAGATAGATAGAACAGTGTAGTTGAGTCTTCAAGCGTCATCCAACGGTTGTAGCATAAGCACATTAGTAACCAAGCCTTCAGATTCTTTGCAGCATCAATACAATCTTTCCAAGAGAGATTATCATACCAGCACAACATCTTCAAATATGTTTCAATCATCCATGTGGTCCAATATCACCATGATCTTTAAGATTTAACATGAAGTAACATATGTAGGGAAAAGATCTCAACCATAGTAACAAACTCTACATGATCTATTCTTATCTCTGAATCATAAGACTTCCAATTCATCCATGCGTGAGCACAAAAGATACTTTTCAGCAAACAAGGCTCAAAATATCATCATAATAAACCATGTACCAAGTGATCATCATTTAAGCATGAGTATCACAGAATAAGCACTCATAGTGCCAACAATGCAATTATTAGTATTCAACCTGCTGCTCCCCCTGAACTAGTGCTCCTTCTTAACTTGTGCAACCTGAACATCTTCATCAAAAAGTTATCAGTAACAATCTCTGTATGATCTGTCCTTATCTTTGAATTATAAGACTTTCATCTCATCAACGAATACTCTTCATCAAAAAGCAAACAGGACTCATCCATAATCTTCAACATAAGACATCAAGTATCATATCATCATTTTTGAACCGAGAAGTTGAGTCAATAATACAGTTATTAACAGTCAGATTGATGCTCCCCCTGAACCTTTGTTCCTGATCTTCAGGTGTCATCCCAATTCTCTTATCATAAATGCATACGCGACTATGTCTGCTGGAACTCGCGTGTATATGCGACTTGTGTTCATCGAACCCACGTATGGAAAGTGAAGCATAGAAATTTTTCACATTCCTTCATCTCCCCCTGAACTTGTATTTCCTGTACCTGTCTTCTTCATATCAGATGCTCTGTCAGAAATACATATAACCAGAATAATAAAATCAATCATGAGAGACATCACACATTTCTCCCCCTGTGACGATACATTACTAAATTTCATAATGTATCCCACATCATTCCTGCAGTCAATCAGAGAAGTAAGCTTCAGAAGCGGATGACTGCAGTAGGGTCAAAATTCCCTACGTTTCTGATCGGTCCTCCATCTTTTTCCAGATTTGTTTGAACTTTCTATTTGTGTGTTGGAAGTTATCCAATTTCTCATATCTGTTCAACCTGCATTCCTTTTCTACATGTCCATACTTGTTACAAGAATAACATCTCATATGTCCAGAAAAATAAGCATAAGAATCATAATGAGTATTTCTAATCTTCCTCCTTTTACAATCAGCTGCTTTATGTCCATACTTATTACATGAAAAACAATATCCCTTGAAGAAACCAGAGTACCTTTCTATGTAGGAACTGTTTGTTTGAGGCTGAAATGATCTGCTCCTGCAATTTGCTGCAACATGCCCATAGTTATGACATTTAAAGCATTCAACATTATTGACTGATTTCCTTTGAGATTTCATCATTGTTGGTTGACCTTTTGTCTCTTTCAACACTTCAGATTTTGCATTGACATCCTCTGAATTTTTAGCACTTCCTTGTGAGCTAGATTCTCCTTTAACAGTTTCATGGAAACCAAGACCAAGTTTGATAGCAGGAGACCTTTGATTACTCAGAATATTGTCCAAAATGTTAGTACTATCTTGAAACCTCAAAAGCTTAAACTTTTCTTCTAATTTACCTTTGAGAATGTTTACCTCAACCTCCAAGGCTTGACATTGCTTCGTCAAGCTTTCTTCTTTCCTTCTTCCATCTTCTACTTGATCCTTCAGATTTAGAATCTCTTCTTTCAACCAATTTTCTTTTTCTTCACATGTTTGTTGCAGCTCTTCATTCTTCTTATTTGATTTTTCCAGATCTTCTTTGAGAGAGATGATTTATGCTTCAAGGCCTTCCTTTTCAAAGGGTTGTAGAGGTTTACTTGATGCTTCAAGATCTGCTTGTAGAGAGATGATTGCAGCTTCAAGTCCTTCATTCTTCTTGCGTGATTCTTCGAGATCTGCATTTTGATCGTTGATTTCTGCTTCTAGTCCTTTAATTCGATTGGATGCATAAGTATGAAACCTTTGATACTTTTCCACCTGTCCATTCAATATTTCTATTTGTTCTTTCATTTGAGATATCATCTCTTTGTAGATAGAATCTTTCTTATCAATTTCCTTTTGTTGTTCTTCAACTTTGATCTTGATAGCTTCTTCTAGATCCACAACTTTACTTTCACTATCTTCACTATTGTTTGCACAAAGAAGAGTATTACAAGGACCCCAATCACTATCTGATTCATCTTATTTAATTTCTACTATACAAGTTTTCTGAGACATCTCCTTGCTTTGAGTGGCCTTCTTCTTTTTCCTCTTTGCCATGAGTACTTGTAGAGCTTGGTCAGAATCTTCTTTATCTTTAATTTTGACAGCTTCTTCTAGATCCATACTGTCACTTTCAATATCATTACCTTTGCATATACAGTTAAGTAAAATACAGGAACAACGATTGATACCTGTTTCATCTCCTTCAATTTTTGCTAGACATGATTTCTGAGGTATCTGCTTGCTTCGAGTAGCCTTCTTCTTTTGCTTCTTTGCCATGAGCACTTTCAGATCATGGTCAGAATCTTCTTCATCTTCACTGGACACTTCATCATCATCTTCATTTGTATAAAAAATCTTCCTCTTTTCAAATTGTTTCCCTTTACCATGTTTTTCTCTATAAGGACATTTAGCAGCATAGTGACCGACTTTTCCACACTCAAAACATTTGAAGGGAAGCTTACCTTTGAATCTTCCAGTACCTAGTTGGAGCTTTCTCACGAAATTCGCTTCTTCTTCATCGGATATATAGCTGGATTCTTTGACAACTTCCTTTTCCTTTCCTTTTGTAGATGCCTTAAAAGCAGCTTCTCTTATTTGATAAGGACCTCCTTGTCTCATTTCAAAAGCAGTCAGAGTACCATGTAATTGAACAATAGTAAGCGTTTGCAGATCTTGCCTTTCTTCAATAGCTGAAACTTTAGAGTCAAATTTTGAAGTCAAGGATCTTAAGACCTTTTCCACCAGAGTAGTATCAGTTATGGTTTCACCCAAGTTTCTCATTCGATTTACAATATCATCCAGACGAAGAAAGAAACTGGCAACACTCTCATCACTATGCATCTTCAAATTTTCATATTCAATTCTAAGAGTTTGGAGTTTTGCACTTTTTACCTTTGTGTCTCCTTCATAACTTAGAATGATTTTGTCCCATATTTCTTTTGCTGAATGTAGCTGCATCACTTTAGCAAATTCTGGTTGAGACATGCTTCCTAATAAGACATTCACCGCTTTGGCATTGATTTCATACTTCTTCCTTTCAGCTGCATCAGTAGGAATACTTACCGGGTATTGATAACCTTCTTCCACGATTTCCCATACATCTGCACCAAGACTTTGCAGATATGCTTTTGTTCGTACCTTCCAGAATATCAGATTGCTTCCATTGAATAGAGGTGGTTTTATAGACATTACTCCTTCTTGACTTCCCATTGCGACGGATCTCCTTCAAGCGATCAAGCTTCTGCAGAAGGACCCGCTTTGATACCAATTGTTGGGAAAAATACTGAGAGGGGGGGGGGGTGAATCAGTATTTAGGGCAAACTGAAACTTTTTACTTTTTCATGCTCTAAAACCCATACGCTACTTTGCTGAAGCCAACTAGCGTATACACACGGATATCCTTCATAAAACTCACGTATACACAGAGATCTAATTATGCCATTAGTTCTTCACTTATATCATTCCATCATTCATTCATTAGATGTTCTATAAACAGTAAACATGTGCAGTAAGAACAGAATAAACCATCACACAAAGCATCACACATGAACACCGGGATTTTTTAGGTGGAAACCCAAGTCGGGAGAAAACCACCGCTGCAGTTGCTCAGCCTTCAATATTTTATTATAGAGAAAACATCTTACAACATATGTGCTGGCGCAGACTTGACCAGCACGCAGGCACCCACCTGCGCTCGTTTACCAGCCTCTCCTGGAAGGGAGCTACGACCCCCTGACTCGTTTACCAGCCTCTCCCGGAAGGGAGCTACGACCCCCTGATCTCGTTTACCAGCCTCTCCTGGAAGGGAGCTACAACCCCCTGACTGAAGGCTACAACCCTCAGCACCTCTATGGACCACGTTTCATCAATTTTCACATTGGATCCAAAGCATCCTTTAGGACACCACTTGCAGGCCACGTTTCATCATATTTTCAGACTGGACCCACTCCATACTTTTAAGCACAGTCAACCATGAAACAGATACATATAACTCACTAACAGATATCAGTAAACCAGCAGAACAAATCAGAAATTTCTTACCACAGACTTCAGCAAACCCTAGTTTGCATACGCGCTTTCCTTTCTCTGATGTCACATATATACGCGCTTCCGATCACATAAACCGGCGTATACTTCTGTACATATTACAGAGCTAATTTTATTGCGCATACGTGCTTTCTCTTCAGCGAAGCCGTGTATATACGCGCTTCCTCTTCGGCGAACTAGCGTATGGATCTTCAGACTTTTATGTCATTGCAATTCTTCACAACAGATACATCACTTCAGATTTTACCCTTTACCTCAGACAGATGTTCGCCTCATCACAGATCTAATCATTTCATGAACAGATATAGCAAATATAAGTATATTTCAGATCTAGATCCCCTTCTTCATCATTGGTGCATCATACATTCAGATCTATCATTCAACTGTAACCCTTTCCATTCAGATATCCTTCAGAGAGAAGTATTCATTCAAGCTCAGACATCTTGCCCCCACACTCATGATTTGCACAATGAATTTCTTCTCTTTATAAAGGTTTTCCCTTTTTTTTTCAATACCATGAGCCCCTTTTTCAATACCATGAGCAAAAACAATACCATGAGCCCAAAACCACATTACTTCCGATGGTATTCCTGGACGGGGTCATTTAGACGAATCACTACCCAATACAATGGGTCAATACCATGGTGGTTACCCCTGGTTTTGCACTTTTTGAGCGCTTTTGCCCATACGCGACTTGGCACGTTCTTTCCCGCGTGCATACGCGACTTCCCTTAGGAAAATCCGCGTACGCCTAGAGACATACTCTTTTCATCATAGATCCACCACATACTGAATTCCTTTCTTCATTGCCTTCTGTACTCACTGTAGATACATCAGATTTAGTTCATCAAGTAAGTTGCCATCATCTTCATCAAATTGCTAACAAACATCATTTCATATTAGATTTACATCTTTTGCCATCAAGGACAACACCGGCCAACATTCTCATGTATTCATCTTCATTCAGTGGGTTGCCATCAAGGACAACACTCTGCATCATATTGCCAACAATTTCATCAGGTTAAGTCCCGATTGTCAGATATTTTGAAAGGACGGTTAGGATTGAAGGATGGAGAGAAATTATTTTAAAAGAGTGAAGGGATGTTATATGGATGGGTGGGATAGAAGAAAAGGCCCAATGGCCGTTGATCTGCAGAGATCAATGGTTCACATCCATTTCAAAACATAATGTCGGGTTTATGAAAAAAAAGGAAAATAAGGTTCCAGAAGTGGTTTTAATCTCTTTAGTGCCTGATTGCAAGACTTTGGGTCATGTGAAGGTAGGGTGCTAAAGAAAATAATCCCTTAGGGGCTTAAGCCCTTTATGTACAGAAAAGGGTTTTTAAGCCAAACTGGGGGTTCTGATAGGCAAAAGAAGAGATTTTTAAACAAAAAAAAGGGAAATATAAGGTCTAAAAGGGGTTTTAGGAAGATTTAGAGGTAAAATGAATGGGTTTTTAGGGATTTCATGAAGGAAATAAGGATGAAAAATGGGGGACTTTGTGGGGGTGAAATAGAGAAAATGGAGGCCTTTTTTAGAACAACTTCTTTCACAAACAACAGGGTTCATCAATGGAAATAGCAGTGAAGATTCTTTGAAGGATAGAAGACACATGGAGGCTTCAAGAATGATATATTTACAAAGGAAATTTTTCTCTGGAAGACTTAGAAACATATTTAGCCACCTATTTGCTTTGACAAAATATTATAGGTGGCTAACACAACACTCAGATAGTAGAAAGTCATACTTCTCTATGCCTTCCTATGGATCAACAACCAAGTATTATTTCAAATAAAAAAGATGGGTGTGCTTTTGTTTTTGTTTGATCTCAAGACAAGGTAAAATTTCAGTTTTTTGAAGATCCTTTACTGATTTGATACAGTTAGCAGGGAATATGTATTTTCTTGTTTTCATGGACCAGAAGCACATATTTGGTAAACACTTGGAGTGGCCTAGTTTTTTGTTTTTTCTACCTGCTCAAGGAAAATGTGAGCATGATTCAAATATGTAGCCATCTTCTCGATTGGTCACATTGGAAGGATCACTTCACATGATTTTACATATGTCTTCAGCAAGCAGGTGGTTGTCATCAAGATTTGAAGCCCTCAAGTCTCAGCGATACATTGCCATCAATAATTTTTGTAAGTTTTTATTTTATTCAGGGTCAGTCAGTTTATCATGTCAAGTTTTCAGTATTCATTTTGGTTTTTAACATTTGACTCCATGCCCAATGGTAAGGCTACTTGGTCTACAATGTTCTTGACACCTCCAAGGAGCTTCCATCCCTAGCTGGAGCCAATGTTAGTGTCAGTCGATACAACCTATCACCATTGATCAAATGGGCTCTTATCATGTCTTGTTAGGGTATCATAGTCATATTTTGTCATTTCATTAGGTCTTCAAGCAAAAATTTGGTCACTGGGTATTAAGTCTAGGACTACTTCTACTCCTTCCAAAATTTTCACATGTTGGTCCTTGTCATCACTCAATTGAGTGTATCATCTGTTAGAGTCAGCCTTTGCAGCCTTCCTCCAATGATCAAACATGCTCTTACAAAGTTATTTTAAGGTGTCAAGGTCAAATTTTGTCATTTCAATGAGTCTTCAAGAAAAATTTGGTCACTAGGCATTAGGTCTAGGGTTTGTTTTCACTCTTTTCAAAGTTGTCCAAATGTCGGTCCATGTCACCATTCAGCTGAGTGTACCATCATTCAGAGAGTTTTCATCATCATGTCAAGTTCCATTGGGTCATTTTACAGCTTGTTCATGCTTCAGTTGTGCCTTGGTAAGGTCCATTTCCCTCTCCTAGGGTTTTGGAGGTAATTTCTCTTGGATGGTCAAATCATCGGAAAAACTTGTATCCTGATGTTCACACACCTTCCCCTATCCTTAATATACCTTATTAAACACTTCCCATCATTGAGATCCCTCAAATTCCTCATTTTTGCACAAACCCTAGTTTCTTGCCACAACTTGGCAATTTTCTAGGCTAGGCCTGTGTTTTGCCCTTTTGGACCCCTTCCCCTCACTCAATCTCTGAGATTCCACTTTCCCTTGCTTCCTAACATCCCTCCCTACTTCCCAAAATTTCCCCAAGAATTTAGAAGCCCCTTATCCCCTTCATTTCGCTTCATTTCGACAAAATCCCTTGTTTCACACATCGGGATAAGTTTCACTCAAAAGATGTTTCAGAGCAATCAAAGATGAATTTTGGAAAACTGAGAGAGGTTTTTGTCCACAACATCCCAAGGAATAAAAACCTCTTTCACTTTTTACACAGGTATCATGGTTTTAGAGAAATGTCAAAAATACCGTTGCCTCAGGAGAATTGAATGCACCTCTGAAGTGACCTTGGGAAAATCAAGATTTCTCCTAGCATGGTTGGCTAAATGACTTTCTTGATGAGTCAAAGGATAACTAGACACAAATATCTTTCCAATGAGCTATCATGAGCTCAATTTGGAGTTGAGTAAGACCTTCAAAAGTTGACTGCAACAGCGCTCTGCCTTGAGGCAGCCTCATTCTGCTCATTTTGACTAGTGTTGGGAGATTTGATTTTTGACAGGGTAAATGAAATCCAAATTGCATAATTCCACTTGTGTTGGAAATTATACTCCAAGAGATTTCCAACGAGCTATCACACACCCAATTTGGACACCGGGAAGGCCTCCAAAAGCCTCCTGCAAAATGCACTATGTAGCTGCTCATAGAAAGGTGTGTGAGACCCACTTGAGTGGTTGCGACCCACTTGAGGGTTGCGACCCACTTGAGGGTTGCGACCCACTTGACCGTTTCAGCCAGTGTAAAATTGAGTGGTTGCGACCCACTTGAGGGGTGTGACCCACTTGAGTGGTTGCGACCCACTTAAAAACAGAGCCCAGAAAATTCATGTTTGCGCCCAGTTTCGTGTTGAATCGACTCCAAAAGCTTGCAAACAGGTTTTAATCATTGCTCAGTGGATTTTTTAGCATGGTTATGATATTATTGATGTTGGGCAATAGGCCATGCTTGGAGAGAACCCTACATTTACATGCAAGTTAATTCCTCAAGGGTTTTGAAAGTATATGGACAGTTTGTGAAGGTTTGAACACTTTTGTGAATAATAGAGATGCTCATGCCCTAGCACGTTGTATACACGATCCTCACGCCCTCAGTTATCATCTTATCACTGCTGGTATGCCCTCCCATGTTTTTGCACAGTCTTATGTTGACTAGTATAAAGCCTCCATCACCATCCCACTGATGTCATCATCATTCTATTGCTACTGTCATGTCCATTTGTTTCATATGGTCGTTGTCATGATATTCTTATTTCCCATTTGATGAAACACTGTCCTATGTTTGCTTCCTCCTTTGACAGATTTTGGCCATCATCACAAAGTTGACCACACATTTGCATTTGGTACTCATTTTCAAACTTACTTGTGATCGAAACAGTGATAGTTATTATGCCATTAAAGCAGAGCCATCCTCATGATGATTTTTTTTTCCTTTGATACTTGGGTACATGTGTGACATTCATTGGGTTTTGAACATACATTAAAATTTTGCTTTCACTGCTCCTATATCAGCATCCATATTACAAACATCTTGTTCAAAGCCATGTCAGAGACAGAGTCAGTTTATGAGCAGGAGTCAGATAGTGATTCCACAGCAGAGGGTAATGTGCCACGGAGGCCTCACAGAGGTGGCAAAGGTGGTAAACCATTATTGGGCTCGCATGCATGTCTGCAAAGCGAGAATGAAGATTCTGAAGAGGAGGTTGAGCGAAGCACTAAAACGGCGGAAAAGGCCTGATCCACTCCGTATTTTGGCCGAGGCTTCGTTGGCTGGGCAAGATACATGATGGAGGGTCTTCACTCCGATCTAAAAACAGGTTTTTCAGTTAAGCGGGTCTCACACTCATATGCTCACTTTTTTTTGGGACACTTGCTGAAGGAAATCTTTGCATTTTTTGAATTTGTCATGATAATTTATGCATCCTCAGGCATTTCCGAAGCATTTCATCAGATTCTGGATGGTCAAAAAGCTCAAAAACACCATGAAAACCACCTTGCTGCCACCTTTTGCACCAGCAGGAAGTACTTCTGGGAGAATGAGGTTTTGGAGGGTCAAATGAGCTCCAAATTGGGAAATTCCACTTGGGTTGGATAGCCAACATCCAGGGATTTCCAACGAGCTATCATGAGCTCAATTTGGATGCCGAGAAGTACTTCAAAATCGGGCTGAAAGGCATGCGACCCACTTGGCTCAGGGGTGCGACCCACTTAAATTTTTGGCTGAATTTTCAACTTCCAGCTCAGATTTTCGGCCAGTTTGGACCAGTTTTGCTTGTGGATGAAATTTTTGGGTTTTCATGAT
This sequence comes from Pinus albicaulis, assembly GCA_034641835.2. Lineage (NCBI taxonomy): Eukaryota > Viridiplantae > Streptophyta > Pinopsida > Pinales > Pinaceae > Pinus > Pinus albicaulis. Next base: position 519,683,786 of record CM076572.1, on the reverse strand, counting down.
GTAAATTTATGTTTGGCATGTAACTTTGGCTTATTTTTATCTATTCTAGAAGATTCACTCTCAAAAAAGTAAAAATCATGTAAATGGATCAGTTCCCACTCTTTTAGAGGCAAGTTGTTAGCTGCCTAGATTGTAGTTCCTTGATTAGAATTTGGTTGAAATTGACCCCTGAAGGAGGAATTCGACCACTAGAGGTGTGGGAAGGGGTTAGGATGCTCTATATGATGTAATTTCTCAATCATTTTCAGAGGTTGGAGAGGTTGGACTCTTGGGAGACTTTTGGCACCATTGTACATATTTTTCATATTTTGGCAAAGGAAAGATCAGAGGTTTTGCGGCACTTGTTGGGATCCTTGTGGTGTTTTGTTCTTGATGGTGTTTTCTCTATGTTTACTGTAAGTTCTTCATGTTTAATGTATGCCATTCCTTTCATATGCTTCTGAACTAAATTGAATGAGTAGATGAGGTTGAATCCATCATTTACCGTGCTCTGCCTTTGAATTCATTTAGTTCTATATGTTTTCGACTGTTTGAAGAGGATCCAAGTTCTTCTTTGCCCTCTTCAGCTCCTCGTCGGTCTGATCTGTCCGTATATCCAATTAAAAGCATCAAGACAATCACCTACCTCGCCCCAACTCGAAATCTGCAAAGGTCTGACCTTATCCCCGGACCCAAAATTTGTTTTCCCATTTCTCCAGCGAAAACCCAAAAAAACCAAAAATCAAACATACCCATCTCTTTACTAGCCTAAAATCAGTTCTTATTGTAAGTCATCTCGCATCCTATTGCTCATTTTCTCGAGATTGACGGAGAGAGCCCTCTCCTGTCCTCGTAGGGCCAGCTACGAGGCTGAGCGTGGTTTGATGTAGCCTTGAGTTTTACTTCATTTCAGCCTGAGGTAGATTTGAGTGCTAACATAGTGGCGACCATACTGGGGAGAAACTCAAAACGTTTGCTTGTTATAGACGAAGTCTGAAGTCACGCCAGGTAGCCTTCGAAACGCTGTTGCTATGCATCAGCGAAGTAGATAAACGCTGCTTCAGTCGATCTCCGGTTTAACTTGTAATCGTAGCACTTAACTTATAAATTGCCCCAGTACATGAAATCAAGTTGCAGATCTGATGCTGATGGTGGACAGCAGTCAGACACATATGAAGGCTGAAACATTCACCCGGCGACTCCAAACTTGATCCAGAGATTCCAGTGCCCGCTGATCCACTCATGCAATGGTAGGGTATGTGGCAAACCCTGCACTTTGTGAAGCTGTAAAAGAGGTTAGAGATCAGTTAGCAGATTTCGAAATTAATGAAGAATTTTTTAGTGCCGTGCTTCAATGTTTGAAATCTCCGAAGTTTCCTCTTGAAGCTAAAACTGGTGTCTGTGAGTTAGTTGTTGAAAGAATTGAGAAGGAGATTCAGTGTTTAAATCAGCAGATCCATTCATATGATTTCCAAGATCCCAGAATGTTCTTGGAAACTCTTCCTCCTTCAAAACAAGAAACAATAGAGCTGCCTACAGATGTTTGCATTGACAGTGTGCAGCTGGAGGTATGTATTGCAGAGTTGGGGCAGCGAACAGAGTCTGGCTTTTGTGATCCCATTGCAACATACATGGAAATGTTTTTCAGTTTGAAAGATAGATCAGATTGTCTTTTACATAGCCAGATTCATTACATGCATGTGGGGCTACCAGCAATTACATCTGTGTCCTGGTGGAAGCACTCTCAAGCAGCGTTCTTCTCAGATTTACTTGAATGGTTGATCTGGCATTACAGTATTACCTGATCTATTGTTTTTGCAGCAAAGTAGGGTAGATTTTGTAAATAAATAAGCAGCCAAAGGGCAGCATCTTGTTCCAGTTTCATTGCAGCTTTGGTGTGAAGTTTGTTAAGTCAGTTTTTTCAAGTTATTTCAGTTTGCCATCAAGTCGGTTTGAGCCAAGTTTCAGTCAAGTTTCAGTTAGTTTTCAGTCAAGTTTTCATTCAATAAATGTGTCAAAGGTTTTGTGTTATCCGTTCAAATAATGATTCCATCGCCCAATGGATGAAGGCACTGGTCTGCTCTCCCAAAGATCTGCCGTTCTTGGCACCTCCAAGGAGCTACCATCCCCATTGGAGCCAATGTTAGAGTCAGCCTTTGCAGCCTTCCTCCAGTGATCAAACATGCTCTTACAAAGTGATTTTAAGGTGTCAAGGTCAAATTTTTTCATTTCAATGAGTCTTCAAGAAAAATTTGGTCACTAGGCATTAGGTCTAGGGTTTGTTTTCACTCTTTTCAAAGTTGTCCAAATGTCGGTCCATGTCACCATTCAGCTGAGTGTACCATCATTCAGAGAGTTTTCATCATCATTTCAAGTTCCATTGAGTCATTTTACGCCTTGTTCATGCTTCAGTTGTGCCTAGGTAAGGTCCATTTCCCTCTCCTAGGGTTTTGGAGGTAATTTCTCTTGGATGGTCAAATCATCGAAAAACTTGTATCCTGATGTTCACACACCTTCCCCTATACTTAATTCACCTTATTAAACACTTCCCATCACTGAGATCCCCCAAATTCCTCATTTTTGCACAAACCCTAGTTTCTTGCCACAACTTGGCAATTTTTTAGGCTAGGCCTGTGTTTTGCCCTTTTGGACCCCTTCCCCTCACTCAATCTCTGAGATTCCACTTTCCCCTGCTTCCTAACATCCCTCCCTACTTCCCAAAATTTCCCCAAGAATTTAGAAGCCCCTTATCCCCTTCATTTCGCTTCATTTCGATAAAATTCCTTGTTTCACACATCGGGGTAAGTTTCACTCAAAAGATGTTTCAAAGCAATCAAAGATGAAATTTGGAAAACTGAGAGAGGTTTTTGTCCCCAACATCCCAAGGAAGAAAAACCTCTTTCACTTTTTACACAGGTATCATGGTTTTAGATAAATGTCAAAAATACCGTTGCCTCAAGAGAATTGAATGCACCTCTGAAATGACCTTGGGAAAATCAAGATTTCTCCTAGCATGGTTGGCTAAATTACTTTCTTGATGAGTCAAAGGATAACTAGACACAAATATATTTCCAATGAGCTATCATGAGCTCAATTTGGAGTTGAGGAATACCTTCAAAAGTTGACTGCAACAGCGCTCTGCCTTGAGGCAGCCTCATTCTGCTCATTTTGACTAGTGTTGGGAGATTTGATTTTTGACAGGGTAAATGAAATCCAAATTGCATAATTCCACTTGTGTTGGAAATTAGACTCCAAGATCTTTCCAACGAGCTATCACACGCTCGATTTGGACACCGGGAAGGCCTTCAAAATCCTCCTACAAAATGCACTATGTGATAAAGTGCGTGCGACCCACTTGAAGTGGTTGCGACCCACTTGAGGGTTGCGACCCACTTGTTAGTTTCAGCCAGTGTAAAATTGCACGGTTGCGACCCACTTGACAGTTGCGACCCACTTGAAGTGGTTGCGACCCACTTAAATCAGAACCCAGAAAATTCATTTTTTGCGCCCAGATTCGATTCTAATCGACTCCAAAAGCTTCCAAACAGGTTTTAATCATTGTTCAATGGATTTTTAGCATGATTATGATATTATTGATGTTGGGCAATAAGCCATGCTTGGAGAGAATCCTACATTTACATGCACATTAATTCCTCAAGGGTTTTGAAACTATATGGACAGTTTGTGAAGGTTTGAAAAATTTTGTGAATGATAGAGATGCTCATGCCCTAGCACGTTTTATACACGATCCTCACGCCCTCAGTTATCATCTTATCACTGTTGTTATGCCCTCTCATGTTTTTGCATAGTCTTATGTTGACTAGTATAAAGCCTCCATCACCATACCACTGATGTCATCATCATTCAATTGCTACTGTCATCTCCATTTGTTTCATATGGTCATTGTCATGATATTCTTATTTCCCATTTGATGAAACACTATCCTATGTTTGCTTCCTCCTTTGACAGATTTTGGCCATCATCACAAAGTTGACCACACATTTGCATTTGGTACTCATTGTCAAACTTACTTGTGATCGAAACAGTGATAGTTATTATGCCATTAAAGCAGAGCCATCCTCATGATGATTTTGTTTTCCTTTGATACTTGGGTACATGTGTGACATTCATTGGGTTTTGAACATACATTAAAATTTTGCTTTCACTGCTCCTATATCAGCATCCATATTACAAACATCTTGTTCAAAGCCATGTCAGAGACAGAGTCAGTTTATGAGCAGGAGTCAGATAGTGATTCCACAGCAGAGGGTAATGTGCCACGGAGGCCTCACAGAGGTGGCAAAGGTGGTAAACCATTATTGGGCTCGCATGCATGTCTGCAAAGCGAGAATGAAGATTCTGAAGAGGAGGTTGAGCGAAGCACTAAAACGGCGGAAAAGGCCTGATCCACTCTGGATTTTGGCCGAGGCTTCGTTGGATGGGCATGATACATGATGGAGGGTCTTCGCTCCGAATTTGAGCAAATTCGGAGAAATTTTTGTCATTTTGAAATTTTTGGTCTCAAAAACAGGTTTTTCAGTTAAGCGGGTCTCGCACTCATATGCTCACTTTTTTTTGGGACACTTGCTGAAGGAAATATTTGCATTTTTGGATTTGTCATGATAAGTTATGCATCCTCAGGCATTGCCGAAGCATTTCATCAGATTCTGGATGGTCAAAAAGCTCAAAAACACCATGAAAACTACCTTGCTGCCACCTTTTGCACCAGCAGGAAGTACTTCTGGGAGAATGAGGTTTTGGAGGGTCAAATGAGCTCCAAATTGGGAAATTCCACTTGGGTTGGATATTCAACATCCAGGGCTTTCCAACGAGCTATCATGAGCTCAATTTGGATGCCGGGAAGTACTTCAAAATCTGGCTGAAAGACATGCGACCCACTTGTTTCAGGGGTGCGACCCACTTAAATTTTTGGCTGAATTTTCAACTTCCAGCTCAGATTTTCGGCCAGTTTGGACCAGTTTTGCTTGTGGATGAAATTTTTGGGTTTTCATGATGTAAATTTATGTTTGGCATGTAAATTTGGCTTATTTTTACCTATTCTAGAAGATTCACTCTCAAAAAAGTGAAAATCATGTAAATGAATCAGTTTCCACTCTTTTAGAGGCAAGTTGTTAGCTGCCTAGATTTTAGCTCCTTGATTAGAATTTGTTGGAACTGCTCGTAGAAGGAGGATTTCGACCCCTAGAGGTGTGGGAAGGGATTAGGATGCTCTATATGATGTAATTTCTCAATCATTTTCAGAGGTTGGAGAGGTTGGACTCTTGGGAAACTTTTGGCAGACATTGTAAATATTTTTCATATTTTGGCAAAGGAAAGATCAGAGATTTTGCGGCACTTGTTGGGATCCTTGTGGTGTTTTGTTCTTGATGGTGTTTTCTCTCTGTTTACTGTAAGTTCTTCATGTTTAATGTATGCCATTCCTTTCATATGCTTCTGAACTAAATTGAATGAGTAGATGAGGTTGAATCCATCATTTACCGTGCTCTGCCTTTGAATTCATTTAGTTCTATATGTTTTCGACTGTTTGAAGAGGATCCAAGTTCTTCTTTGCCCTCTTCAGCTCCTCGTCGGTCTAATATGTCCGTATATCCAATTAAAAGCATCAAGACAATCACCTACCTCACCCCAACTTGAAATCTGCAAAGGTCTGACCTTATCCCCGGACCCAAAATTTGTTTTCCCATCTCTCCAGCGAAAACCCAAAAAATCAAAATCAAACTTACCTATCTCTTTACTAGCCTAAAATCAGTTCCCTTTTAAAATCATCTCGCACCCTATTGTTCATTTTATCGAGATTGACGGAGAGAGCCCTCTCCTGTCCTCGTAGGGCTAGCTACGAGGCTGAGCGTGGTTTGATGTAGCCTTGAGTTTTACCTCATTTCAGCCTGAGGTAGATTTGAGCGCTAACATCATCATTCAAAGATAATCATCATCATTCCAGTCATCACCATCACGATTTCATTTAGTTCAACATCTCCATTAGGTCATTAGGGTTTCAAGATCACCAAAACTGTCATTTCATGCATAAAATCCAGTAATTGGAGGAGTAGCAATAAGCAAGTTTGTTTAATAAATTTTGATTTCAAAATGTAATTTAATGTTTCTAATATGTAATAATTTCTTTATCTTCCTAAAGTTGCAATTTAAGGTTTAAAAAATATTGAAGGTTCCAAAGAAGCTACAAAGTTCCAAAAGCTACAAAAGTCCAAGGTTACAAAATGTCCAAGGTTACAAAGTTCAATAAATGAAAGTTAGGATTGGAAAATGACATGTGGGGTCCATCCTCACTCAAAATAAGTCACTTCATGTTTATAAAAAGGCCAAAAAGACAAAAATGAAACTCATTTAAATTATTTTTCTTTCCTATCATTGAGCTCTCCTCTCAAAGTGGCAATAAAATCGAGTTTTCACCTCTCACTAGAAAAAAAACATGTTGAAACCAACTCCAAAAATAGAAGAAAAGAGATATCAACGCCTTAGAAATAAGCCACTTCGAGGGTGCAACCTCCAATACATTACATGAATGAACAATTCTTGGATGATACAAATGACTAAACCTCCTTTCTATATAGGAGTCCATGGGGCCACAATTTAATCCTAGCCGACCTAACAATAATAATTGAAGGGACTATAATAACAATATGGGGGTTACAAGGGTACAACAATAACAATAAGGGGGTTAAACTAACAAGAATAAGGGACTATACTAGTAACATAGGGTCCTAACATGCTCCTCTCCTTCAAAAAAGTGTTGTCCTCAATGCTTGAGAAGCTCTAGGTGCTTTTGTATGAAATTCTCATCCTCCCATGTAGAATATTTAGTGGGTAAGTTCTTCCATTTGATGAGATACTCTGAAATTGATTGATTTTGTAGTTGTCAAGTTCTAGTTTCTATGAATACTTCATGTTCCAATATGGTTTTTCCTTCCTCATCAAGTTCTGGAAATAATGGTTGAACTGGAATTTTGTCCCCTATAACCTTTTTTAAGCATGAAACATGGAAAACTGGATGCACTCGCGAAGAAGCAGGAAGCTCCAATTTGTATGCCATAGTACCAATATTTTGCAAAACCTTGTAAGGACCATAGTAATTTGGCGATAATTTATTATCCTTCTTAGCTTTCTTGAGGGACATTTGTTTGTATGGTTGTAGCCGTAAAAATACCAAATCTCCCACATCAAAACTTCTCTCACTTCGATGTTGATCTGCCTATTGTTTCATTCGATTTTGTGCCAAATTTAGGTTATCCTTTAAGAGTTGAAGAACTTCTTGTTGATGTTCAATGTGATCCTCCACTGCTTGAACCCTAGCATTTTCCCTCAAAGAAGATGTGATGGATGGTGGATGATATCCATAAAGTGCCATAAATGGGGTCATTTTTGCTGCAATATGGAAGGAAGTGTTATACCACCATTCAGTGAGAGGTAACCACTTGACCCATTGTTCTTGCTTATCAGATACAAAACAACGAAGATATCCTTCCAAAAATTTATTAACTATCTCTATTTGACCATCGGATTGAGGATGATAAGATGAGCTATGAGCTAGTTGAGTACCCAAACAAGAAAATAATTTCGTCCAAAAATTTCCTGTAAAAATGGGATCTCTGTCACTTACGATAATCTTCGAGTTTCCATGTAGCTTTTGAATTGTTTCCATAAATGCAGTAGCAACTGTACTCACTTTAAATGGATGAGATAATGCACAAAAGTGTGCATACTTGGTTAAGTCTATCAACTGCCACCATGATGACACTCTTTCCTTCGGACTTAGGTAAACCTATGGTAAAATCCATTGAAATCTCCTCCCAACTTTGATTTGGAATGGATAAAGGTTGTAGAAGACCCGAGGTCTTAATTGTCTCAACTTTATTTTGCTGGAAAACCAAATATTTCGCCACAAAATTTTGAATATCAGATTTAAGGCCATCCCAAAAAAATTCTTTCTTCACCCTGTGGTAAGTTTTTAAAAATCCTGAGTGTCCTCCTAAAGGAGAAGTGTGCAATTCCAAAGAATATTTTGTTTTGGTTGGTAATTCTTGAAAATATATAAGCGATCTTTGTACCATAAGGAATCATTTTTCCAACTAAATGTATCAGATGTACTAGGATCTTGCTGCAAATTTTGAATGAGAGTCCACTCTTCTTCATCCTTCTTCCATTCATCCCTTTCTTTGGCTATCTAATCTGGTTGGATAATTGAAATGACACAAAGCAATGCTTCCACCTCTTCATCCTTTCTTGAGAGTGCATCTGCAACAACATTTAACTTCCTTTTTTAAAGATGATTTCAAAGTCATAACCCAACATCTTTATGACCCATTTTTGCTGCTCTTCTAAAGATATTCTTTGTTCCAAAAAGTGTTTAAGACTATCATGATCAGTTTTTACCTTGAAGTGTCTTCCCATTAGGTAAGGTCTCCATTTCTTTAGTGCATGTAGTATTGCCAACATTTCCTTCTCATAAATAGCCTTTTGCAAATGCTTTCCTTTGATTGAACTACTTTCAAAAGCAATGGTTCTTCCTTCTTGCATTAAAACAACACAATTCCATTTCCTGAGGCATCACATTCCACAATAAAGGTTTTTGTGAAGTCTGGCGTAGCTAAGATTGGTGTTCGGCACATTGCCTCTTTAAGATGTTCAAAGGCCTTAGTTTCTTCAGGAGTCCATGAAAATGCATCTTTCTTCAATAATTTTGTTAGAGGTGTTGCTATTCTCCCATAATTCTTAACAAACTTGTGATAATACCCTGTTAAATCTAGAAACCCGCACAACTTCTTTATGGTTGTAGGGACTTTCCATTCCTTAATGGCTTTAATTTTGTTAGGGTCTACCTTAACACCCTCATGAGATACAATATGACCCAGATATTCCACCTCTTGTACTCCAAAGAAACATTTGGATGTTTTTGCATATAATTGTTTCTCCTCCAATAGTTTGAGCACCCTGTCAACATGTTTAACATGATCCTTCCAAGACCCACTATAGATTAGTATATCATAAAAAAAAAGTAGCACAAATTTTCTAAGGAAGGGTTTGAAAATGGAATTCATCAACCCTTGAAATGTAGAAGGTGCATTGGTGAGGCCAAAAATCATGAACAAAAATTTATAATGACTCTCATGAGTTCGAAATGTTGTTTTCGGAATATCTTTAGTCTTCATTCTAATTTGATGATATCCTGAACGAAGATCCAACTTGGTAAAATAAATTTCTCCATGTAATTCATCCAATAATTCATCAATCACACGAATGGGAAATTTATCTTTAATAGTGAGTTTATTGAGCTCCCTATAATCTGAACATATGGGCCATGGTCCATATTTCTTGTGCACCAATACTACTAGAGCAGAGAAAGAACTTTGACTAGGTTTAATTATACCCACCTTTAACATTTCTGCAATCATATGTTCAATTTCACTCTTTTGGACATAAGGATATCTGTAAGGCTTGATGTTTGGAGGAACACTTCCTGGAATCAAATGAATAACATGATCATGATCACAAATAGGTGGGAGTCCTTTGGGAGTATTAAACAACTTGGAATGATTGTCCAAGAATTTTGGAGATCTGGAGAAATAGATGATTTTGATGTTGGAACTTCCAGTGAGAATAATTGTGCAATTACGCCCCATTGTTCTTTCTTCAGAAGCTTTGTCATGAAATTAGAGCTTATTATCTTTCATGGCTTCCCTGCGATACCCTGTAATTCAATTTCCTTTCCTTCTGAAAAAAATTTCAAGAAAAGTTCTTGAAAATTAAAAGCTACCGTCCCCAAATATTGTAACCATTGTACTCCCAGTACAACATCAACACCTCCAATTGGGATGGAAATAATTGGACTATTCAATACATATTCACCCATGGCTAGCTTGATATTATGGCATTTTCCAGAGAAATTTATAGTTCCTCCATTTGCAACCATCACTTGACATTCTGGTGCTAGGTATAGGAAACAAATCAATTCCTTTGCTACCTTGTAATGAATAAAATTATGGGTACTACCTGAATCAATCAACACTATTACCTTTTTCTTCTTGATATGTCCTTCTATCTTGAGAGTTCGAGGAGTGGTAATTCCCGCCAATGAATTACATGATATGGTCGGACTCATTTCTTCTTCTCTTATGGTTTCTTCTTGGTGTATATCCTCTACTTTTAAGTTTCTTCTTCATTTTCTTCCTCCTCTTCACAATCTATGTAAAATAATTTCTTCTCAGTGCACTTATGACCTTTAGTGTATTTTCTATCACAACTATAGCAAAGCCCTTTTTCTCTTTTTTTTTCCAATTGTTGTGGTGTCAACCTTGTAGGTTGTGGAAGTCTAGGAGTAGAAACACTTCTATCTTTATAGATGTGAGTGGTAGGCTTCCTTGTTGCCATAATTTTACATTCAATGTTTCTTGCCAACCTGAATGCCTTCTCCAATGAATTAGGTTCCCAAACACGAACTTCATGTTGGATGTTATCCTTTAAAGTCCTTATGAAGAATATCAGTTACCCTTATATTCAATTTTTGGAAGTCCTCAATGTGATCCGGTACTTAACCCTTTTGTTTGATATTTATCAATTGGCTAAAGAAGGTGTTGCTCTTTGTATCCTAATAATGTGCTATCATTTCCTCCGTAAAAATTGACCAAGTGACATTTTTTTTACGAGATCAAAGCCATTGATACCATACAAATGTATTTTGTTCTAAATGTAAAGTTGCAATGCGTACCTTTTGTGTGTTTTGCACATTATTGAGATAAAAATATTGCTCCATCTATAGTATCCATGTTACGGGATCCTTGTCATCAAACTTCCTCATATCCATATTTTGAATATGGTGGTTCTTCCATCCAACATTAGAGTTTATTAAATCATGATTAACATTTATTGTATTCTCATCATGAGTTTCCTTCACCACCTTTTAGACATTAGGAAATATTTCTTGTATCAACTTTGTCAAACCTTCCATGTCTGCCCCTCCTTACAACAATCCATTTTCCCCTCTTTCCATCCAGATCTTGGGACAAAATGTCTTTTACCACTATGTTTGGCAAGTAGGCAATGATGTGAGAATGCAGAATATACACCCTAAAGTATTTCAAGGCCTTTAGCAAGGCATAGGCCTGTTTTCCCATTATGTTATATTTCAAGGGTGCATCCCTCAGAGCTTTGCTGAAGAAAGAAATGGGCTGTTCTTGCCCCTCTATATTTTTCTGTAGCAAAACTGAAGCCACTGTATGCTCAGAGGCAAATGAGAATATAAGGAAGTCTTTTGAAAAGTCAAGGCTGATTAGGACAGGTGCCCGGGTGAGTGCAAGTTTAACTAACTCAAAAGATTTTTTGGTCTCTAAAGTCCACTTAACTCCTACATCTTTTTTCAGCATGTTTGTCATATTCCTGAGGTGCTCAGCTAAGTTGGGCATAAACATCCTTAAGAAGTTAATTTTCCCAATAAAGGATTGCAATTATATTATGTTTCTCGGGTGACTGATCTGTAGTATTCCCTCAACTCTTTTCGGGTCTATTTTAATTCCCTTCTCTGATATAATATGGCCAAGGAGCTTACCTTCTTGCAGGTCAAATATAGTCTTCTTGGGATTTAAAGGTAGACCGAACCTTCTAAATTTTTCAAGAACTCTTCTCAGATGTTTTAGGTGCTCCTCATTAGTCTTGGAATAGGTTGTTATGTCATCCAGATAGATGACGATGAAGTGCCCTATTTCCTCTGAAAAGGCTATGTCCATTTCTCGTTGGAAGGTTGCACCAGCGTTCATCAGTCCAAAAGGATTTTTTAGGTACATAAAAGTGCCCCATGGAGTGGTGAAAGCTGTCTTGAGTTGGTTTTCTGGGAGTACTAAAACTTGGTTATAGCCTGAAAAAATGTCTAACAGGGAGATCCTTTTTGAGCCAACTACCCTATGTAGGATGTGTTCCATCTTTGGTAAGGGGTAATTGTCTTTAAGTGAAGCCCTGTTAAGGTTTCTGAAATCGATGCACAGTCTGATCTCACCTATTTTCTTCCTCACAGCAACAAGGTTGGAGACCCAATCAGAAAACCTCACAGGCACTATGATTCCCGCCTCATACATTTTCTTGATTTCCTTTTTTACCAAAGGCAGTTGCTTCGGGTTGATTCTGCGTAGTTTTTTCCTAAAGGGCTTTTGGTTTTCTTTCAGTGGGATCTTGTGCTAGATGATTTCTGTATTGTAGGCCTTTAAGTCCTCGTAGCTCTAGGAAAACACATCAACAAACTCTTTAAATAACTCGATGTATTTCTTCTTCATGTCTGTGGGCAACGACTTAGCTATTTTAATCATCTTAGGATTATCTTCAGTGCCTATGTTGCATTCCTTAACGTCAGAATTTGAGTGTTCTATAGTGGGTTTCTTCGCTATGTCGTTAAAATAAAAAAGGTCCTCTAAAGGCGCCAGTCCTCTAGGTATATTCCTATCTTTTGACTGCAGCACCTCTATGTTCTTTTTTCTGTGTTCTTGTACTCTTCAGTTTGAGTCCCAATTTGTTCACTTAACACATTTATTTCTACATTATGGGGTGATTTTTCTTCATTAGGGGGGCTCTTCACTTAGGTAGCTTTCATCAGATTTAGAGTCTGAATCAGAGAATTCAAACTCGTTCCTACCAATCAAGAAATCTTCTATCTTCTTGTTTCCCTCGAAGACCTACCAATATTTCTCATTATCAGGCACTGTAGGTCTATATTTTGTTTGAATGATGATTTGTTTGTCACTAGATGATTTATGATATGAACTAGCGACACAGGCTAATCCATTTGCAATGATTTTCTGACTCCTAGGAACAAACACCAGTTAATATTCTACAAAGGTTTTTAGTAAATCCATAGCATCATTTATATATGCTCTCAATCTAGGGTGCTTCTTCGTATATTCTCCGTTCACTTGCTTGATGACTAACTCAGAGTCTCCATGTACAGTTATCCTTCGGGCTCCTAGTTTTTTCAACAGATTCAAGCCTAGGATAAGGGCCTCATACTCTGCAATATTGTTCGTACATTTGAAGTCTAGTTTGAAGGCATGAATATTAGCATAGTCACTCTCAGTGTTATGTAACCACACTCCCGCCCCTGCATTCTTCCTAGTGAAAGACCCATCGAAATTCATTCTCCATAAGGGATCGTTCTCAGTTTTATCATCATTTTCCTCCCTAATGTTAGTTTCACTGTTATGTCATAATATGGGGTCTGCACCGTGGTGTGGGGTTTTTTGTTCTTCATGATGCATATGGAGTTCAGAGAGATGACCAGTCAGTTGTTTGTAGTCTTGGTTTTGTTTATTCCGAGTCTCTAATTCAGTACACTGTCCAAAGGCTTCTTCTTCATTTTCTTCTATGTCTAGAGTGGCCATTATGTTAAAGTCTGTGGGCTCAACTCTATTGTCCGCATCTCTATCTTCTGGATCTGGCTCATCTATGGATTCATCATTGTAAAGGATAAATGAGTCTAGATCTGTGTGTATAGATTACAGAGGTGAATTTTCAGGTTTTTTAGGGCTACTAACCATGAAATTCATTAGTGCCTCTCTATAAAGTCTCCTAAGCTGGCTAAAGACAAGGATTGTGGCATAAGACCCATCCATATGCATTGTGCCTTGTAGCTTGGCTCCCCATGACCTTGAAAACAACATGCCATACCTAGGTGGCATGTCTACCACTATTACATCCATAACCATACATTTGGTTGGGATTTGGGACAGGTTCACACAGAGATCTTTGATTAAGCCAAGGCACTTCACTCTGCTAGAGTCAAATGAATATAAATCCTTATAGGGTCGGGTTATCTCTAGGCCTAAGTTCTCCATAATTACCTTATGAATTAGGTTGTGTGATGCCCCAGAGTTATGCATTGCATTGTGAAGGATCCTATCATGGATATCGAGGCTAATATAAAAAGGAGGTAGTACCCGTTCCTGAAAATTTCCTTCTATCTTTGGACCAAATAGAAGGGCTGGTTGATCGTCACTTAGATTGACAGTGTCACTATTTTCACCTAGATTTAAAGCTTTCAAAATTTGGCTTTTATATACATCCTGAGTGGCCATCTCAGAAAGTGGGATAGATATTTTAATTTTAGCAATCTCACTCTCCAAATTGAAGGGGGAGTGACTCTTTGTAAGACTCAACTTTGTTTTGTTAGCCACTACTTTAGTGGTAGAATCAATGTGCTAATTCTCACTATGTATAGTGTTTACAGTTGTTTTATCAGGAGCACTAGCTGTAGTGTTAGTGTTGCTAGCTTGTTGACTTTGTTTATTAGTATTTTGGCTGTCATTTTCTTTGTTCTTCCTAGAACTCTCAGCTACTGATTTGTTGCTTTCAGCAGTTGCTTTAGGAGTTTTCTCAGGTCTCTTCTTAATGGTGATCTTAGAGGCTTTTGGTTTGGAATTGTCTAAGCCCTTTTTTCTTCTAAGTTCATACTGTTCTTTGACCTGCATGATGGAATTTTCAAATCCTAGCCTACAATCCTCAGATTGTAACCTTTCCTCGTCCCAATGTGAGTGTGAGGTCTGGTTGTCTTTTGTGGAACAGTTGTGGATTGAGTTGTCTATTTCCACCATGTTTATTGTGGTTCCCTCGGACTCTTCTATTATCCCCTCATCCTCGTCAAGGAAGTTATCTTGAAATGGGGGTATGACTTGTTGATTAGAGTCTCTCTATCTGTTTGGGGGATTGTTTCTCCTAAATTTCTAGTTCTGGTTTTGATTTTGGTTTCTGTTCTGATTACTGACTGTGACTACCATTTTCTCCATCATTTTCTCTAGCCTTTCCATGTTTTTGGCTAGAATTTCATACTTGGGATTAGATGTCGAAGCTGATGTGTCATCCCTATAGGTTACCTTCTTCTCAGCCCTCATTCTAGCTCTTTTTTCAATCAGGTTAGCTTCTACACTCACTGCTCCTTTTTGCATATCTTCCAATGTGTTGTAATCTCTCTCCCTAAGCTGGTAGGCCATGTTAGCATCAAAGCCTTCAAGATATTTTACTAAAGGCATTCCTTGGGGAGGTTTCATGTCTAGAGGAAGAGCATTATAAACACTGTTAAACCTTGTAGAATAGTCATGGACACTCTCTCCTACATTTCTTTTAAGGTTCCTATACTTTGCTAGTATATGGAGAGGGTTGGTCTTGACTTCCCATTTTTTTATAAAGGTTTGATATAAAGAGGGAAGATCGTGGATACTATTAGGAGGTAGTCCTTTAAACCACTTCTTCACATCTCCTCCTAAATTTTGGGCAAAGATTCTCATCTTGACTGTCTCATCAACTATCTCCATATAGTCAAAGGAATCTTCCATCCTATGTACATGGTGTTGAGCTATGGCAGACTCTTTTGCAGTGAAATGTGGGATTTTTAACTAATAATCATTGGGTAAAGGCACTAGAGGCTGTGGCAACACTAGTGGTGCATACCAGGCTGCCATAATGGTGTTTTGAGGAGGTAAAGGATTGGCTTGAGCAGTAGGTATGTGGATGACAGGAATACTAGGATTGGCAACACTCTGTGGAGCTAATTTAGGGTGATAGAGGCCCAAGTTTTGAATGAAATGACTATCGAGAGGTGTAGATGGAGGGGTCTCTCTATCCCTGATATGTTGACCACTGTGAGATGGTGAACTTGGAAGCTCAAGGTATGACTGGTCTAGAGCACTGAATGACCTAATTTTAGGTAAAATGCTTGGTAATCCTGAGTCAAAACAAGTGTCTGATAGAGCTGTAAAGTTTTCAGGTGCAGAATTAGCTCTATGGATGTGTCTGGAAATAGTTGGCTTCCTAGGTGTAGGAGATTTCCTAAGGATGCTCTCAGGGTTGTCAACTATTTCAGGTGGGTTTAGGTTAGGATAACCTCTTGTATAGACTATTCTTGAATCCACTATGTCTGTCTCCTAACAAAGAAGCTTGATCCTATGTGTTTCTTCTAATATGGCTGATGTTGTAATGAAGTCTCGTCTCCCAGTGGAGTCTTGTGAAACCAAGATAATCAGCAGGCCTACTGATCACCAGTGGAGTCTTTAATCATTAAGTAACTATGGAGTCTCTAGGTGGGCTTAGAATTCTTAAAGAAAGTTTGCTATCCACCACAGTGATTCGCTACCAAACCAAGGCTACTATGGTCTTCGTCCCCAGTGGAGTCACCATTATGTTGGTGACGACAATGGGAAACAAGACCAGATATAGCAGTTAAGGGCACTCAAAGTTTATTCCCCATTAGAGTCGCCATTATGTTTGGAGATGAGAATGGGACACAAGACCAGATATAGCAATTAAGGGCACTCAGAATTTATTCCCCAGTGGATTCACCATTATGTTGGGGTTCCTATGTTTTGGCAGGTTTGGAAATACCAAAAGATAAGACAAAATCAAACCACTTTGGGATCCTAGGATCTAGCCCTCCTAGATCCGGAGAGGGATCTCTCCATAAAAGAAAAGAATGATATATCTTTGAAGCTCGAAATGAGGTATTAGGCTAGTTATAGGCACAAGGGTTGTTGTTTTGTTTTGTTTGTTTTTTTGGTTGTTGGGAAACATGAAAGAAGGGTTCAATATAAGACAAAGGTGAGAAAAAAAGGATTGTAGGCAAAGGGAGATAATTCAAAGAACACTCGAGAACATTGGGCAATGGAGTAATAAAAGGGTTTACTTGCTATTCAGTACCCAAGGCTTTCAATTGGGCTCGTCATCTAAAACAGAGGATCTTTAAGGATGATAGTGTGGTATGAAATGATAAGGAAAGAAGGGGAATGACAAGGAAACCTCCTAGGTGACCACTTAGGAAGAAAATCTAGGGATGGGGCATGCCTTAAACACCTATGATCCAACCCCTAAAAGGCTAACTCTTCAGACAACAAGAAACACTTAATATTTAAACACGAAGGTGAAGCCTGAGATCAGAGAAAGGCTTTGAACTTTCAATTCTTCGACATTCAACTTAAGGGAACTTAGAAAGGTTCAATTGATTGAAAAATACCCTAGTGAGACAGAATCATCATTCTAAACTCCCAGTATCCCAATTCTTTCAATTAAAACCAGACAAGAACATCTAAGAATAGATTCATAAATTCATACATCAGTTAGTAGTGAATAACAGCTACTACACTGGTTAAATTATCTTGAATTAGTTCTCAGATAGCACAATTAGTAGAAAAAATCTAAGATAAGAAGAGCAGGAAGCATTAGGGTACCATGTGAGGGTATATACTAAGCCAAATTTTTTATTCTTACCAGAGAAATGAAATGTAATGAATTATAGAAGGAAAACAGAGACAAAGGAAGAACATATCACTGCTGCTTTAAATCAGGATCAAAAGAAATTGCTTGTCATATTAAAGAGAAAAACCAGTAATATATAACATTGTCCAATAGCTTGATATTCAGTCTGAAATCATCTCCTCAGCCTATTTTACAAATTTACACACAAAACTATATCTCAAGAGAAACAGCTTACAATTCATAGATATCTGATCAACAACCTTTACAATGTGTTTTTTCATGAATTTTATAGCTAAAGAGAGGCAGAGGAGGTAGATAAAACTTTAAATGAAACATTAAAATAGAAGTAGGAGAAGAGGGCTCGAGGCCCATTCAGTCTTAATATCTGTGCATTAATCTTTAGTACTCTTTAGGTGAAATAGTGGTCTTCGACAGGCTGAGATTAATTCTAGGTATGTTTCTTTGATGTACTTTTCGGCTGTAGTACTATGTAGTACTCTGAGACTAGCAAGGCAGTTAAATGACTTTCAGGTCTGCCATACTGCATAACAAATGCTTTGTCAAATATTAGGACTTTCTGTCAGGGTGGAGATCTTCTCAGGAACTCGATGTAGAATAAAAAACAGTATGGGCACTTGTCCTTTCTCGGGAAAGAACCTTCTGTTGATGTGAAGCACTAATAAGGTTGTTTTTTGTGCTTAAGGCCTCATTAGGCCTTCTGTGTTAATTGTAAGGTCTTCAATCTGGTACATTCGCCCTTTAAACATTTAATTAAAGCTTAAAATCTTCAATAATGGGCATTAAACCTCCTTAATTCTTCACTGATACTCTTTTCCGCTTCTGTGACTATCTCTGTCTGTGGAAATGGAGTTTTAATGGCATAGGAAGTTTCACAGAGTTAAACACTAGTCCTTTGATGAACATATTTCGTTTAGAAACCTTCCCAAGCATTTATCTGCAATATCTAGCTCTGAAAATAGCATTCTGCACCATTGTCCAACTCTGCCTCTGACTGATGAGACAGAGCGCAATTGCAAACCTTTAACACCTGCAAAACCAATAAAATCGTTAAGAAAATCCATGGGTGTGGAAGTTGGATGCTGTGGAGGCCTGTGAAAAATGGAGGCGTAGCAGTGAAAAGAGTGGCCACAGGTGGAAAAATGGTGAAAATTGCTGCAGAATGGTGGAGGGATAATCTAACGAAGGTCTGGTGGCGAAATGATTTTGGATCGTCCGATTAGATCAGGCAGTGGTGATCGAAGATGGAGTTTCACTAATGGAATGGCTTTAGAGGTTAGGCAGAATGAAATAAACTTTAATGTACAACATAAAAGTTTTAATGTGGGCGAATTACAAAGGAAAATGATGAAAATCACATGAAATCGTGGCTATGAATGGTGGGACTGGCATGGGAAGAGGGTGATTGATTGTGGAGCGTTAGATCCCAGGAGGAGATCAATGATGGAGATCAACCGATAAAACTCTGTGAAGTCCGATGGAAAAACATGAATGAGGGACGCGATGGAATGAGGACCGTAGATCTATATAGATCGATGGTCGAGATCTTCTGATGGAATTTCGGAGGTAGAAAGGGGGGAAATGGTTTTGTGGAAAAAAAAACTATTTTCACGCAGCCAAAGCGCGGTTTAGAAATTTGCCCAAAATCACGCGATATGGTCCGCCGCCTGACACGTGGCAAAAAAAAATCGCCTATATCGCGTGATTTTAAACTGTTAAAGTTAGGACGCCAAAACTACATGATATGATTCTCGGTCGCTGGATCTGGGACTGTGAGATCTGACGGTGCAGGATGGAGTGCGATACAGAGAGATGTGCGGTTGGTAGGGTTCGGGCAAGTCAGCGGTGGTTTTAATGTGGGTCGTCCGATCTATGGAATGAATGGCTGAGATCGGAAGAGGGGAAATGAAGGCGAAGGGGCAGGTGAATAGGCGAAAAGAATAGGAGCCGTTGGATCAAATGGGATGGACGGCTGCGATCTAATCGCACTGGAGGATGGCAGGGGCCAAAAAATCTGATGGTATGATGTTGCAATTACATATGGACCGTTAGATAGGCGAAAGATCAACAGTCGCGATTGGTTCGAGAATGGCTGATCGGGAACAGAGGGGCGGTGAGAGGACAAATCCTGGCTGCTGGTTCTTGTGGATTCAATGGCCAGGATTGAATCGAAGATCGACCAATCGGGGAATTGAAGAATGGTGCAATAAAGAGTTGCGATTGTCGATTGGGGCGGTGATACGATGGTCGTTGGATTTAAAGGGGAATCAACGGTGGAGATCACAATCGGAGGGTAACAAATGAACGTTATGGGCGCGTGGTGAGATTTGCGTGGGCCTTTAGATCTTCACAAATTGACAATGGGTATTGCACCTGCGTCTAATAGAAAAATTCCTCCTCGCATCGGAACTTTTCATTTTACAAAGCAAAC
Source organism: Pinus albicaulis (assembly GCA_034641835.2). Classification (NCBI taxonomy): domain Eukaryota; kingdom Viridiplantae; phylum Streptophyta; class Pinopsida; order Pinales; family Pinaceae; genus Pinus; species Pinus albicaulis. The sequence continues at coordinate 519,664,102 of CM076572.1, read as the reverse complement.
GCGCTCCACTCCAACTTCCGATTGTGATTGACGGTCGATGAAATTAGCACTGGCTATCGGATCTTTTAAGGAGATCAACGATGGAGACCTCGGTAGAGGATGATAGACCAAAGAACTCATCACATCAGAAATTTTCCATATAACAAAGAAAATGCGCTCACTCCCGGTCTTCCGATTGCGATAAGCGCTCAAGGGCTTAGCGCCTGGTCTTGGTGCCGGGTTTCATGGAGGGGAAGTGGTTAGGGGCTTAGCCGAAAGGGGCTAAAGCCTATAATGAAAAATAAGTGTTTTTTAAGACAAAAAGAGGGTTTTTAAGGCTTAGAGAGGGTTCCGGTAGGGGTAAAAAGGGGTTTTTTTACCAAATGAATGGATTTCACATGGTTTGCAAAGGGGAATTAGATGGTTTAGAAGACTGAGGAAGGGTTTTTGGGGGGTTAAAGGGGAAAATTTGAGAAGGGGGAAAAGGGTTAAAATGTGGAAATTTGCAGGGATACAAGTGAGCAAATATAGGCTTTTCTGAGTATAATTGTTTCATAGACAGTGAGGATTTCTTGATGGAAACAATAGTGAAGATCTTATCAAAGGCAAAGGGCACACAGAGGCTTCAAGAATGAGATATTTTCAGAGGAAATGTATCTCTTGAAGGCTCAGAACAATATTTAGCCACTTGTTTTCTTGACAAAAAAATTATAGGTGGCTAACAGTGGCTCCACATGGGGATGGCATCTTCTCAAAGATGTCAAGAACTTCAGAAATATTCTTTGGGAAGTATGCCAGATGCCTGATCTTCGAACCATCCTTTATTCTTTGATTCAACTGCTACAAACATGATGGATATTAAGTCAGTAGAAAACATTCCCCAAACAATCTACCTACCCATCCTATAGTCCTAACATTTTTTCTTCAAGGTGCATTTGAATTTGTAGACCTTCTTCATCATCATTTTTTTATTGAAAGCATAAACAAACTAATCTAATTCTACCCTTATTCCTCCACGAGGCCAGATTAAACAGTTGGTCTCATAGCTTCCCTACCTACACTAATATCTGCTAGGATTAAACTGTCTAGCAGATTTTTTCTCTAGATTCTACAATAGAAATTTAAAAATAGTCAAACCAGGATTAAACAGTCTAGTTTGTTGTGGATCCATGGCATAAAGATAGCTACACATGAACTGAAATTGCAGAAACTTGAAAACAAAATTTTGAAGGCTTGAAATCTTGAAACTTTGAAGCATCCTTCTTTTCTTTGTGACTCAAGTTTTGAGCTTGTTAGAGTCACTTTCTTCTTCACCTCAGCTCTGGTTTTGGGCTTGTTAGAGTTGATTCTTCTTTCTTCTTTGTTGGTTCAGATTTTGAGCATATTAGAACCAACTTCTTTACTTTCTTTGGCTCAGGTTTTGATCATGTTAGAGCCAATATTTTTCACTCTAGAGGTTCAAGTTTTGAGCATGTCTGAACCTCTCTTTCTCTCTTTTTTGAAACATTTTCTCTTTTCTTTGAAAACAAAACACAACAATGGTATTTACAATGGAAATGGAAACTGAAAAGTGTAAATCAAAAGTAGTAATTCTTGAGAATCTTTCCATTGATAGGACCCCCAAACAGATCTGTACCATCTAGCTCTTGCAGAAAAAAGGCATTTGGACCAATGGTGGATTGGATGATGTAAGGACCCTACCACAAACTATCAAATTTGCAATGCTTCCATTTGTCTTCTCTCCTAGATTCCCACTTTAGAACCTTATATCCAATTTTGAAGTCACAAGCTTTTGTTCTCTTATCAAACAGCTTTTTTATATTTTATTGTACTTTCAGAGCTCTGTTATAGACTTCTTCTCTTGTCTGTTGGAGATGTATTGTTTGATTTATCCTCCTTACCATGCTGTCCTCTTCTGACTGAATATCTTGGACTAGCTTAATCGTTGGTACCCCTAGCCTGGTAGGAAACACTGCCTCTGTGCCATAAACAAGCTGATATGGTGACATTCCAATGGATTTATTTGTTGTTAGCCTATCAGCCCACAAAGCATGCACTAACTTGTTATGCCATGATTTCTTATTCTCTTCAAGAAAATTTTTGATAATGGTCACCAAACTCTTGTTTGATGATTCAGCTAACCCATTACCTTGTGGGTAATAAGCAGTTTAATGACCGAGTGCTATCTGATACCTGTGACAAAAATAAATCATTTTCTTGGATCCAAAAGCAGCAACATTATCAGTGATTATCTTTCTAGTGCAGCCAATTCTAAAGAGGATGTGGTCTTCAAGGAACTTAATGATGACAAAATCTGTGGCATTCCTAGAAGGGATGGCCTCTATCCATTTTGTGAAATAGTCTGTGGCTGTGAGAATCCATTTGTTTTGGGCTGAGGAAGCAGGATGGATCTCCCCTATGAAATTTAAGCCTCACTGTTGAAAGGGAGCCTCAACAGTAATAGGTTGCAATGGTAAAGGGAGGAGCTTTCTTTTGCCCTCAAAGATCTGGCACTTATGGTAAGAAATTATCATTTTGTGGATGTCATTGAAAAGTGTAGGCCAGTAATAGCTGGCTCTGAGTATTTTGTTAGCAATGGCTTTCCAGTTTAAATGGCCTCCACACTCTCCCACATGGAACTCCTGTTTAATCCTCTCTACTTCAGTTTCAGGCATACATTTAAGCAACAAACCGTTTGCAATTTTCTAGTATAAACATTCATTCAGTATGCAATAGTTTTTAGCTTTTAACTTTAGGAATCTAGCCTTAGTCATTGATAAATCAGGAGGGGCATTCATTTTTATGAGCACATACAGGACATTAGAATACCAGGGAGAGTTTTGAAATTTTTCTTCAACGGTAGGATCAGGCAATCCTTCATGTTCATCCAAGGCATCTACCATGTTTATGTCAAGGGCTTGCAAGTTAGATTCGACCATTAGTTGAGCTAAGCCCTGACCTTTGATAAGTTTTGTGGGTTTTATTTCCAGGTCATACTCTAATATTACAGTAATCCATTTTCCCCTCTTTCCATCCAAATCTTGGGACAATGTCTTTTACCACTATTTTTGGCATGTAGGCAATGATGTGAGAATGCAGAATATACACCCTAAAGTCTTTCAAGGCCTTTACCAAGGCATAGACCTATTTTTCCATTATGTTATATTTCAAGGGTACATCCCTCAGAGCTTTGCTGAAGAAAGAAATGGGCTATTCCCGCCCCTCTATATTTTTTTGCAGCAGAACTGCAGCCACTGTATGCTCAAAGGCAAAGGAGAATATAAGGAAGTCTTTTGAAAAGTCAGGGCAGACTAGGACAGGTGCTCGGGTGAGTGTAAGTTTAACTAGCTCAAAAGCTTTTTTGGTCTCTAAAGTCCACTTAAATCCTACATCTTTTTTTAGCATGTTTGTCATATTCCTGAGGTGCTCAGCTAAGTTGGGAATAAACCTCCTTAAGAAGTTAATTTTCCCAATAAAGGACTGTAATTCTTTTATGTTTCTCGGGTGACTAATTTGTAGTGTTCCCTCAACTCTTTTCGGGTCTATTCTAATTCCCTTCTCTGATATAATATGGCCAAGGAGCTTACCTTCTTGCAGGCCAAATACAGTCTTCTTGGGATTTAAAGACAGACCAAACCTTCTACATTTTTCAAGAACTCTTCTCAAATGTTTTAGGTGCTCCTCATCAGTCTTGGAATAGACTTTTATGTCATCTAGATAGATGAAAATTAAGTGCCCTATTTCCTCCGAAAAGGCTATGTCCATTGCTCATTGGAAGGTTTCACCAACGTTCATCAGTCCAAAAGGCATTTTTAGGTACATAAAAGTGCCCCATGGAGTGGTGAAAGTTGTCTTGAGTTGGTCTTCTAGGAGTACTAAAACTTGGTTATAGCCTGAAAAACCGTCTAACAGGAGATCTTTTTTGAGCCAACTACCCTCTGTAGGATGTGTTCCATATTTGGTAAGGGGTAACTGTCTTTAAGTGAAGCTCTGTTAAGGTTTCTGAAATCAATGCACAGTCTGATCTCACCTGTTTTCTTCCTCACAGCTACAAGGTTGGAGACCCAATTGGAAAACCTCACAGGCACTATGCTTCTCGCCTCATACATTTTCTTGATTTCCTTTTCTACCAAAGGCAGTTGCTTCGGGTTGATTCTGCGCAGTTTTTTCCTAAAGGGCTTTTGGTTTTTTTTCAGTGGGATCTTGTGCTGGATGATTTCTGTATCCTAGGCCTTTAAGTCCTCATAGCTCCAGCCAAACACATCGACAAAAACTTTAAATAACTCGATGTATTTCTTCTTCATGTCTGCAGGCAAGGACTTAGCTAGTTTAATCATCTTAGGCTTATCTTCAGTGCCTATGTTGCATTCCTCAACGTCAAAATCTGAATGTTCTATAGTGGGTTTCTTCGCTACGTCATTAAAATCAAAAAGGTCCTCTAAAGGTGCCAGTCCTCTAGGTATATTCCTATCTTTTGACTGCACCACCTCTATTTCCTCTTTTTCTACATTCTTGTACTCTTCGGTTCGAGTCCCAATTTGTTCACTTAACATGTTTATTTCTATGTTATGGGGTGATTTTTCATCATTGAGGGGCTCTTCACTTAGGCAGCTTTCATCGGATTTAGAGTCTGAATCAGAGAATTCAAACTCGTTCGTGCCAATCAAGAAATCCTCTATCTACTTGTCGCCCTTGAAGACCTGCCAATATTTCTCATTATTAGGCACTGCAAGTCTATATTTTGTTTGAATGATGATTTGTTTGTCACTAGGTGATTTATGATATGAACTAGCGACACAGGATAATCCATTCACAATGATGTTCTGACTAGTAGGAACAAACACCAGTTCGTATTCTAGAAAGGGTTTTAGTAAATCCATAGCATCATTTCTGTATGCTCTCAATCGAGGGTGCTTCACCGTATATTCTCCGTTCACTTGTTTTATGACTAACTCAGAGTCTCCGTGTACAGCTGTCCTTTGGGCTCCTAGTTTTTTCAAGAGATTCAAGCCTAGGATAAGGGCCTTAGACTCCGTGATATTGTTTGTACATTTGAAGTCCAGTTTGAAGGCATGACTCTCAGCATAGTCACTCTCAGTGTTATGTAACCACACTCCCGCCCCTGCATTCTTCCTAGTGCAAGACCCATTCAAATTCATTCTCGATAAGGGATAGTTCTCAGGTTTATCATAATTTTCCTCCCTAATGTTGGTTTCAATGTTATGTCGTAATATGGGGTCTGCACTGTGGTGTGGGGTGTTTTGTTCTTCATGATGCATATGGAGTTCAGAGAGATGACCAGTCAGCTGTTTGTAGTATTTGTTTTTTTTATTACAAGTCTCTGATTCAGTACACTGTCAAAAGGCTTCTTCTTCGTTTTCTTCTATGTCTAGAGTGGCCATTATGTTAAAGTCTATGGGCTTTACTCTATTGTTCACATCTTTATCTTCTAGCTCTGGCTCGTCTATGAATTCATCATTACAAAAGATAAAGGAGTCCAGATCTGTGTGTACAGAGTATAGAGGTGAATTTTCAGGTTTTTTAGGGCTGCTAACCATGAACTTCATTTGTGCCTCTCTATACAGTCTCCTAAGCTGGCTAAAGACAGGGATTGTGGCATAAGACCCATCCATCTGCATTGTGCCTTACAGCTTGGCTCCCCATGACCTTGACAACAGCATTCCATACTTAGGTGGAACGTCGGCCACTACTACATCCATAACCATACATTTGGCTAGGATCTGGGTCAGGTTCACACAGAGATCTTTGATTAAGCCAAGGCACTTCACTCTGCTAGAGTCAAATGAATATAAATCCTTATAGGGTCAAGTTATCTCTAGGCCTAACTTCTCCATAATTACCTTAGGCATTAGGTTGTGTGATGCCCCAGAGTCATGCATTGTGTTGTGAAGGATCCTGTAATGGATATTGAGGCTGATATAAAAATGTGGTACTACCCCTTCCTGAAGCTTTCCTTCTATCTTTGGACCAAATAGAAGGGCTGGTTGATCGTCACTTAGATTGACAATGTCATTGTTTTCACCTAGATTTAATGCTTTCAAAATTTGGCCTTTATATACTGTTATTGCCTAAATCCACCTTAGGCTGAAGGAAGGCGGGATTCAGGGTAACACCAAACCACGCTCAATCTGGTAGCTAGCCCTACCAGAACAGGAGAGGGCTCTCTCTGGGTCAATCTCAGCGAAAAGTAATCAATAGGGCTTGAGATGACTGAAATGAATGCTAATTTTAGGCTAGGTATATTAATAAAGGAGTTTGAAATTATTTTTTAAATGTTTTTGTTGGAAAAAGGGAAAGGCAATTTTGGGATTGGGGATGAGGCCAATTTCTTGCAGAGTTCAAGTTGGGGGAGGGAAGGCAATGGCTTTGATGTATTAGATCCAATGAATGGATAGAAAAGACTGATGAGAAACTGAAGAGGGCAAGAGGGAGCAAGGATCCTCTTCAAACTGACGGAAACATAAAAAACTAAACAAAAGTTTAAGGCAGAGCACCAGCAAACTAATGAATTCTACCTTAGTTAATCATTTGTTTAATTCAGAAGCAAAGAGAAGAGAAATGGCATACATAAAAATCAATAAAACTTACAGATACATGAATAAAAATATCATCAAAACTCAGAGCCACAAGGATCCCAACAAGTTCTGCAAAACTCTGGTCTTTCCTTTGCCAAAAATATTGAAATGAATATACAATGAGGTGCCAAACTATTCCCAAGAGTCCAACCATGAAGATGTCTCAGAAAATACAATATATAGACCATTCTAACCCCTTCCCATGCCTCTAGGGGTCGAGCTCATCCTTCTAGGAGCTGTTTCAACCAATTCTAAACATGGAACTGAAATCTAGGCAATCAAACAACTTGCCTCTATATGGAAGGAAACAGATTCATTCATTTAATTTTCACTTTTTAGTGAATGAATCCTCTAGAACACGTAAATATGAGCCAAAATTACATCATATTCATAAAATTACATCAAGATAGATCAAGAATCACATCAAAAAGTGAAACTAGTCAAAACTAGGCGAAATTCTGAGCTGAAGGGTGAAAAATAGACAAAAGTCCTCTATGCGCCACGCCCAAAAACTCAATGCGTCGCGCCACTTTGGAGGTGATTTTGAGGCACTTACCGAAGTTCAAATTGAGCTCATGATAGATAGTTGGAAAGACCTGCCTGTCTAATTTCCACCCCAAGTGGAATTTCTGGATTTGGATGTAATTTTCCCCTCCAAAAATTCAATCTCCCAAGACTGGTTCCTGTGTGTGCAAAAGGTGGTAGAAAGGCCATTTTGAAGGTGTTTGTGACCCTTTAAACCACCTAGAAATTGATGAAATCCTTAGGCCATTACTGAGCATGCATAAATTTTCATAACAAATCCAAAAATGTAAATTTTTCTTCCAGAATATCTCTCAAACGTAAGCGCGCGCCAAGTGACGTGACACGTCGGGCAGGAAAACCTATTTTGTGACCAAAATTTCAAAAATGACAAAATTTTCTCCAAATTTTCTGAAATTGGGAGTGAAGGTACCCCATCAAGTGCCATGCTCAGCCAAAGAAGCTTCGGCCAAGATTCAAAGTCTCTCCCTTTTACGACGTTTAGTGTCCTCCTGGTGCATGCAGTTTCAGTTGTAAAGTCACTGTCTTGTTCAGATGATGTGTCGGTGTCTATCTCCATGGTGTTGCAAGGTGTATTTCAAGTGTATGTTTGGTTTGTTGACAAATTGGTGCCTTGTTTCAATTTCCAAAATATACCCAAAGGGAAGGGACTGTGGGAGAAATATGGACAGTGGGAACGAGGGAGTCTTGTCAAGTGGTAGTTTGCCTTTTGAGAATTTGAAAAACTTTGGGAGAGGGGAGAGCTGCTGAATGCTTGGGAAACTGAGGTTTTTGGATTTTTTACACATGAAATGGGAAAAGGAGAATGAGAGGAAATGAAATGACTTGGGAGAGGGAGATGGAGCTTAGGAGTAAGTGACTTTTAGAGATGTATGGAGATGGGAATGAAATGGGTATGAGTGACTTTAGGGATGTAGGGAATAGGGGATGAGATTCTATGATAAGATAACAGTGAGGGGGTGGAAAAAACAAGGTGGAGAATGGAAGTGTTTGGCACAAAACAAGTTTTAAAACCCTAGGAGCAATCTTAAAACAAGAGAATAGGATTTTGAGTTTTTTGCATTTAAATTTTCATACCAAAACCAAAAACTTGTTAAGAGAAATGAGGAAGTGGCTTTGAATTACTTGAACAAGGAGAGACTGAGCAAAATTTGATGGGTGAAAGGAATGGCAAAAATCTTGTGTTTTGGCCCAATGCGCCACGCACCAACCCAATGAGTCACACATTTTGCAGGAAGCTTTTGGAGGCCTTCCCGGTGTCCAAATTAGGCATGTGATAGCTCGTTGGAACTCTTATTGAGTCTAATTTCCAGCCCAAGTGGAATTTTTCAATTTGGAGTTCATTTTCCCTGTCAAAAATCAAATCTCCCAAGACTGGTCAAAATGTGCAAAATGAGGCTTCCTCAAGGCAGAGTGTTGTTGCAGTCAACTTTTGAAAGTCTTCCTCAACTCCAAATTGAGCTCATGATAGCTCATTGGAAATATATATGTGTCTAGTTAGCATTTGAATCATCAAGAAAGTCATTTGGCCAACCAAGCTAGGAGAAATCTTGATTTTCCAAAGGTCACTTCAGAGGTGCATTCAATTCTCCTGAGGCAACGGTATTTTTGAAATTTATCTAAAACCATGATACCTGTGTAAAAAGTGAAGGAGGTTTTTATTATGTGGAATTTTTTGGACAAAAAATCTCTTAGTTTTCCAAAATTCATCTTTTCTTGCTCTGAAACATCATTTGAGTGAAACCTATCCCGATGTGTGGAACAAGGGATTTGTCGAAATGAAGCGAAATGAAGGGGATAAGGGGCTTCTAAATTCTTGAGAAAATTTTGGGAAGTAGGGAGGGATGTTAGGAAGCAGGGGAAAGTGGAATTTAATAGATTGAGTGAGGGGAAGGGGTCCAAAAGGGAAAAACACAGGCCTAGCATAGAAAATTGCCAAGTTGTAGCAAGAAACTAGGGTTTGTGCAAAAATGAGGAATTTGGGGAATCTCAGTGATGGTAAGTGTTTAATAAGGTATATTAAGGATAGGGGAAGGTGTATGAACATCAGGATACAAGTTTTGCTTATGATTTGACCATCCAAGAGAAATTACCTTGAAAACCCTAGGAGAGGGAAATGAACCTTACCTAGGCACAACTGAAGCATGAACAAGTTGTAAAATGACCCAATGGAACCTGAAATGATGATGAAAACCCTCTGAATGATGGTACACTCAGTTGAATGGTGACATGGAACACATTTGGACAACTTTGACAAGAGTAAAAGCAAACCCTAGACCTAATGCCTAGTGACCAAATTTTACTTGAAGACTCACTGAAATGACAAAATTTGACCTTGACACCTTAAAATCACTTTAGAAGAGCATTTTTGATCACTGGAGGAAGGAAACAAAGACTGACACTAACATTGGCTCCAATGGGGATGGTAGCTTCTTGGAGGTGCCAAGAACTATAGATCTTTGGAAAGCAGACAATGCCTTCATCCATTGGGCAATGGAGTCAAAAACTCAAGCTGAAATGCATGACTGAAAACTGATGACTTGACGACACAAATTGACTCTCACTCAACTAAGAACTGACTCGATACTTAAACACAACCGAAAAACTGGAAATATGCTCAATATGAAGCTTATTCAATACAACCAACTCTAACAATTTCATTCATCACCTGATCAAGTGAAATGAAACAACCAATGCAACCAAGTACGTATTGCAACTGCTATTTGAATTCTCCGCAAGTGCTCGTTTATGAACAACAAGAGAGAAATACTGAAAGGCAACTCCCATGAAAACTTGTGAACAGATCTGTTGAATACTATGGATTCTCTATCTGCCTCCAAAAACACTGCATAAGGATCTTGAAATTCATGCTGCATAAGGATCTCAAAATGCACACTAGGACTTAGGTCATCCAATGGATTACTTCTCTTCTCCTCATACCATGAATGCAAACTTTGATCTGAGCTTTGTGACGAGACTCCTGCTAAAAATGACAAAGAGACTGGCTACCGGATCAAGTTTATATCAACACACGTTTCAACCTTACATAAAGTAAATGGAGAAAGACTTTGACTACAAACATCATCCAACACATCAGCAATAGGATCATTAAAAACTTGAGAAGACTGCTATGATGTATACATTGAAATTGTCTGACATCCTACTGGCTGTTCATCTTTTTCTTGAGAGATATTACGAATATTCTGCCTTATAAACTGAAATTCTTCGAAACAAAAGGGTAAAGAATCCTCTTGCATCATTAAATCATGTATTTCAGCTTCCAAGACTTCATCTGTAATCTGACCTTCAATTTCATTTGGTGGCTGCAAATCTGATGCTACAGGCTACTCAAGAATTTCGTTATCTGTCTCATCCTCAACATTAACACTGAGAGATTGCTGATTTCTTACAGGCTGCTCATTTGAAGATTTACTATGCAATTTACCCTTCAAAAACTGAAATGATTCAAAACAGAAAGGTACAGAATCATCTTGTATCATTTGATCATATGTGCCAGCTTCCATGGCTTCATCTGCAGCTTGAAAATCAATGGATCTCGGGGACTGCAAATCTGAATATGAGAAATATTGAACAAGGTTTTCATTGCCCTCAAGATGGTCCAGATCAAGACTTGTTGAAAGTTGATTTCTGATAGCATGGAAGTTGTCTCTGATGAACTGAAACGAATCAAAACAAAAAGGCAAAGATCCTTCACTTACTTCAAAATTTTCTGCACTTTCCTCATCATTTTCATAGCTGATATTCATCGGTTGATCACTGTACTCAAGCTGCTGAAAGTAAACTTCCTCCTCGCACAAACTAGCTGCTGATTTGTCTACAAGATTAGCTGCTGTTTGGAGAACATAATCATCATCATATTGATCAAACTGAGGCAAATCATCAGTATAAAACACATCATCAAGCATACATGTCATATCAACAGCTCTCTCTTCTTCAAGATGATCTATAAAGAAATCATTATCAGATCTATGACAACTGGGATAAGAGACAAAATGTTTTGGATCAGCAACTTGTTTTTCTTCAATCAGCGAGCCATGGGCTTGAACATTATACTCATTCCTTGTGGTGTTATTTTGCATCATCTCTTCTACTGTACTTACCAACATGTCAAGCTTTACCTCTAGAGATGTCAATTTCTCCGGATCTATGTTTTTCGTCTCTTCTTCCTTCAACCTTGCCCTTCGGATCAGTAAATGAGCCTCTACATTCACTGCACTATTCTGCATCTCGTGAAGTGTTGCAATATTCCTTTCTCTCGGATGAAACTCCATTTCCAGATCAAAAGCACCTGGGTAATGCAAGAGAGCAGATCTAGGAGAAGGTCTTATATCAGCTGGCATCGAAAAATATACTTGGTTAAATCTAGCAGAAAATTGTTGTATTGTCTCCCCTGGCAGTCTTTTTAGCTGGTTATACTCTTCTATAATCAAGAAAAGGTTTTGTCCGATCATCCACCTGTCAAGGAAAACTCTAACGAACTGTTGGAAATCTGAGATGGTTGCATCAGGCAGGGCTTTGAACCAACTCTTCACTTTTCTTTGCAAAGAAAGAGCAAAAAGCCTCATACTAACATCTTCATCATCAACTTCAAAAAGGTCTAGAAAAGTCTCAACATTCTGCACATGTTGCTTAGCATTGACATTGTTACATTCACCGTCAAATCTTGGTAGATATAGGTTATAATTTTTAGGGAAAGCATGAAGAACAGAAGGTAAAACAACATGTTTGTACCTATCTGGGACTATAACAGGTGTAGGAGTATATACAAGAGCTACGGGATCAGTTTTGTTTTCAGGCTCATCACTCTGAAGAGAGTCAACATAAGATGTGGGAAAAGTAAGGAGGCCAGGATCAAAGGGAAACTCAGTATTTACACTCTTTGAATAGGTCGAGTGAAGATTTTGATCACCTTTATCATACAACAAATTCTGAAAGACTTTCAAGATAGCTTCAAGAACAACAAAGAAATAATTTACAATAAAGCAGACTAGATCTTGAAGACCATTCCACTTTGGATACCTGAACTTTGTGTAAGATCCTTCCATTTTCTCAGAGAAAGAGTTAGTCCTCCAGTGGAGTCTCTACATTGAGTTGGAGTCACCAGATGAATGATTTTCAACCTTGTTATGTCTGATCGTTATCCACCATCAACTATCAGATCTGAACTTGATACATGTACTGGGGCCAGACAATCCACAAGTCAAGTGTCACATTCACAAGCTAGACCAGAGATTGACTGAAGCAGCGTTTATCTATTTTCGCTAATGCAAAACAAGAGCGTTTCGAAGGCTTCCTGGCATAACTTCAGGCTCCGTCTGTAGCTTATAAAACAATTAACACCAACAAGCAAACCATTTTCTTCCCCATTATGGTCGCCACTATGTTATTTCCTAAATCCACCTTAGGCTGAAGGAAGGTGGGATTCAGGGTGTTGGCCGGATAAATCGTTCTTGCGGACAAGACCGATCTCCCTAGTGTCAGAAGACAATCTAGCAACAAACGAACAACTAAGTTTGTCTTTCTCTAGATATATTCGTTTTACAAATAAATGTTATTAAGGTGTCGATCCTACCTTAGATCCAAATGCTTATTTGTAGTCGCAGTGCTTCCATTGCATCAATAATCCTTCATTGCAACAAGGGCCCTTTTGTCACAAGAAAGTATTATCTTTCGTTGATCTGCAATCACAAACAAGAAAATATCAATAGCACCTGTATAACAAATAATCATAAAGCATACCTATCATAGTGATCAAGGAATCTATGAAATAAACGATCAAACGAAAGCTTATTGAAATAAACAATCGAACGACAATTTATTGAGAAAAACAGAACTTGATTGTATTAATATTAACATATACAGAAGAACCTTACAACCTTAGCCTTGATGTTCGAAAGGCCTTCCCGGGGTCCGAAGCAGGAATCTCCTCTACTCTGATAAGTCTTGCACTCTTCCTCCAGAAGCATAAAGAGGTATGTGATCTTTCCTCTCAAAAGCTCAGCAGAAGGAAATCTAAATCTCAACAGCACTTCAGCTCAATCACACATAAATCTTGAACTCTAATCCTCAATCTCCAAAATCTTAACTTTTTGAACTTCTTAAACTTAACCTTTGAGGCTACCCAATGCCTCCTTTTATAGAGCAGATGAGGAGGTTAGGATTCCACCTTTAAAGGGATAGAACCCTCCTTCAAAGGGATAGGCTCCTCACATCAAGGGATTAGTTCCTTAAGGTGTGGGATACATGCACCTTACTAAAGCGTACTCATCCCCAAAAAATCTCATCCAGAACCTTCTAGAATTGACCAAAATTCAACTTTTTTGGTTAATTTCGCGCATTTTTGACTTTACAGGGGTACCGCACCTATAACACTGGAAAAATGCGTTCTAGAACATAGTTTATCTTCACCTTACCTGCGTACCCTAGCTAAAAACGCATGTAAGCCTCATATTAACTGCGTACCCAAGGTTATTTGAGTTTTTTAGGGTTTTTTCTCAAGTTTCAGGGCATGGAATGAGGAACAAAGGTTGTAAGACTTGCAGAGGAGGCATGTATGAGTGTTAATGAGCTCATACAGTTAGCAGAATGTCAAGGTGACAGTTTTTAGTGTAACATATTGCCCCCTAAAGTGCGAAGTCTGAAATAGATGAAGATGAAGTCTGTCATATATGAAGAGTGAAGTACTTTATCATTTCAAGGATCATCCTGTGGACACCCCAGTCGGAACCTGTAAAAACATTCAATGCAAAATATATATATATGTAATCATATCATCGCTGAGGTAGGCATTCCCATACTCAGATCAAAACTAACTATAAACTAATCTAAACTGTTCTGATACAGGAATGATTTTGAGTACATCACAGTATAGACATGTGTAGACACAGTATGGACGCAGCCATCTGTTTATAAATAGTCTATTGTATGAATGATAACAAAATTCCTCGCAGCCTGGATGGTGGAAACTAGATCCAAGGTCTTGATTTCCGCATCTCGAACTAGTACGATTCTATCCATGTGAATAAATGTGTTGAAGTCGAACATGGTAGAAACCACTTGATTACCAGTCAATGATGTGAACTGTTAACAAGTGTGAGAGAAACCACCAGTAATGTCAATGGCTCTCAAAGTATTCAGTACAATCCATGAAATGTGAATGAATGAGCTGAAGTCGAACATGTCACGGAATCATTCGATCGAAGGTCAATGATGCAACCTGTCGTCGAAGGCGAGAAACCTGCCATTGAGGCATGCAGATTTCAAGGTACTGACGATTTCTGGATCAACTTCCTAGATAATGTGTTGATGTCAATAGAAAGTGATCTGTCGTAGGCAAGCCCACAACACGAAATCATAGATCAAGTTTTGAAAATATATTGGCAAGGACTGACTCAGGGATGGTCAATAATGGATGACAGATATTTTGCAGATGAATGGTTTATTTGAATTGTCCTCTTGAACACATAACGACACTACAGATGGTTTGGTGACAATTGACCCAAAGCTAATACCCAGAAACCGGCTGAAGACTTTCAATGTGGTTTGATTAACTATTAGGCAAAGGATTTCCCAACCCAGGTGGACAAAAAGTGTCGTGTTCAAGAGTGGTTAACGGTTTTCCGAATAATCAAAATGTAACAAACAGGTTCGTTTTTCTCTCTTTTCCCCCACCATTTCTGGTAAGTACCTCTTTATTTTTGACAAGCTTGAGGAGGATAACATTTTCTTGTTTATAAGCTCATCCTTCGGATGAGTCCAACTTAGTTTAAAATTCGAACCCTAAGAAGGAGTGGTTCGTTCCTGTTGAAAATTAAACAGGTCCTTTACTGTTAAGTTTTAACGAGTCCAGTATAGGAGAAAATCGGTGTTTTTCAGTTTTAGGGAGTCAGAAGAAAAACTTAAGAAAACTCCATGGGTGTACTTTTTCGTAAATTTAGTCTCTCGAGCCCGAAAAAGGATAAAATAATGTGGGAGAGAACTCTGTTGACCGTATTTAGTCAACGTATACCTTTTTCGTAAATAGTCCATTTCAGTCCGTAAAAGGGGTAAACTTATACTGAAGGGACGACTGTTCATTTACTTTAACGAGTTCGAATAGTCAAGTACTCGGCAATCTTTTCATATTTAGAGAGTCTGAAAAGGGCTTAAAAGAGGACTCCAAAGTTTCGCTTTTTCGGTAAGTTTTAACGAGTTCGAAAAAGGGATAAAAATGTACTCCTGGTTTTCACTTTTTCGTAAGTTTTAACGAGTTCGAAAAAGGGATAAAAATGTACTCCTGTGGCCGACTTTCAATTTAATTTACGAGCAGGAAAAGACGGAAAGAACTCAGCATTTTCATGTATTTTACGAGAATGAAAAATAGCAAAATAATCTCGGGATTTTCATGAGTTTAACGAGTCTCGAAAATAACCGAAATTGACTCAATATAGGTTTCATTTTTACAGAAGCTTGAAACAGATAAAAACTATGCTTCAGAGTGGTTTCATTTTTACACAAGCTTGAAACAGAGAGAAAACTATGCTTAATGCCCCCTAAGCATAACTGCTAGAGCACATGCCTCCCCAGCTTCATTTCATTCAACTAAGTACACTAGTAATAAATAGCTGGATGGAATGAAGGTTATTTTACGAGATCATATGATAGACCCGACCTAAAAACTAACCTAACTATGACTTAACATCTACGAGATCTAGTCAAAGACTTGACTCAATTAGGGGAGGGTTTGTTTCATTTTTTAATGAGCTTGACACAGGAAAAGAACTATGCTCATGGCAACGTGTTTCATTTTTTAACGAGGTTGACACAGTAAAAGGAACTATCCTCAGATCTACTCTATTTCTAATCTACCTACATAACCTACTGATTCATTTTTTAATGAGGTTGACACAGGAAAAGAACTGTCCTCATACCTGATTCATTTTTTAACGAGGTTGACTCAATAACAGTAACTCTCCTCGGACAACTGATTCATTTTTTAACGAGGTTGACACAGGAAAAGAACTGTCCTCAGACCTGATTCATTTTTTAACGAGGTTGATTTAGTAACAGGAACTGTCCTCAGACCAACTGATTCATTTTTTAAACGAGGTTGACACAGTAAAAGGAACTTTCCTCACCCTCCTGATTCATTTTTTAATGAGGTTGACACAGTAAAAGGAACTCTCCTCACACCCACTGACTGATTGATCATGGCTTCCAATAGGAAGAAACACATGTCAATGGACACACCTTGATCATGGCTTCCAAGAGGTCTTCATCAGAAGGAAGAACAGTTCTATGAAAGGAACACATGTCAAGGGACTCGAAAGGGATAAGAACATCACGTTCAAATAATCCCATAGAGTTTTGCATGTCAATTACCGGATCTAAGTCATAGGAAGTCGAGCAAACAGTGAGAGGCTCGCTTACATCGGTAACTGAAAACATGGGACTAGTTGCCACATAATTAACCCGTGGCGGGGTAGATACCGTTTTAGAATCAGGAACATTCAGGGATGTCAGATTATTGGTAGTCGAAACAAGACTAGGGAATGAAAGCTGGTCTACAGTCACAATTTTTCCATTGTGAGGGAAATACATCACACGAAAGAGTGTCGATACGACAGCTTTCATTGCATAAACATAGTCTCGCCCAAGGAGTAAATTGAAATCCAAGGGGCCTCGAACTACCATAAGATCAATACAAACAGTTTTACCTTCCAAGGTAATAGAAAAATTAGGAAGGATCCCTAAAGGTTCACTAATGGTTCTGTTAAAAGCTTTTAGATTCTGTGTAATAGGCACAAGCTGAGGGGAACCCAAAGCATTCCAAGCAGTTGAGGATAAAATACTAACAGAAGCACCTTCATCTACCTGTGTGCGATGTATGTCCCTACCACCAAACTTCACAATGATTTGGAAAGGGATGGATGAAGGAAGACGAGGTTCTGTCAGTCTATTCCAATCAAAGGAAAAGACCTCAGTACTTGGAGGGGGTTCTGTAGAAACAGGTGAAATGCCCCTCGGCGTAGAAGAATCTGATGTAACAAGAAGAACCTGAGCATTATGAAGTTCATTCTCTACAGGGAGAATGGGATCGACTGAGTGTGAAATCGAATCGACCACTTGATCAACTAATGGATCATCAACCTGAGTGATATGAGTTTCACTCTCCAATGGAAGAGTGGGATCGACTGTACTTGAAATTAGATCAATCACTCCGTCAGTTGACGGTAGGTTGGGAGAAAGTTTACGGTAACCAGTTGGAAGTTCTTGTTGTGGAACAGTAAGGTTTTCCAAAAATTTTGAGGCTTCATCCATGTGAGGGCAAATGTGAGTTTCATGACTCCCTTTGCATAACTTACAAGGAAACCTAACTTTACCCTTTTTCCCAGGAACCTGACTATCACTGGTTGATGGATCAACGAAAAGTTGATGATATTTTTCTGACCATACTTCCAAGACCTTTGGAATACCGGGACAATTGATAAGGAAGTGGTCACCCTTACAAAGCCTGCAAGGGTATTTGGGTTTACGATGCATGTTGGAGGTTTCCTCAACATTACTAACACTTACATCCATGATTGGTTGGTTGACTTCTTTCTTATCTTGCTTCTTCTTCTTCTTCTTCTTCCCTTTCTTCTTCTTCTTAGCCACCTGGTTACTAGCATCAAGGCTTTTACCAAGCGAAGAGGAAGAAATGGAGGAAGAAATATTAGGCAAAGAAGGTGAAGGGTCAACAAAAGGTTGGTGATGTTGAGATGGTGAACTCTGTTGAGGTGAAGCATTCGGTTGAGGTGAAACAATTGGAGTATTCGGGGCCAACGAAGTTGAAAATAACCATATTGGTAAACCTATTGTAAATCCAGGTAATGACAATGTAGCCATATAAGGAGGACCAACATTTCCAAAGCAAGGAAAAGTACTAGGAATCTCGTTAAGAGGGGTTCCTTGGTTGGTAAATTCCGGAACAGTTGCCATTATATTCAACTTCAGTGAATTTTATTAACAATTTAAAAACTAAAATTAACAATTAACAATTCACACCTAACAATTAAAATTCACAATTCACACCTATGGTCTCTAAAAGTAAAAACAAACAAATTAACACGCGCTATCAAATCTAGGAGTCAAACCACACACAAACAGTAACTTCCCGTACTAAAAATACTAGTTGGTGATGAAATCCAACATCGTAGAATTTAATACAGAAAGGGCGGTTGGAACAGTTACCCCGACAACCTACTTAATGAAATAGACTGGCACAAGTTTCTTCACAAAACCATCTCGAGTGAAGATAACCCTCCAGAGAGTCCAAGTGAGTCTAACCGACATCTGCTCCAGGTATAGTAGGATCTTCCCTCCACCGTCACCTTGGGAAAGAATCCTATATTTTATGGTCACTGAGGTCACCAACAGGAACAAATATACATGGGGGAACAATCTACGATCCGATACACACACAAGGGCAGAGTAACAAAGCTCAATCCCCTTGAAGGCTCCTTGACATAATCCAAGGTATACCGACAAGTGACCCCAGGCTCCTCGACAATGGTCTATCTGAGGTTTACCGTTGTTAATACATGTATATCTTCTATTGTTCCCAATGAGGAAGGATTGATTACCTCACTGGTTCAGATATGATCTCGTGCTTGACTCCTTTAGGAGGAGCTTCCCAGAGCATATATGCAACAATTGGAATTTTTCCTACCGCAAGATCGACTACTTGTTTGTTTTACTGTCTTGGAGAGTTAACTAAAACCTATTACAAGACACTAGCCTAAGCTATGTTGGTGGAAAGAGCCCTATAAATGTAAAAATTACTAGATGAATTTTAATTAAGCGCTGTGTTATTTAGGCTGTTATTACTCAAAAGGGTAAATGGATATGAAACCAATGGTGTTATGACCCGACCCAAAACTGAATGCAATCGAATATGATAATGTAATCTTTTCAATTCGATGAATCCTACCTAAAGTAAGGAAAGAGTTTCCATCCACTTCCAACAATGCAAAGATTGATCACTAAGAGAAAATATAACAAATTCTCTAATGCACTAATTTTATCAAGAAAAACTAATGCAAATCAATCCCAAAACATTTTTTTTATTTTTGTGTTTTTAAAACAAGCATAAAAACATCTAAATTCAAATCAAAGAAAACTGATCTAAATCTAAGATTGATTTTTCAGAATGTAAACTATGCAATTGTAATCTATGCACAATTCACTTGAAAAGTATGCAAATGTAATCTATGCACATTTTTCATTCATATTATGAAAATGAGAATTCTAATTATGCAAATGTGATCTATGCAAGAGAATTCTCAAACACAAGATGATTCTAATGTAATCTAAGAACCAATCAAGTGGAAGTCAAGAAAATCGGGTGAGAGTTCCAAAGATCAAAAAATAAAAACACTCAAAGGCGATTAACACTCATAAAAAAGGGGGAAATTTTTTTGCAAAAACAAAAGCAAAAAGATGCAAAATTGTGAAAAGACTGAGACAAACCTCCAAGAAATGACCAAAGGAAATCAAGTTAAGAATTTCTCAAAAAAGAGACTCAAAACACCCAATTAACTTAATGGAGATTGATGAGATGAAGAATTTGCTGAAAGAAACTTAGAAACAAGAGATTTTTGACAGAAAAATACAGATCTGGGTAGATGCTAAGAATCCTAAATTAAATCTAAACTAAACTAAAAGAAGAAATCTGAAGTTTTTCAAAAATTTTAACAGGGTCCGCAGGCTCCCAGAAGTAACAGGTGCGGTCCCGCACTGTTTACTTAAGGAAAATGCGGAGATGCCCGCACTGTGTGTGAAGACAAAGTGCGGTCCCCTGAGAACTTCAAGAAAAACATAAAATATTCTGGGTTCGATCCCCAGCGGAGTCGCCAATTTGTTGGCCGGATAAATCGTTCTTGCGGACAAGACCGATCTCCCTAGTGTCAGAAGACAATCTAGCAACAAACGAACAACTAAGTTTGTCTTTCTCTAGATATATTCGTTTTACAAATAAATTTTATTAAGGTGTCGATCCTACCTTAGATCCAAATGCTTATTTGTAGTCGCAGTGCTTCCATTGCATCAATAATCCTTCATTGCAACAAGGGCCCTTTTGTCACAAGAAAGTATTATCTTTCGTTGATCTGCAATCACAAACAAGAAAATATCAATAGCACCTGTATAACAAATAATCATAAAGCATACCTATCATAGTGATCAAGGAATCTATGAAATAAACGATCAAACGAAAGCTTATTGAAATAAACAATCGAACGACAATTTATTGAGAAAAACAGAACTTGATTGTATTAATCTTAACATATACAGAAGAACCTTACAACCTTGCCTTGATGTTTGAAAGGCCTTCCCGGGGTCCGAAGCAGGAATCTCCTCTACTCTGATAAGTCTTGCACTCTTCCTCCAGAAGCATAAAGAGGTATGTGATCTTTCCTCTCAAAAGCTCAGCAGAAGGAAATCTAAATCTCAACAGCACTTCAGCTCAATCACACATAAAGCTTGAACTCTAATCCTCAATCTCCAAAATCTTAACTTTTTGAACTTCTTAAACTTAACCTTTGAGGCTACCCAATGCCTCCTTTTATAGAGCAGATGAGGAGGTTAGGATTCCACCTTTAAAGGGATAGAACCCTCCTTCAAAGGGATAGGCTCCTCACATCAAGGGATTAGTTCCTTAAGGTGTGGGATACATGCACCTTACTAAATCGTACTCATCCCCAAAAAATCTCATCCAGAACCTTCTAGAATTGACCAAAATTCAACTTTTTTGGTTTAATTTCGCGCTTTTTTGACTTTACGAGTGCAGCACCTATAACAATTTGGAAGAAATGCGTTCTAGGCAGGTTTATCTTCACCCCACTGCCCTAGCTAAAAACGCATGTAGCCTCATGTGCTTTGCGTACCCAGGGTTATTTGGGTTTTTAGGGTTTCTCCGGATTTCAGGGCATGGAATGAGGAGCAAAGGTTGTAAGACTTTAGGAGGAGGCATGTATGAGTGTTAATGAGCTCATACGGTTAGCGAGAATGTGGAGTGACGAGTTTTTAGTGTAACACGGGGTAACACCAAACCACGCTCGGTCGGGCGCTCGCCCTACCGAGAGCAAGAGAAAACTCTCTGCAGGTCAATCTCGTGAAAAATTAATCAATGGAGCCAGAATGACTTAAATGAATGCTAATTTTAGGCTAGGTATATTAATTAAGGAGTTTGGAATGATTTTTAGGGGTTTTTTGTTGGAAAAAGGGAAAGGCAATTTTGGGCTTGGGGATGAGGCCAAATTCTTGCAGAGTTCAAGTTGGGGTAGGGTAGGCAATGACTTTGATGTATTAGATTCAATGAATGGATGGAAAAGACTGTTGAGGAGCTGAAGAGGGCAAGAGGGAGCAAGGATCCTCTTCAAACTGACGAAAACATATAAAACTAAACAAAAGTTTAAGGCAGAGCACCAACAAACTAATGAATTCTACCTTAGTTACTCATTTGTTTAATTTCGGAAGCAAAGAGAAGGGAAATGGCATACATAAAAATTAATGAAACTTACAGATACATGGAGAAAAACATCATCAAAACTCAGAGCCACAAGGATCCCAACAAGTGCTGCAAAACTCTAGTCTTTCCTTTGCCAAAAATACTGAAATGAATATACAATGAGGTGCCAAACTATTCCCAAGAGTCCAACCATGAAGATGTCTCAGAAAATAAAATATATAGACTAGTCTAACCCCTTCCCATGCCTCTAGGGGTCGAGCTCATCCTTCTAGGAGTTGTTTCAACCAATTCTAACAAGGAACTGAAATCTAGGCAATCAAACAACTTGCCTCTATATGGAAGGAAACTGATTCATTCATTTTGATTTTCACTTTTTAGTTAATGAATCCTCTAGAACAAGTAAATATGAGCCAAAATTACATCATAGTCATCAAATTACATCAATATAGATCAAGAATCACATCAAAAAGTGAAACTAGTCAAAACTGGGTGAAATTCTGAGCTGAAGGGTGAAAAAGAGACAAAAATCCTCTATGCGTCGCTCCACTTTGGAGGTGATTTTGAGGCACTTACTGAAGTCCAAATTGAGCTCATGATAGCTCGTTGGAAAGCCCTGCCTGTCTACTTTCCAACCCAAGTCGAATTTCTGGATTTGGATGTCATTTTCCCCTCCAAAAATTCAATCTCCCAAGACTGGTTCCTGTGTGCGCAAAAGGTGGCTGAAAGGCCATTTTGAAGGTGTTTTTGACCCTTTAAACCACCCAGAACTTGCTGAAATCCTTAGGAAATTACTGAGCATGCATAAATTTTCATAAAAAATCCAAAAATGTAAAGTTTTCTTCTAGAAGATCTCTCAAACGTAAGCGCGTGCCAAGTGGCGCGACGCGTCGGGTAGGAAAACCTATTTTGTGACCAAAATTTCAAAAATGACAAAATTTTCTCCAAATTTGCTGAAATTGGGAGTGAAGGTCCCCCATCAGGTGCCATGCTCAGCCAAAGAAGCTTCAGCCAAGATTCAGAGTCTATCCTCCCTTTTCCAACGTTTAGTGTCCTCCTGGTGCATGCAGTTTCAGTTGTAAAGTCATTGTCTTGTTCAGATGATGTGTCCGTGTTTGTCTCCATGGTGTTGCAAGGTGTATGTCAAGTGTATGTTTGGTTTGTTGAAAAATTGGTGCCTTGTTTCAATTGCCAAAATATGCCCAAAGGGAAGGGACTGTGGGAGAAATATGGACAGTGGGAACAAGGGAGTCTTGTCAAGTGGTAGTTTTCCCTTTGAGAATTTGACAAACTTTGGGAGAGGGGAGAGCCGCTGAATGTTTGGGAAACTGAGGTTTTGGTAATTTTTACACATGAAATGGGAAAAGGAGAATGAGAGGAAATGAAATGACTTGGGAGAGGGAGATGGAGCTTAGGAGTAAGTGACTTTTAGAGATGTAGGGAGATGGGAATGAAATGGGTATGAGTGACTTTATGGATATGGGGAATAGGGGATGAGCTGCTATGATAAGATAACAGTGAGGGGGTGGAAAAAACAAGGTGGAGAATGGAAGTGTTTGGCACAAAACAAGTTTTAAAACCCTATGAGCAATCTTAAAACAAGAGAATAGGATTTTGAGTTTTTTGCATTTAAATTTTCATACCAACACCAAACACTTGTTAAGATAAATGAGGAAGTGGCTTTGACTTACTTGAACAAGGAGATACCAAGAAAAATTTGATGGGTGAAAGGAATGGCAAAAATCTTGTGTTTTGGCCCAATGCGTCGCGCACAAACCCAATGCGTCGCGCATTTTGCAGGAGGCTTTTGTAGGCCTTCCCGGTGTCCAAATTGGGAGTGTGATAGCTCGTTGGAAATATTATTTATTATAATTTCCAACCCAAGTGGAATTTTTCAATTTGGAGTTCATTTTCCCATTAAAAAATCAAATCTCCCAAGACTGGTCAAAATGAGCAGAATGAGGCTGCCTCAAGGCAGAGTGATGTTGCAGTCAAATTTTGAAGGCCTTCCTTAACTACAAATTGAGCTCATGATAGCTCATTGGAAAGCTATTTTTGTCTAGTTATCATTTGACACATCAAGAAAGTCATTTGGCCAACCAAGCTAGGAGAAATATTGATTTTCCCAAGGTCACTTCAGAGGTGCATCAATTCTCCTGAGGAAACGATATTTTTGACATTTCTCTAAAACCATGACACCTATGTAAAAAGTGAAGGAGGTTTTTCTTATTTGGCCTGTTTTGGAAAAAAACC
This sequence comes from Pinus albicaulis, assembly GCA_034641835.2. Lineage (NCBI taxonomy): Eukaryota > Viridiplantae > Streptophyta > Pinopsida > Pinales > Pinaceae > Pinus > Pinus albicaulis. The sequence goes on along the minus strand of CM076572.1, from coordinate 519,640,225 downwards.
TCTCTCATTTTTCCCAAATTAATATTTTATTGCTCAGAAACATCATTGGAGTAAAACCTATCTCGATGTGTGGAACAAGGGATTTGTCGAAATGAAGCGAAACGAAGGGGATAAGGGACTTCTAAATTCTTGAGAAAATTTTGAGAAGTAGGGAGGGATGTTAGGAAGCAGGGGAAAGTGGAATTTCATAGATTGAGTGAGGGGAAGGGGTCCAAAAGGGAAAAACACAGGCCTAGCCTAGAAAATTGCCAAGTTGTAGCAAGAAACTAGGGTTTGTGCAAAAATGAGGAATTTGGGGAATCTCAGTGATGGGAAGTGTTTAATAAGGTATATTAAGGATAGGGGAAGGTGTATGAACATTAGGATACAAGTTTTACTGATGATTTGACCATCCAAGAGAAATTACCTTGAAAACCTTAGGAGAGGGAAATGAACCTTACCTAGGCACAACTGAAGCATGAACAAGCTGTAAAATGACCCAATGGAACCTGACATGATGACGAAAACCCTCTGAATGATGGTACACTCAGCTAAATGGTGACATGGACCGACATTTGGACAACTTTGACAAGAGTAAAAGCAAACCCTAGACCTAATGCCTAGTGACCAAATTTTACTTGAAGACTCACTGAAATGACAAAATTTGACCTTGACACCTTAAAATCACTTTAGAAGAGCATGTTTGATCACTGGAGGAAGGCTACAAAGAATGAAACTAACATATACATCCTGAGTGGCCATCTCAGAAAGTGGGACAAAGATTTTAATTTTAGCAATCTCACTCTCCAAATTGAAGGGGGATTGAATCTTTGTAAGACTCAACTCTGTTTTTTTAGCCACTACTTTAGTGGCAGAATAAATGTGTTGATTCTCACTATGTACATTGTTTGCAGCTGTTTTATCGGGAGCACTAGCTGTAGTGCTAGTGCTGCTAGCTTGTTGACTTTTTTTATCAGTATTTTGGCTGTCTTTTTCTTTGTTCTTCCCAAAACTCTCAGCTGCTGATTTGTTGCTTTCAGCAGTTACTTTAGGAGTTTTCTCAGGTCTCTTCTTAATTGTGATCTCAGAGGCTTTTGGTTTGGAATTGTATAAGCCCTTCTTGCTTCTAAGTTCATACTATTCTCTGACCTTCATGATGTCATTTTCAAATCCTAACCTATAATCCTCAGATTCCAACCTTTTCTCGTCACAATGTGAGTGTGAGGTTTGGTTGTCTTCTGTGGAATAGTTGTGGATTGAGTTGTCTATTTCCACCATGTTTATTGTGGTTCCCTCGGACTCTTCTATTATCCCCTCATCCTCATCAAGGAATTTCTCTTGAAATGGGGGTATGACTTGTTGATCAGAGTCTCTCTATCTATTTGGGGGATTGTTTCTCCTAAATGTTTGTTTCTGGTTTTGATTTTGGTTTCTATTCTGATTACTGTCTGCGACAACCATTTTCTCCATCATTTTCTCTAGCCTTTCCATGTTTTCTTATATACTATCATACTTGGGATCATATGTAGAAGCTGATGTGTCATCCCTATAGGTTACCTTCTTCTCAACCCTCATTCTAGCTCTTTTTTCAATCAGGTTAGCTTCTACACTCACTGCTCCTTTTTGTATTTTAATCTCTCTCCCTAAGCTGGTAGGCCATGTCAGCATCAAAGCCTTCAAGATATTTCACTAAAGCCATTCCTTGGGGAGGTTTCATGTGTGGAGGAAGAGCGTTATAAATGCTTTTAAACCTTGTAGAATAGTCATGGAAACTCTCTCCTACATTTCTTTTAAGGTTATTATACTCTACTAGTATTTGGAGAGGGTTGGTCTTGACTACCCATTTGTTTATAAAGGTTTGATATAAAGAGGGAAGATCATGGATACTATTAAGAGGTAGTCCTTTAAACCACTTCTTCACATCTCCTCCTAAACTCTGGGCAAATATTCTCATCTTGACTGTCTCATCATCTATCTCCATATAATCAAAGGAATATGCCATCCTATATACATGGTGTTGAGCTGTGGCAGACTCTTTTGCAGTGAAATGTGGGATTTTTGATTGATAATCATTGGGTAAAGGCACTAGAGGCTGTGGCAACACTAGTGGTGCACACCAAGCTGCCATAATGGTGTTCTGAGGAGGTAAAGGAAATTTGGCTTGAGCAGCAGGTATGTGGATTACAGGAATACTAGGACTGGAAACACTCTGTTGAGCTGATTTAGGGTGATAGAGGCCCAAGTTTTGAATGAAATTACTATCGGAAGGTGTAGATGGAGGGGTCTCTCTATCCCTGATATGTTGACCACTATGAGATGGTGAACTTGGAAGCTGTAGGTATGACTGGTCTAGAGCACTGAATGACCTAGTTTTAGGTAAACTGCTTGATAAGTCTGAGTCAAAACGATTGTATGATAGAGCTGTAAAGTTTTCTGGGGTAGAATTAGCTCTATGGATGTGTTTGAAAATAGTTGGTTTCCTAGGTTTAGGAGATTTCCTAAGGATGCTCTCAGGGTTGTCAACTATTTCAGGTGGGTTTGGGTTAGGATAAGCTCTTGTATAGACTGTTCTCGAATCCAGTATGTCTTTCTCCTAACAAAGAAGCTTGATCCTATGTGTTTATTCTAATATGGATGATGTTGTAATGAATTTTGGTCTCCTAGTGGAGTCTTTTGAAACCAAGATAATCAGCAGGCCTGCTAATCACCAGTGGAGTCTGTAATCATTAAGGAACTGTGGAGTTGCTAGGTGGTGAGCTTAGAATGCTTAAAGAAATTTTGTTGTCCACCATAGTGATTCACTACCAAACCAAGGCTACTATGGTCTTTGTCCCCAGTGGAGTCGCCATTATGTTGGTGACGACAATGGGACACAAGACCAGATATAGTAGTTAGGGGTACTCAAAGTTTATTCCCCAGTGGAGTCACCATTATGTTGGGGTTCATATGTTTTGGCAGGTTTGGCAATACCAAAAGATAAGACAACATCAAACCACTTTGGGATCCTAGGATCTAGCCCTCCTGGATTTGGAGAGGGATCTCTCCATAAAAGCAAAGAATGATATATATTTGAAGCTCGAAATGAGGTATTAGGCTAGTTATAGGCACAAGGGTTGTTGTTTTTTTTTGTTTGTTTGTTTGGTTGTTCGGAAACATGAAAGAAGGGTTCGATATAAGACAAAGGTGAGAAAAGAAGGATTGTAGGCAAAGGGATATAATTCAAAGAACACTCGAGACCATTGGGCAAAGGAGTCATAAAAGGGTTTACTTGCTATTCAATACCCAAGGCTTTCAATTGGGCTAGTCATCTAAAACAGAGGATCTTTAAATATGATAGCGTGGTATGAAATGATAAGGAATGAAGGGGAATGACAAGGAAACCTCTGAGGTGACCACTTAGGAAGAAAATCTAGGGACGGGGCATGCCTTAAACACCTATGATCCAACCCCTAAAAGGCTAACTCTTCAAACAACAAGAAACACTTATGATTTAAACACAAAGGTGAAGCCTGAGATCAGAGAAAGGCTTTGAACTTTCAATTCTTTGACATTCAACTTAAGGGAACTTAGAAAGGTTCAATTGATTGAAAAAGACCCTAGTGAGATAGAATCAGCATTCTAAACTCCCAGTATCCAAATTCTTTAAATTAAAACTAGACAAGAACATCTAAGAACAGATTCATAAATTCATACATTAGTTAGCAATGAATAACAGCTACTACACTGGTTAAATTATCTTGAATTAGTTCTCAGATAGCACAATCAGTAGAAAAAATTTAAGATAAGAATATCAGGAAGCATTAGGGTACCATGCGAGGGTATATCCTAAGCCATATTTTTTATTCTTACCAGAGAAATGAAATTTAATGAATTACAGAAGGAAAACAGAGACACAGGAAGAACACATCACCGCTGCTTTAAATCAGGATCCAAATAAATTTCTTGTCATATTAAAGAGCAACACCAGTCATATACAACGTTTTCCAAAAACTTGATATTCAGTTTGAAATCACCTCCTCGGCCTATTTTACAACTTTACACACAGAACTATTTCTCAAGAGAAACAGCTTACAATTCACAGATATCTGATCAACAACCTTTACAATGTGTTTTTTCATGAATTTTATAGCTAAAGAGAGGCAGAGGAGGTAGATAGAACTTTAAATGAAACATTGAAACAGAAGTAGGAGAAGAGGGCTCGAGGCCCATTCTGTATTAATATCTTTGCATTGATCTTCAGTACTCTTTGGGTGAAATAGTGGTCTTCGACAGGCTAATATTATTTCTAGGTATGTTTCTTTGATGTAATTTTTGGCTGTAGTACTCTGTAGTACTTTGAGACTAGCAAGACAGTTAAATTACTTTCAAGTTTGCCATAGTGCATAACAAATGCTCTGTCAAATAGTAGGACTTTCTGTCAGGGTGGAGATCTTCCGAGGAACTCGATGTAGAATAAAAAATAGTATGGGCACTTGTCCTTTCTCAGGAAAGAACCTTCTACTGATGTGAAGCACTAATAAGATTGTTTTTGTGCTTAAGGCCTCATTAGGCCTTCTGTGTTAATCGTAAGGTCTTCAATCTGGTACATTCGCCCTTTAAACATTTAATTAAAGCTTAAAATCTTCAATAATGGGCATTAAACCTCCTTAATTATTCACTGATACTCTTTGCCACTTTCGTGAATATCTTTGTCTGTGGAAATGGAGTTTTAATGGCACAGGAAGTTTCACAGAGTTAAACATTGGTCCTTTGATGAACATATTTCATTTAGAAACCTTCCCAAGCATTTCTCTGCAATATCTAGCTCTAAAAATGGCATTCTGCGCCATTGTCCAACTCTGCCTGTGACTAATGAGATAGAGCGCAACTGAAAACCTTTAACACCTGCAAAACCAATAAAATCGTTAAGAAAATCCATGGGTGTGGAGGTTGGATGCTGTGGAGGCCTGTGAAAAATGGAGGCGCAGCAGTCAAAACAGTGGCCGCAGATGGAAAAATGGTGAAAATTGCTGCATAATGGTGGAGGGATAATTTGACGAAGGTTTGGTGGTGAAATGATTTTGGATTTTCTAATCAGATCAGGCAGTGGTGATCGACGGTGGAGTTTCATTGAGGGAATGGCTTTAGAGGTCAGGTAGAATGAAATAAACTTTAATGTAAAACATAAAAGTTTTAATGTGGGCGAATTACAAAGGAAAACGATGAAAATCACATGAAATCATGGCTATGAATGGTGGGACTGACATGGGTAGAGGGCAATTGATTGTGGAGCGTTAGATCCCAGGAGGAGATCAACGGTGGATATCAGCCGATAAAACTCTGTGAAGTCTGATGGAAAAACATGAATGAGGGACGCGATGGAATGAGGACCGTAGATCTATATAGATCGACGGTCAAGATCTTCTGATGGACTTTCAGAGGTAGAAAGGGGGGAAATGGTTTTGTGGAGAAAAAAAAATATTTTCACGCAGCCAAAGCGCGGTTTATAAATTTTCCCAAAATCACGCGATATGGTCCGCTGCTCGACACGTGGCAAAATAAAACTACCTATATTGCGTGATTTTAAACTGTTAAAGTTAGTGTGCCAAAACTACATGATACAATTCTCGGCTGTTGGATCTGGGACTGTGAGATCTGACGGTGCAGGACGGAGCACGATATGGAGATATGCGTGGTTGGTAGGGTGGGGGCAAGTCAGCGATGGTTTTAATGTGGGTCGTCCGATCTATGGAATGAATGACTGAGATCTGAAGAGGGGAAACGAAGGCAAAGGGGAAGGTGAATAGGTGGGAAGAATAGGAGCCGTTGGATCAGATGGGATGGAGGGCTATGATCTAATCGCACCGAAGGATGCCAGGGGCAAAAAAATCCGATGGTATGATGTTGCGATTACACATGGACCATCGGATTGGCAAAAGATCGACGGTCGCGATTGGGCTAGGAATAGCCAATCGGGAACATAGGGGCAGTGAGAGGACAAATCCTGGCTGTTGGTTCTTGTGGATTCAACGGCCAGGATTGAATCGAAGATCGGCCAATCAGGGAGTTGAAGAGTGGCACAATAAAGAGTTGTGATTGGTGATTGGGGCGGCGATGCGATGGCCGTTGGATTTCAAGGGGAATCAACGGTGGAGATCACAACCGGAGGGTAACAACAGAATTTTATGGGCGTGCAGTGAGATTTGCACGGGCCATTAGATATTCACAGATCAACGATGGGTATTGCACTCGCGGCCAATAGAACAATTCCTCCTCGCATCGACACTTTTCATTTTACAAAGCAAACGCGCTCCACTCAAACTTCCGATTGCGATTGACAGTCGATGCAATTAGCGCTGGCCGTCGGATCTTTTAAGGAGATCAATGACGGAGACCTCGGCAGAGGCCGATAGACCAAAGAACTCATCGCATCAGAAATTTTCCATATAACAAAGAAAATGCGCTCACGCCTGGTCTTCCAATTGCGATAAGCACTCAAGGGCTTAGCGCCTGGTCTTGGCACCGGGTTTCATGGAGGGGAAGTGGTTAGGGGCTTAGCCAGAAGGGGCTAAAGCCTATAATGAAAAATAAGTGTTTTTTAAGCCAAAAAGAGGGTTTTTAAGGCTTAGAGAGGGTTCTGGTAGGGGGAAAAAGGGGTTTTCTACCAAATGAATGGATTTCACATGGTTTGCAAAGGGGAATTAGATGGTTTAGAAGACTTAGGAAGGTTTTTTTGGGGGTTAAAGGGGAAACTTTGAGGAGGGAGAAAAGGGTTAAAATGGGGAAATTTGCAGGGATACAAGGGAGCAAGTGTAGGCTTTTCTGAGTATAATTTTTTCACAGATAGTGAGGATTTCTTGATGGAAACAGCAGTGAAGATCTTATCAAAGGAAAAGGGCACACAGAGGCTTCAAGAATGAGAGATTTTTAAAGGAAATATATCTCTTGAAAGCTCAGAACAATATTTAGCCACCTGTTTGCTTGACAAAAAAATTATAGTTGGCTAACAGAAACAAAGTTATAGTGAAAATTCCACGATGACATGTTTATGTTAAATTCAGGAGCCTGCAAAAAAATCTAAATTCCACAAATCATATATCTGAAAATATTGTGAACCAAGATCTGAAATTTTGCAACAATGTTCCTTAGGACTTCGAATTCGCACTCTAAAACTTTCAGCTTTTGAAATTTCGTAGAAAAAAATTTATAGCGAAAATTCCACAATGACCTGTTTGGAGCAGCGAAACCCTAGAATCTAAAGGCTCTGATACCAAATGTTGTGAAACCGGCTCTAAAAATAGAAGAAAAGAGATATCAACGCCTTATAAATAAGCCACTTCGAGGGGGAAATCTCCAATACATTACATGAATGAACAATTCTTGGATGATACGAATGAATAAACCTCCTTTCTATATATAGGATTCCATGGGGCCACAATGTAATCCTAGTGGGGCCACAATGTAATCCTAGTCGACTTAACAATAATAATTGAAGGGCACAATAATAACAATATGGGGGTTATAGGGGTATAACAATAACAATAAGGGGGTTACACTAACAAGAATAAGGGACTATACTAGTAACATAGGGACCTAACAAAACCTGACCTCGTTGCACATACAGACACTACACTGCACATCTGAAGATCTCGATGTGCATAGAAATACTGTGTTGCACACGGGTGTTGTGCATAGAAAGACTGTGCTATGCATAGGGAAGAGTTTTGCAGAAGTGGAGTTTGGCAACCAAAATTGATTTTTCAAAGCTTCATTTCAAGCATTACATCTTCCATCTTCTTCCAAAGGTAAGTTAAAGCCCTTCATACCATCATTGTCACTGTTTACCAAAATAATTTAATGAAAAACCCTTTCTCCTAGGGTTTGCTTTGAATTCATGGTTTTTCTTTCCAAATGGTCAGGTGCGACTAAAAACCCTAGTTTTGTTACCCCTACATCTTTATTTTCAGTTGATATGTCACTTTCATCCGTTACATAGCCATTTCCCATTAATTCTATCATTTTCTCTATAAACTCTAGCCCAATTCTACCAATTTGGGCAGTTTTCCTAACTAGGACTGTGCTTGAAATTCCCAGCCCATTTCCCTCACTCATTTCACTCCATTTCACTCCCTAAAGATCCATAATACCCCTACCCATCCCCCTGAATTTTCCTACTCCCATCTCCCTTCCCTAACTCCTTCATTTTATCCCTTTACTCCTTTTCCCTGTCTTTCCATCCTATCATCTAGGGTTTCATCATGGAAGCTGACTCATCACCATCAGAGAAAATTAAGTATAAAAAAGGGGGAACAATACTGATATTTGAGCCATCCAACTACAGTTAAATAACTTCCTCTTCACTCATCAAAAAGTTCTTTGAAGATGTCAATTATTTAGGGTTTTTTCAAAGAGTGCAGGATGTAGGTTATCATGAGCAACTCACAGATATGTTTACCACCACTTTGAAAGGAGAAAAGGCTACCATTGCAGGGATTGATTTTATATTTTCAGTGGATGCTATATCTCATGCTAAAGGAATACCAAACCATGGTGAGAATTGGTTCAAAGGCATGAACCTAGATCTTGAAGAATATAAACACTACTTGAAAACGCATTACACATGAGCTCATTCACATGTTTTCCCATTTAGATATTTGTTGGAGAGATATGTACCATTAATGAAGGTTTCCATGAAAATATTCACATGTGAGGGCATATTTTCAAGGATGTACCAATACCACATTAAATGTCTCATGCACTTCATTGCTATTAAGTCTCTCAATTTGTGCAATTTCTTGTATAGGAGTGTCATCAAGAAGTCAGAAAAGGTGCAGGTGAAAGACAGAGAACCATGACCTTCACATGCATACTTTTTTTCTTCCTTTTGTGATCATATGTTTGAATGTATTTTAACGTCCATTTCAATTTCCATGCTATATGTGTTTGTTTTCTAAGTTGATAAATAGAATTCATTGATTTAATTCTCTGTTTTGGAGAATATTTCACATTTTTGTTCATTTTCTTCTGATATAAACGAATTCATGAGATTCGAGCTCATTTTGAAACCCTATAAATCTACCCTATACAAAAATATACCTCTAAAGTGCTAAAGTATATGCCTACCTTTACCCATTGCATCTCTGCAAATCTAAATTTCAAAGCCCAGACCTAGTCCTCCTAGACCTAGGCCACAATCTATCACAAAACTGTCAAGATCAACCAAACCTTGATCTAAACATATCTAGCCTAATATCCTTTACACTCTAGTCAATCCTTGGCTGTGATATCATTGAGAGAGCCCTCTCAGCCTAGTAGGGCTAGCTACCAGGTCAAAGTGGTCTCTGGTTACCTTTGCCAGACTCCTTCTCAGCCTTTAGAGAACTGGTGGAGTGTTAATAGGTCTGATCTAGTGAAAGAAGAAATAAGGGGGAGAAATAAATATGGGACCTCATCCAAGGTTGAGGATGAGGATAATTGTGCCTTGAATGGAAAGGAAAATAAAGGGAAAGGGAAGAGATACCAATGCAAAGGAGATTCTAGTCAAGGGGGGGGGAAAAGGACTTGTCCAAAATCAAATGCTTTCAGTGTCATGAATTCAGGCACTATGCCACAAAATTCCCATACAAGAAAACAAGAAAGAAGTCTGTAGGAGGAGGGGCAAGTGAAGCTCTTGCTTCACAATTTGAGCTTGATTTTACCCTCATTTCATGCATGGAAATCAAAGTGATGGGAAGTGTTTTGTATCTCGACAACGATGCCTCATTCCATATGACATGGAACAAATATTTCTTCAGTAACTTGGAGGAGAAATACCTCCATATGCACATTGAGATGGGAGATTATGGGAGATATAGCATGAACAATATTGGTACAGTTACTTTCCAGAGGGATTCTGGCTCCCCTCTCAGGCACAAGGATGTGATGTTTATTCCGGGTCTAAATAATAATTTGGTTTTCATTGTGGTGTTGTAAGACCATGGCTACAATGTGATATTCAGAAAAGGAAAGGAATTCATGAGGCACATATCCATGGGATAGGTGAATCAGACTAGGGTTCAGGTGAGGAACCTCTACAGGTTTTTAGCACTAAGGCAGAGAAGGTGCAGAGCTGAGATGTCGAAAAATTATGGCGTAGAAGACTTATACATTTTCACCATGGAGCTTTGAAGATCAAGAAACAAAACACCACAAGCCTCCCCAATGGAGCATTGGAGAAACATAACACATGCAAAGGGTGTACCTTAGGGAATTACACAAAATACACCTTCAATGATCAAGATAGTAGGGCACATGCGATCCTTGAAAGGATCCACTCTGATGTTTGTGGACCTTTCTCAAAAGCCTCCATGACCAAGAACATGTGTTATGTTATATTTGTAGATGATTTATCACATAAGTGCTGGATTTTATTCATGCAGAAGAAAGACCATGCATTCTCCACTTTTTTGAATTTAAAGCACTTGTTGAGAATGAAACCAGCAACAAATTGAAGGCTCTCAAGAGCGATAAAAGTGGTGAATGAGTTTAAAATTTCTATGGAAATGAAGGCATTCGACGGGAGTTGACTACACCCCATAACCCACAACATAATGGGGTGGACGAGAGGAAGAACAAAAGTATTTTGGGAGATACATGGATGATGTTGCATGATCAGGGCCTACCTTTACACTTGTGGGCCGAGGCATGCAACATGACAGTATATGTGCATAACAAGAGTCCTCATCGAATTTTTGGGATGAGTACACCAAAAAAATATTTTTCATGAAATAAACAAGATGTGTCGCACTTTATGATATTTGGATGATCATTATATTTCCATGTTTCCAAGGATGCAAGGAAAAAGCTAGAGTCGATAGCTGATTTGGGCATATTTGTGGGGTACGGTGATACACCTCACAAATATTGGGTGTACCTGCCATATATCAAGATGATAGTTGTTCGTAGAGATGTGAATTTTGATGAAGAGAAGGAAATGAAGTGTTCCCTTGAGAGTGAGCTTTAGTTGCATGCAGATCAAGATATTTTGATTCCAAAGGAAGAACCTCAAGAAGATGTGGAGCATCCACATGCAGAGGAGTAGAGAGTGGAGACAACCACACAAGCAGAGACATATATGGAAGGAAGGAAGAAGACTGGGGAATATGATAGATTATTGCAGGATGCTAGAGAGAATGTCATAGCACCCACATCACAACGTAGGCAAAGAAGGTCACTAGAACAACACAGTGGCTACATGCTATGATGAGTGAGATTTTAGAGATAGAACCATCATCATTCGAGGAAGAAACAAAGCATCTGGTATGGGTTGATGCTATGGTAGAGGAATATGATTCCATGGTCTAAAAATGTGTTTGGGAAGTGGTCTGAAGACCTGTAGACAAGTTTGTGGTGGGTTCGGTATGGCTTTATAAGGTAAAGCATGTAGCAGATAGAATAATCGATAAGGACAAGGAAAAATTCATGGCCAAGGGGTACACTCATGTAGAAGGGTTTGACTATGAAGACGCCTTTTATCCAGTAGCAAGGTACGCTTCTATCAAATAAATTATGGATCTGGCTACATAGATGGGGTGGAAGATCCACCAGATGGATGTGAAGATACCATTCCTAAATGGAGTGGTTGAGGAGGAGGTGTACATTGAAAAAACTAAAGGTTTTGATACCTTTGACAGAGAGTCACATATATGTCGACTCAAGAAATTGTTGTATGGGTTGAAGCAAGCACCCCATTCTTGGTACACCATGATCGATAGCTACTTCTGGGTTGGGCTTCAAAAAAATTGAAGTAGGTGCAAACCTTTTCCACATTCTAGTAGATGGTAATTTTTTTATTAAAGTCTTATGTAATGATGACTTGATTTTGACTAGAGATGAACATCTTATTAAGTCTTGCAAGGAGGAAAATGCAAGAGAGTACAAAATGAAATACATGGGGTTGATGCACTATTTCCTTAGTTTGGAAGTATGGAAAAGTGATGGGGAATTGTTTGCCTCTCAGGGAAAGTATGACACTGAGATACTTCAGAAGTTCTAGATGGACAGATGCAAACCCATGGAGACTCCTCTAGTGAATAACTAGAGGAAAGAGGATGCCACTTCAATTGAGGAAGTGCGTGCTACCGTGTATAGGTAGTTGGTGTGTTCTCTCATGTATTTGGTGAACACATGGCCATGTGTGTGTTATGCGGTAAATGTGTTGAGCCAGGCCATGGTTCAAATGACCAAATTATTTTGGAGGGCTGCTAAACATGTACTATGATACCTCAGAGGCACCACTCAGTTTGGAATTTGGTACAAATTAAAAAAGGGAGTGAAGCTTCAAGGCTTCACCGATGTAGATTGGGTGGGTAGTCCTTCAGATTAGAAGAGCGCTTTAGGAGGAATCTTAAATATTGGGTCAGTAGAAATTTGTTTGTACAACAAAAAGAAAATATCACTTGCACTTACTTCAAAAAAAGTAGAGTACATGGCTGCCAGTCAAGCAACATGTGAAGCTATATGGATGATAAACATTCTTGTTGGGTTATTTGGTTAGATGATGGATCTTACCGTGATTCACTATGAAAACCATAGTTGTATAAAACTCTCTAAGAATGCAATTTTTCACGATCGATCCAAGCACATTGATATTTGGTACCGCCATCTACCAGATTGTGTGCAAAGGCATATCTTTTTGTTGCAGTACATTCCAATAGAGGAACAAGATGCAGATATTTTGATAAAGGCCTTGTCAAGAGGAAATTTCAATTTCCATAGAAGCAGGATTGGGTTATCCGATAATCACTTTATTATTGAGAGAGAGTGTTGAAAATGCAGCAAGAAATTACTAATTTAATTTTTCCTTTGATTAAATTACGAGAAAATTGAAATTACACATCAACAAACAACTTTAATGAGTTAAATGAGTTATTATCACTCAATTAGCCTAGTTAATTCGAGTTGGAGGGTGAAATTGAGTTTTGTACAATGATTCCTAAATTTTAGGAGTTGTTAGGGTCCTATGTATAGGAATATTGTTCATGTTAGTCTTGCTATGTATATAAGGTCAAATTTTTAAATATTAGTCATGATGACCTAACTATTATTGTTTAAAGTGGTCTAGGTTTAGATTGTGTCATGTAAAGATCTCTACCTTGCTAAGAGTCCAATGTCTAAAGTCATGTGTTTTCCTTACTAAAAGGGTAATCATAGGAAGTCTTTGGTCACCTTGGAAAGAGTACAAAAATCATGTTATACAAATCCTTAGTTATTATGAGTTAGTCACAATCCTTAGTCATTATAAGTGGGTCAATTAAGCCTAGAGGCTATGTATACATCAAAGAAATCATGAGATGATTTAGGCACGAATTTGGAGGCTCTTGGGAGTCAGTTTGAATGTCATTTCAAGGAAAACTCATGATCTCAACAAGAAATAACAATCATAAGGGTAGTCCTTCCCTTTTCCTAAAGCGTTGCATTTTTAGAAAATTAATGTGCATTCATAATTTCCTTTTTAAATTACAATCAATTCTCTCATTTCTGCTCCAATCCATTCTGCATGATTATGTGAACTTTCCTTCTATTCCCACAACGATCAATTGTTCTCCATTTTCATTGGAGGCTTTGGTATCTTCATTTTGTTCACTGTGAAAGGGAGGAAGGGGCATTACGATACAATTCTCGCATGCTGGTAGTCAAGCTTCCTTTACAGGTGTAATTACAAGTCTATGTTTGTTCCTCATTTTTTAATAAACTCTCAAATTGCATGTAGAATCTAAGAAAATCTATAAAAATCCTGCAAGAATGATAAATTTACAGTCCATGCTCTTCTGAAATTGTTGCACTTCTTCCTATGTGTTGCGTTTTATCCTAATTCGCTGCGATTCCAAACAGTGGGTTATATTCCTCATTTTTCACTATCAATTCATGTTTTTTTTGTTTAATACTATGCATGCAAAAGGTTCCTTGCCCTTAAAAATAAATCAAAGTTGTTTCCCTTAAGGGCTTAAGCTTGAAAGTGTCTAAAGCGTCAAATACCTTCAATGCTGCATTTATGGCTCTTGTGCTGCGACTACCCCTTTTAAATTCTCTGCCAACAGCTGTGAAATTACAGGTTCTGTAGGGTTTTCCATACAAAGTATGTATTGTTTAAGTCTTTGTGTAATTGCTTGATTATCTCTTAAGTCATTATCATAGGTTTTTAATATCATAAAACCTCCATTATTACACAAAACCAATTGCTCATAACCTTAAAACTATTCACTGTTGCAAAAGAAATATTATGTCAACTCCAGAAGACAAGAAGCACAAGGGAGGTGCCATTGTATGATTTGAGTTACAAGATGTTACAACCATCAATGTAGATCCAACCACCAGAATGGATTTTGAACAAGTAAGGTGTATGACATTTTGTTAAAATATTTAGGGGTATCATATATAGTTGACAAAGGAATTTTCTAGGGCTTTTGATAGTGTGCAATCAAAGGTGGGAACACTAAATTTTCTAGTCTCACCTGAATCAATAGATGAGGCCAATGAGATCCATTTTAATGGAGAGGAATGGTTCAAAGATATGGATTTCGATTTGGTTGATTTCAAATAATTTCTCAAGCCAAAACACCGAAAAGGTTATGTTCTTGCTCTTCCAATGAGCTATTTACAAGATCACCATCGTAAACTGTTGGATGTGATTCAAAGGTACTTCATATGTGAAGGGAGGTTCAATAAAGTGTATCACTATAACATTAGGATATTAATGCATTTTACTAGAAAAAAAATTTGAATATTCCTTATTATCTATTTAGGAGTCTATGTAAGATGGTTGATAGAGTTAAAACAAAAGGAAATCAAGTTGAAGCCAATTTGTTTAATTTTTCATTAACTAAATTGATGATGATGAAGGAGCTTGAGAAGAAGAAACAATAATGGCATGAATTTTTGGTTTCTTCAGGATGGGTAGCACAATCTTCAAATAGCCATAAGACTAGGAAAGACACCCCATCAATTGTAATTAAAGAAGCTTCACCTACAATAACAAGCTCTGTTAAAAATCCTTTGACTAAAATCAAATCAGTTGATAAGAGAAGTGATAAGAAGCTTCACTTCTCACATGAAGTAGAAAAGGTGGCAAGAGTACCAAGAACAAGAGCTGCAACTAAGATATTTCTTGTAGATTCTCCATCTACACCTATTCAAGTTGTGAAATCAAAAAGTACATAGAAGGAAGTGGAAATTGATGAAAGGGACCAAAAAATTGGAGATTTACAAGATCAATTGCACAAGGCCCATTTGACAATAACATCCTTGCAACAAGAGAATAGGGAAATTAAGCATAAAGTATCACAAGAAAGTTTTCAAACTAGTGAAGGAGAGCCATCAAAGAAAAAATTGGCACATGCTGCCAAAGGTAAAGGAAAACTAGTCATTGATGTTCAAGAGTTAAAGGAGGTCGTTGAGTAGTCAAGGAGACATAGAACTAGGTCTGATGCCAAGGTGCAAATTCAGGTAAAGGAGATTGTTTAGCCTGAACAAAATATAGTTTTTGATGAGAAGAAGGAATTTGAGAAGATATTGGAACAACTTGAAGGAATTCAACAACATGTATAT
Organism: Pinus albicaulis; assembly: GCA_034641835.2. NCBI lineage: Eukaryota > Viridiplantae > Streptophyta > Pinopsida > Pinales > Pinaceae > Pinus > Pinus albicaulis. The sequence goes on along the minus strand of CM076572.1, from coordinate 519,624,682 downwards.
CAACTTGCAGAGAAGGATAATATGGATAAACTGAATTTGTTTAAGAAATTACATGCTCATGAAATAGTCCTTGATAATTCTACATACAATTTAAAATGAACCTTTCCTTTGCATAGGCAGGAGATAAATTTATATACACAGAAATTGGCATTAAAAAGAAGACTCAGGTTGGTGAAGAAGAGGCTCACTGAGGTCAAGGAATATGGAAGGAAGAGGAAAATGGGTAAGTTATATATACTTCCAGAGGATAATACAAAGGTAAATATTTAGTAGGAAAGTGCCACTCAACTCTGAATTTTTTTCTTTTGGCTCAAGAGATCAGAAAAAGTTCAATTTTCATGAAATTTGTAAAAATGCAGCAAGGGGATTACTGCGCTTTTTATATAATATTTTTTACTGGTGGGACAGTGAAGTTTTAAAGTTTTGATTTGTCATGAGGGGAGTTATATGACATGTTACAACATTCAAATTGATTCTTCCAACACTTTATATTAGGAAAAAATCACCATATGTTCAAATTTTTGAGAGCGTTGCGAAAGGAGACAATCTTGTTGCGAAAGTGGGGAATAGTCCAAAAGGAGGTCTGCAAGCACTTTGAATATTACCTAAGAGGTTCAAAACCATCACGAAGGTATTTTAAGCATACCCATTTTCTCCATTTAGAAAAAGGATGGCTGCAACCATACATAACATGGAGGCTACTTCATTTTACATTGAAACTGGCTAATGTGTTGCATGTATGGACAATCATCACCTTTTAATTTCAAATTTCAATTTTTTGACTTGTAGAAGTAGTTTGGATCATGTGGATAGTTGGAAAATTATATTAGGAGCTGTATTTAATGTTTATTTTCAAATATTCCAAGTTGGTGAAGTTTTAAACTTAGATTGGTTGTAAGGAAAACCACTCTTATTTTTCAATATATGTACTAAAACTTTGATGTATATAGTTAGAATTTTTTTTTGGTCAATAATTTCGACCACCTAGGGTAGGAGATCAAAAATCATGATATATATAGAGATGAAAAATGATTTAAGTGGTTATGTTGGTTAGATTAGATAAGAACAAAATGTTTGTGCATTGTATTTCCTGAAAACTTTTCCAGTGAATGAATGAAAGATAGAAGCTATTTTGTAGGGATTCCTATGTCAAAATCTTGGTGGTTTTGTGCTAATTTGATCTTGTAAGTTATCTCATGTGTTTAAATCTCTTAAATTTATATTTTCTTTCTTGGAAAAACCATATGTTTAATTCAGAATTCATCTTAATGGCGCTCTGATTTAGTTTTCCAAGTTATCAATTTTTTCATCTTAAGAAACATTTTATAATTCAGCTATGGTTTTGAAGCTCTATGAGTTTTATTTTTCCTTTCTACACTCATCCTCTACAATTATTTAACCTAAATTCCACCACCAAATTTTCCTACCTTTCCCCTTGGATAAATCCCTTAGTTTCTTCATCATATCATTGGACCAAAAAAATTTGATTTGACACGACTCCATGCCCAATGGATTTGTCCCTTTTCTCATCAACACACATTTGAAAATAGAACCTTGTTGATCTTATTACCTAGCCTAATATCAGACCATTTTAAGCAATCCAAGTGAGAGAGCCCTCTCCAATGCTAGAAGGGCTAGATTCTGGCCTAAAAATGGTTTGTGGTTACCTCTGGAATTTCTCTCCTCATCCTAGGGAATTTACGGAGTGATAAAAAGAGACTAGGTTGAGTTAATTTCAGTTGTAACAATTTAATTCAGTTAAATTGAGTTAAGTTCAATTAAACTAGTTCCAATTATTGGAGGAACTAGTGGGAGGTCTAACAGTGGGGTTCATATTTAGTGTTTAACTAGTTAACTGATCAATCAACCTAAATTAACTCATGCATGCATGAAATTTGAGTTACCCAGTTGAGATTGGAGTTTAAGGGAAGTGTACTATCAGTTGTAGAATATTCAAAATTTTACAGGTCATGCATGAAATCAAAGGAAGGCATAAAGGAATTGCAAAATTCTCATTGAGGAATTTCCCAATTAATAGGGGCCTAATTTCCAAGAAAACAACGCAAGGAAATATGAGCTTGGAGGCTTGGAAAATTGGCTAAGTATTGACCAAGGTTAGTCAGTCAGGAAAATGATAGAAGATACTTTTACAGGTTGAGCTCAAGGTTGAGAAAAGAATATTATATTCATCTAGATCCTTTGATTAATGAAATATAGATAGAAAGTGGTTTTGAGCAGTTTATTTCCCCTATATATATATATATATATATATATATATATATATATATATATATATATATTCAATATTTTTACTAGTCATGCATGAAATGAAAGGAAGGCCTAAAGGAATTGAAAAATTTCACTGAGGAATTTCCCAATTAATAGGGGCCTAATTTCCAAGAAAACAATGAAGAATATACAGGGTTAGGAGGGTTTGAAAATTGGCTAAGTATTGACCAAGGTTGGGCCTACCAGGAAAAGGATAGAAGATACTTTTGTAGGTTGAGCTCAAGGTTGAGAAAAGAATATTATATTCATCTAGATCCTTTGATTAATGAAATATGATGTAGCGGTTTGATAAATTTCTTTATTTCCCCCATATATGTAAGTAACTACACGTGTTATTGATTTGTGTTCTTGATCATGAATTTACTTTTGCAGATTAGTATAGTAGATTTGAGTCTTATGTTTTAGTAAATTTCATCAGAAATTTGAATTTACAATTAAAATTCCCCAATATTTATATTTATTTGAAATTTTAGCCTTTAAATATTCAATATATATTTTCTTTTCATTCATTAACTTGACTAATTTAGCCTCAGAAGCATCTGAAGTTGACAATGGAGGTATATTGAGAACCTCTGGTCTTCTTCTCAAATCCTCTTCAAGTTCACTAATTTTTTCATCATATGTAGCCTGATTTTTTTTTATAAATTTGCATGTAGTTCATCTATATCCATCATACCTTTGTTGCTCATTCTAGATAATTGACTATGCAATTCATCAATAATTTTATCCTTGGAATTTATGTCTTTCACTGATTTTTGTGTTTGTTGCACAATTGTTGATTCCAGTACTGCAATATTATTCATGCATTCAACAATATCCTTTTCCTTTAGTTCATAATTTTCCTTCCAACTATATATAGAGGAAGAATCCTCCATTACAACTTGTTTGTAATGTATCATTCTATCGCATAATGAGAAAAAAAATCTGTTATCGAAAATGTATATTAGATTATGCACATTTAAACATGGAGATGTAAATGTTGAATCACCCATAAAAGGGAAATTATACTGAGGTGCCAACGGTTTAGAAGGAAGTCTGTCTATTATATAAAAATCAACATTACATGTTTCCATATAATGGTCCATACCTTCTTGCTCCTCATCTTCATCCACACGCACATGTAAGTATGCTAAAACACTAGAAGCTATATCTTCAACATGGGTAATAGTGTCAAATTTTTTTTCCATACCTTCAACTGGAGTATGTTCATGCTCTTACTCAGTGGTTTTATGTGCTTTTGATTTCCTAATGTAAGTTTTAAGAGGCCTTATTTTAACTCTGGGTTGATATAAATCAATAATTTTCTATAGTGTTCCTAAGAAACCTAACTTAACCTTCTTAATTTTACATTCTTGGAGGGCATAACATAATTTTTTAGCCAATAGATGAGGGACATCTATGGTTGTGCCTTCAACCCAATGAATAACTAGCGCCATGTAGTCACCGAAAATATCAAGCTTGTGATGATTCATATTTGTCCCTAGGACAACTTGAATCAAGGATTTGTACAGTCCTTTGGTAACATCTAGCATTTTTAATCCATTCCTCATAACAAATACTTTTTTCCCACATATTTTATTGGTAATTTAAATATTTTATAGCTTAGGGGTCTTCTTGGAGTTAAATATTTCTCCCCATCTGCATGGAATTTTTGTTGCTCTTACAAGCATATTAGGTTCCAGATTAATCCTTTGCCAAAATATTTTTAATCCCATGGCTTTATCATCATAATTTATTATGGCCTCATCTATCTCATCAATTTGGAAATCAAATTGTCCAAATATAAATTTATAAACCTCTGATATTTTCAGGATATCTAGCATACCTAGTGGACAATTGTTTGAATCTCTCCAAATATTGGCACACTCTTTGAATTTTTTAATTGTGAACTTCTCCTCGGAACCTTGTGTGTCAATTATTTGTGTGGAATAGGACATCGTTGTTTCAATTGTGGCCATTGTTGTATGGGTTCAAGGCGCGCTAGTTGAATGCACACTACATATATTGTGAGGAATGTATTTTGAATGCAAAAATGTGTGTTGAATAAACCATGAGGAATGAACATGCAACTAATTTTTTTTAAACTTATTGCTTTATTTTTCTATAAATCACTTTTATAAAGAAAATAAAATTTTATTAAGTGAATATAATTGTTTATAAGGTTCTTTAACTTTTCTCCTTTACTTCTATTTTTTCCCAGATTCACAATTAAAATTTCAAATTCAATATTTTTGTTTTGGTAAATTAGGCTAATATATATTAATTCGAAAATGGAAACAATACATATGCTACATGTTGGGTTGGTAAGCCGTGCTTAACCAATCCCAACCTTTGTTGCGCGGTTTCAGGGTTGCCTCCATGGAGGAAACCAGCCCAGAAAATACTTGAAGCAGGAAATTACAAAATGCGCAGAAGCACTAGTGTATCCAGAAATTAAAAAATATGCTGAAGCATAAGTATAACTTGAAATTCCGTGGTGATAGAAGGCATGAAAAAAAACAAGGAAGAATTGAGCAGCACCGTAGTCCTTATTCTTCAGCTTCATCATTAATTTTTGGCTCTTCCTCCACTATGGGGTAGGCATACGCCTGCGCAACCGCTTCCTTTGTATCAATGGGTGGACGCGTAGGTTTTGGAACCAGTGCGCAGAGGATGGGAGCCACCAGATATTCTGCGTTAGGGACGTGCATCCAAGTACCTTCAGAATCCATAATCCATACATCTGTATCATCACCCTCATCCTCTTGAGCTGGAAGAGGTTCAGTCTTGCGAGGCAAGAGGTGCGCCTGATGCGCAATGTGGACTTCCGAGGTCCACATATGCCCCTATGCGAAGATTACACGAGGGCCTCCTTCTCCTGATTCAGTTCGAGGCTCTGTTTAGAGAAAATTCCTGAGGAGGAGCCTTCAACAGACTCTAGGCGATTGTCCATCCCATGGTGGTAACGACTGGAGAGTGCCCCTCTCTGTCCTCCACGAATGGTTCTTTGGCACAACCTAGGTGCCATGGCCTGCTAAAGCAAAGGTGTGAGAGATATGGAGGGATGCTCAGTAGGGGGAGAGGGTTGAAGCAGGGGAGAAGCAAGTGGACAGGGGGAACGATGAGGGGGAGAGCTCATCAAGGGATGGAAGGTAATGGGTGTGTGCAGACTATTGAGACTGGAGGGACAAATGGAGCTGGGATAAGATGCACAGGCTGGATAAATCGCAGCCCAAATATTTCTGTGCAGCGCAGCTCTAGGAAGATGGTTGCACAGCGGGCTAGTGGCGCAAGAGGGCAAGAAAAGAAGCAACAGAAAAGACTGAAGGAGCTGACTGTGTATATCTTTGTGTTGAGGGGCCTTCCTTTTAAAATGCCTCTAACACATGTGAAGGGGAAGATCATGATTGAGGCTCACACGCAGCTGCATGTCATAACCATTTTCATGAGCGGGCTCGAGTGAAGAGTTATGGCCAATCAACATATCAATCCAGGTAATCATTTAGGATGATTGTTGTAGAGAGGTACCCTGGAGGGGGTGACGTTGTCCAAGCATGTCTTCATCATACCTTATCTCGTTCATCTTGTGCGAATGATTGCTGGCTTGAGGATCCACATAGAGTGAGCACATGCGCTGCAGATCTTCATCCACATGGGCATGGGAGAGGCGATTTTCTTTCGTACTCCTGTTTTCACTCGCATCTGGGGTTCAAATTTAATATTTAGATATAAGATACAATTTATTAAAAATAACACTTTTATAAATATGGCTTCAAGAATTTGGCCATCACTTCTTTCTCATCGATAGAATTGAAAAAATTTCCATCTTGCAAATGGTTATTCATAATGATAGTAAATGTCCTTTTTGCATTAAAATGACACCCAAAATTTTTTATAATAAATGTCCTAACTAAGTCACTTGACCTAATCTTAAACTTAAAACCCTAAAAAATATGTAAAATATAGAAAAACCCTAAAATAGACCCTGCAAACCCTAGGTGCTATCTATTTACTTATCCCTTTACAACATTTAAACCTGATTAATACTAAAATAAGGTCCCCCATCCTTACTTATAGGGTTTTAAGAAAGAAACTTCAAGTTTCAACTATTAAAATTAAAGTTTGATTTTTCTTAGTCCATCACCTTGTTCCCAAACATTCCTAGTGTGCATTTATTTGAGGCAGACAAACCTTGCCTTTTACCCTTTGAAATCCATATGATTCAGAGTATTCTTGAACAACACAAACATATATGTGAAAAAATAAAAATATTTAATTGTATTAATGTTATTGAGTAAAAAAATATTATCCAAGTTGAATATTTCAATTTTCCCTTGAAATGAAGGATATGCATGCATTTTTGTGAAGTCATTTGTGTCCTGTTTTGTCCCAATTTTTTCAACTCATTAACACTATTTTTGGCTCTCTTTTTTCAAGGAATTTCCCTTTTTCCTATCCTCCATCTTCATTTTTGCCTAAACCCTGCCAAATCCTTGATAAGAGGTAAAGCATTGCAATAGTGTCATTTTTACTATTTTGTGATTAGAATTTAGTAGTTAATTTATGTTCATAGTTTTCCAACTAATTCTTATGGTTTTAGATGTGAAGTTTAATGTAGCAGGGCCTACACAACTAAATATGGAGGAGGATTGCGGCATCAAGTTCTAATTTTGATTTTTGTACTTAAAACACAGGTCCTGGAATAGTACTTAAAGTCTGAGAGGCCTATTAGACCTTCAACACTTCTAGGAGGTCAATGCAACTACCATCATTCCAGAATTGAGTTCGATGATCCCTAAGCTCGATGATCTCTATGTGGGCACCTTCTAGATCAGCCTCTAGGTCAACATATCATTCACACAGCCTAAGGGTGGAATTTAGTTTGGGAGCAGTTAGCAATGAACTAAATCTGTATTTGAAATCGGATTTGTAAAAGACTAATATTAGTCCAGATCCTTCGATTTTCCATGTAATGAAATAATTTTCTATTTTATGTATAATAGTATCTCCTATAAGGGCCAGTAGAGGAGTTAAGCAAGTAATCTAGAGAGAAAAATATTTAAGCTGTCAGTGTGTATGTACAACTTTGTGTTATTACAGATTTTCATTATTTTAATTCAAGACTTGTTCGAGTAATATAATGGGTGTGTGTTTATTTGAGTTTTTGTGAGTACCGTTGCGATGCATTTCTAGCTTGAATAAGTGAAGATCTTCCTTTCACTGTAAGTTTTAACCTTCCCATGTGTGGCAAGGGCCCACCACAGTCTGGGACTTAGTTTTTTTTCGTAGGTAGATTGAATTAGATTGTGTTTATTTTTATTACAGAACTTGTGAATTCTATAGCATGATTAAGCAGATCGTCATTTGATTCAATTAAGATTTCGATTATAATAGGTCTCATTATTGCTTCGGTTTTGTAATTCATTGCATATTGTGTTCGATCCTTCTTACAAAACATTACCCTGTTCCTTAAGGCAATATGTTATGCTGAAGTAATTATAGGCATAATTATATTTAATGACTATGTGCATGCGTTAAAACAATGATTTAATAGTGCGAGTTCTCTATGCGTGTTTCTGATTTCTAGCAATGGGTTTACTATCATTTAAAGAGTGAATTCGAAGAGTTATATGTCGAGTAGTGTGAGTGAGTGACTGTAGATTATGAGATGCACACACACACACACACACACACACACACACACACACACACACACATATATATATATATTCACAAAGGAAAAATTCGTAACTTTTCATTAAAAGATAAGTTACATGTTACATATAATGGTAGTGCACTACTGATCAGGCCACGAGAGCCAATAACAGCCATTCCGGCATCCATGATAAACCAATACATAGCTCAAAACAGGAACTATAAGTTACCAATAACATTGCATGTAAATATATGTGTGTGTGTGTGTGTGTGTGTGTGTGTGTGTGTGTATATATATATATATATATATATATATATATATATATATATATATATATATGTATATATATATATATATATATATATATATACATAATGTTTGATTCCCTTGAATAACATTCAGATTTGGAAGTTACTTTGGTGTTGGAAATTTCTTTTGAGTCCTTGAAGTCGTTGAACAGTGAGTGTGTTTTTGAAATTTAAATCAACAAGTATTGCAAGTGTGCTTGAAGCCAATTCATTAAGTATTGCAAGTGCGTTTGGAAGCCGACCTTAGAATCCTAGGTGTGAATTTGAAACAAACATTGGTAGTTCATTCTTAAAGCGGTATAGTTGCATTTCGAGAATAACAATGTTTACATTTGGAATCAAACTACTTAAGTTTGAGTTAGTGTTTCATAGGATAAGCTCTATTATTAGTAATATAGTTTTATTGCCAACAGTGCCAGTTTAATTTTTAGTGTGAGTTTGAGTATCAATTGTATTGGGTGTTTAACTGTTCAGATAGTGTAAAGTTTTAGAGTAAGTTACATTGATTAAAATTGCGAGTTTGAATTTCACTATGTAGTGCGAGTTCTGTAGTAGTTTTCATTATTGGAATGAGAGCTTAGGGGTGTGAATTCTATTGCTTAATTGTGAGTGTGATTTCAATAGCAACGTGATATTTAAAAGTTATTGAATTCCATTTTAGAATTTTAGGGTGAGCTTCTTAATTAGCAAGTTTGTTGGATTCAAAGTGTTTGGTATAGAAAAATTTCAGTCTCATAATTAGATTAAAATAATTTTATTGCTATTAAAGGGTTTTGAGTTGATATAACTTGAGGTGTGAAGTGAATTGGTTTTAAGCCCAACAACAATTAGGATTTTCCCCTATTGATTTGAATTTTTAATTTATTAGTGTGTGTTTTCCTCAAGACAGAGTGTTCTAGTTAGTTTGAATTTAGAGTTCATGATTAAGAGAAGTGTGTGTTCATTTTAGAGTTTTTCTTATATGTTAACATAAGGATATTGGTCAATATATTATGGTTTCTAATATATCATAAAATAATTTTTGATTTCAAGTACAATATAGAATTCTGGGATTGATTCAGTTACAGTATGAGAATGATATGATCTGTTTTGTATCTTCTTACAGTCTTGTTGAAGTGAGAAAATTGTAGTGAATGTTAGATATAGTTTAAGTGCAAATTATCCTTGAGTACAGAGTGGATTAATTAAAATAAGGAATTTCAATTCAATTAATTTGATCATTGATTCTGCTTCTTTAATTAGAAATATTACATTTTGTTCAAGAAGATTGGACCTAATCACCAGAAGTACAAGAAGTTTGAATACTATGGCTTGAATGAGTTAGGTTAAGTATATTTTAAGATATTAGTCCACAAGTGAGACGTGTGTTAGCTAATAGAAGTCTACTTTGTCATTCCATTACTTAGTTCATCATTATTAAGGAATGTTTATGCTCTGAACCTAAGTTGAACCAAAAGCACAGTACAACTCGTGTTTATGAGTCCAGGTTGACAATTCAATATTAGGAGGATTAATGCATCGATTAAAACACCCAAAATTTTTGGCGCCATTGCTAGGGATGTTGTATTTTGGTTCAGGTAAAAATTATTATTATAATTTTTTCAAGGATATTGCAAGACTGTCATAGGGCAGAGAGTGTACAGTAAGACATGAGTGAAGAGCCACACATCCACTATTGTGGGGTTGCTCCGAATCCCACCCATTGTTTCATATCTTCGAACTTTATTTTCCTTTCCTTTATGTGTAGATGTAGAAGTAGGTGTAGATATAGTAAATGTAGATTTATTTCTAGTTCACAATTTATTGAAACTTTTGGCTCGAAAAAAATCCCATTAACTAATCTCGCTAATCGTTACGTAGGCACTAAGCAAGAAAAATGGAGCACCAAAGGAAATGAGAGTTTACAAATATAACTCCCCATTCAAGAAAAATTAAGGCAACTATCCATTGAATCCTTCTCCAGTCATATCGCCACCAACACATCGCAACCAACATGGAACACAATGGAGGGTAGAACAAAAACAATGAATGAAACCAGGAGGAAAACCATGGAGAGGGGAAAGGCCCAAGAATTCCTTTATTTGGAGGAAATGAATACGTACCAAGAAACCAAGATGGACCGAGGGGAGGACCAAATGAGTAAAAATAAGAAATTACCTTCGGATTTCCTATCCTTGACGTAACCAGGAACATCACTATGAAAAGCATACCAATGACCTCTCTGCCACTCTTCTATGGTAAGTCCTCTGAGGACCCTGATGTATTTCTTTTTGAGTTTGATATTTTATGCAAAAGCTATAATTATTATGATGATGCACATAAAATTAAGTTGTTCCCAACCACCCTAAAATATGCAGCCCTTAGATGGTTCACGAGCCTAAGTAAAACACCATTTATTCTTGGGATGATATGAAGTTCGTCTTTCTTAGAAAATACCAAGACTTCTACAAAAGTAGGGATGTGAACGATATTCTTAGAATGAAACAACTGGATGATGAAAGCCGAGAATACTATATCAAACGTTTCCTATATCATTTTCACAAGTCCCGAGGGGCACATCTAGACGAGAAAACTATTAAAATTTTATTTTTAAAGGGATTGAGGGATGAATGCATTGAGACCTTAAAACTTTTGAGTGGTGGAGAAATTTATAAAAAAATCTTTTGCTGAAGTAGCCGAGCTATTTCGTACTTATTCAAGAAGTCAGGCTAAATTAGGCAAGAAACTCCATGACAATCTTCGAGATGTTGTGTCAAGAAATCAAAAACCTGCAGCCACTGCTGTCACTATAATTGAATTAGGAAACCTATTGGAACACTTTAAAACAAACATCTTAAACACCATCGGTGACCAAATTGACACAATGAAACTCAAAAAGAAACAAGAGGATGAAAAGATTGTCATGGAAATATTTTTTCCAAAATGTAGAAAAAAACATATGGAAAGAGAGTGTCCCATCAATGTTATTGGGGTTTGTGGGATTTGTGCGTTAGAACATGCAATTGAGAAATGTCCATATCTTCCCGGTTTACAAGCTATATATAAGGGGAGTATAGAAACAAATGACTCTTCGCAAGCAAACAAGAAACAATTTTGGAGAAGCCAAAATCAAAACATGTTCCCTGATCCTAATCCCCAAATTTATGGTCAGAATAAACCTTGGAATTTCCAACCATCTTACCCCCCTTGGGCCAATCCTCAAACTAAAAAAAAATACTCCTTGGAACTAGAATTGGTGAGAAAACCCTTATGTAAACATGTTTCAACCTCAAATTCAATTCTATCCCCCATACTCAAACATGCCTAATACATATTATACCCCGAAAATCTAGCCTTATCAGCAAGGGTACAATCCAATTTTTGATCAACAAACCTCGCTGCCACCTCCTCCCTTACATCGAATCCTACCTGCTCCGTCGAACCCACCATCCTAACAAGCACCACCAATATTTATCCCACCTCGTCCTGCTTTGTTACCTACAGAACCTGTAGCTAACCCTAATTATAACAGACAAACTCAGCCTGTGAAAAATATAGAAGTATAGCCTTTTCCCACTTACATGATTACTGCTATCCTAATGAATGAGATTCAATTACAATCCGAGAGAGAAATTAATAAAAGGAAATTAACTGTTATCATTGAAGAAGAGGCCCCTCCAGAGCAAACTAACAGTCACCAAAATGAAAAACAAAAACAAAAAGAAGAACTAAATGAACCTCCTTTCTTGGATCGATTACTTGTTAAGAAAGAAGGAGTCTTGATTGAATATGATTTAGAAACTGAACTGAGAAATGTATGTATTGTTGGGAAAAATAATGAGAGGGGGGGGTGTTGAATCAATATTTAGAGCTTACTGAAAACTTTTACTTTTTCTTTACTAAATTCCATACACGACTTTAATGAATCCAACTCATATATATACGTGGATATCCTTAATCAAACTTTCATATGACTAGAGATCTTATTATGCAGATAATTCTTTACTTAGATCAGTGCATCATTCAATCATCAGATGTTTAGTAAGCAGTAAGCATGAGCAGTAAGAACAGAATAAATCATCACACATAAGTAACACACATGAACATCAAGATTTAAGGTGGAAACCCAATTTGGGATAAAACCACCATTGCTGTCGTCTCTGCCTTCAATATTTATGACAAAGAAAACTGCTTACAATATTGTATTGGCGCAGACTCATACCAGCACATAGGCACCCACCTGCAAAATGCTACAACCTTCTATCATTCTCCAGCTACTACTGGAATGGAGCTCCAACCCCCTGATCTCGTTCACCATCCACTCCTGGAAGGGAGCTACTACCCCTTGATATCGCTTACCAAAAACCACTGGAAGGGAGCTATGACCCCCTCGCTAAAGGCTTTGACCCTCAATAACACTGCAGACCACATTTCATCAATTTTCACATTGGATCCAATAGTTTCCACACAACACAACTTGTAGGCCTCTTTTCATTATATTTTCAGACTGGACCCACTCCACACATTTAAGCTCAAAGAACATACATCAGACTGAAACTTATAACCCCATCAATTCATTCATTTAATCATCAATCAACCAACCAACCACTGATCTTTAATCATAATCAACTAGCAGCATAATCAGTATTCAAACAACCCAGATCTATATGAAAACATCATTGACAGATAATAGTAATACATCAAAACAGATCAGAAATTTCCTTCTGCATACTTCATAAAAACCCTAGATTCCATATGCGCCTTTACTGAAACGAACCTGCGTATATACGCACTTTCACAGAGACAAACATGCGTATAGATCTGCACTATTTCAGGATTGACCTTAGATTCCATATGCGCTTTTGCTAAAACTAACCTGCGTATATACGTGCTTTTGCTAAGACAAACCTGTGTATAGATCTAAAACTATTTCAGGACTGCGCAACTCTTCACAATAAATAATCAGTTCAGATATTACCCTTCACTTCATCAAACATTCGCCAGATCACAGATCTAAACATTCCATAAACAGATCTAAACATTTCAGGTCTAGAGATAATGATCCATAATTTTATTCATAGGTGCATTATTAATTCAGATCTATCAATAAACTGTAACCCATTCCATGCATATATACTTTAGAGTGAAGTATTCATTTAATACCCAGACATATGCACCCCCTTGCACTATGATCTTCTTCTCCTTATATAGTTTTATCCTTTATCAATACCATGAGCCAAAACCACAGAACTTCTCATGGTATTCTTGGACGAAATCGAATAGACAATACAACGCTCAATACTGTGGGCTAATACCATGGTAATGCCCCTTGGTATCATAATTTTAGAGTGAAAAAGGCATATGTGAGTTTGCTTCTTCATACACGCGTGTATACGTGATTATCTTCATCAAAACTATGTATATACTAATTATGAATGCATACACGGGTTGCCTTCATAAAAGTAGCGTATACATTGCATCCATACATGGGTTACCTTCATTAAACCTGTGTATACATTGAGAAATATTTCCTGTTTCATTTCTCTTGCACTTACGGGAATTCCTTTCTCTGTCACATCTGAACTAACCTATAGAAACATCATTTTTACATCTTTAACACATAGGTTTCTATCAAAAAGCAACTCATCAAGTAGGTTTCCATCAAAGAAAACTTCATCAACTAGGTTGCCATCAAGGACAACATATTTCATCATATTGCCAAAAATCTCCCCCTTTGGACTTGATGGAAACCATGATGGTGTTTGATCACCAGAAAAGATATATACATTAATCATAACCATTGTTAAAACACCGTGATACTCTCCCCCTTTGACATCAAGGGCAAAGGGCGAATCAATAACAAAACAAGGTTTATGTTTCCTTGTAGAAAGAAGAGTTTTGTAGATCTGATGTGCACTGAAATTACCATGCTCCCCCTGAGTTCATGTTGAATCTTCAGACATATTTTTCAATGAAGTACATGACTCTATAAATCAACTGAGTATTAACTTTCCTATCACCAAGGACTCATACTTACATTAATGATCCAACCAAGGGGAATTAAATTTTTGACTCATCTTCCCAGCCAAGTGGGTTAACAAATTTTGACTCATCTACCCAACCAAGTGGGTTTACAAATTTGAACAAGTCCTTACATGAATGAATATAAAAAATTTACATCATAGGTCTCAACATGACCTTTTCATCAAATTAGAGATATGAATTTTTATTGCCAAGACCAAAAGACCTCAAGAGAGAGATCATATTTCAGAACCATCATAATGCCAACAATGCATTATTAACAACAAGGCTAATGCTCCCCCTGAAACTGTGCTCCTATTCTTGAGCAGTCTCACTATTTTTCTTATCATAAAAACATACACAATTGTTTCTAGTGGAACTCACATGTATACGCGGCTTTAGTTCATGAAACCTACGTATAGAAAGTGAAATACTGAAAATTTCACAACTCCATCTGCTCCTGGATTTATACTTTTTGTACCTGTCTTCTGTTGTCACATTAGATGCAATGTTAGAAATAAGCACAACCAGAATTACCAAAGCAACCATGGGACTCACCATATATTTCTCCCCCTATGATGATACACTACTGATTCCTATAATGTATCTCACATCACTCCTGCAGTCATTATGAAAATTAAAATTTCGAAGCAGGTGACTGCAGTAGGGTCAATACTCCCTAATTTTTTGACCGATGCTTCTTCTTTTTCCATCTTTTCTTGATATTTCTTATTGTGTTCTAGAAATTCTCCAATTTCTCAAATCTGTTCATCATACTTAACCTACATTATTTTTCTACATGCCCATACTTGTTACAAGCATAACATCTTATGTGACCAGAAAAGGGAGCATATGGTTCATAATGTGTTTGTCTAATATTTCTTCTATTGCAATCAACTACTTTATGACCAAAATTTCTGCATGAAAAAAAATATCCCTTAAAGAAACCTGAGTACCTGGGAGCTGAAGGTCTTTCTATGTAGTGTCTATCTGTCTCTGACCGAAACAATTTGCTTCTGCACTTGGCTGTAACATGTCCATAATTATGACATATAAAACATTCAACATTATCGATCAAAGGAGAGAATCGATTGATACTTATATATTTAGGAGTGAATGATTTCCTTTGAGAATTCATGATTGTCGGTTGACTTTTTGTCTCTTTAAACACTTCAGGTTTTGCATTGATATCCTTTGAATCTTTAACATTGCCTTGTGAACTAGATTCTCCTTTAACAGTTTCATGAAAACCAAGACCAAATTTAATAGAATGAGACCTTTGACTACTAACAATATTATCGAGAATCTTAGTACTATCTTGAAACCTCAAGTGTTTATCCTTTTCTTCTAATTTTCCTTTTAAAATGTTTACCTCAACCTCCAATTTTTGGCACTGCTTCTTCATACTTTATTCTACCCTTCTTCCTTCTTCAACTTGCTCATTAAAAGTTATAATTTCTTCTTTAAACTCATTTTCTTGTTCTTCAAATGTTTGTATAAGTTCTTCTTTCTTCTTATTTGATTTTTCCAGATCTGTTTTGAGAGAGATGATTTCTGCTTCAAGTCCTTCACTATGATTGGTTACTTCATCCTACAGCCTTTGATACTTGTCTATCTGTCCATTCAATCTAGAGATAATATCTTTTTAGATAGATTCCCTCTCATTAAATAAACTTTGTTGATCTTCAACTTTAATCTTGAGATTTTCAATTACTCCTTCTAAATCCATAACATTACTTTCACTTTCATATTCACTATCTTCAACATTGCATGCACAAGGAAGTGAATCACCAAAACAACAATCAATACATGTTTCATCTTCTTAATTTTTTGCTGTACATGTTTTCTGAAATATCTTCTTTCTTTGAGTAACCTTCTTCTTTTTCTTCCTTCCCATTGTGATGGATCTCCTTCAAGCGATCAAGCTTCTTCAAAAGGACCTACTCTGATACCAATTGTTGGGAAAAATACTGAGGGGGGGGGGGTGAATCAGTATTTAGAGCTTACTGAAAACTTTTACTTTTTCTTTACTAAATTCCATATGCGACTTTAATGAACCCAACTCACATATATCACAGATATCCTTAAGAAAACTTGCATATGACCAGAGATCTTATTATGCAGATAATTATTTACTTATATCAGTGCATCATTCATTCATCAGATGTCTAGTAAGCAGTAAGCATGTGTAGTAAGAACAGAATAAATCATCACACATAAGAAACACACATGAACACCATGATTTAAGGTGGAAACCTAATTCGGGAGAAAGCCACCGCTGTTGTCATCTTTGTCTTCAATATTTATTATAAAGAAAACTACTTACAATCTTATACTGGCATAGACTCATACCAGCATGTAGGCACCCACCTGAAGAAGGCTACAACCTTCTCTCGTTCTCCAGCTACTATTGGAAGGGAGATCCAACCCCCTGATCTCGTTTACCAGCCACTCCTGGTAGGGAGCTACTACCCCCAGATTTTGTTTACCAGCCACTCCTGGAAGGGAGATAATACCAACTTATCTCATTTACCAACAACCACTAGAAGGGATATACGACCCCCTCACTAAAGGCTTCGACCCTCAACAACACTACAAACCACTTTTTATCAATTTTCACACTGGATCCAACATTTTCTACACAAAACAACTTGTAGGCCTCTTTTCATTAGATTTTCAGACTAGACCCACTCCAAATATTTAAGTTCAAAGAACATACATCAAACTGAAACTTATAACCCCATCAATTCATTCATTGAATCATCAATCAACCAACCAACCACTGATCTTTAATCATAATCAACTAGTAGCATAATCAGTATTCAAACAACCTAGATCTATATGAAAACATGATTTATAGATAACAGTAATACAAAAAAACATATCAGAAATTTTCTTCCGCATACTTCAACAAAACCCTAGATTCCATACACGCTTTTTCTGAAATTAATCTGCATATATACGCGCTTTCACAGAGACCAACCTGCGTATATATTTGCAAATATTTCAAGACTAACCTTAGATTCCATACACGCTTTTGCTAAAACTAACCTGCATATATATGTGATTTTGCTGAGACAAACCTGCCTATATATTTACAACTATTTCAGGACTGCGCATCTCTTTAGAATAAATAATTAGTTCAGATCTTACCCTTCACTTCAACAAACATTCGCCAGATCACAGATCTAAACATTCCATAAACGGGTCTAGAAAATACATAGTCATTTCAGGTTTAGATATCCCGATCCATCATTTTATTCATGGGTGCATTATTAATTCAGATCTATCAATAAACTATATGTTGTGAAACCAACTCCAAAAAGAGATATCAACACCTTAGAAATAAGCCAATTCCAGAGGGAAACCTCCAATACATTACATGAATGAACAATTCTTGGATGATTCAAATTACAAAACCTCCTTTCTATATATAAGTGTCCATGGGGCCACAATGTAATCCTAGTGGGGCCACAATGTAATCCTAGCCGACTTAACAATAATAATTTAGGAGCACAATAATAACAATATGGGGGTTACAAGGGTACAATAATAACATTAAGGGGGTTACACTAACAACAATAAGGGACTATACTAGTAATATAGGGACCTAACATGCCCCTCTCCTTCAAAATAGTGTTGTCCTGAACGCTTGAGTAGTTCTGGGTGCTTCTGTATAAAATTCTCATCCTCCCATGTAGAATCTTCAGTGGGTAAGTTCTTCCACTTGATGAGACACTCTGAAATTGATCGATTTTGTAGCTGTAGAGTTCTTGTTTCCATGACTACTTCAGGTTCCAATATGATTTTTCCTTCCTCATCAAGTTATGGAAATATTGTTTCAACTGGAAGATTTTCACCTATAACCTGCTTTAAGCATGAAACATGGAAAATTGGATGCACTCGTGAAGAATTAGGGAGCTCCAATTTGTATGCCATAGTACCAATATTTTGCAACACCTTGTAAGGACCATAGTACTTTGGCGATAATTTATTATCCTTCTTAGCTTGCTTGAGGGAAATTTGTTTGAATGGTTGTAGCCATAAAAATACCCAGTCTCCTACATCAAAACTTCTCTCACTGCAATTTTGATCTGCCTTTTGTTTCATTCGATTTTGTGCCAAATTCATGTTGTCCTTTAAGAGTTGGAGAACTTCTTTGTTGATGCTCAATGTGATCTTCCACTGCTTGAACCTTCGAATTTTCTCTTAAAGATGATGTGATGGATGGTGGATGATATCCATAAAGTGCCATAAATGGGGTCATTTTTGCTGCAGTATGGAAGGAAGTGTTATACCACCATTCATCTAGAGGTAACCACTTGACCCATTGTGTTTGTTTATTAGATACAAAAGAACGAAGATATCCTTCCAAAAATTTATTTACTATCTCAGTTTGACCATCGGATTGAGGATGATAAGATGAGATATGAGCTAATTGAGTACCCAAACAAGAAAATAACTCCGTCCAAAAATTTCCAGTAAAAATGGGATCTCTGTCTCTCACAATAACCCTTGGGTTTCCATGTAGCTTTTGAATTGTGTCCATAAATGTAGTAGCAATTGTACTTTCTTTAAATGGATGAGATAATGCACAAAAGCGTGCATACTTGGTAAGTCTATTAACTACCACCATGATGACACTCTTTCCTTCGGACTTAGGTAAACCTGTGATAAAATCCATTGAAATTTCCTCCCAATGTTGATTTCGAATGGATAAAGGTTGTAGAAGACCCGAGGTCTTAATTGTCTCAAATTCATTCTGTTGGCAAACCAAACATTCCGCCACAAAATTTTGAATATCAGATTTAATGCCATCCCAAAAAAATTCTTTCTTCACCCTGTGGTAAGTTTTTAAAAATCCCGATTGTCCTCCTAAAGGAGAAGTGTGAAATTCCCAAAGAATATTTTGTTTTAGTTGGGAATTCTTACAAAGATATAAGCGATCTTTGTATCATAAGGAATCATTTTTCCAACTAAATGTATCATATGTACTAGGATCTTGTTGCAACTTTTGAATGAGTGTCCACACATCTTCATCCTTCTTCCATTCATCTCTTTCTTTGGTTATTCAATCTGGTTGGATAATATAAATGGCACAAAGCAATGCTTCCACCTCTTCATTCTTTCTTGAGAGTGCATATGCAACAACATTTAGCTTCCCTTTTTTGTATATTATTTCAAAGTCATAACCCAACATTTTTGTGACCCCTTTTTGCTACTCTTATGAAGATATTCTTTGTTTCAAAAAGTGTTTAAGACTATCATGATCAATTTTTACCTTGAAGTGTCTTCTCATTAGGTAATTTCTCCATTTCTTTGGTGCATGCAGTATTGCTAACATTTCCTTCTTATAAATAGGTTTCTGTAAATACTTTCCTTTGATTGGATGACTTTCAAAAGAAATGGGTCTTCCTTCTTGCATTAAAACAGCACCAATTCCATTTCTTGAGGCATCACATTATGTTAGCCCCCCTATGAAATTTTTGACAAGCAAATAGGGGGCTAATTTGTTGTTGAGTCTTCAAGGAATTCTTTCCCCCTAAAAACACAGTCTCCTTGAAGCCTCTATGTGCCTTTTATCCTTTGATCAAATCCCCTCTGATGATTTCCCTTATAAAGCCTCTCTATTGGTGAAGAAATGCCCAAAGGCCCCCCTTTTCCCTCTTATTTCACCTCATTTAGCCTCTTTTTATCCCCCCTTGTTTCCCCTTCTATTTCCCTTCTTACCCTTCATTTCCCCCTAAAATCCCCTTTAAATTCCTCCCCCTAACCTTTGTTTTCCCTTTTTCCCCTTTTATTCCTCTATCGTTACCCTTCCCCGGCCCTCAAATTACATTAAAATGGGCTAAAAAACCCACTTTCCGACCATGTAATAGGGCTTAGCCCCTTCCCTTTAACCACTTCCCCCACATGACCCCGCGCCAGGACCAAGTGCTTAAGTCCCCGGCGCTTATCGCAATCGGAGCATCGGCGGGAGGAAAAATCCTTTGTAACAGCGCAAAAGTCCCGATGCGATTCGTTTTAACACGTTAAGTCTTGCGATGGGTTCTGCACCGTCGATCTGTCACAAGATCTAACGGCTGGGCGCTAATCGCAGCCCCCCGCTCAATCGCAATCGCAACATTCACATCGTGCCCTCCGATTAATCGCAACCCTGTCCTCCGATTCCCCGATTACGATCCTCCGAGCTCATCCTGGCTGTTGATCTGCCCCGCGATCCGACGGCCAGCGCTTAATCGCACTGCCCCCCCCCCCGATCCACTTCTCCACCGTTGATTTCCCCGCCGATCCGACGGTTGGCGCTTAATCACAACAGCCTCCGATCAATCACAAGCCTTTTCCTCCGACTCCCGATTGCGATGCTCCGATTCAATCACAGCCGTCCGTTCCTCCCGCAGATCAACGGCTATCGCGCAATCGCAAGTCCGCCCGATTGCTGATCGCATGGTCTTTCCGCGTTCCCCCCCGATTAAATCTCTGCCGTCCATTCAACCTGCGATCCGATGGTCATCGCACTCCCATTTCCTCCGATCGCAGTCTTTTCCTCTGTCTCCCAATTTAATCGCAGCCGTCCATTCTCCCGCCGATCGGACGGCCAGCGCTCAATCGCATCGCCCCTCCGATCGCAATCGCAAGTCTTGTCTCCTGTCCTCTGATTGTAAGCCTCTGATTACATCTCCATCGTCCATTGGGTTAAGATCTAACGGTTTTGGTCTAATCGCCCCCCGCCACGGTTGGCCCCACTTCCACGGCTCCGCTCCATTGTTTTCCGTGTTTCCTTTGTAATTCGCCCAAGAGATAACCTTGGGGCTTTTACGCTAACAACAGTTCTTCCACCGCTCTTCATCATTTCTGCCGCTCTCCACTCTTCCACCACCATTCCTCCGCCTCTGCAGCATTTTTCCGTCGCCACTGCCTGGTTTGTAATAGGTCTATTCATTGTGCAGATAGTACAGAGAGGCCATTTCAGCCAGCCAGCGAAGCAGCAGAAACAGGATTTGAAGGGGATTTGAGCCTGTAATTGAAGATCAATGGTTATAATCCCGCATTCAAAGGATTAAGGCACAATTAGAAGACCAAGAACACACTGTAAAAGTCTTATCTGTGTTAAATATCAGCAGAGTACGTTCTCTCCAGACGTACACCATTCCTACAGCATTCTCCATGCCTCTCGAGCCCAGGGAAATTAAATGCACAGACAGGAGCTTCATTAAAGACTATCTGAGCAACAGTAATGGAGGTATGGATAAGTCGCGGACTTCCATCCATGTCATTTATTTCAGAATGGCAGCACAGAGCTCCAGGCTCCGTAAGGATTTAAAGAATGTATCAGAGGTCAATCTCGACCCGACAGAGATCTCCAAACCAGTCTCAGAGTACATACAGCGCTGCATTTTGCCATTAAGCAGCATGGGCGTGAACACTTCCATCCTGCTGTCTTAATGAATCTCATTTAATTGTCTATCTACCTCTGTCTCTTCCTCTTCTCCTATAAAGAATTCCCAGAAACGAATTGTAAGGGTTGTTGTTGCCTTGCTGGGCATCTGCTGTTAGAGGGATTCAGTTTGACTGTTAGAACAGTCTTGGGAGAGAGTAGCAGAGTAGTTTGTATGTAATAGGCTGGGAGGAGAAGTTGGGATTGTATTAACCATTGAGCCATATTGTACATGACTAGTTTTGCATCAATTAATCAAAGCACATTTCACAGGATCCTAGTCTATTACTATTGGTGATGTTTTTCTTAACTCTGTTATTTACACTTTCATATTGTTTCATGTTCTTCTGGGCTTGCATCAGAATAATGGTATAGGATTCACCCTTGTTAGGTGCCCTATGCTGTCTGCTCTCCTTGCCATCAATGTTTTCTGCTAAAATGTGTTATCCAAGAGTAAATTCATGGGTTTAACCAGTGCAGTGGATGTTATTGCCTGTTGGCTGATGTATGAACTTGGGGGTTTGCCACTTGGATGCTTCTTTGTCAAATCTATCTCTGTTTTTTCCCTTGGAGTTGCTAAAGCAGATCTGGAGTTAAATGACCTCTGGTCTGATCTATAAGTTGCCCCTTTGTCTATTTGAGAGCTGCCTTTGAGTATGTCCAAGCAGGTCTGGAGTTAAATGACCTCTGACTTGATCTATAGACAGAAAGTTGGTTGTCTTTCCTTCTTCCACTTTCTCTCCTTAATGTTCCATTCCGTCATCTATCTAAAAGATCCTTTAGTATAGATGACTTGCCCTTTGAAAGCCTTGGCTAGTGGATGCAAGTAATTTCCTTTTATGAATCCATAGCCCAATGGATGGCACTGTCTTGGCCCATCCTCTTTGCTGAAACAGCCTGATGTTTTGTTCCTTTCTTTCCATTGCTTTCCCAGTCCATGATCTCCTAACCAACCCAGCAACCCTTCAACCAAATCATTTAAAACCCCCCTCTGTGCTTCATAACTAGCCTAACATCTCATTCTAAGCTTCAAAGATACATCATTCTTTGCACTATTTGGAGAGATCCCTCTCCGGGTCTAGGAGGGCTAGATCCTAGGGCCCCAAAGTGGTTCTAATGTTGTCTCATCTTTTGGTCTTGCCAATCTGGCCAAAACATGTGAACCCCAACACATTCCACAATAAAGGTTTTTGTGAAGTCTAGCGTAGCTAAGACTGGTGCTAGGCACATTGCCTCTTTAAGATGTTCCAAGGCCTTAGTTGCTTCAAGAATCCATGAAAATGCATCTTTCTTCAATAATGTTGTTAGAGGTGTTGCTATTCTCCCATAATTCTTAACAAACTTTCGATAATATCCTATTAACTCGAGAAGTCCTCGCAACTGCTTTATGGTTGTGGGGAATTTCCATTCCTTAATGGCTTTAATTTTGTTAGGGTCTACCTTAACACCCTCGTGAGATACAATATGACCCAGATATTCCACCTCTTGTACTCCAAAGAAACATTTGGATGTTTTTTAATATAATTGTTTCTCCTGCAATAGTTTGAGCACCCTGTCAACATGTTCAACATGATCCTTCCAAGACCTGCTGTAGATTAGTATATCATCAAAAAATACTAGCACAAATTTTCTAAGGAAGGGTTTGAAAATGGAATTCATCAACCCTTGAAATGTAGAAGGTGCATTGGTAAGGCCAAAAGGCATGAATAAAAATTCATAATGAACCTCATGAGTTCGAAATGCTGTTTTCGGAATATCTTTAGTCTTCATTCTAATTTGATGATACCCTGAACGAAGATTCAATTTGGTAAAATAAATTGCTCCATGTAATTCATCCAATAATTCATCAATCACAAGAATGGGAATTTTATCTTTAATGGTGAGCTTATTGAGCTCCCTATAATATGGACACATGCACCATGATCCATCCTTCTTGTGTACCAATACTACAGGAGCAGAGAAAGAACTTTGACTAGGTTGAATTATACCCACCTCTAACATTTCTGTAATCATACGTTCAATTTCGCTCTTTTGGACATAAGGATATCTATAAGGCCTGATGTTTGGAGGAACACTTCCTGGAATCAAATGAATAGCATGATCATGATCACGAATAGGTGGGAGTCCTTTTGGAGTTTCGAAAACCTTGGAATGATTGTCCAAGACTTTTTGGAGATCTGCAGAAATAGATGATTTTGATGTTGGAACTTCTAGTGAGCATAATTGTGAAATTACACCTCGTTGTTATTTCTTTAGAATATTTGTCATGACATTAGAGCTTATTATCTTTCCCGTCTTCCATGCAATACCCCATAATTCGACTTCCTTTCCTTCTGAAAAAAATTTCAAGAAAGTTCTTGAAAATTAAAAGCTACCGTCCCCAAAGATTGTAACCATTGTACTCCTAGTACAACATCAGCACCTCCCATAGGAATGGAAAGCATTGGACTAGTCAATACATATTCCCCCATGGTTAGCTTGATATTATGGCATTTTCCGGAGCAATTTATAGTTCCTCCATTTGCAACCATCACTTGACATTCTGGTGTTGGGTATAGGAAACAATTCAATTCCTTGGCTACCTTACAATGAATAAAATTATGGGTACTACCTGAATCAATCAACACTATTACCTTTTTCTTCTTGATATGTCCTTATATCTTGAGAGTTTGAGTAGTGGTAATTCCTGCCAATGCATTACACAATATGGTTGGACTCATTTCTTCCTCTTCTTGGGTTGGTTCCTGGTGTATATCCTTTCTTGTTCATTTTCTTCTTCCTCTTCACAATCTATGTAAGATAATTTCTTCTCAGCACACTTATGACCTTTAGTGTATTTTCTATCACAACTTTAGCAAATCCCTTTTGATATTTTTTCTTCCAATTTTTGTGGTGTAAACCTTTTAGGTTTTGGAAATCTAGGAGTAGCAACACTTCCCTCTTTATAGAATTGAGTGGCAGGCTTCCTTGTCGCCATAATTTTACATTCAATTTTTCTTGCCAACCTGAATGACTTCTCTAATGAATCAGGTTCCAAAACGAAAACTTCATGTTGGATGTTATCCTTTAAAGTACATATGAAGAGATCAATCCTATGTTCCTCTGGAATATCAGTTACCCTTATATTCAATTTTTGGAAGTCCTCAATGTGCTCCCCCATTAAAAAATTATGTTTGAGATTTATAAATTGGCTAAAGAAGGTGTTTCTCTTTGTATCCTCATAATGTGCTATCATTTCCTCTGTAAAAATTGACCAAGTGATAATTTTTTTACGGGAGCAATGCCATCGATACCATACAAATATATTTTGTTCTAAATGTAAAGTTGCAATGCGTAGCTTTTGTGTGTTTTGCACATTAATGAGATCAAAATATTGCTCCGTTTGTAGTATCCATGTTACAAGATCCTTTCCATCAAAATTAATCATATCCATTTTTGGAATATGGTGGTTCTTCCCGCCAACATTAGATTTTATGAAATCATGATTAACATTTATTTTGTTCTCATCATGAGTTTCCTCTACTATCATTTCACCATTAGGAAATGTTTCTTGCATCAACTTTTTCAAACCTTCCATGTCTACTTTTAGATCATTCTTCATGTTTTCCATTTTCTCATTGATCTTAGCTTCCATGTCATCCATCTTAGATTCCATGCTATCCATCTTAGATTCCATGCCAGCTTCCATGCCATATATATTAGATTCCATGCCATCTATCTTAGATTCCATGCCATTATTCAAACCATCCATCTTAGATTCCACACCTTTCTTCAAACCATCCATCTTAGTTTCCATGCCTTTCTTCAAAACTTCCATGTCATTTTTCGTTGCTCTTTGTGAGAGTGAAAATTTTTTCACTTGCTCTTGTAATTTGATATGGCATGTTGCCATTCTTTGTCTTCATGAGTCATAATAGAGCTTTCTAAAGGCTTAATGGGTGTTGAATTATTTTTATGGGAAATTTTAGAATCCAATACTGATATCTATCTTACAATATGCCCTTGGAATCAATTCAACTTGATTCTTCAAACAAGACTTATGCAATTCGGAAAAAAAATACACACCTTTTACTTGCTTTGGAGGAGCTCGATATTGAAATTCAATTATCTCTATAATTACATATCCTCAATATCTGAAATTCAGCCATGTAGTAGCCCTATCAAGATTTTTTCAAATTCCACGGGTCTGATCTGATTTGGATTCTTCAAGGCAAATTTATGTCCAATCTCCCACAATGACCCAATTTTGGACTAGTTCAGTAGAGCAAACTTGTACGACTTGCCACGTGTCACTGTTTCCTCCTTTGGCTCTGAAATTGATAGAACAAAAACTAAAGTCCATGTACTTGCAGCCACTTTTTACATCATTCCAATCTCATGCTCAAAGAGAGAGCTATGAATATTTTCCCATGATCACCTCTTTGAGATGAAATTCAGAAGCCACGAAAATCCCTAACTTCCACAGATCATATCTCTGAAAATATTGCGAACCAATATCTGAAATTTTTTGACGATGTTCCCCAGGATTGCAGCTTCGCACTCTAAAAATATTAGCTTCTGAACCTTCATAGAAAATAAGTTACCGTGATGACCTATTTAGGTTAAATTCAAGAGCCTGCAAAAAGACCTAAATTGCACAGATCATATCTCCAAAAATATTGCGAACTGTTAGCACTCAAATCTGCCTCACGCTGAGAAAGGAAAAACTCGAGGCAACATCAAACCAAGCTTAGCCTCGTATCTAGCCCTACGAGGACAGGAGAGGGCTCTCTCCGGGTCTATCTCGGCAAAAATGTCCAATAGGGCCTGAGATGACCTAAATGAAACACTGATATTGATTTTAGGCTAGTAAATGGATATGAAAAGGGGTTTTTGATAAATGGATGAATTTTCTGGGCAGCATGGGGCAAAGACAGCAAAAGCAGGGAAATTAAATGAAAGACACAGATTATTCCATAAGGCAAGATAGGCAAGAGCTTAAGCATTCAATTTGAAATTATATGGAGTGTAAAGAATGTTTAAGAAGCTGAAAAGGGCATGAATTCATGAATCCTTTTCAGACGGAGGAAAACATAGAACTTGAATACTTTCCCAAGGCAGAGCAGCACGCTAAATTCTGCCCTTCACACTTAAAATTATTCAACAGACAATGGTCATGAATGAAACAATAAACATAACAAGAAACATATGAAAACAGAGAAAAACATAATGCTAAGTTGTTACCACAGGGATCTCATGGAACAGAGCTGCAAACTTTCAATTAAATCTCTGTCAAAAACTGTACAATGAAGCTCTCTGTATTTCTCTACAGGTTTCCCAGAACTCTCTCTCTTACAAGTGATTTTTCAATACAATAAATAGACTCAACTCTGAAAAAACCAATCGACCAAAAAAAGGGATGGTTTAATTATCATTAACAAACAAGGCTGGAAAGCCAATCATTTGATCTGAAAGGAAACAACATATAATATGAAATCTGTTCGATGACCAATTAATAGGCAAAATTTGGAGCGCAGACCATCTGAAATGCAACTGAGGTAAAAAATAGGAAAATCGACCCTATTTCTCTGCTTATGGTTGGTATTCTGCGTTTAATTTGGGTTCTTACTTTACCTTTACCATTTGAATACAACCAAATTTTAATAATTAACATCCTTTGTAACTTTGGGAGCGCTTTCATCCATGTTACCATAAATGATTACACGTTGCAAAGGGTCCTGGCCAGGATATGGATATGCTTCAGTTTCCCCCAAATATATGACCCATTGACTAAGGCGAAGAAAATCTTGGCAGCCCACTAATATTTGCACGCATGGAATTGTAATTGTATACTATAAGAACTTTCAGTTTTGTCGTCCAATGTAAAAATGTTGGAAGACAGTATTGATTTGCGGAAAAGAATAATGCCAAATTTTCCACCTCTGGAAAATGAATTTGACACCAATCTTGTTCTTGCATTGCACCTGTGTAAATTAGAACAAACTGAGCGCGAGATGACAATGAAAACGCTGTTTCCCACAACTGACATAATCCCAATCTGCAAGCTTGCTGTGACGTTGTTGTCGATTTTTCCCCTGTATAGTTGCTGCTCCAGATCATCAAGCAAAAGACTCCTTCCAGCAACATGGAACCATAGCGCTCCTCTATGTCACCGTTTGCAAGCAAAATGAGATGATTTAGCATGAATCTGAGTGAAGGAGAGAAATTTTCTGGCTCTGAGACTGTATGGGTAGCGCGCCTACCCAACGCGTAGCGCGCACCATATGCATAGCACCTGTGTTCTTTTGCAAAGGCTGGGGAGGCTATATGCGTAGCGCCCCTTATATGGGTAGTGCGCCTCTGCACGTCTAAAGGGAGTCAACTGGTATCCTTCCTTTTCAACTGCGGCGTCTGTGTTACTCAAATATCGAGCAGATCCATACTGCAAGAAGCTCCGCTATCTCCTTGAAACTGGTGTCATCCTGTCGCCCGCTCAATCCAGAACTTCTTAGTTCTATCGTCGATCAAATTGGAATGACAGAGAATGAAATACAATTCTCTCTTGGAAGAGAATTGCAGAGGCGAATCTAGCCTTTGTGGAAAGAATGACATATACTCAAAATGTCAAAGGCAGATTATAGAAATGCAAATCAAGGTCTAAATATTGACTTGCTTTGCGCGTTTGTTAAGTTAAAGCATGTGGAGGACCTTTTCCTCCGTTATTCGGCTTAATATACACAATCCTATATTCACCAGCTTTGACGGTTTTGTACAGACTGGGATGAGCTGCATTTATCAGTTGGGGAGTAGGACCGAGCAACACATCCTCTTGTGGAGTCACAAACATGACGATCGACATTCGATTCTTCTTTTCATTCGTTACTGCACGGTGCTCGACACTGGTGTATTTCCCATTGCCTACTATCTGCAACAAATCTCCGATCATGATAATAAGTGCTCCAGGAACAGAGGGCAGAGTTAACCAGTAGTTGTCTTTCCGAATCTACAGGCCGTCGACCCCATCATCATTGAGCAGAAGAGTCAACATATCTCTATCTGAATGGGGTTTAGCCCCATTCACCATTTCTGGGTGAGAGCAAGGAGGGTAACAATTAATTCTCAGTCGGAGCATGGGTTCCTTGTTGAGGATTCGGATATAATTTGGATCCAGCCCCAAACCCTCAGAAAGAAAACCCAACAACTTCTCCATAAGCCTCAATACCTCTTCTCCATATTTTTCATATGTTTCCCTGTATGTTGAGGGCGTTGTGGGCTAGTGCTCAATTTCTTTGGCTCGTTCTGGAGAAATAAAATGAACAAGAGCATCACGCCAATCCATGACTGTGTCATCAGAGCTGTCAAAGAACCGGCCATAGCTTTCAACCATTAGAGTACCAGGACTCATAGGGCACTGTTTCAGTTTCTCTTCCACAGAAAGATCAAAGAATTCCTGTGGTGTATTTCCCATTGCCAACTATCTGCAACAAATCTCCGATCATGATAATAAATGCTCCAGGAACAGAGGGCAGAGTTAACCAGTAGTTGTCTTTCCGAATCTGCAGGCCGTCGACCCCATCATCATTGAGCAGAAGAGTCAACATATCTCTATCTGAATGGGGTTTAGCCCCATTCACCATTTCTGGGTGAGAGCAAGGAGGGTAACAATTAATTCTCAGTCGGAGCATGGGTTCCTTGTTAAGGATTCGGATATAATTTGGATCCAGCCCCAAACCCTCAGAAAGAAAACCCAACAACTTCTCCATAAGCCTCAATACCTCTTCTCCATATTTTTCATATGTTTCCCTGTACGTTGAGGGCGTTGTGGGCCAGTGCTCAATTGCTTTGGCTCGTTCTGGAGAAATAAAATGAACAAGAGCATCACGCCAATCCATGACTGTGTCATCAGAGCTGTCAAAGAACCGGCCATAGCTTTCAACCATTAGAGTACCAGGACTCATAGGGCACTTTTTCAGTTTCTCTTCCACAGAAAGATCAAATAATTCCTGTGAAAACCCGTTTCACACTCTCTAGTAGTGACAAAGGTATGCCATGATTCATAATCTGAAAGAAACCCATTTTGATGTTGCAGACTTTGACATTTTGTACCTAACTCTGTTTTCATCCTTCACGATTTTCCTCTTGTTTTAACTGATGATGAACTTCTTTTTTGTTTGCTTGCAGGGATGATGGACATGTTTTGGATTGCGGCAAAGAATTAGGAGAGGTTTCATGTGAAGTACTCCATGACAGAGGATTATGAAAAATTACATATTCATTACAAACATAAATTCAATGATTTCTTCTTCAAAACAAGGTTTTGAAGAAGAAATACCCTCAAGCATCTTTAATGATGAAAATTTGAACTGAAAACATATGGAAAACCTCCTCATGGCCTGCGGGCGTTATTGAAGCATTTTGAGAACCACTGTCTGCAAACCATAGACCTAAAACTCTTAAAGACTCTTTGCCATCCATGACTATGAATGACGAGAAATGAACCTTGGGAAATCTGATTCTGACAAGGGACTGACAGGACGGAGTCTAACATTGGCTCCAATGGGGATGGCAGCTGCTGCTTCTTGGAGGTGCCAAGAACAGCAGATCTTTGGGAGAGCAGACAGTGCCTCCATCCATTGGGCTATGGAATCATTATTTCAATAGGCAACACAAAACTTTCAACTCATTTATGGACTGAAACTTGACTGAAATGATTGAAAAACTGACTTAGCAAACTTCAAACCAAAACTGTAATGAAACTAGAATGAAATGTTTCCCTTTAGCTGCTTATTTATTTACAAAATCTACCCTACTTTGCTGCAAAAACAATAGATCAGGTAATACTGTAATGCCAGATCAACCATTCAAGTAAACCTGAGAAGGATGCTGCTTTGGAGTGCTTCAACCAAGACATAGATAAAATTGCTGGCAACCCTTCATACACATAATGAGCCTGGTTATGTAATAGACAGCCTGATCTATCAATCAAAATGAAAAACATTTCCATGTATGTCGCAATAGGATCGCAAAAGCCAGACTCTGTTTGCTGCCCCAACTCTGCAATACATACTTCCAGCTACACACTGTCAATGCAAACATCCACAGGTAGCTCTATTGTTTCTTGTTTTGAAGGAGGAAGAGTTTCCAAGAACTTTTTGGGATCTCGGAAATCATAAGACTGGATCTGATCATTTAAACACTGAATCTCCTTCTCAATTCTTTCAACAATTAACTCACAGAGACCAGTTTTAGCTTCAAGAGGAAACTTCGGAGATTTCAAACATTGAAGCAAGACACTGAAAATTTCTTCATTAATTTCAAAATCTGCTAACTGATCTCTAATTTCTTTTACAACTTCACAAAGTGCAGGGTTTGCCACATACCCTACCATTGCATAAGTGGATCAGCGGGCACTGGAATCTCTGGATCGAGTTGGAGTCGCCGGGTGAATGTTTCAGCCTTCAGGTGTCTGACTTCTGTCCACCATCAGCAATCGAATCTGAACTTTGTCATCCTGTACCGGGGAGGACTTCCCCAGTATGGTCGCCACTATGTTAGCGCTCAAATCTGCCTCAGGCTGAGAAAGGAAAAACTCGAGGCAACATCAAACCAAGCTTAGCCTCGTAGCTAGCCCTACGAGGATAGGAGAGGGCTCTCTCCGGGTCTATCTCGGCAAAATGTCCAATAGGGCCTGAGATGACCTAAATGAAACACTGATATTGATTTTAGGCTAGTAAATGGATATGAAAAGGGGTTTTCGATAAATGGATGAATTTTCTGGGCAGCATGGGGCAAAGACAGCAAGAGCAGGGAAATTAAATGAAAGACGCAGATTATTCCATAAGGCAAGATAGGCAAGAGCTTAAGCATTCAATTTGAAATTATATGGAGTGTAAAGAATGTTTAAGAAGCTGAAAAGGGCATGAATTCATGAATCCTTTTCAGACGGAGGAAAACATAGAACTTGAATACTTTCCCAAGGCAGAGCAGCACGCTGAATTCTGCCCTTCACACTTAAAATTATTCAACAGACAATGGTTATGAATGAAACAATAAACATAACAAGAAACATATGAAAACAGAGAAAAACATAATGCTAAGTTGTTACCACAGGGATCTCATGGAACAAAGCTGCAAACTTTCAATTAAATCTCTGTCAAAAACTGTACAATGAAGCTCTCTGTATTTCTCTACAGGTTTCCCAGAACTCTCTCTCTTACAAGTGATTTTTCAATACAATAAATAGACTCAACTCTGAAAAAACCAATCGACCAAAAAAAGGGATGGTTTAATTATCATTAACAAACAAGGCTGGAAAGCCAATCATTTGTTCTGAAAGGAAACAGCATATAATATGAAATCTGTTCGATGACCAATTAATAGGAAAAATCTGGAGCGCAGACCATCTGAAATGCAACTGAGGTCAAAAATAGGCAAATCGACCCTATTTCTCTACTTATGGTTGGTATTCTGCATTTAATTTGGGTTCTTACTTTACCTTTACCATTTGAATACAACCGAATTTTAATAATTAACACCCTTTGTAACTTTGCGAGCGCTTTCATCCATGTTACCATAAATGATTACACGTTGCAAAGGGTCCTGGCCAGGATATGGATATGCTTCAGTTTCCCCCAAATATATGACCCATTGACTAAGGCGAAGAAAATCTTGGCAGCCCACTAATATTTGCACACATGGAATTGTAATTGTATACTATAAGAACTTTTAGTTTTGGCGTCCTATGTAAAAATGTTGGAAGACAGTATTGATTTGCGGAAAAGAATAACGCCAAAGTTTCCACCTCTAGAAAATGAATTTGACACCAATCTTGTTCTTGAATTGCACCTGTGTAAATTGAAACAAACTAAGCACGAGATGACAACAAAAACGCTGTTTCCCACAACTGACATAATCCCAATCTGCAAGCTTGCTGTGATGTTGTTGTCCATTTCGCCCCTGTATAGTTGCTGCTCCAGATCATCAAGCAAAAGACTCCTGCCAGCAACATGGAACCATAGCGCTCCTCTATGTCACCGTTTGCAAGAAAAATGAGATGATTTAGCATGAATCTGAGTGAAGGAGAGAAATTTTCTGGCTCTGAGACTGTATGGGTAGCGCGCCTACCCAACGCGTAGCACGCACCATATGTGTAGCGCCCATGTTCTTTTGCAAAGGCTAGGGAGGCTATATGCGTAGCACCCCTTATATGGGTAGCGCGCCTCTGCACGTCTAAAGGGAGTCAAATGGTATCCTTCCTTTTCAACCGCGGCGTCTTTGTTACTCAAATATCGAGCAGATTCATACTGCAAGAAGCTCCGCTATCTCCTTGAAACTGGTGTCATCCTGTCGCCCGCTCAATCCAGAACTTCTTAGTTCTATCGTCGATCAAATTGGAATGATAGAGAATTAAATACAATTCTCTCTTGGAAGAGAATTGCAGAGGCGAATCTAGCCTTTGTGAAAAGAATGAAATATACTCAAAATGTCAAAGGAAGATTATAGAAATGCAAATCAAGGTCTACAGATTGACTTGCTTTGCGCGTTTGTTAATTTAAAGCATGTGGAGGACCTTTTCCTCCGTTATTCGGCTTAATATACACAATCCTATATTCACCAGCTTTGACGGTTTTGTACAGACTGGGATGAGCTGCATCGATCAGTTGGGGAGTAGGACCGAGCAACACATCTTCTTGTGGAGTCGCAAACATGACGATCGACATTCGATTCTTCTTTTCATTCATTACTGCACAGTGCTCGACACTGGTGTATTTCCCATTGCCTACTATCTGCAACAAATCTCCGATCATGATAATAAGTGCTCCAGGAACAGAGGGCAGAGTTAACCAGTAGTTGTCTTTCCGAATCTACAGGTCGTCGACCCCATCATCATTGAGCAGAAGAGTCAACATATCTCTATCTGAATGGGGTTTAGCCCCATTCACCATTTCTGGGTGAGAGCAAGGAGGGTAACAATTAATTCTCAGTCGGAGCATGGGTTCCTTGTTGAGGATTCGGATATAATTTGGATCCAGCCCCAAACCCTCAGAAATAAAACCCAACAACTTCTCCATAAGCCTCAATACCTCTTCTCCATATTTTTCATATGTTTCCCTGTACGTTGAGGGCATTGTGGGCCAGTGCTCAATTGCTTTGGCTCGTTCTGGAGAAATAAAATGAACAAGAGCATCACGCCAATCCATGACTGTGTCATCAGAGCTGTCAAAGAACTGACCATAGCTTTCAACCATTAGAGTACCAGGACTCATAGGGCACTGTTTCAGTTTCTCTTCCACAGAAAGATCAAAGAATTCCTATGGTGTATTTCCCATTGCCTACTATCTGCAACAAATCTCCGATCATGATAATAAGTGCTCCAGGAACAGAGGGCAGAGTTAACCAGTAGTTGTCTTTCCGAATCTGCAGGCTATCGACCCCATCATCATTGAGCAGAAGAGTCAACATATCTCTATCTGAATGGGGTTTAGCCCCATTCACCATTTCTAGGTGAGAGCAAGGAGGGTAACAATTAATTCTTAGTCGGAGCATGGGTTCCTTGTTGAGGATTCAGATATAATTTGGATCCAGCCCCAAACCCTCAGAAAGAAAACCCAACAACTTCTCCATAAGCCTCAATACCTCTTCTCCATATTTTTCATATGTTTCCGTGTACGTTGAGGGCATTGTGGGCCAGTGCTCAATTGCTTTGGCTCATTCTGGAGAAATAAAATGAACAAGAGCATCACGCCAATCCATGACTGTGTCATCAGAGCTGTCAAAGAACCGGCCATAGCTTTCAACCATTAGAGTACCAGGACTCATAGGGCATTGTTTCAGTTTCTCTTCCATAGAAAGATCAAAGAATTCCTGTGAAAATCCGTTTCACACTCTCTAGTAGTGACAAAGGTATGCCATGATTCATAATCTAAAAGAAACCCATTTTGATGTTGCAGACTTTGACATTTTGTACCTCACTCTGTTTTCATCCTTCACGATTTTCCTCTTGTTTTAACTGATGATGAACTTCTTTTTTGTCTGCTTGCAGGGATGATGGACATGTTTTGGATTGTGGCAAAGAATTAGAAGAGGTTTCATGTGAAGTACTCCATGACAGAGGATTATGAAAAATTACATATTCATTACAAACATAAATTCAATGATTTCTTCTTCAAAACAGGGTTTTGAAGAAGAAATACCCTCAAGCATCTTTAATGATGAAAATTTGAACTGAAAACATATGGAAAACCTCCTCATGGCCTGCGGGCGTTATTGAAGCATTTTGATAACCACTGTCTTCAAACCCTAGACCTAAAACTCTTAAAGACTCTTTGCCATCCATGACTATGAATGACGAGAAATGAACCTTGGAAAATCTGATTCTGACAAGGGACTGACAGGACGGAGTCTAACACGAACCAAGCTCTGAAATTTTGCGACAATGTTCCTCAGGGTTTTGGCTTTGCACTCTAAAAGTTTCAGATTCTAAACCTTCATAGAAAAAAATGTTATAGCGAAAATGCCACGATGACCTGTTTGGAGCAGTGAAACCCTAGAATCTCAAAGCTCTGATACCAAATGTTGTGAAACCAGCTCCAGAAAGAGAAGAAAAGAGATATCAACGACTTAGAAATAAGACACTTCGAGGGGGAAACCTCCAATACATTACATGAATGAAAATTTCTTGGATGATTCAAATTACAAAACCTCCTTTCTATATATAAGAGTCCATGGGGCCACAATGTAATCCTAGCTGACCTAACAATAATAATTTAAGGGCACAATAATAACAATATGGGGGTTACAAGGGTACAATAATAACAATAAGTGGGTTACACTAACAACAATAAGGGACTATACTAGTAATATAGGGACCTAACACTATAACCCATTCCATGCAGATATACTTCAGAGTGAAGAATTCATTCAATACCCAGATATATGCACCCCCTTGCACTATGATCTTCTTCTCCTTATATAGTTTTAGCTTTTATCAATACCATGAGCCAAAACTACAAAAAATTCTATGGTGTTCTTGGACGGAATCAAATAGACAATACCGGGCTCAATACTATGGGATAATACCATGGTAATTCCCCTTAGTATCATAATTTTAGAGCGCAAAAGGCATACACGAGTTTTCTTTTTCGTACACGCATGTATATGCAATTTCTCTTCTTCAAAACTGTGTATATACTAATTATGAGTGTATACATGGGTTGCCTTCATAAAAGTAGCGTATATATTGCCTCCATATGTGGGTTGCCTTCATTAAACCTGCATATACATTGAGAAATATTTCCTGTTTCATTTCTCTTGCACTTACTGGAATTCCTTTCTCTATCAAATCTGAACTGACCTGTAGAAACATCATTTTTACATCTTTAACACATAGGTTGCTATCAAAAGGCAACTCATCAAGTAGGTTTCCATCAAGGACAACTTCATCAAGTAGGTTGCCATCAAGGACAACATATTTCATCATATTGCCAACGTATAGAAATTTGATTATTACAAGTCATTAGAGACATTCTTATTTATACTAAAATCATTAAAGATATATGAATTAAGAAAGTAGGTAGGAAAGGACATAAAAACCAAAGCATAAAATTCATGGGTGGAATGTCCACAATAATTTTAGACTTTCCTGAAAAATATAATAACCCAGGGAATCCCATTGTAACCAACAAAATCAATGGAGTGCATCTACCGAATACCCTTGTATATTTAGGAGCAGCCATTAACGCTATGGAAACCTTACAACTACAAGGGATGAAACCTACACCTATAATGCTGGAAATGATAGAAAAGTTCCTTGTTAAACCCCTAGGAACCTTAGAAGAAATTGTGGTCATCATTTCGTCCTGACAGTATCCCATAGATTTCATCGTCATTTCTCCTAAAAATTCTAGACCTAGCCACCCTGTGGTCCTAGGATGCCCTTGGTTAGCTACTGCCGATGCTGTGATAGGGTGCAGAAATGGAGAAATGGTCATCCCTAATCGGTTAAATAATCAAACATTGTCAATATTTCCCGTTGCTCAAATTGTTGTTGAAGTACCTTTATGGCTAGAGAGTCCTTATGGAGATGAAGATTGCATGTTTCCTTTACTATCATTAGACCAATCTAGAGGTCTCGAGGAACAATATGAAGATCACATCTTGAAACTATTTTTATCTAATAGTTCTTGCATTGATTATCCCATTTCCTTTAAAAATTATCAACATGTTTTTAGTAATGAGTTTCAGGAAACTTTCCATCCAGCTATATTTGCCTCATTTTCCGCATTGGAAGAATGCAATTGAGTCTTCAGGTAGTTCTCCCCACAACTCATGTAGAATAAAGGAGAAATTTGTCTTGGGTAGGTTTATTCCTTTAGCGAGACTTGAGAGATTATCTATGGAAAAGGATCCCCCTCGGAGTCTTCTTTAGATGATTTCAGACTCTTGAAAAGTGAAACTCTCGAGCATTGACTGATCTAGGCTCATAAAAATACATGGGGATTCCTTGAGTATATATATATATATTTTTTCCGAGCTCAAGGAAATGCTTACGGAAAGGAAACCCCCCTGGAGTCTTCTATGAAAATTCAAACTCTCTAGATATGAATGACCCAGCAATGACTACTTTAGGCTCATTAAAATAATAAAGTAGTGGTATTTTAGGGATCTAATGAGCATAAAATTATTATTTTTCGGGCTCAATAGAATAACTACGGAAAATAAGCCCCTTGGAGCTTTCCTTTAGGAAATTTCAGGGTCTCTAAAGAATAAATTCCCTAGGAAATCATCATCCCAAGCCTGGTCAAAATCCATGGGATGGTAAATAGGTTTTTAGTGGAAATACTCGAAAAATTATGTGGCACTATGTGAAAGAAAGTCTATAGATCTTGTACTCTGTTTTCTATACTTAACTGATTTTGTACTCAAACTACTTCTGTACTAATTATTTTTGTACTGAACCATTTCAGTACTTTACTGTAAAAGTTTTTAAAATTTCCATTATTAAATATTACAGTCATATAACATTGGTTGTAAAACTTATTTGATGGCTAAAATGCCATTCCTACTAGCAATATTATCTATTCAGCTTTTGGTTGCTATTGGAGTATCTTCAAGCCTTGTTGTATAGATGATTATTCCTATTAGTAGTACTTCCTATTCAGTCATTGGTTGCTTCATACTTTTCTCCCTAAATCCTTATTCCTACCAGAAGTATTATTCTTCAGACATTGGTTTCTTCTATTGCACTAGATAATATTCACCTTGTTTTATTCCCAATATCATTAAAGTGGCTTAGGTAATGTACTTAATTTTCTAGGTTTGATCATGAATGCTTTAGATGATTACTATTTGTACATGCACCTCTAACTAATCCCTTTTTAAAAATCCTGACTGTAATCCCTATTCCTATGCTTCTTCCTCTAATTCCCATTACCATTTCCTAAGTACTATTCGAATCATATGAAATTCCTCTTGGCCTTTCAAATGACTAATCCATCACCTCCATTACACTTCGAATATTACTTCCCTTGCTGTGTTATGATTATACTATTATGAAAATTTTGGCCGCATTATCAGAAGGTTTAGTAGATCATGAAGATGGTTGCCATGGGATTGAAGAGTCATGATCGAGCATCATTAATCTAAATAGGGCACGTTTGAAGGTTCATCAATGAATGAGTGACAGCCTGTGTGATTATTGTTTCAATTGGCTGAGAATATGATATAATACATAGAGATAATTTTTAATTGCAGTCGAGGGTATGTGTTTCCTCGTTGCATGCATGTTAGACTTCCGCCACCATACATTTTCCTCTTCTATGGTATTTTGCATATGCGTTCCTCCTCTGTTAAGAGCCGTTGAAGGTGTGATTGAGTTGAAATTTTTGTGGTATTGTCTACAATGGGGGGCAATCACCATGAGACGACGTTCAACCAATTCTCAAGAAGCCTGGAGTATAATCTATGTAAAGGGATTATAGAATAAAGAGGTTGTATGATGTTTCTACAAAATTTTCAGGGCTATAATGATGTAGTGGCCTTGGCATTCACTCAGAGTTTTGGTGGGAAGCAAGTAAATATTGGGAATTTAAGTCTGAAAGTGACTGAGGAATCCTTGAGTAAGGCCATAGGGTTGTCTGTAGAGGGCGTGAAATTTTTCAAAGGTGGACCACTCAGCATTCTCAACTTTGTTATGTTTCTAAAGCCTGCATATCAGTCACTCAATTGGGCTAAGGGAGTGCTACATAGCTGCATCGAGGAGAAATGGCTCCCATTAATCACCATGTTGCAACGTTTTCTTACATGTGAGGGTAGGTATGCTGTCGTATTTCTTTATCACATTCATCTCTTAACACATTTTACCAAGGATTTCTCCATTAATATCCCTCATTTCTTATGGCTAGTCTTCATAAAATGGCCCGAGGTGTTCATTCAAAAAGCTGAAAGCATGAGATGACCTTGTACCATCATATTTTAATCAAGATCATAGTCATTTTTTAGCTATGCCAACACAAGAAGTCATGGGATGAGTTATTGATTGAAAATTTCCCTAGAGAGGAAATGAAGGTGAAGAGGCGACAAAGACTAGTGGGCAAAGCCCTAAAGCAGAAGAAGGAATTCCCTATGCCCAGTTCCCAAGAAACTCCTACCTCCCCTACATCTCCTACTCCTTCTACCTCCCCCACCTATGAAACCCCTAAAACAAAATCCCATTCTTCTAGTAAGGCAGAAGCAACGTAAGTTTTGAAGAAGTAAACAATTAATAAGTAGAGAGGGAAACGACGAAGGGAAGAAATGAACCAACCAAAGGAAAGCCCTATGAAGGAGGAATGAATAGAAGAGCCTCGAATGAAGATTCCTCCAATCCATGATGATCCTAAACCTAAGCCAAAATGCAGAAATACTTTTTTCCCTACTAAAAACCCCTCAATCCCCATCATGGAAACCTATTCTCAAGGCTAACGACGAACCCGTAGTATGAATCGAGCCACACATTCTATCTCAAAGGTTCTCAGTTCTGCACATGTTCATACCCCATCATCCCCTGATCAAAAGGCTAAGAATAAGAGTGTGAGAAGTGAATACATAGTTCCCCCCTTGTTTGAAGAGGAAATTCCCCAGGTTGGTATTGAAGATCTAGCAGATATATCCCTTCCCCAATCTGTACTGAGTAATATTAACAACAGGTAAAGAAATTTTCTACCACTAATGAATGTTCCACCGACCATGTTCAAGGAGGCATGGCTTCTCTACAGTCTATGGTGCCTCTGCAACTATCCCATGCTATTGATGTCAAGAATATGAAAAATCTTGTATAGAAATTAAAAAGGAAAAATGCCAAGTTGCAAGAGAGTGTACACAAGTATAAAATTTTTCTTCGTTATGTTCGAGACACAAACAAATAATATGAATAAAGTAATCAGTCCCTCACATCACAGAATGATGCCATGAAATTGAAGAAAAAACAGCTCCTTCAGTGGAAGAAAACCCGACTTTGACCGGTCAAAACGCTAAATGTTTAAAAGATGGCTTCATACTTACAGAAGGTTTCGGGGTCACCCTATCATCATTTTGAGGTTTTAATCAAAGCAACATGAATTTAGGATCAGATCCCTCCAATTTTGACTTTTTGCTAGCAACAGTAGATGCATGAGGGCATGCATCAAAATAGGCTTGGGGGGATGTTGGTGTCCTATTTTGTCCAAATTTTGTCACTAATTATTACTATTTGGACCTTCTTTTGTCAAAGAAGTTCCCATTTTCCTATCCTCCATATCCCCTTTTCTCTCAAACCATGCCAAATTCTTGATAAGAGTTAAAGCATTGCAATAGTGTCATTTTTACTATTCTGTGATTAAAATTAAGTAGTTAAGTTATGTTCCTAGTCTGCCAACTAATCCTTATGGGTTTAGATGTGAATTTTACTGCAACAGGGCCTAAATAGCTAAATAAGGAGGAGTATTTTAGTATCAAATTCTACTTTTGGTTTATGTACTTAAAAAATAGGTCCTGGAATAGTAATTAAAGTCTAAAAGGCCTATTACACCTTTAACGCTTCTAGGATGTCAACGCAACTTCCATCGTTCCAGAATTGAGTTCAACAATCGCTAAGCTCATTGATCTCTATGTAGGAAGCTTCTATATCAGCCTCCATATTAGCATATTATTCATGCAGCCTAAGGATGGAACTTATTTTGGAAGCAGTTAGCAATAAACTAAATATTTATTTGAGATCGGATTTGTAAAAGACTAAGATTAGTCCAGATCCTTTGATTTTCCATGTAATAGAATATTTTCTATTTTATGTATAACAATATCACCTATAAAGGCCAGTAGAGGAGTTAAGCGAGTTAGCTAGAGAGGAAAAATATTGAAGTTTTCAGTGTGTACGCGGAACTTTGTGCTATTACATACTTTCATTATCTTAATTCAAGACTTGTTCCAGTAATATAATGGGTGTGTGTTGATTTGATTTTTTGTGAGTAAAATTGCAATGCACTTCTATCTTGAATAAGTGAATATATTCTTCTCACTATAATTTTTAATCTTCCTAGGTGTGGCAAGGTCCCACCACAGTCTGGGTCTTTGTAATGTTCCCAAAATGGTTTTCTCAGCAAGACATGCCTGAAAAATGAATTTTTCAGGTATTTGTACTTTATATATCATAAAAAGTGTTTAAAAACACTCAAAAACCAATTCCAAATACTTCACCAATATTTACTCAACTTTTATGGGCAAAAAGGTGAGGAAAAGTGATGAATTTGGCCCTAAAATGAGTGTATTCATACATTTGCATAAAAATAAGGGTCATGGCTCTAGGATATGTTATATTAGGTCAAGTGGGATTCATATGTCGAATTTCAGCTCAAAAAATAAGTCTAGATAAGTCAAACAGTTCCTCCTTCCCAAACTAGGCTTAAAAACCCTGATTTCCCATGACTTGGAAGATGCAGAAATTTACTGAAGCAAGGGAAGCGTATTTTATGAAGATTTAAAATGTAAAATGGTATGAAAAATCAGAAAATGAGTTCAAGAACATGGCATGAGCATTAAGAAAGAATAAACAGCAGTTTTACATAGAAAACCCCTCAAGATTGAGGTGCTACAACACAAGAGAATGACCCAGAAACCCTTCAGCGTTAGTTATAGGAGGCTGAAGCTTATTTTTATTATATTACAGATCTGAAACTAATAATTACATGAAAACAGAGATCTATAATAAATCAAAATTCCCAAAGGGATCTTTATTGCATTCCCCTTGGGGATTTCAGCAATACATGAAAATGCCGGAGCAGATCTAATTTTTACTGTAGCAGATCTACAGAATGATTCAAAATTTATGAAGCAAAAACTTCAGTGAATGAATCAGATCATAAATATACTTGGATTGGTTGTCCAATCCAAGAATCGCCCTTGATGCAAGGAGGCTTCCTTCACATCATAGATATAGCTCCAAAATGATGCCAAAAACCCAGCAACACTGCTCCTTCAACAATAATGCAGATCTAGGGAAGGAATTACGAGTATACCATGAATAACATATTGGCCTAATGCCAAGATCTGAAATGAAGCTCAAATTATTCAACACAGCTCTCCAATGGATTAGAACCCTCCTCCACTGAAAAGAAGTATTGAAATACTTTAGATCTGAAAAGATCTAAATCCCACTTGTTGCAGCTTACAAAAGTAGTCAAACCCTGAACAGGTTCTGCATTGCAGTTGGAAGTAGAAGCTTGGCCAAATTTCGGATAGTGGATCGATGCAGCACATCCTCCTCCAAATAGCTACTCCATGGAAGGAGGATGGATTCCTAAACAGGAGATCCTCTTCCCTTTGGCTAAACAACCAAGAGAACTCGAGTTGCCCAAGCAACCTCAAATTCAAAATATCATCAACTCTTTCTTGAGTCCTCTCCCTCCCTTTTATAAAATGAGGAAGTTCAAAACCCTAAACCACTTCACTTGAATTAGCCCCTTTCACATTTAGAAGCTCCTTCTAGAACTTGGCAGATCACTTAGGAGATTCAATGCACTTGGACTGTCTTGTGATTTGTTCTTGTTGAACCAGTCAAATAGCTCAGCCCTGTTCACACACAAGTGGTTTTTATGCAACCAGCTCATATTTAACCCTGTTCACATTGAGCATGTATTTATTTTTAG
The DNA here is from genome assembly GCA_034641835.2 of Pinus albicaulis. NCBI lineage: Eukaryota > Viridiplantae > Streptophyta > Pinopsida > Pinales > Pinaceae > Pinus > Pinus albicaulis. The sequence continues at coordinate 519,581,875 of CM076572.1, read as the reverse complement.
ATCTAAGGAGTGTTGCATGTCCTCCATTAGTCTATTATTCACAAACATGAAAAATAAAACAAAATTCTAATGTTCCAATTAGCTTAGCTAATTTAGGAACATTACTTTCCTTCCCTCCAAAATGTTGCTTGTCCTCAAGCAACTACAAGGATAGAACTGAAAGATGTCTCCTCCTCCTACTGTAGCATCCCCATATGATGAACTCCTCCAAATAATGAGATGATGTGTCAAAAATGAATCTCCTATTGCCCCTCCCAAGCATGAAAGTTAGCTAAATATCTATCATCATGAAACAGTTAAATACTCAAGAAGGCAATAAGGTGTTGCCTAGAGGCTCCCTTGAGGCATGGAATCTGAAGTGTATTGGGAAATAACATCCCCCATGTGAGTTCTCCACCCTCAAGCAATCATCCACACAAAAGGAGTCACCTCATGACATGGAAACTCCATGAAAATGTTCCTCCACCTTGAGCTCCTGAAAAATAGGTGGGCTGAAAATCTACACATGGTAGACTATATGGCCTACCCCACACTATTCTCCTCTCCACTTAGGGTAAATGTAGAGTGAAAACTGATCTTGGGCTGCAAGGACATTGCCCTCAAGTGGAATCATGAGGATTAGATCTGCAAAAATCCTCCCTTCAACGCTGTAAAACCAGTCAGCCCAAAATGTCTCATATGTGATGGATAGAAGAGTATCTCCATGACGTAATCCATCACACACATGTGTCACCTCAAAATGAAACAAGTTCTTGGCTATGGTGGCCACAATTTCCCCCATGTTCCCATTAGAACATGTGCTGCAGAAAATGTGGGAATCTCTTTCCCAAAAGGACACACTCATCTCATGTGTCTCTTTCTCAATCATGCTCTCAAAGACATAATGGTAATATCAGCAAAAGAAAACATGATCATCATCATAATGAGGGAAATACTGAAGGTTCTATGTGATGCAAGAGATTACCAACAGTCCCCCAAATCCTCACAACGCAATCTGCTCAACTGCTACTTAAGAAGAGTATATGGAAAATTTCCTCCTGTGACATGGTTAATCATATGAATAAATAATCCACATGTAAGGAAAACATCTTTGCCCAAGGCCACATAATAGATGGTTTTCTCCATCATGCAATTTGGCCCAATGAAGTTCATGGAGCTCAATAAATAGCTTGCCCTCTTGTGGAGCAATGCACTGCCAAGAGATGGTAAGAGAATGCAAGCAAAATCTCTCACCATATGTTGGAAACAAGAAGATACATGGACTCATGAATGAATCCTTGATAATATTTTGGCACACTCCCATGAAGGGGGATGAACCAAGTGTTGCATGAAAGTCCTTCTCCTCCTGCTTGGAAACCCAAGTCAAGAAAAGCACACCACAGTAATAGATGTCTCCATCTACCACTTCATCTTCTTCACCTCCTATTTTCTCACCAAGTGCATCGAATGAGAAGTGATCCTAGGAATACTCCATCAATAAATCCTAGCTCCAAAGTGACAATGCTATTGGCCTATGCAAGCAGGCTCCCCTCAACTCATAGCTCCAATATTTGACATGTAGAATGTCAAAGGCATATCCCATAATGCTGCTACATATGAGAAGTCCTTCCCATGAAGAAAGTCTTTCTTGAACATCTAAGGTCAAGGAGTAACCCATTTTCACTATGATAGTTCCATCTTCTACTCCTGCAACATCATGAAAACTATGAGAGAAAATCTGCCCTTGCTCTCTCAAGAACATCCCAAGCAACAAAATCCTTTGTTGCTTTCGCATACTTCCATCATCCCATCCATGTAGTGACAACATGGTGCTTGACATGAAAAATGTTATTCCAACACAATGTGACCATACTCTTTGCTGCTACATGATGCAAGTATCCTGCCACATACCCTTAGAAAGAGTGTGATGATCAAACTCTTCCAAGAGCAGCCGGTGCAACCAAGCCTCCTGCTGCCTAGTACCAAAAATCTGCAAGTGGCTTTCTAGTCTCTTGCTCTCCATCCTCCATCTTGGTACACCTCCCATGAGGGATACCATCATCCCAAATCAGATTCCTGCACTCCATGGGATCTTGAAATGTAATATTCTCTTCATCACCACCTTTGTACAGCGCAATGCAACTCTGTTGCTCTAAATCAGCAACATGCAAAGATGTAGATCTCGTCATATAATGTGCTGAAATGAGTATAAATGAATATTTTATCATACCTTGGTGAATATAAGCAAAACATCTTCTACATCTGTGTGGCATTCCTCCATTTCTAAACATGAAGGCTACTCCTACAAGGTTGTGACAACGCTGGTAAAAGTCTCCACCTTTTCAATCTCCTTGAGATCTTCTTCAATGCCCTTAATGAACTGAAAAGGGAGCAGGGAGATCTTCTCACCCATCATTATTTCAAGTGGTGAAGCCATGCTCTGGTTTTTTTTTTTCTATATAGCTCTTCTTCTTTATGAGGATAGGAAGTGCATGGATCTTCCTCTCCTTCTTGAAACCTTCTGCATGTCTCATTGCAACTTTCTGCTTCTTGAAACCCTCTAGGAGTTTCATTTTCTTCCTCCTTTTTTCTTCTATCTAACCTCTTTGAAGAGGATCTTATTGGATCTGAAATGTGATGAGGTAAAACTCATCTCCTTCAGCTTTCTGATCTCTATCTCTTCTCTTCTCCGATACTGCTGTAAATTTCCCTCTTCAGGAGTATCAAGATTCTATTCCAGAGATTGACTATAGGGGCATTTACTAGATATGTCACCTTTGAGAAAAGTATGAGATACAGAGGGTACTTGGCCATATGTAGACTATATCTATAGATATTTAAAGATTCCTACTTCAGGGATTCAGCACTTTGGCTTGAAGCCACAGTCTGAGCCAAAGATCATGCTCTGATACCACTGTAATGTTCCCAAAATGGATTTCTCAGCAAGACATTCTTGAAAAACGAATTTTTCATGGATATGTGCTTCATATATCATAAAAAGTGTTTAAAAACACTCAGAAACCAATTCCAAATACTGCAGAAACCTTTACTCAGCTTTTATGGGCAAAAAGGCAGGGAAAAGTGATGAATTTGGCCCTAAAATGAGTGTATTCAGAAATATGCGTACAAATAAGGGTCATGGCTCTGGGATATGTTATATTAGGTCAAGAGGGATTCAAATTTCTAATTTCAGCTCAAAAAAATAAGTCTAGCTAAGTTAAACAGTTCCTCCTTCCCAAACTAGGCTTAAAAACCCTGATTTCCCATAACTTGGAAGATGCAAAAATTTAGTGAAGCAAGGGCAGCATATTTTCTGAAGGTGTAAGATGTAAAATAGTATGAAAAATCAGAAAATTAGTTCAAGAAAATGGCATGAGAATTAAGAAATAATAAACAATAGTTTTACATAGAAAACCCCTCAAGATTGAGGTGCTGCAACACAAGAGAATGACCAAAAAACCCTTCAGCGTTAGTTACAAGAGGCTGAAGCTTCTTTTTATTATATTACAGATCTGAAACTGATAATTACATGAAAACAGATATCTATAATAAATCAAAATTCCCAAAGGGCTCTTTATTACATTCCCCTTGGGGATTTCAGCAATACATGAAAATTCCGGAGCAGATCTGAGTTATGCTACACCAGATCTGCAGAATGATTCAAAATTTATGAAGAAAAAAATTCAGTGAATGAATCAGATCAGAAATAGACTTCGATTGGTTGGCCAATCTAAGGATCACCCTTGATGCAATGAGGCTTCCTTCACATCAGATATCTAGCTCCAAAATGATGCCAAAAACCCTGCAACACTGCTCCTTCAGCAATAACGCAGATCTGGGGAAGGAAATACGCAGTATACCATGAAGAACATATTGGCCTGATGCCAAGATCTGAAATGAAGCTCAAATTATTCAACACAGCTCTCCAATGGATTAGAACCCTCCTCCACTGAAAAGAAGTATTGAAATGCTTTAGATCTGAAAAGATCTAAATCCCACTTGCTGCAGCTTACAAAAGCAATCAAACCCTGAACAGGATATTCATTGTAGTTGGAAGTAGAAGCTTGGCCAAATGCCGGACAGTGGATCAATGCAGCACATCCTCCTCCAAGGAGCTACTCCATGGAAAGAGAGAGGATTCCTAAAAAGGAAATCCTCTTCCTTTTGGCTAAACAGCCAAGAGAACTCGAGTTTCCAAAGAAACCTCAAATTTGAAGTATCATCAACTCTTTCTTGAGTCCTCTCCCTCCCTTTTATAAAATGAGGAAGTGCAAAACCCTAAACCACTTCACTTGAATTAGCCCCTTTCACATTTAGAAGCTCCTTCTAGAACTGCGCAGATCACTTAGGAGGTTCAATGCACCTGGACTGTCTTGTGATTTGGTTCTGTTGACCCAGTCAAATAGCTCAGCCCTATTCACACACAAGTGGTTTTTATGAAACCAGCTCATATTTAACCCTGTTCACATTGAGCATGTATTTATTTTTAGATCTAAGGAGTGTTACATGTCCTCCATTAGTCTATTATTCACAAACATGAAAAATAAAACAAAATTCTAATGTTCCAATTAGCTTAGCTAATATAGGAACATTACAATCTTAGTTCTTTTCGTAGGTAGATTGAATTAAATTGTTTGTTTTCATTACATAACTTGTGAATTCTATATCCTGATTAAGCATATCATGATTCAATTCCATTAAGATTTCAATTATATTTGGTCTCATGTTGGTTCAGTTTTGGAATTCATTGCATATCATGCTCGGTCCTTTTTACAGAGAATTACTCCATTTCCTTAAGGCGCTACGTTATACTGAAGTGTTTCTACGAAGAATTATATTGAATGACTATGTGCATGCGTTAAAACAATGATTTAATAGTGCAATTTGTTTGTGTGTGTTTTTTATTTCTAGCACTGGGTTTGACTGTCATGTAAAGTGTGAATTCAAAGAGTTATATGCCGAGCAATGGGAGTTAGTGACTGTATATTACAAGATGCACACTCAGACACACACACACACATATATATATAGATATATATAATGTTTGATTCCCTTGAATAACATTCGGATTTGGAAGTTACATTGGTGTTGGAAAATGCTTTTGAGTCCTTGAGGTTGTTGAACAGTGAGTGTGTTTTTGAAAGTTAAATCAACAATTAGTGCAAGTGTGTTTGAAGCCAAGTCATTGAGTATCGCAGGTGTGTTTGGAAGCCGATCTTACTATCCTGGGTGTGAATTTGAAACAAACATTGCTAGTTCATTCTTAAAGCGGTATAGTTTCATTTCCAGAATAACAGTGTTTACATTTGGAATCAAACTAATTAGGTTTGAGTTACTGTTTCATAGGATTAAATATATTATTAGTAATTTATTTTTATTTCCAGCAGTGCCAATTTCATTTTTAGTGTGAGTTTGAGTATCAATTGTATTGGGTGTTTAACTGTTCAGGTAGTGTAAAGTTTTAGAGTAAGTTACATTGATTAAAAGTGTGAGTTTGAATTTCACTAAGTATTGCGATTTTTGTAGGAGGTTTCATTATTGGAATGTGAGTTTAGTGATGTGAATTCTATTTCTTAACTGTGAGTGTGCATTCAATAGCAACGCGATCTTTAAAAATGATTGAATTCCATTTTATAAGTTTAGGGTGAGCTTCTTAATTAGAAAGTTTGTTGGATTCAGAGTGTTTTCTATAGAAAAATTTCAGTCCCATAATTAGATTAGAATAATTTTATTGCTATTAAAGGGTTTTGAGTTGATAGAAGTTGAGGTGTGAAGTGAATTGGTTTTAAGCTTGTTATCACTCCACCAGATTCCTAAGGCTGAGGAAGGAATCCCAATGGAGGTAACCACAAACCAAGCTTTTGACTTGATAGCTAGCCTTATCAAGTCGGAGAGGGCTCTCTCCAAAAGGGTCACAGCCATGAGGGCTAGAGAAAATAGGGTTTTAGTCTAGGTATAGAGTGCAAGGGGTTGTTTTGATTTGGTTTTGGTTGGGTAAATCAGTAGATAATGAAATAGGTCAAGGAGAAATAGGGCAGGGATAAAGAGTGAGGGTTGTAGGGATGAATGGGGAAAGGTAGGTATAATGTCAACCACTTGAGGGAAATGGTTATGGAATGGTTTAGAAAATGTAAGGAGGCCGAGGGAAGCATAAGATATGTATTTCTCTTAGACAAAAGATAATGAACAAAATATGATCAGTTACCCAAAACAGAGCATGTGCAAGCATGTATTCTGAATTTCAAACTTGTAAAATATCATAACATAGACATGAAAGTGACATGAAAAATACATTAAAAAATATGTGACTGAAGAATAAACTATGAAAGACATTAAATACCAAAGGTATCCCATAAATGTAGCTGCAACTCCTCTTTATTAGCTTGGCCAAAACCGAGTACAATTTCCCTTGATCAACTAGCAAAATCAAACTGATTCCAACATCCAACCCTTGAAAATGAGTAAAAAATGACATGATATAGGCCTCAAAAAACATCTCCCAACCTCAGGGGTCGAATCCCTAAGAGGAGGAGCTGATCCACTAAAGTCTAAACTAAAACCTAGAGTGTAGGGTGGTCAAAGTGACTCAACCCTAAATTCAACATTTCCCAAGGTAAAAGTCAAAACTGGAGTGAAACTCAGAAAATTTTTGAAGACTGCAAAAAAACAATTTCCTTGTAAAACGTGCAATGTCCAAGCAGAAAAAATGACCTCCTTTCAAGGCTAAATTTGAGTTCCTTCTAGATATCCAAATCTACTCCATGATGGCTCATTGGAAATCCCTTTGAGTCTTATTTCTAGAAATACCTCCCGTTTTCAAAATGGTGCTCATTTTCCCTATCAAAAACCACTTCTCCCAAGACTAGTAAATGTGCAATGAACAAAAGGAAATGCGCCCTCTCTGTGAAGCACTTTTTTTCATACCACATTTGGAGGCCTTCCCAGCATCCAAATTGGGCACATGATAGCTCGTTAGAAATAGTATATTGTCTAATTTCCAAATATACCTTTAGTTTTATTATTGGAGTTTACTGGGCTTGTCAAAAGTTGAGTTTCCCAAGATTGGTCAAAAAATGCAGAATGATGGTGCAGAAATGCAGAGTGTTGTTGCAATCAACATTTGGAGGCTTCCTCAACTCCAAATTAAGCTCATGATAGATCATTGGAAATATCTCTCAGTATAGTTGTCATTTGAATTATCAAAAAAGTTATTTGGACACTTCAGCTAGCATAAAACCATATTTACCCAAGGTCACTCCAGAAGTGCAACAACTCTCCTATAGCACCTGTATTTTTGACATTTCTCCAAAACCATGACACTTGTGTAAACAATGAAGGAGTGTTGGAATAGGGTCTCCTAACAAGTTGCGAAGCTGGTCCATTTTAAATATTTTTTATTAGATTTACTCTAGTGCAAGGGTTTTGGGGTGGGTCAAAGCCCCGAACGCATTATAATGGGTAAAAGGGTAAACTATGGGTCTGAAAACCACGGTTTGCGGACCATAGGAAAATCTAGGCTAGATTGTTATAAGTAGAGGAGCATTTTGTATTGTAAAGGACAAGAATGATGAGCTATTGATGCGAACTGTAGTTTAAGCTATCTGTTTGGGTTTTGGGGAAAGGACTCCTGCTAGCTGTGTGCACGGAGATCCAAGTCCAGCTATGTATGGACCCTGCTGCTATGTGCACAGGATAAGAATGGAATTGTAAGGAAGAATTGATGAATGAATGAATAAGAATGATTGATAGAGAACTGAATCTGTGAGTAATCTTGTGCAAATTTTTGGTAATTGTTGTATTGTGAATTTTCTATCTTTAAGATACGAATATCTGTGTAAGTTTTTTTATGGATCTATATCTATTCTGTTCTGTTTATATAATTTTGTGTTATTGTCATAAAAGCATATAACTATAGATCTAGTGCACGTGGATGCGAACAGAGACCTAATTAACCCTATTCAGAACAATGTAATCTGGGATTACAAGACCTAACACAACTCTTCTTGACTTACCCATCCTTTCTAAGGGTGCGGAAACCTAGTTCCAGCACCCACCCATACTACTTAGGGTGAGACTTTGACCTGCGCAAGTAGGTCACTGCCGAAAGGGCTGGTAGTATAGGGGTTTGTTGGCAAACCTTGCACGCCGAACCTGTGTCAGGACCCCTCAAACCAACAAGGAGAGTTTTCTTCCTTGACCTATTATAAACAAAAACCTCTCTCACTTTTGTAAAATTCATCTTTTTTTGGTCAGAAACATAGTTTGAAGAAAAAATGGCCCTATGAGTGGCAAATGACTTGACCGTTGTAATGATTTCTTAAAAAATGATGTAGACATGATCTTTATGTACTGAAATGACCTCATATAAATGACCTCCCTTATTCCTCGTCTTCTCAAATGTCTCATTTCCATAGCAAACCCTAGCTCAGTGGGAAAGGAAATTAGGGTTTAGTTCTTGTGAACAATGATGATTTGGTCACTCTTGGGGAAAATGGTTAAAAAACGAAGTGAGGTCAATGAAAGTGATGAAGATGAGGTGAAAGTAGATTAAAATAAGGCAGTATGGGTGGGATGAAAATACCAGTGCTAACAAAGTCCAACAATAGTTAGGATTTTCCCCTATTGGTTTGAATTTTCCATTTATTAATGTGTGTTTTCCTCAAGACAGATTTTTCTAGTTAGTTTGAATTTTGAGTTCATGATTAAGAAAAGTGTGCGTTAGTTTTAGAGTTTTGATTATATGTTAACATAAGGATATTGGTCAATATATTATGGTTTCTAAGTTATCATAGAAGAATTTTGGATTTCAAGTACAATATAATTCTGGAATTGATTCAGTTACACTGTGAGAATGATCTGATTTGTTTTGTACCTTCTTATAGTCTTGTTGTAGTGAGAAAATTGTAGTGAATTTTAAATATATTTTAAGTGAAAATTATCCTTGAGTATAGAGTGGATTAATTAAAATAGGAATTTCAAGTCAATTGAATTTGGTCATTTATTCTGCTTCTTTGATTAGAAATATTTCTTTATGTTCAAGAAGATTGGACCTAATCACCAGAAGTATAGGAATTTTGAATAGTATGGATTGAATGAATTAGGTTAAGTCTCTTTTAAGATTATTAGTTCGCAACTGAGAGGTTTGTTAGCTCATAGCAGTCTGCCTTTTCATTCCAGTACTTAGTTCATAATTATTAAGGAATTTTTATGCTATGATCCTAAGCTAAACCAAAAGCACAGTACAACTCATGTTTACGAGTTTGGGTTGACAATTCAATATTAGGAAGATTAATTCATTGATTAAAACTCTCGACAGAAGCATGAAAAAATTGTCTTGCTTCACTAAAATGTGTGCCCATGCTTCTTTTATTGTCCATTCTTATTGATTCAAATTGTATATTGTTTATTTAATGATTTTACACATTTTTGCATTGTTATATCTTTACTTATACTTCATTTCCAAACAAGATATAAGAACTAGTCCTATTTGTCTCCATTCCCCTTACCTATTTATCTTCGGATCCTAACTAGGCCACTTGACCTAATATTAAACTTAAAAACCTAAAAAATATGTACAATATAGAAAAACCCTAAAATAGACCCTGCAAACCACAGGTGCTATTTCTTTAACTATCCCTTGGTAGCATTTAAACCTAATTACTACTAAAATAATGTCATCTAGCCTTATAATGTCTTAACCAAGAAACTACAAGTTTCAATTATTAAAATTCAAGTTTGATTTTTCTTAGTCGAATATTCCCAAATATTCCTGGCGTGCATTTAAATGAGGCATATAAACCCTTCCTTTTACCCTTTTAAATCCATGCAATCTGGAATGTTTTTGAAAAACACAAACATATATGTGTAAAATTAAAAATATTCAATTATATCAATGCTACCTATGAGTAAAAAAATACTCTCTAAGTTGAATAATTCAATTTGGCCTTCAAATGAAGGTTGGGTGTGAATTTTTGTGAATTACGACAAATTACCTTCACTAAAATGCATGCCCATGCTTCATTCTTTGACCAATCTAATTGCTTCAAATTGTAGATTTTTTATTTAATTATTTTACACACTTTTGCATTCTTACAACATTCTAAGTTTTGCTACGACTTTCCTTATGTGAAAGCTGTGTATAAGTGGGAAACATAGTTATGTAGGATATTTGTCAAACATGATGCAAGGTGATATTATAAGGTTATGAATTGTCCAATCATGTTCCATTTAAAATTTCATTACCAAGAGTGTAATTGACTTGGCTTGTGAGTGCATATTTGTTCCGACTATGATCGTTGACATATATGATCAATTGATATTCTAACATACTTGTATTTCATTATATAACATTTCCTTTTTGAAAATTACTATGCCATGTTGCATAAAATGGTTTTATATTTAAGTTGGAATGATCATTATCGCACAAAAAATTAAGTACAAGTCCAGGTGCACATTTATTTGAGGCACACAAACCTTGACTTTAACCCTACGAAATCGATGAAATTTGGCATATTCTTGCACAACATAAATTTATGTGTGAAAAATTAATGTTAATTATGAGTCAAAAATTACTCTCAAAGTTGAATCATTCAATTTGGAAATGAAATGAAGGTTGGGAATGCATTCTTGTGTAATACGAAAAAATTTCATTGCTTCATTAAAATGCACACCCAAACTTCATTTATTAGCCAATATGATTTATTCAAATTGTAGACTGTTTATTTAATTATTTTACACACTTTTGAATTATTATATGTTTACTTTGACCCTTAAATAATTATTCTCTAGATTTCATACAACATTCCAATTTTTGCTTCAACTTGCATTATGTGAAAGTTGTGTATATGCTTTTCTTCAAATTACTCTTGGGCAAAATAATTGTCCTTTAGTTTAGATAAATAGTTCCATATCTTCACATTAATTGTCAATCCGGTTGGGTTTTGTTATTGCAAGGCTATTACAAAAAATATATGCAAGGGAAAATGATGACTAGTTCTAATGAATCTCAAACTCAATCGTTGTAATAACACTCTAAAAAAATCAACACTATGGATGTTCCACTCTCAAACCTTGTTCACACTCTCAAGAAATAGACACAGAATGCAAAATAAAATTGCTCTGGCACACGATAACTCTTATTCAGAAAAGAAGATCACTCCTAGAAACCATTCTCTTAACAAATGCTGAAACACACATTCAAATGAAATGAACACACCATCAAAATGTATCAAACTATGATAGGAATTAAATAAGTTTCACACTAACAATTGGACTAGTCCAAGACCCATGTTGTTACACAATACTGAGGGTAGAATTATGCAATCATTAAAGTATGAACAAAACTAATAATAACAATAAAAAAAATCACACATGAATTATAACTGAGAGGAAATGAATCAAATAGCTATAGTACTTCCTAACAAGTGATCCCTGCGAATAAGGAGGGTCCTTCCTTCCTAGTAGGCACGGGTACACTACACAACACACAAGCTAGTCAACAGAATGGTATGGCGCCACCAGTGATTGAGATTTCATTAATGAAACATATAAAATTACAATGCTAGTGCTCTCCCAAAGTACATAGGATTTATAATTTCAAATTGCAATGATAATATCATCATGAGAATATTGTGATTCTCATGTGATCTAATTTGAGAATACACATTAACATTTCGATAACAATTTCCAAGGTTAGGATAAAGTTGTAACAACTTTTCCAAATTACAATAATTATCAATAGAAAATACTAATTGTTTCAGCTGCGTTGTCCATAAAATTCTCCTTTAACAATCGAACTATCTTTTGACCGGATGCTTCCAAATTTATCTTCATAACTAATTGAAGGAGGTCAAAGCCTCCAAAATAGATCTTCATGTTTAAAAAAATGCTCAGTGTGTCCTTGTCCTATCCTTGGCGAGACAAAAATGGAAAGTGTAATCCTGCAACAACATCTCAATAGACCGCAAACCCTGTAACAACCCAGTTGTCATTTTTACGATAAAATAGACTAAAACAGTAGCTATCATGCCAAATTATAAGTATATTTTGATCACAATTATGGGATATAAAAACAGACATACCTAGGTGGATAATGGTTGTTACAGTGGCGGAGTATGGTCTCAAGAATAAAAAAGGGTAAATAAAATGTAGGAAAATGAGTGAAAAAAGATGCCAATTTCATGTCCTAACATCTACCCCAAGCTTAAGTGTCTACAAGCCCATATCTACATGATTTCACATCCCAACATCTCCATTCCACTCCGCTCCAACTACTTGTCCTTGTGTAACAACAACATCTTCAACAGGTTCTTGTGGAACAACGATTTTGAATTATTTATCTTGCTTTCCAACCAAAATTGTGGTTGGAATTTCACAATATTATTCCTCTAGCACTTCCTTACATCCATCACATAATCTAACTGTTGTGCCAGAATTGTGAATTACGGATAAATCATGCTTCCCTAGACAGGTGCTATTTTAGAAAAATATATTAAAGACTATATGAATATTTCTCCTAACTAAGAACAGACACGCAGAGAGGATTAGAAGGTTACTTGTGATGCAAGTGCTTCTAAATGGCTCCTTCTGTTGCTCCCGTTGTAGCTTCAAATTCAAGCGGTTTATGTCTGAAATGTTTCCTGCAAGAAAGAACACTAAAATAGCAGAACATGCAATAATATAGATATTTATTCAAGTTAGTTTTCTAAATCAGTAAAGCATAAACCATATACATCAACCAAGATCTTTTAATATGGAAAATCAAAGCCAATATAGATGCATATAGGGAAAAATAAGTTGTACTCTTTATTAATGATAGAAGGAGAGGTGAAAACCAAGTGATTAATTTTAAGTGACCCTTCCAGCAACGTCCCAATGCCTCATCACAGTATAAATCTCTCTAGTAGCAGCTACATAAATCTAGCTCTCAATTGAAAATCCTCCAGCATTTCTCTACTCAAATTCTTCCTTCTCAAACACTCAGATCTGTGTTCAATTTATATATGAACTGAAGGTTGTTTTGTAATCAATGAATTTCCAATAATAGGCAATACATGTTCCCAATCTTGTAGATGTCAAATGGACATTTGGATTCGAAGCTTGACTCGTGAACTCTTCTAGAAGGCATTGGCCAAGTGGAGATTCCGGAACAATGAGAATTTCACTCCCAATGTGACCAACGCACCTGTGAATTTCGGGAAGTTCTTCGTAGAGAAGCCTTGCATGGGGCTGCCTGCATATGCAATGCACTTGGCCCCTTTAGAGCCTACGTTGGTGAGCTCCCATATGTTATATACTAAGCTTCAAACTTTGGAAACATTTGCTTGATGAAAGTCTTGCTTGATTTTTCTTGTTCTTGTCTTAGGGCGTGTAGCAATTTGGAATGATAGGGAATGATAGACCCTTAATCATAGGTCCTGGAGATGATGTCCAGTTAACCAAGTCATTGGGAATGGTGCCCAAATTGACCTATAACAATTTCCCCCTAAAGCATGAAGTCAAAATAATAATAATAACTTTTGATTGAGATTCTTTACACTATGATGGGCTAGAGATGAAGCGGAGTGGTCACCTAAATCAATCTTACAATACATTACATCATGATATATCCTCTTTGATCATAATTGCTGAGGGTAGGCATTCCCATGTTCATCACATAAACAATCTAATAAGATGTACATAATTCAGAAAGTCGTCTTCATTGGAATGTTGCCCAAATGCAGACATGCCTACAGATATAGGCCCATGTTTGGATGACAATTTTTATGTAAGGTCATTGTATAGATGATGTGTAAAAAAATCCTGAAATCGCAGCCCGGATGGCTGAAAATAGATCTAGGGTCTTCTTATCTCGTTCACTCGATCATTCGGGTACAAGTCTAGCCATGCGAATATATGATTTGTAGTTGAACATGGAAAGACATCATTTGATTACCAGCCAATGATGTGAGTTGTTAAAAAATGCGAGAGAACCACCATTAATTTCAATGGCCCTCAAGGTACTGTAGTACATTTTGTAATGTGTGAATAGATGATTTGATGTTGAACACCAAACAAAATATTTTGTTCAAAGGCCCGGAAGCGAAGATCTTTTCAATGTTGTAACAAGCCTCATGGTACTGGAATCTGATGTTTCTAAGTGAAATTCCTGGATATTGATTTGTCGTCGACATGAAGTCACCTTATTGTGAAACAGGAGTTACTGATTTCGAAGACAAGGGTATGACTTGATATAGCAATTTTCAGGGATGACAGTCATGAGAATGAAGGCTTATGAGTATTGCAGAAGGATGAAGTTTTCACTAGATGAATTCTCTTGAACATATCGGCGACACTGTGATGAGTTGGCAGCATTGACCCAAAACCTAAGTGAAGGTATGATGAGCCATAGGTGTGAATGAACCGTCAAGATGATTACCCAACCCAAACAGTCACGGACATGGAGTGAAATAAGTGTCATGTTCAAGAGCGACTTGCTACCATAAAGAATTCTTGCTCATTTTTCCCAAATTTTCCCCGATCATTTTTCGACCAATACCTCTTTATTTTTTAACAAGCTTGAGGAGGATAAGATTTTCTTGATCTATAATTCAACCCTTTGGGTGAATAAAGTATCACTATTTAATAATTTAACGAGTCTAGTGATGAATGAAACTCGATTCTTTCCATGATCAACAAGCCAGTTTCTATTTTATGTTTTGACGAGCTTAACGACAGTGATAGCCCGGTCCTTTTTCATATTTAGAGAGTTTGAAAAAGAGGATGAAAGAAAAATCCATAATTACTTTTTAGTAAATTTGTCACTCAAACTTGAAAAAGTGTAAAATAATATCTAAAATAACCTCTTTGGTCATGTTTAACCAAGATACTCCTTTTTCGTAAATAATCTATCTCAGTTTGGAAAAGGTTTAAACTTATACTGAGTAGATGTCAATTCATTTACTTTTACGGGCTCGAAAAGACAAGTGCTCAGCAATATTTTCACATTATCGGAGTCTGAAAAGAGCTGAAAGAAGACTCTAGTGGTTCCTTTTTTCTTGTTGTTGAAGCTAGAAAAAGAGATAAAAGTGCGCTTCAAATCCTTTTTTGTTTTTAACAAAGCTTGAAAAATAAGGAGGAAAAGTATGCTTTTTGGTCAAGTCATTCTTTGAATAAATTAGCACGACTAATTTTTTCATCAGTTTTATTTCTTGTTCAGAACAACATCAAATGGATTAAAAATACCCGTTCCATGATAAAAACATAATAAAACTATAGTCATAGAAATAAATTTAACTTGAAAATAATTAAATGACTATTTAAAAGTAGTTTCACTATTCATTTTTACCATTCCATAGTTACCATTTTCATTTTGGAGCTTTGAACCTGATTTTTCCCCTGAACTTCAGTCGTTGATTGTGAACGTTTCTGTGGATGAATTTCATTTCCGTTTGATCAGGTTAGTACCATGAACCTCCTCTTTCCCTTGGTATTAATTTCATCTCCAATTTCTACAAAGTTTTAGGGTTTTAAGGCCCTTAGGTTAAATTCTGCCCAAAATGAGGGCAACGCACCCTTGAATGTCAAAACCTGCATTGCATAGTAGGTACAGTGAAGGGTAATTTCATGTGCAATGCACTGTCTCAACCCAGGGAGTGCGTTGGGTGCAGTTCAAGTTTTTGATTTTCATCTTGTGCCCAAACATTGCCTAGTTTTTTTGCAATGAATGGAATCTAATGGATCTTATGGTCATATTTTAGGTTTCCATCGGATTATAATGATGATTACATGGAGGAAAAGAGAACATGAAGATCAATATATGATTGCCTTAAATTATTCGGGTACTGTAAGAGCCCTAAGAGATTGTGGATTGCTTAAGTACTTCAAATTGTCGAGAATGAGGCAACAAATAGAAATCTTGGAGTTCTTAGTTCGAGCATGGGATCCACCGATAGAGTTATTTCATATTAAGAACCAAGTGGTTCCCATAACAGTTGATGATGTGTATTTTCTCACAGGTTTGTCGAGGAGAGGTTTGTCCATTTCACTCTTAGGGTCTACCGTTGGAGGAGAGGTAGTGAAGGATTATATTCTGTAGTACTGCTATCCGGGGGTAGAACCTAGCAAAGATGGAAAAATAAACATCCGGGATGTCAGATATTTTCCTTTGAGAACTATCCTTTTCACGATCGCTAAACTTACTGGCACCATTACACTACATGTAGCGAATAGATCGTATATGTAGTACGCGCTAGAGTGCTTAGAGCCAACAGTCTTCAACTGGTCTGAAGTTGTTCTATCTCAGATAAAGGAACAGCTAAACAAAGCAAAGGGAGGAAGGAAGAAGAATTTTAGTTATGGTTCAATCCTTATCTTCTTCGCTTTAGAATGGATTCCACTCATGCAGCCACATCATGTGACACTGGATATAGCTAGTTATAGAGATCCTCAGATGCAGAGATGGGTAGAACTCATGGATCGGCATGCAGGTCAATCAACCATTGTGTTCTCTACTGCATTCTTCGCTTGGTTTCGGTGACAGATCGTCGCCATCGAATGAGTACACATATGTAGGCGTCGACTTTTGAGGAGATCCAGATTTAGTATTACCAGAAGGTGCTCAGTGGGGTGCGATGGGTAAGAATGTTTTGACCATGTTTTTTGATTTTCCTAAGGTTTATACAATTTTTTTGTATTTTGATGTTTTCCCAAGTCTAAACTAAATGTTTGATGTAATGCAGATATTGGTCGTATTCAACCAGTAGAGGAACCAGAGCATGAAGTAGATGCTCTAACAGAGAGGGCTGTCGGGAGAGCAGTCCTTCAGGACCTTGATATGGCTGAGACTATAGCTGAGTTTCAGTAGCATATAGAGGGGTTGACCTTCAGAATTCTGGATTTCCGGATCAAAGAGTTACCCGTGCGACTACAATGACACACTATTGGGGTTCCTAACCGTTGGATGCAGTTACTTCGTAGGATTTCTAGATCTATAGCATGTTACCATGAGCACCACTATTTTACTTGCGACATTTTGCATACATTTTGAGGTCAGATGACCAATGTGCCTTGGGCACAAATTTTGTAAAAACCTATAACTATCTATCTATATTATTTCAGAGTTTTTCTTATGTTTATTTTGTAATCATATTCCATGATGTGAATGTTTTCTTTATATATGTTGCAAATGTCTATTTAAAACTTGATTAGTTAATGAATCAGTAAATGTGTTCAAATTCCTGGAAATGTGTTGATATTGAACAAAATCAAAATGTCTTTCCAAAATTCGAACTCTTAGGAACAATCTAAGAAGTGTTGGATTTCTAACAGTATAAAAACTAGTAAGTTGTAATACCACAAGTTGTGAGTCTAACCTTATGATTATGCATTTAATACCAAATGAAATGGAATCAGAGAGAAGTTCGATCAATGCACTATATTCAGCAATATTGTTCGTCAATCTACCAATAAAAATCCCTTGAAACCTCACTAACTCACCGTTCGGAGCGAAAATGGCCCACGCTGCAGAGGATAGATTCTATGTGCTACGACTAGCACCATCAGCATATCCAAAAAATGGTTCCGAGGATTTAGATATCTGTGATGAAATGTAAAGCGGATTGCTAACAATATAATACAAAAAATGACTACGCTCATGATTAAGCATAGTAACGTTTAAGATACAGCTCATTTCTAGGTTGTGCCAATGGAATCCCATCGTAATAAACTAACTCATAGGCACCCTTAATAAGAACTCTTTTGACAATATAGGGGCCATGCCATAATGGCTTGAATTTCCTTGTACCTATTACATCAGCTTCTTGAACATAAACAAGGACCAAGTCGCCCTCTGAGTAGATGCGAGGCTAGACATTTTTGTCGTATTACGCCTTTATACGTCTCTTATGTGCTTCGTTGGCCAATTGGGCTTCATGATGCATTTCATCAAGATGAATGAGGTTAAGAAGACATGCTTCTTCTTCTGAGGTGTCAAGTAACAAGTCTATTGTGAGTTTTAACGATGATATTTTGCATTGGATTGGTAAGATAGCTTCCAGAACATACACCAATTGAAAAGGAGTAAACCCAGTTGTGTTTCTCACCATGGTTCGATATGCCCACAATGCAGAGTACAAAATCAAATGCTAGTTCCTTTTACGGACTCCTATCATTCGTTGAAGCATTCATTTAAGAATTTTTTTAAAAGCCTCAACTTGTCCATTTGATTGTGGATAATAAGGAGTATAATTATCACGTGACAATCCTAACTTGGCAGTCAATTCAAACATCATATGGTTGCAAAAATGTTTTCCATGATCCGTAACTATAGCCTATGGGACCCCAAACCATGCAATAACATGATTAAAGAAAAACAATGCAGTTGTCTGTCCTGTGTTGTTGAATGTAGGAATCACTTCAGCCCATTTGGTAAAATAGTTGACTGTGACAATAATATAACCATGCCCCCCAGAGGAATGAGGGTTACAGGTCATGAAGTCAATACCCCATTTCGTAAATGGTCCCGTAGAGACAACAGGATGCATTGGTGCTAGTGGTTTGGAGATCTTATGATCAAAAATCTGGCATGCATGACAACTTCTAACTACGAGGATACAATCTCGAAAAATAGTAGGCCAAAGGTAACCAGCGCAGAGTATCTTCTACGTGGTAGCATATCTAGATAAATTTCCACCACAAGCCCTAGCATGACAATAATTTAACACTTTTTCGGCCTCCTCATGAGTGAGGCACCTCCTTAAAATGGTATCGACACCACGATGATAAAGTGTATCGCCGACGATCAGATAATCTTTGGCTTAGTATCGAATACGTCGTTGTTCAGAGCGAGAAATATCAAGTTGAAAAGTTTGGGTTTGGAGATAAATTATGAAATCCCCATACCAAGGATCAGATGATCTGATTAGAAACATAGACTCATCTAGAATAGATGGTTTTGACGTAGTTGCAGTACTATCAGAGGGAAGGTCACATAGAAGCTCAGCCAAAACTGAAGACTTCTTTGACTTGGATTTGATGAATTCCAAATCAAATTCCTACAAAATGACAATCCATTTTGAATATTTCCCCCCCAGAAATTGACGTGATAATATATAAGTCATTGGGTTGCAATATGAAATGATAGTTGTTTTTCGGAGCAGGATATAATGGAGAAATCTTTGGATAGCTTGAACAGCTGCCAAGGCAAGCTTTTCTACGTACGAGTACTTAACTTCCGTATCATTGAGATTACGACTCAAATAATAGATCGGATGTTCAATTCCTTCTTCTACTTGGAAAAAAACCATAACAATGGTCATTTCAGCTGCAGCGATATATAGGAAATAATCATTTTCATAATTACGAGGATACATTAATGACGCTCGGACAAGATGATCCTTGACAGCATCAAAAGAAGCTTGCGCAAATTGGTCCCAATGGAAGGGAACCCCTTTTTTCAATAATCGAGTAAATCCTTTAGCCATTTCGGCATAGTTTGGAATGAACCTTCTTCAGAAGTTAGCCTTTCCTTGAAGTTTCTATATCTGAACTTAATTTGATGGTGCAGGAAAATCAAGAATGGCCTGAACCTTCAATGGGTCTATTCGAATTCCTTCTTTTGAGACTAAGAATCTGAGCAATCAACTAGAACTAACACAAAACACACATTTATGTGGATTGAGGCGTATTTTGTAGTGTCGGCGGCATAAGAAAATGGCTCTCAAATGCATCGAGTGATCAATCCGATCTAATGAATGCGCTGGTAAATCGTCTAGATATGGTTGAACAATGTTCTTGATGTCATTAAAAGCATAATCCATTACTCTCTAAAAAGTTTCCCTAGCGTTCTTTAAACCAAACGGAAGTTTCCTATAAGCGAATGTGCCCTAGGGAAAAATGAATGTTGTCTTATGTTGATCATTTGGGCAGATATTGATTTGATTGTAGCTGGAAAATCCATCCATGAATGAAAAAATTTCGCATCCAGCACAATCGTCAATGATCTGGTTGATAAAGGGAGTAGGATAGTTGTCTTTTGGACAAGCCTGATTAACATCCCGATAATCGACGCACACTCTAATGGTCCCTTATTGTTTCATAACAGGAACGATATTAGAAACCCACTCAGTTAGCAGAACATGGTAAATGAAACTAGCACGCAAAAGTTTTTCAACTTTTTCTTTGATGGCATCGGCTTTCTTTGGATGAATAGAACGAAGCCATTGGCGCACCAGTTTTACATCAGGATACATATTAATAGTGTGTTCAACTATACTAGTATCTATGCCTGGAATTTCCTCGTAAGACCAAGCAAATACATCACGAAATTCATGAAATAGAGAGCGATATAATTCAAGTTTTTATGGAGAACAAGATACACTGACATGAATATTTTCTACAACGCCAGGTTTGGTCGAAATATCGATAGAAATGGTTTGTTCAATATTTGACAAATTTCGCTCAGAATCGATTGCATTAATTGGTAAAGAATTCAAAAAGAAAATTTTGATGGATGGATGATATAGTTCACAAAGATAGTTTTCTTCATAATCAGGAAGATGGGAACGACGATGATAATATTCCCATGGTTCTCCTTCTGACATCATAGCTTCCAAAATATTTTCATCTATCAAAAATATTGAGGAAAATGGATCAGATGGAGTACCAAAATCTAAGGAACGATCAACCCAAACACTCGGTGATGCTCATTTCAGATTTGCCACCCAAGCCAGATAGATTGATTTCTATGTCAGCTCAATAGGGTTGGGCAGTAAAAATTCATCCAACGTAGAAATATCGGAATCACCTGTACTCTCCCTTAAGCCAGATAGAGTGGAAGAGATCATGTAGCAAGTCTCTATACTTTCAATTTATGTTGATGTCGCACGCAACGGTAATGCAAAGGTTCCCAAGGGAGTGGAATCCTTTAAGAGTCCTACACCAATGTTCTGAATTTCTAGTTGGGGTAAGTGAAAAAATGGAACACTTCCAATTACCTGCGAAGCAGAGGCAAAGAAGGATAGTTGATTAATGGTTGTGATTGTACCTTTATATGGAAAGGAAATCATTCTAAATTTTGTAGAAACAATTGTATTCATCGCATATACCCATGGCCTTCCAAGTAAAATATTATAGTCAAGGGGTCCATCAACAATGTTGACATCAATATTTACTGTTTTACCCCCTAGTTCAACATGCAAGTTATTGATAATACCACAAGGTTTATATGTTCTTCCATCAAAAGCCTTCAACGTTGTTGATGATTGTGATAATCACGATGAGCCAAGTGACTTCCAACAGTTTAGAGACATAATGCATGTAGATGCTCCCTCATCAATAATAGTGCGATGAGAAAGGTGATTGAGAACATTTGCTTGTATGGAGAATGCCAATTCTACTGGTAGTTGTGGTACATAGCTCGTACGATTAAAGACGACAAGATTAGAATCAGTCGGATCAATTCCACTAATGGCTGACAATAAAGCCTGCTTCTGGGATGGAAAAATTTGTAATACCTCAAGAGCAGACATAGTTGAAGGGGATTGAGCCAAATCTTCAACTATATTATAATTTTGTGCAGCTCTTGCTCGAGGATTATATGTTGATTTATGAATTACTCCCTTTGGTGGCTTAATTGTCAATTCAGGAATAACAGTAGGCGGTACTGATTTAGTAGACGAATTCATTGTCGAGGTAGTAGGTTGATCAGTGGCCTGAATACCATAATATTTATTACGCGTCGACACCAAAATATATTGTGAAGATTTTGTGGTGGATAACATTAACAATTGGGAACTAGGAGTTGGATCCATAGCAACCAAATTAGTGTCCGGATTTTGAAATGGGTCTATCGACACAGCTGATGCATGGGAAGTCTTGATGATTTTTGAGACTTCAGCATGGTGAGGACAATCCCTAACAAAATTTTCCTCGTTACATATTATGCATGGATAACGAGGTTTCTGAGGTCTAGACGGTTGATCAGATGATCTTTCCTGCGGGTTAGAAGTTTTCTTTTTCTTTGATTTCCCCTTTTTCTTACTTCTTGGTTGCTTGTCACCTTTGCCTTTGTCAAATGACACGACATTAATTTTGGAAGTAGGAATACGATCAGATGCAGTAGCGTGGTGTGTGTTTACAGTGCCTATCAAGACATCTCCTCCATGATATTCCTTTATTTGAGGAGGAACATTAAAATTAGATCTCGGTGCATTAGGATTGTTTTCATAGAGCGTGCCAGACTGAGTGTAAATCAAGTCTAAATATTGGGCACAAGCGATAACTTGCTCTTTTGTGATGACACCACCCTTAGCCACATCCTCAATTATATATGGTAATAGGGACTTAATGAACCATTCAGCAAGTAGTTGATCTAGAACAAATGTCTTAACCATTTGTCGATGACGACACCACTCATGAATATGATTAGAGATGTGAGTAGCATTAGTCTGTTTGAAATTTGTCAAGAGTTTCGTTCCAGTTTCATATCTGATAGGTAACTGGAAATGGGTCAAAAATTTAGTAGCTAAGGCATTGAAATTATCAAAAGAAGCTCTAGGTAACTCAATGTACCATTTAGCAACCAGACCTGTGAGCATACGCTGGAAAAGACCTAGTCAAACAGAATCATCATTCAGGGAGTTTGACGAACACCATAAATGATAAGTCATGACATGAGTCGACAGATATTCTCTAGGGTTTCCATTGAATTTAGGAATATCAAAGGGTAATTTATGGGGTATCATCGACCACCAAGGAGCATAGTTGATTGGATCATTGGTTAACCGATTTAAATCTGGAAATTATAAAGTTGCGAGAAAAGGAAACTGTCTATTAAGGTCAGGTTGAGCATAGCCAGTGTAATATGGAATTGCTTGAGCAACAGGCCTTTGAGCCCCAGCATACGGAATCTTATACTGGTAACCCAGATATGGGTTGTTTTGCATAGCAAACGCTTGAAGATTCTATTGACCAAAAGCTGGATATGATACTTGTTGAAATGAAGTTTGAGGCATTTGTGCCTGAGGTTGCCAAGGGGTCTATCCACCAATGTTATAACTCAAATTAGGATAACTTGGATTCGGTTGATATGTATAACTAGGTTGTGGTTGTGACACCCCATAAAATGGTAGACTAGCTTGTGAATAAATGATTCCTGATATAGGTTGTTGTAAATTAACCAAAGGATTTGGAGTCTATGGACCCAAAATTTGATGATATTGAGTTGAATAACTCGCTTGATAAGGTTGATGTACAATATTTTGATTCTGTAATAGGGGTAAATATGTATTAACAAGTGATAATTAAGTGGATGTAACAGGTTGAACTGGTTGATACAAATGTACGACCGTTTGTGGTTGGATAGGCAGAGTGGGCTGCCATTGACAAACATTCAATTCAGCATTACGTTGACCAAAAAGTGACTGAGTACTGTCATATTGGGTGACAAAAGGTTGCCCCCCATCAAGAGGAGAATAATAAGATGGAAAATAATTTTCTCCAAATACTGGGAGTCCAGTTGATATGGTACTTGAAGGAAAGGACCCAGAAAGGCTGACTTGATATTTCCCTGATGATGTATATAATGAATCAAACCGTTCAGTACTAACAATAGGATTACCAGTTAAAATACCAGATGATGACATTGGTAAAGACCATGGTCTTGAAGATGCACCAGAGAAAGTGCCAGATAATGATTTGTAACCTGATGGGACCGTAGGGCCACCATGCAAATATGAATCTGGTGAAGTTGTGAACATCGACGGAGTAGCAAGGGTTGGAGCTAACATAATTGGAACAGCTATCCCAACCGAAGATGTTGGTTCAGACATGGTTGATTGACCAAATGTATACCCTTTAAAATCTATGGATGATTGAATGGGAATAGGATCAACAAAAGCATATGGAAATGATTGAGGAAAATACTTGTATAGGTAAAGGTCCCCCCCCTCAAAATGGGTTGGAGTTAAAGGTGTATCGTCTTGTGGGATTTCTTTAATCGCAATTAAACTAGGTGGAAGTATCTCATCATTAGGCCCAAAATATATTTTAGATGATTGACTGTGAGATATAGGAGTTTCAATGGCTACATAAATTTGTGGGATGACCAAGGTAGGAATAAATTCTGGTTGTTCGACTTCTAGATTTAGATGTTCTAGAAAAGGAGAGACAAGATCTGGATCAATTTGTGATTGAACAAATTCGGTTCCAGGAGGTATGGTCTCATTGATTGGATGGATCGTGACCACGGGTAGCTGTGAAGACTCCATTTCGACAACAGCAGATGAACCGGGTTGTGTAAAAACAATTTGAGCTAACTTTGGTTTATTAAAAGATGATGTTTCACCAGAGGTATGGATTGTACTTTATTCGGTAGATCTTGATTGCCTTCGCCTACCAGAAGTAACTTCCGGTGGTAAAGGTGGTTTTAAAGCTAATCTACGCGAACGATGGGGGGAAGGATTTTGTTCTTCCATGATTACTGATTTATTTTAACCAAAAATAAATAAATAAAATAAAAGGGTAATGCTAAGAAAAAGGGTTTACCAAGAAACTGTGAACTACAGAATACCTCCTAGAGAACCAAGAAGTACGGGCAAGCAATCTCCCTAAATTTTGTGTTCGGTGTATCACAATTTACAAGGCGACCGACTTGGTTCACTATGGATGGATAACACCTAAAATTTGTCCTCCCAAATATACCCGAAGGTACGTGGAGTCCCAAGTCTGTATTACCATTGTTTGATGCGAAACCACATAGTGAGAGCACCTCTTTATACTTATCGTACTGTAACATCGCCCAATATACCCGAAAGTACATGGATGAGCTATGATATACTTACGTATGTGGAGTGATGTATCACACTCGGAATGTATCGCAAACAAGTTAACGACAACTGCTATGTTTTACGATGCTGGAACACGTCTCTAGCCTAGACCTTCTAATTTTTATCGTTATGGTTCCAATGCTTTGTTAGGTAAATTAAGATTAATTTTATGTTGATCTTGCTTAACAATTTGCCTTTCAAAGGTTCACTGTAATGATGTGTATGAAATTCCTAAAAGGAAAGCTAAGAATGATAAACAATCTTTCACTTTCAATTTTATCAATGAAAAACCTAGCTACTAAGGGAAGAGAGAAAATAATTTGTGAGCAAACAAATCAATGAGCACAAACTAAATGCAGATTTCCTAATGTTCCTTTTGAAAAACACACAAAATTCTACATGCAAATGCAAGTTTTTCTTTTCAGTTTCTTTAATGTTATGAATGTAGAAAAGAAACTAAGTGCACTAAATCAACAATTCAAATGCCTTTTACTTTTGAGAAATGAATAATACAAACAACAATTTCTCTTTTAAAGGAAAAATGAGGATTTCAACAACAATTTCTCCTATCAAGGAAATGAAGATTTTACGACAATTTCCTATTTCGAAAGCAAATGATTCTTAATGCGACCATAAAAAATACTTTGAAATCAACTTGTCAATGATAAAGAATTTTTTATTTTTTTTAAACTTGAACAAATTTTTAGTCAAAGGAGGAAGAAGTATATAGATTCACTGGTCAATATGAAGATCAAAATTTTCAAAACACAGCAAAAAAAAATTGAAGCAAATTGCAAAGGAAAATTCAAAGGAATCTGGGTGTTTTCAAGAGTCAATGCAGTCTCCAAGGGGAGACAGTGCTCTGCAACGTAGGCCAGAAAGGGAGACAGTGCTATGCAAAGCACTATGTCCTATCTAAGGGTGCATTGGACATAGTATATAAAGAAAAATTCCACTATTTAACTCGCTTTCTTTGCAAATTTGGCTTTGAAAATTTTTAATCTTTATGAGTAACAACTTTTGGGTGGATAAATAGAGAAAATCAGAGGCTTAAACACCTATAACTAAGAGAAATTCTCCCCAGTGGAGTCGCCAATTTGTTGGGCCAGAATTTTGAATTACGGATAAATCACACTTCCCTAGATAGGTGCTAGTCTAGAACAACATATTAAATACTATACGACTATTTATCCTAACTGAGAACATACACACAGAGAGGATTAGAAGGTTACTTGTGATCCAAGTGCTTCTAAATGGCTCCTTGTGTCGCTCCCGTTGTAGCTTCAAATTCAAGCAGTTTCTATGCAAAATGCTTCCTGCAAGAAAGAACACTAAAATAGCATAAGATGCAATAATATAGATGTCTATTCAAGTTAGTTTGCTAAATCAGTAAAGCATAAACCATATACATCAACCAAGATCTTGTAATATGTAAAATCAAAGCCAATACAGATGCATATAGGGAAAACTAAGTTGTACTCTTTATTAATGATAAAAGGAGAGGTTACAACCAAGTGACTGATTTGAAGTGACCCTTACAGCAACGTCCCCAAGCCTCATCATAGTATAAATCTCTCCAGCAGCAGCTAGACAAATCTAACTCTCAATTGAAAATCCTCCAAAATTTCTCTAGTCAAATTCTTCCTTCTCAAACACTCAAATATGTGTTCAATTTATAGATGATCTGAAGGTTGTTTTGAAATCAATGACTTTCCAATAATAGGAAAGACATGTTTCCAATCTTGTAGATGTAAAATGGACACTTGGATTCAAATCTTGACACATGTGAACCCTTCTAGAAGGCACTAGCCAAGTGGAAATTCTGGAACAATGAGAATTTCGTTCCCAATGTGACCAACGCACTTGTGAATGTCGGGAAGTGCTTTGCAGAGCAGCCTTGCATGGGGCTACCTGCATATGCAACACACTTATCCCCTTTAGAGCCTGCGTTGGTGAGGTCTCATTTGTTATATACTAAGCTTCAAACTTTGGAAACCTTTGCTTGATGAAAGTATTTCTTGCTTTGTCTTGTTATTGTCTTGCATGTGGCAATTTGAAATGATAGGGAATGATAGACCCTTAATCATTGGTCTTGCATATGATTTCCAGTTAACCAGGTCATTGGGAATGGTGCCAAAATTGACCTATAACACTAACTGAGATTACTTCTACCACTTCTGCCAGGGATTCTAATCCATTTTTTTTTCTAGACTGAAGCTGCCCTTCAATAATGGTAAGTTTTTTTCTTTAAATTCTCATTTTACTCCTTCAATTTATTAATTTTCTAAATAAGGAGGCCAATTTTAGAATTAACTATTAAATAGAAATCTTCTTGTTCCTTTTTGAGCTCCTCCTCTTACTGTTATTCATTAGGTTACATTGATTCAGATGGAACAACATGAACTCCAGGTGTCGGGGTATGTTCTTTGACAAGTTCTTCTTCTTCTCTTCATTCCACTACCCTCAGACTCATTTATTTCTACTATATTAGTACATTCCTCGGATATTTGGGTAGCTAATGTGTAACAATTACCCACACTCTCTTCTTGTGATTCTTTCCACCCAATTGATTCTTCAATTTCCTTTTTTCATCATCATTTGTACAAGAGTATTTTTTCACATGCTTTATTAGATTCCCCAGTAATTTCTGTTTCAGGAATCCCTACTTTGGCTAACGTTATTCCAGGTGCCCCTGTTTTAGCAGTCTCTGCCTTAGGCCCTTCTTCATCAATAGAGAATCCATGATAACTATCCTTATATTTTCCACTGCATATATCCATAGGTTATTTAATGCATGCTATTTTTCCTTCAATAGATTTACCAACATAAGTTCTTATTAAACTCCATCTCTTAGGGTTTCTGTGATGAGTTTTAGGAGGTGTAACCACTCTTATTTGTCTAAGAAATGCAGTTTCTCTACTTTTTCTAGGAGGTGTAACTTCTCTATTTTCTGGTGTTGTTTCAATAATTACCTTCTATTCTTCACTTTTTGTTTTCTTCAATTTCCTCTTTTTCACCGTAGTTTATATAGGAGTATATTTTTCAGATACTTCCTTAGATTCCACAGGAATTTGTTTCAGGAACCTCTGCTTTAGCTGACGCTATTCCAGGTGCCCTTGTTTCAATAGTCTCTTCCTCAAGCGCTTCTTCCTCAATATGGAATCCATGATAACTATCCTCATATTTTCCACTAGATATATCCCAAGGGTTTTTAGTGCATGATATTTTTCCTTTAATAGATATACCAACAATTGTTCTTATGGAATTCCATCTCTAACTATTTAAGCAACATGGTCTAGGAGGTGTAACCACTCTTATTTTCTAGGAAGCGTAGGTGCTCTACTTTGTCTAGGAAGTGTAATTGCTCTATCTTCTATTGTTGTTTTAACACTTACCTCATGTTCTTCACTTTCACTTTCTTATGTTTCAGTGGCTGGTGCATGTGACTTTGCCAATAAACTAGTCCATGTGCTTCCCTGATACTGCAATGAATGAATTATGATTAACTTATTGAGTGCATGGTTGGTTAAGAAACTCTTTGGATGTTTTTCCATATGCACTAACTCTACCATATGTTTTAAATATTTTAGAAAATAATAGGTAAAATTTATCAGCCACCCATTACGAAGATGTGCCAATAACTGGAAATTATAATTGAATACCATCCCGAAACATCCCTCACAAATAATGAAATTCTGAATAAATAAAGCCGCATCATCCCAATGGTGAGGAAGGTATGTTCTATCAATACATCTCCCTTTTCTCCTTACTTCCTCTCCTCGTTGTAAAAGTGTTTCCCTAACTATGGAACAGCTATTTTCCTAGAAAACCAGTGAGCCCTTATTTGAGGTAAACTTGTCACCCTGTAAATCATGTCCTCTGTAAAAATAAATTATGAATCCTCTAACCTCTAAATGATATTCATACAGAGGCTATGTGAATTCCATAGCAATATGTTCATTGAAACCTTGCAGTTTCTTAAAGTATACTAACCACCCTGCATTCCTAAATATTTATAAGGCTTATGGATGGTGTTGTGACACATCAATGGAGTCTGGTTCATGACAGATTGCTGCACATCCCATGGTTATTTCAGATATTGTTATTTCTCAAAACTACTCAGAGACTATTACAGGGAAATACTTGATCAATAAAAACACTTGGGAGGGGAATATCAGAAGAATGAAATTTGGAAATGGGTAGGGAATATTTAAGGTTACCCTCTCAATGAATTTAGGATTTCAATCATAAATGAAAACTACTAGGAATGATTTCCATGTAGTGACATTTATTTTCTGAAATGATAGCAAGAGTAACAATAACAATGAGTAATTATTATTTAGGATAAGTGTGTTGTGCTTCCGCCAAATGGTGATTATTGAACTTGGCTGGTAATTTTCTTGTTGCTTATCCTTTTGTTTTAGTCCTACTGACGTACTTGCAATTTATGACTGCGGGGTAGGGAGACATTTTGTTTTTTGAATACTTCTCCTCTTTGTAGGCTTCATATAGACCTATTTCGTGCTATCCTAGAGGCAACTTTCCTTCAAGATATTCCCCGTGTGATTTCTAAGTCTCTGTTCCTTTCCCAAAAATTTTGTGTATAATTGGGGTTAATGGATGTTTACGAAAATATGCAAAATGTAACCATATTTCATTTTTTTAATGGAAGAATTCATCTTTTCTTTTGTTTTTTTTTTTTTATACACCGAATTTGGCTACAGTCATAGTGTATTGAACACTACATGCCATACACTCTTTCCCCCAAATTAATTAAAAAATCTGTCCTCGGCTCATATCCAATACTGTAACAAGCATCAAAATAAAATGTTACAAAGGAAGCTAAAAAGGAAGTTAAAATGGATGCTAAAAAAATTCCATAACCAGGAGAAAAATAGGACGTTATGCAAGAATCTATACATGAAGCTACATTAGGAGATAAATAAGAGGCTAAACTAGGCGTGTTATTTAGAGCTAAATTTGACGCTAAATAACGTCAACTTTAGTGCTAACTATCTATGATTGGTAGAAAAACCACAAAAAATAATTCCATCCCGATAAATAGCGCTGATTTTTCAAAAAGGTGGAGAGAAGTGCACTAAAACAATCAGTAGAAGTAAAAAAGGGAGCTAATCACATGGATTTTTTTATAGTAATTCCCCTATTCCTTGCTTCCATATTTAAATTTAAAAAAACTGAAATGGCATGTGTAGGAAGTGTCTAATGGCCAACCTACCGCAAATCACTATAAATGTAACTCGTAATTTGAATTACCACCATAATAGTTATCGTGAACTCATCCCGTGCCCTATTATCCTTCCAATTGCTAAATATATGTTAAATGGACCACAATTTTATCAATTTAATTATGAAATACATGAAAAATTGATCTGGTTACACATATCGATCTCAACCTCGACCATATTTTTCATTTCCTTAAATTGTGTCGCATATGTCAAGCCATAATTGACCTCATCATTCAATTGTGTAAAAAATTCAAAGTTCATAGTAATGTGTTCAACACAATTATGTTCACTTTATTTGTGTTATACAAACATCACAATCGTGACATGTATATATGCCAACCCGTGTTGGATATCTCTGTCAAAGTCATGTAATATATGCGCCAAACTTGTGCTATTTATATATTTCAAATCATGTTAATGTACATAGACATATGTATGTTGGTCTATTTTTTCCCAGATACAAAATTACAAATTCAAATTTAATATTTAGATATAAGATAAAATCTGTTAAAAATATCACTTTTATAAATAGGGCTTCAAGACTTTGATGGCATGTAAGATGGCCATCACTTCTTTCTCATGGGTATAATTGACCAAATTTTCATCTTGCAACTGGTTATTCATAGATGATAGTAATGTCCTTTTTACATTAAAATGACACCCAAGCCTTTTTATAATAAATGTCGTAACAAGGTCACCTTACCTAATATTAAACTTAAAACCCTAAAAAATATGTACAATATATAAAAACCCTAAAATAGACCGTGCAAACCCTAAGTTCTATCACTTTATCTAACCCTTGGCAACATTTAAACCTAATTACTACTAAATTAAGGTCATCCCACCTTACTTATAAGGTTTTAACCAAGAAACTAAAAGTTCCAACTATTAAAATTCAAGTTTGATTTTTCTTAGTCCATCACCTTGTTCCCAAACGTTCCTGGTGTGTATTTATTTGAGGCACATAAACCCTGCATTTTACCCTTTGAGATTCATGAAATTTGGAGTATTTTTGAACAACACAAACATATATGTGAAAAAATAAAAACATTTAATTGTATTAATATTATCTATGAGTAAAAATATACTCTCCAAGTTGAATCATTCAATTTGGCCTTGAAATGAAGGTTGGACATGCATTTTTGGGAAGCATGCCAAAATTATCTTGCTTCACTAAAATATATGCCCATCCTTCATTTATTTTCTTTTATGAATGATTCAAATTCTAGATTTTATTTAATGATTTTACACATTTTTTCATTGCTATATATTTATTTAGACTTCATTGCCAAACAGTAAATAAGAACTAGTCATATTTTTATCCATTCTCCTTACCTATTTATCTTCAAATCCTAACTAGGCCACTTGACCTAATCTAAAACTTAAAACCCTAAAAATATGTACAATATAGAAAAACCATAAAACAGCCCTGAAAACCCTAGGTGTTATATCTTTATCTATCCCTTGGTAACATTTAAACCTAATTACTACTAAACGAATGTCATATAGCCTTATAGCATCTTCACCAAGAAACTATAAGTTTCAATTCTTAAAATTCAAGTTTTATTTTTCTTAGTCCATCACCTTCTTCCCAAATATTCATGGCATGCATTTATTTGAGGCACATAAACCCTTCCTTTTACCCTTTGCAATGCATGAAATTTGGAATATTTTTTAAAAAGACAAACATATAGTGTAAAATTAAAAATATTCAATTATATTAATGTTACCTATGAGTAAAAAATACTCTCCAAGTTGAATCATTTAATTTGGCCTTCAAATGAAGGTTGGACGTGCATTTCTGTGAAGTAGGCCAAAATTGCCTTTCTTCACTCAAATGCACGCCCTTGCTTCATTTATTGGCCAATCTGATTGATTCAAATTGTAGATTTTTTATTTAATTATTTTATACACTTTTTCATTGTTACAACATTTTAAGTTTTGCTTCAACTTGCCTTATGTGAAAGTTGTGTATAAGTGGGAAACATAGTTATGTAGGATATTTGTCAAATATGACGCAAGGTTATATCCTAAGGTTACAAATTGTCCAATCATGTCCCATTTCAAATTTCATTACCAAGAGTGTAATTGGTTTGGCCTCAAGTGAAAATTTGTTCTGACTGTGATCATTGGAAAATATGATCAATTGATATTACGACATACTTGGATTTCAGTGTATAACATTTCATTTATGAAAATTACTATTCTATGTTACATGAAATGGTTTTATATTTAGGCTTGAATGATCATTATCGCACAATAAATTAAGTACAGGTCCAGGCGCACATTTATTTGAGGCACAAAACCTTGACTTTAGCCCTACGAAATCGATGCAATTTGGCATATCTTAAACAAAAGAATTTTATGTGTGAAAAATTAATGTTAATTATGAGTAAAACATACTCTCAAAGTTGAATCATTCAATTGGGACTTGAAATTAATGTTGGGCATGAATTTTTGTGAAATAGGTCAAAATTGCCTTACTTCATTAAAATGCACACCCAAACTTCATTTATTGGCCAATATTATTGATTCAAATTGTAGACTGTCTATTTAATTATTTTACACACTTTTGAATTATTATATGTTTACTTTGACCCTTAAATAATTATTCTCTAGATTTCATACAACATTAAAAGTTTTTCTTCAACTTGCATTATGTGAAATATGTGTATGGGGATTTCTTCAAATTTATCTTAGGCAGAAAAACTATCCTTTTATTTCAAAGCAATAGTTCCAACTCTTCACATTAATTGTCAATCCAGGTAGGTTTTGTTATTGCAAGGATATTACGAAAAATATATGTAAGGGAAAATGATCACTAGTGCTAATGATTCTCAAACTCAGTCGTTGTATTCACACTCTCGAAAACTCAACACTCTGTTTGTTACACTCTCAAACCTTGTTCACACTCTCAAGAAATAAACACATAATGCAGAATAAAACCACTCTGTCACACCATCACTCTTATTCAGAAAAAAATATCACTCCTAGAAATCATTCTCTCAAAAAATGTTGAAACACACATTCAAATAAAATGAACACACCATCAAAATGTATCAAAATGTAATAGAAATTAAATAACTTTCACACTAACTGTAATATTCCAAATTTGGAACAACTCAGCAAGCATGCACTAAAAACGCATTCCCAGCAACATATGATATAAAATAGTGAAATGGACTCTTGGATCCTATATATCAGTCAATATACAACTTAAATCCAAGAATAGAGCTGAAAAAAATCAAAATAGGTGAGTTAAACAGATCTCACACACCTAGGATTGATAAAAAGAGCTAGAACCCCAAACACTGCAACACAAGGAATTTTGCATAAAGTGACTGTGTAGTATAAAAGAGGTTTTTAACTCAGAAAATAGGAGAACAAGTGGATATACTCATATATTGATTAATAATGCTTAAGAACTGGGATCTAGTCTCCTTATACAAAATACAAGAGAACCCAATAGGGGTTTCTTGTCAAACACTCTGCATACAAATGTGATCTTCAGAAAATTACTGAATAATCACTGCAATGCTAAAGAATAAGAGTATATAAGGCTGAAATATGTCTGATCTGATGTATATCCCTCAAGGGCTTCCTCCCATGAAATTTTGGACCTCTCAATCACAAGAAAACACCGCAATGGAGCCACTAGACCATCTGCTGAAGCTGCCTCCAAAATAACGCATTCCCTAGCTGGAACAGTGCTGGGAATGTTGGGGAAGTGTGTGGTATACTACCACAAATCTGAAATGAGCAGTAGACCTCTCCAAACAGGTCCCTCAAGTGAAGGAATCCTTCCTCTAATGAGAAACTAGCTCAGAAACTAGGATTCCAATCCCTTCCACTGCTGCACCTAGAGACACTGCACAATAACTTGCAGAAACTGCATTGATGAAGTTGGATGAAGCTTGGCCTGAAAACATGATGTGGAATGATGAATGAAAACTCTCCCCAAGAGGCTCCTCAGGGAAAGAGGTGGTATTCCCACTCGAGAACACCCGATGCTAAACAGCAATGCAACCCTGCTAAGCAGCAAAGGAAGCAAAAAGTCTGAGCAGAAAAAATAACAATCTAAAAACATGAAGAATAATGATGCCATCCTCTTCCTTAAATAAAAAATGAGTTTTCTTTCCATTGGCCCCACCCAATTAGTTCATCTCCATCCAAATATTCATCTCCCTCCAAAATTGCGTTATTCCTTCTTTGATTCCTCCTCCTCCACAATTGCGTCGTTGACTTAGTCAAAGTGGATTGAATAAACTTGATTATGGCCATGTTCACACATGGAGGTGTTTTATTAAGCTGTAAAGAGTGTCCCCTTTCACACTTGAAGGTTTTTATTCCTCCTTAGGAGACTTAGGGGCTTTTCTACCCATTTATTCACTGGTTAGAGATGTTACTAACTCTAATGTTCCATCTAGCTTTGAGGCTAAAATTTGGGAACATTACAGTCCTCCCCTCCAAAATATTTGCTTGTCCTCAAGAAAATGCATAGGGAGAGAAAAATTTATCCCATACTCCTCATGTGGCCTCCCATCAATGGCCTCCATCACTGCATCAAGATAATCTGCAATAAAACTGTCATCCAATGTTTCCTCCCAAGTGTGCAAAACCAAATGGCCCACATCCATCAAAGGTGGAAAGTGTGAATGGAAGCCTGTTTTTTGTCTCATGTCCTCCACAAAGTAGGAGTGATGGAAAACATGGTGAATGAGTGACTTCCTCACCCATGCTATCATCCAAATGAAATGAGCCATCCTAGGTAGCTCATCAAGAAAATCATCAACCCCGGTTTTGTACAATGTGTTGGGGCTACATGGAGAGATTGGATTCTGCCATCCAAATGGTTTCTCTCTCCATTTATGGTAAACGTGGTGCTTCCTTTGTCCTTGGGCTGAAATTACATGGCCTCCAAGAATGGCCTAAGTTCCCCCATCAAAAAATTCAGCCATGAAGTGCCTCCTCAAGTTATTCAAGTAGTTCCTCCCTCACGAAGGGAAAAAGTGTGATGTGGCAATAACGGTTTTCCAATTGTTCCTTCTAAAATTTACAACATTTACAATGGGGAGAATCATGCTCCTAATGGGCATCTTCAATCTTAAGCCCACTCTCCAACCAAAGATTCCCCTGAACATAAACATATCAGCAATATATGGAAGCAAAGTATAATGAGAACAAGTTGCCAAGTGACAATTGGAGAGTGAATCATAGTTCCACTCATGGAACTAGCGCAGTGCACCTTTTTCCTACATCAAAATATGAAATAACAAGTGCTTTACCAGCCACTTTTTTTCTGCCGTAGTCATCTCATAAAATGAAAACATGAAGTTACAATATGGTGTCAATGGTGCACACCAAGAATCATGTGGCTTCCCCCACAGACCACCAAAAAGATAGACAAAATAAATACTACAAGTAGCTGCAAGTACATCATCATACAATATGCAAGAAGAGATAATCCTTCTTGATACATCTGGCTGCTCAAACAAGGAAAAAAAGTACAATACAAAATGTGAAATTATACCTCCTCCATCATGTACTTGAGAAGTTGAGCTGAAATGGCTCAACTGGGATCTCTCCCTCATCTCCAATGAGTAGGGAAGTGGTTGTGACCCCCTATCCATCACCATCCAGGCTATGCATCTCTCCATATGTTGAATTATTTCATGCTAGATGCCCTCCCAAATTAACTCCTCTGCCAAAGAAATGTATGCATCATAATGCATGGAAAGGAAGTCCTCATGTGCTGCCAGTAGCAACTTCTCCTTGAGACTAGAATCTCTAGTCAAGAAGACTTTGCCATGTGAATAGATGACCATATCATCCACCATATACTCATCATCTCTATCCTAGTCATCGAGGATCATGCATGCACCAATATCCTTGGAGTACTCTACTAAGAGCTGAGATCTCCAATAAAGATCAATCCTCCCAAGAGACAGCGCTGGTGATCTGGCTTGTGAAGCTCTCCTCAAGCTAATGCCTGCTACTTTGACATACCTCATGCCAAATTCCTCCTCCAAACTCTTCACCTCTCCAAAATCCAAGAGTGGTGAATCCAAAGACAATATGTCTTTCATCAATGATAGATCTGGTGGCCTCCCAGGTGGAATGCCTCCATGTAGTGAGACATCAATGTCAATAGTGGACTGTACATATGGTTGGGAAACCTTACCCTTGTTTTCACAGTGCAATACATTCTGCCTCCTCTTTGCACTAGCTCTCTGAAATAGAGAAGGGTGTGTGCCTCTCATCACATGATGCTGCTCTGCCTCCCTACCTCCTCCTTCTAGTTGTAATGCTGCACAATAATTTTACTCATTGATTGTGCTTGGACCTCCATGTATGAGATCCTGGGGAACTCCTTGTAAGAATACAAGAGTCCCTCCTATTGGAACATGCACTCCTCCTCCCTCTGCATGACGTACTAGATATTCTCTAGATGTGACAACGTTGTTTCCTTCATCTCCATTAATGTATGGGCAACATCTCAATATTTGGATCCTACTGTGAAAAAGAGATCCCCATGCCCTCTTATTTAGGAATATGAACTAGAGGTCTTGCTTCCAGCAATGTGTAATGCAAGATGTCAGCTTCTCCCATGGTTTTCTGAAGTGGAGTTTCCTCTATCACATGCAAGGGTTTTTTTCTCTCAAGTTTTCCTTGCTCATGTGTCTTAGAATTTTTTCACCAAACCTTCCCACCAATGTCTCTATGAATCTTGCATAAGAGGAATTTTTGGAATTCTTTAAAGAACAAGATTCAAAAGCCCACCATGCATGGGCCTTACCTCTGAAATGTAGCGCTGCAACTTTGATGGCTTCATCTTGAGAAATATGGTGCTGCTAAAAATAGGAGTATAGCTCCTTCACACAAGCTCCAGCTGAACATGTAGGTGATCCAGCAAAAGTAGATAGAAGAAATATATCCACATCCTGTTGCTGGCCCTTCTCCACTTGGATCTTGAAAAACTCTTGGAATTCATTATGATCTCTGAATCTCTCAGTCTCAGATTCATATTCCTACAACAAATCACTAAGAGTCATCCTCTTAAGCATTCTTCCTCATTTCATCCATCTCAGGATAGACCTGGGCACTTGACTGCATTGTGCATCATGTTGTGTAGCTGCATTCTCACACTCACCATGTGAAAATCTAGATTTATCTCTAGATTCAAATTCCTTTGGAGATCCCATCTCCAATCTCATTTTCTTCATCTCTCCTTGAAAGCTTTGCATAGATTTTGGAAGAAGCTTTGTAAGCTTGTCTTACTTTCTCCCTTCACATATTTAAGCCTTATCTTTTCTATCCATCTCTCTTGAAAGTGTAATGGCCTGACATCCACAGGCTGATCCAAGATTGAAGCTTTGATACCACTGTAATATTCCAAATTTGGAACAGCTCAGCAATCATGCACTAAAAATGCATTCCCAGCAACATATGATATAAAATAGTGAAATGGACTCTTGGATCCTGTATATCAGTCATTATACAACTTAAATCCAAGAATAGAGCTGAAACAAATCAAACTAGGTGGGATAAACAGATCTCCCACACCTAGGATTGCTAAAAAGAGCTAGAACCCCAAACACTGCAACACAAGGAATTCTGCATAAAAGTGAATGTGTAGTATAAAAGAGGGTTTTAACTTAGAAAATAGGATAAAAAGTTTATCTATTCATATATTGATCAATAATTCTTAAGAACTAAGATCTCGTCTCCTTGTACAAAATACAAGAGAACCCAGCAGGGGTTTCTTGTCAAACACTCTGCATACAAATGTGATCTTCAGAAAATTATTGAATAATCACTGCAACACTGAAGCATAAGAGTTTAGAAGGCTGAAAGATGTCTAAACTGATGTATATCCCTCAAGGGCTTCCTCCCATGAAAGGTTTGACCTCTTAATCACAAGAAAACACCGCAATGGAGCCACTAGACCATCTGCTGAAGCTGCTTCCAAAATAACGCATTCCCTAGCTCGAACAGCGCTAGGAATGTTGGGGAAGTGTGTGGTATACTGCCATAGATCTTAAATGAGCACTATACCTCTCCAAATATGTCCCTCAAGTGAAGGAAACCTTCCTCCAATGAGAAACTAGCTCAGAAACCGGGATTCCAATCCCTTCCATTGTTGCACCCAGCAACACTGCACAATAACCTGCAAAAACTACGCTAATGAAGTTGGATGAAGCTTGGACTGAAAAAATGATGTGGAATGATGAATTAAAACTCTCCCCAAGAGGCTCCTCAAGGAAAGAGGTGGGATTCCCACTCGGGAACACCCGGTGCTAAGCAGCATTGCAACCCTGCTAAGCAACAAAGGAAGAAAAAAGTCTGAGCAGACAAAATAACAATCTAAAAACATGAAGAATAATAATGCATCCTCTTCCTTAAATAAAACATGATTTTTCTTGCCCTTGGCCCCACTCAATTAGGTCATCTCCATCCAAAAATTCATCTCCCTCCAAAACTGCATTATTCCTTCTTTGATTCCTCCTCCTCCACAACTACATTGTTGACTTAGTCAAAATGGACTAAATCAACTTGATAATAGCCATGTTTACACATGGAGGTGTTTTATTAGGCTGTAAAGAGTGTCCCCTTTCACACTTGAAGTTTTTTTATTCCTCCTTAGGAGACTTAGTGGCTTTTCTACCCATTTATTCATCGGTTAGAGATGCTGCTAACTCTAATGTTCCATCTAGCTTTGAGGCTAAAATTCGGGAACATTACACTAACATGGGACTGGTCCAGGAACTATGTTGTTACATAATATCAAGGTTAGAATTATGAAATCATTAAAACATGAAGAAAACTAATAATAACACTAACAACAATCACACATGAATTATAATTGGGAGGAAATAAATCAAATGACTATAGTACCTTCCTAAAAAGTGATCTCTATTAAGAAGGAGGGCCCTTCCTTCCTAGAAAGGGTTGGTACAATACACAACACACAAGCTAGTCAAAAAAATGGTATGGAGACATCATTGATTGAGATTCCATTAATGAAACATACAAAATTACAATGATGGTGCTCTCCCCTTCTATCAGTATCTATCTATTTCTATATGTCTATCTTGCATGAGCAGAAAGTACACCTCTTTATAATTTCATATTGCAATGATAAGATCATCATGAGAATATAAAGATTCTCATGTGATATAATTTTAGAATACATATTAACATTTTGATAACAATTTCCAAGTTTAGGAGAAAGTTGAAACAACTTTTCCAAATTGCAATAATTATCAATAGAAAATCAGAACCGTTTCAGCTGTGTTGTCCATAAAATTATCCTTTGACAATGAAACTATACTTTGACTAGATTCTTTCCAAGTTGATCGTCATAAATAATTGAAGGAGATCAATGCATCCAAAATAGATCTTCATGTTTAAAAACAATACTAAATGAGTCTTTATCCTATCCTTGGCGAGGAAAAAATGGAAAGTGTAATCCTGCAACAACATCTTGATAGACCACAAACCCTGTAACAACCCAGTTGTTAGTTTTACAAGAAAATAGCTAAAATAATAGTTATCATGCCAAATTATAATTATAATTGGATCATAAGGATGGCATATAAAAATATACATACCTAGGTGGATAATGGCTATTACAGTGGTAGATTATGGTATCACGAATAAAAAAAGGTAAAGAAAATGTAGGAAAATTAGTGCAAAAAGATGTCAATTTCATGTCCTAATATCTACCCCAACTTAAGTATCTGCATGCCCATATTTGCATGATTTCATGTCCCAACATCTCCATTCCACTCCTCCTCAACTACTAGTTCTTGTGTAAAAACAACATTTTCAACAAGTTCTTGTCTAACAAAGATTTGGAATTCTTTATCTTGCTCTCCAACTTGAATTCCAACCGAAATAGTGGTTGGCCTTTCACAATATTCTTCCTCTAGCACTTCCTTACATCCATCACATAATCTAATTGGCATTAATTCTTCCACTTCTTCCAGGGTTTCTAATCCATTTTGTTTTCTAGACTGAAGCTTCCCTTCAACAATCGTAAATTGTTTCCTTAAATTCTCATTTTCCTCCTTTAATTTATTAATGTGTTGAATAAGGAGCCCAATTTTAGACTTAGCTGGTAAAGATACATATTATTGTTCCTTTTTTAGCTCCTATTTTTTTTGTTCCTCATGTTCCTTTGATCAAGATGGAACAACATGAACTCCAGGTGTTGGGGTATGTTCTTTGACAAATTTTTTTCTTTATCTTCATTCCGTTGCCCCTTAGACTCCTTCAGTTCTACTATATCAGTACATTCCTCATATATTTGGGTAGCCAATGTGTAACAACTACCCACACTCTCTTCTTGCGATTATTTCCACCCAATAGATTCTTCAATTTCCTCTTTTTCACCATAGTTTGTACAAGAGTAGATTTTTTAGATTCTTTATTAGATTCCCTGGGAATTTCTATTTCAGGAATCCCTACTTTAGTTGACTCTATACCAGGTGCCCCTGTTTCAATAGTCTCTGCCTTAGGCCCTTCTTCCTCAATAGGGAATCCATGATAACTATCCTCAGATTTTCAACTAGATATATCCAAAGGTTATTTAGTGCATGTTCCTTTTCCTTCAGTAGATGTACCAACAGACGTTCTTATTGAAATCCATCTCTTAGGATTTCTATGATGAGGTCTAGGAGGTGTAACCACTCTTCTTTTTCTAAGAAGTGTAGCTACTCTACTTTGTCTAGGAGGTGTAACTACTCTATCTTCTGGTGTTGTTTCAACACTTACCTTCTATTCTTCACTTTTCGGCTTCTTCAATTTCCTCTTTTTCACAATTGTTTATACATGAGTATATTTTTCAGATACTTCCTTAGATTCCCCAAGAATTTATGTTTCAGGAACCCCTAATTTAGCTAACGCTATTCTAGGTACACTTGTTTCAAGAGTCCCTGCCACAAACCCTTCTTACTCAATAGGGCATCCATGATAGCTATGTTCAGATTGTCCACTAGATATATCCCTAGGTTTTTAGTGCATGCTCTTTTTCCTTCAATGAATATACCAACAAATGTTCTTATGGAACTCCATCTCTAACTATTTATGTGACTGGGTCTAGGAGGTGTAACCACTCTTCTTTGTCTAGGAAGTGTAGCTGCTACACTTTTTCTAGGAGGTATAGCTGCTACACTTTGTCTAGGAGGTGTAATTTCTCTATCTTCTAGTGTTGTTTCAATGCTTACCTCATGTTCTTCACTTTCACTTTCTTATGTTTCAGTGGATGGTGCATATGAATTTTCCAATAAACCAGTCCATGTGCTTCCCTACTGTTGTAGTGAATGAAATATGATTAACTTGTTGAGTGCATGGTTGGTTAAGAAACTCTTTAGATGTTTTTCCATATGAAATTCCACTACCATATGTTGTAAATATTTTAGCAAATAATAGGGAAAATTTATCAGCTTCCCATTATGAATATGTGCCAATAACTGGAAATGATAATTGAATACTATCCCAAAATTCCCTCACAAATAATGAATTTTTGAATCAAGAAAGCCACATAATCCCAAGGGTGAGGAAGGTATGTTCTATCAATACCTCTCCCTTTTCTCCTTACTTCCTCTCCTCGCTGTGAAAAATTTTCCATAACTATTTGAAATGCTATTTTCCTAGAAAACCAACGAACCCCTATCTGAGGTAAACCTATCACCTTGGAGATTATGTCCTCTTTAAAAAAAATTATGAATCCTCTAACCTCTGAATTCTACTCCTATAGAGCCTCTGTAAATTCCATAGCAATCTGTTTGTTGAAACCCAGCAACTTCTCAAAGTAGACTAACCACCCTACATTCCTAAAAATTTCTAAGGCTTATGGATGGTGTAGTGACAAATAAATTGATTTTGGTTCATGATGGACTTCTGCTCATCCCATGATTGTTTCAGATACTGTTATTTCTTAGAACTACTCAAAGACTATTACATGGCAACACTTGGTCAATACAAACAATTGGGTAGAGAATATCAGTAGAATGAAATTTGGCAATGGGTAGGGAATATTTAAGGTTACCATTTCAATGAATTTAGTATTTCAATCATAAATGAAAAATACCAGGAATGATTTCCATCTAGTGACATCGATTTTCAGAATTGACAACAAGAGTAAAAAACGAAAATGGGTAATTACTGATTTAGGATAAGTGTATTGTGCCTCCACCAGATGGTAATAATCGAATTTGGATGGTCATTTTCTTGTTTCTTGTCCTTTTGTTTTGGTCCTATAGACTGCATGAAAATTTATGACTCTGGGGTAGGGATACATTTTGTTTTTTGTAGATTTTCCATCTTTGTAGGCTTCATACAAACCTGTTTCTTGATACCTTGGAGGCAACTTTCCTTCGAGCAACTAGCCATGTGATTTCTAAGTCTCCGTTACTTTTTCATTATTTTTAGGATAATTGGGGTTAATTGATGTTGACAGAAATAAGAAAATGTAACCATATTCCGTTTTTATTAATGGAAGAAGTCATTCTTTTCTTTTGATTTTTTTTTTATATACTAAATTTGGAAACTGTCATAGTGTATCAAATGATACATACCATACACTCCTCCCCCCGGCTTAATTAAAAAAATCTGTCCTCGACATGTGTAACAGAAAAATTCATATCCAATGCCTAATGAGGAGAAAATGTGATGTTACAAAGGAAGCTAAAAAGGAAGTTACAAAGGAAGCTAAAAAGGAAGTTAAAATGGACACTAAAAACAATGCCATAACCAGGAGGAAAATAAGATGTTATGCAAGAAGCTATACATGAAGCTACATCAAGAGATAATTAAGAGGCTAAACTAGGCACGTTATTCAACGCTAAATTCGACGCTAAATAATGCCAAATTTAGTGCCAACCATTTGTGATTGGTAGGAAAAACACAAAAAATAGCATCATCCCAATAAATAGAACTGATTTTTTCAAAAAGGTCGAGAAAAAACACTAAAAAAAATCAATGAAAGCAAAAAAAAACTAAAGTAGATGTTGATCACACATATTTTTTTGTAGTGATTCTCCTATTCCTAGGTTTCATATTTAAATTTATACAAATTGAAATGGTATGTGTAGCAAGTGTCTCATGACCAACCTACCATTAATCACTATACTTGTAACTCGTAATTTGAATGACCTCCATAATAGTTATTGTGAACTTGATCTATGCCCTATTCTCCTTCTAGTTGTAAAATATATGTGCCAAACCTATGCTATTTATATGTCAAATCATGTTAATGTACATAGATATATGTACGTTCATCCAGGTTAACCATATGCAAAACTATTTAACTATGCATATGTCGACCTAGTTGTAATGTTCCATTTTTGGAAACATTTTCAATCGACAAAGCAAATCTATTCCAGAGATAGACTGTAGGGGAGTTTACTGGATTTGTCACCTTTGAACAAATAGATAGACTGTAGGGGAGTTTACTGGATTTGTCACCTTTGAAAAAATTTTGAGCTCCAGAGGCTACCTGGCCCACTAGAAGACTCTGTCTATAGAGTGATTGTCAAGGGACAATATCCCCAAGAGGGAAAAACAACAAGATTGGGAATCCCTTAAGATAACCCCAACATTGAAAATACAGCAATAACAAATACATCAAATGGAAAATAGCAGTGATTCATATACATATGAAATGCCGGAGAACCCAATGGCCATCATATTAGATCATAGCAGCATAAAATATACAACTCCTTGAGGAAATGATCACTCAAGCAAGGCACAACAAGCCTCAAGAAAACTGTACATGCACATAAGAGAAATATTGCTGTATATAGAGAGCCCTAGGCCATGAATACACATTTATATGAGGAACTGCTGCATAAATTATGGAAATACAAATATGTAGCAATGATAGGCTCAAATAAAGTGGGGGAGCAAGATCTAAACCCTTGAAAATACAATACAACAATCCTTTAAGAGGATTGGCTAAAATCTATGCAAAAATGCTATAATACAGAAATGTCGAAGTTGCAGTAGCTGCTGGAACTCAAGAGCTAGAAATGGATGGAGAAGGCTGAAATAGCTGCTGCAGATGAAGAACCATTCTCCAATGAAAATATGAAGTGAAAGGCTGATCCTTTCACCCAAGACTTCCCCTCCAAGTGACTGTCAATCCCTCACAACAAATAGTCACCAAGAAGAACGTTGTCTAAGAGAGGGACTGCACTGCCAATGATGTAATGTGGTTGGCCTGATGCCAAAGATGGTGGTATCTTCTCATAAACCCCCTTTTCTGATCTCCAAATGGATGGAACCTCCCTCCACTGGAAAACTAGCTCTGGATGGTGTGTGGAAACCTCCCCAGCAACACCCAACAACACTGCACAATATCTGCTACAGAAACCGCACTGATGGAGATGACTGAAGCTATGGCCTGAATGCATGAATATGGGGAATGGAGTACAATCCTTCATCAGCTCCTCATGAAGGAATGGAATTCCTAAACAGGACTCCCTCATGCTCGAAGGCAATGCAGCTCTGCTGAACAGCAAGAGGTAGCAACAAGTCTCTAAGACTCAAATGTAAAATGATCAATGATAATCTCAATGGCTGCCTTGCTCCTCTTCTAAACAAGTGAGCCTCCCTCCATGGACCCTACTTCAAATTATGGTTTCCTTTCTCTATAAACTTCCCTCCTATGTTGTCCCACTTAGTGCTTTCCAACTCATGCCAACGCAGTTTGACTTGGTCAA
This sequence comes from Pinus albicaulis, assembly GCA_034641835.2. NCBI lineage: Eukaryota > Viridiplantae > Streptophyta > Pinopsida > Pinales > Pinaceae > Pinus > Pinus albicaulis. The sequence continues at coordinate 519,537,121 of CM076572.1, read as the reverse complement.
CCTTGGCCAAACCTTTATGTAAAAACCTCCTTTCACACATGGAGGTGTGAAATCTAGCTCCAAAATGATCCTATTTCATAATTAGAGGATTTTTATTCTCTAATAATTCAAATAATGGGTCCCCTACCCATTTTATCCATCTCCTTAACAAAATTTAATGTTCCATAAAATTTGGAACATTACAGTACTCCCCTCTCAAAATATTTCTTGCCCTCAAGAAATTACGAGGATGAACTAAGTTTCTTTCTTCCCTTCCTCCTGTAGCATCCTTATGTGATGATCTCCTCAAGAAAAGGATTCCATATCAGAAATCAAGTCTCCAAACTGTCCCTCCAACATATGCAATCCAGCCTTTGGGTGAACATTCCCAAACAGTTATCATGTAGAAACAAATATCCATGAAGGAACAAAGATTTGTCTAAGGGCCTCCTGGAGGCATGAGATCTGATATATAATAGGACTTATCATCCCCATATGAATATCTCATCCCCAATCCAATCAATCATAAAAATAAGCTGCCTCCCAACAAGGCAACTCATGGAAAATCTCCCTTCACCTTGAGCTCCAGAAATGAAGGTGGGATGAAATCTGATCATGGAAAGATTTATAGCCTACCCCTTGCTATCCTCCTCTACACTTATCATAGGTGCAGATTAATTTGATCCTGGGCTGCAAATTTATTGCCCTCAAATGGAAAAATGAAGAGTAATCCCCCAAGAACCTCTCCTCCATGAATGATAATCCAGCTAGCCCAAGACATGTCATCTATGATGAATAGGACAAGATCACCATATAATTCCCCATGACATGTTTGTTGTAGGTTATACCATGTGCATAAATATTCAAAAAATGCCTCATAGGGTCACAATGCAACCTCATCCACTGCAGCTGCAGAAAATAACATGGCAAGTAGTGCACAACAAATATCACATCTACTACTAAATAGTAAATAGATGAGTGAATCAGCAACATAAGGTCCAACACCTGCCCATATACATACAATGGATGGATAAAATTACCAAGCCCATGGCTCACCCCACAAGTAAGAAAATATGTCGTTGTAGCCATGCCTCCTCTCATGTTCCCTTAGAACACGTACTGCAGAAAATAGGGGAGTTCTTCCTCATCAATGACACATTCATCCCATGTGTCTATCCTCTAATCATGTACTCCATTAAGATAACAGAAATATCAGCCAAGGAGACCATACTCAACAATAAAATGAGGTAAGTACTGAAGGTTTCATGTTGTGCAAATATGTACCAACAGTCTCCCAAGTGGTCATACCGCAGTTTCCCAAACTGCTGCTTTGAGAAATGATATGGCAAGTTGTTTCTTAGCTCATGAATAACAATGTATGTTTTTACATCTGATAATGCATGGTAAATGGATGAATATAAATGTTGAACATAAATGGAAGGTAACATTTTCCCAAGGCCATATAAAATATGGTTGTCTCCATCACATATTTTGGCCCAATTTTGCTCATGGAGCAACATGAAAAATTTGCCCCTTTGAAAAATCCTGCACTACATCATAATCATAAGAGTATGTAAATCAGAAAAGGTGCACACAAGACTCTTACCATAGGCTGGAATTGAGATGATAGATGGATCTATGCATGTGATCCTCCTCCCAAATTACATCGCTGTGAGCTCATGCAAAAAGGCTCTTGCCCATGCCAATATTTGTTCCTTGACATGCTCCTTGTCAAGAAAAACTATGGTGATGCTGCTGCAAATATGAAGCTTCTCCCAAGAGGGAAATGCCTCCCAATAAATCCCAGCTAAGGAGTGATCCCCTTTCACTATGAGAGTGCCCTCCTCTACTCCTGCAACACCATCAATCATATGAGAGAAAATCTGCTTGTGCTCTCTCCCATCAAGTCCAAGCAACTCAAGTGCTTGATGCCTCCTCATGCTCACATCATATGACTCATGTGATGAAGGTATCATGACTGATATATATGTCATATCAGAAATATGTATCCCTTTTCCTTGCTTCCCAATGATGTAAACATCCTGCCACTTATCCTCTTCTTTGGTACTCCTCCCATGAGGGCTACCATCCTCCCAAACCAATTCTTGCTTCTTGCATTTCATGAGAGTTTGAAATGCAGCTCCTTGGAGACCTCTTAGGAAATGCCTCTCTCCCATGACTATGTTGGATCTATGTGGATCCAAATGTGATGGAGGTGATGTCTCCTCTCGACCCATGTTCAACAGCGTTGTTGATTCCTCCAATGATGTAGCAGTTGTCTCTTCCTCCGGTTCACAATTTGTTTCATGATTCTCCATGGAGGTGTCATGGTTTACTTCATCCTCCAAAATTTTACACTACCACCTTGAAGGCTGAAAGAAAATCATCAAATATGTATGAGGATGAAGTTTCCTCTCCTCCTTGAACCCTTTTCACAATGCAGTGCAAACATGAGGCCCTAAAGTGGCCATGTGATTTGATCCTTGGACCTCTTCATATGAAATTCCACCATCCTTAAGATTAATTGTTGAAGTAAAATGTGGAACCTTGCTCATACCTTGGTGGCTCTTGGGACCTTCTTGTGTGGCTGCAATGGCTTTTCCTCCAATGGCTTCTTTATCCATAGATGTTGAAGGCTGCTCCTTCAAAGTTGTAGTAGCATTGGTGCAATCCTCCTCCCATGGTGGTGTGAGCTTCTCTTCCTTTGTTCTTTCTCCATCAAAGGTTTGGATCAACATTTGAGCAAATATTGAAAAATAACTCACCCTTGAATGGACCAAGGGTTTGAACCACCAAACAGAGGTTTCCTCCTCCATGTATAGCACTGCCATCTCCACTGCATCATTATCTGCCACTCGATGCAGCAATAAAAATGCCTCCAGCTTCTTCTCCCAAGCTCTAGCTGAAGTAACCCCATAAAATGTAGACAATAGAAGCTTATTGCCTTTGTTTTCTACCTTTCTACAGGGCCTTCTCTCCTCCATATACTGATTATACTATGGGAACGTTTTAGCTCCACTGAATTCTATAGAATGGGGTTTATAGTCACCCAGGTACTTGCTTAAGATCTGAAAATCCAAGAATCTCCCATGCTAGTCTTCGAGAGAATAGGAAGTGCATGAACCTTCCTCTTCTCCCCATTTCTCCTCCTCCTTCTCAGGGAGGCTCTTCTTTATTCCAAAATTAGATGAGATCAGTCTCATCTTCTTCATCATTCTCCTTTGAAATCGAACTCACAAGTTGTGCCAGTTCGATGCTTTGATACCACTGTAATGTTCCGTTTTCAGAAACATTGTCAATCGACAAAGAAAATATATTCCAGAGATAGACTGCAGGGGAATTTACTGGATTTTTCACCTTTTAAAAAAGGATGAGCTCCAGAGGCTACCTAGCCCACTAGTAGACTTTGTCCCCACCTTGAAAATTTAGCCACTTTTCCAGTTTATCAATATATAAACCAAAAAGAGTAGGGGATAGAGGGAAACCTTACTTGACTCCAATGTCACTTCTAAAGCTTTCTGAAATACCCGTTGAGGTTCTAATTTTTACTTCCACCTCTTCATAAATTTTATGGACATCATCTCTATAATGCAAAGGAATTTCAAGTTATTCCATTCTACGCCACAAATTATCTCTAGGGACTGTGTCAAATTCCCTTTTGAAGTCAACAAAACAACATAATAATTATTCTTTATCCCCCAAACCTTTTCAATTATGTGCCTCAACACGGTGTCATGATCCACTATAGAATTCTTCAGCCTAAACCCTGCATGTCCTTTTACCATATTTTCTTTTACTTCTACCCACTTACTGATTCTATTTTCTACCATGTCGCTGAAAATATTTGCAAACAAAGGATTGATCATAATGGTTCTATAATTGGAAGGACTATTAATGTCTCCACTTTTAAAAGTGAGTATTGATAGGCTAGTTGTCCACTCCCTTGGGAATCCTTGTTGAATGAATTTGTTGAATATTTCCATGATGTACGGTGCAAGAGTGTTCACTCCCCATTTTAGATACTTTGCTTGAAGTTCAACTAAGTATTTTGCCATTCTTGTTTTCAGCTTCTTAATTCCAATCTCCACCTCCTGTAATGTGAAGATATTTATAGTTGTGTTGAGTCTTGGTGGAGGTTTAGCCTCTGATTATTTTTCATAGAATTTTCTTTCATATTTAAATCATAATTTTTTTGTAATATTATTTTTTATTTTTTTCTTCCTTGGTTGAAGTTCCTACGAGAAAAGCTTTGGGTTATTCTTGCCTATATATATTAACTATTCTCGCCTTGTTTGCATGAAATCATTTTTTTTCCTTTTTAGTATCTGATTCTATAACTTTACATCCATATTCTCCTTCCCCGTATTTTTTAAGGTTCTCCTTTCCATTTTTCATTCCTCATCAAACCAAGCATTTATAGGAAAACAATTTTATTCTGATTTCCTATTTTTTGCTCCTTTTCACTTCTCAAGTGGCCTTTGAATTATATTTGTTAACTCATGACTGTTGAAGCTTTAGAAACCAATTTTATCTTTCTGAATTTATCTCTCCATCATTGTCTCGGAGATAGTACAATTTTCTTGTGTTAGAAGAATTTTTCCCCTTGGTAGTTATTGGTGAGAACATTGGGTTTTTCTCCTATGCTGCCTTTCTTCTACCCATGATAACTTCATATAAATTGGTTTATGGTCTGATGGGATGGTTATGTTTGTCACACATCGTGTAAATTGTGTATATATATCAATGTTCACAATATGAGTGGTGCTAATTACTTTTGATTATGGAGATTGTATCGGTCACACGTTACATATATCATACATAAGGCATTCGAGTGCACAATATGCACGGTGTTAAAGGACCATTGTTGGAATGGTTACACTAGGTCTCACACATATATATATCACAATGTTATATCAACCTCAAATTACGTACATATATTTTGGCCTCTTCTATATATAGGATTGATTCAAATCACACATTTTTTTGGTTTATATATATGTGTGGGGGTGTAAAGTTGATAAATATGTGTATTGAATATATATATATATATATAATGAAAACCAAATAAACACTATTTGGTGTATTAGTGTTACTGAAATAAATCATATTAATGCCAATCCTCCTTCGAAGCTATAATTTATCTAGATCTTAATCCATGAAGTATTTTATTTTATTAATTTATTTTCAGAAGAACAAATAGATGAAGTATTTTACATTTTCGGAAGAATTCTCATCAAGATGGCTTTTTTTTTTTGGTAAGTTAGGCTATTATATTAATTCAAAAAAAGGGAAGTTACCTATGCTACAGGCAGTTTGGAAAGTTGCGCTTAGCCTATCCCAGCCTTAATTACCCGGTTTCAGGGCTGCCTTAGAGGAGAAAACCAACCCAAATAAAACTTAACACAGAAAATTACAATATGCATAGTAGCATTGATGTATCTAAGTAGCACAAAATATGCAGAAGAAAAAAAGCACTGATGGTGGCATGCTTGACAAAAGACATGGAAGAGCTATGCAGCTATGTGATGAAAAGCTAAACTACTATAGGGTAGTTTAACTGTCATTTTATCAATATGAACTTGCAACCTTTTGAATCTGTATCAAAGTTGCATGATTCATAAACCTGATACTTCGATCCTAGGACCTGTGGGTTATGGCCCACGTATATATATATATATATATATATATATATATATATATATATCAGAAGAAATAAAACAAAGCAACAACATTCCATAAATCTTGACCAACAAACTTTGGTCCCACTTTTATGGCTTAACACCGGAACTCAAAAGGATTCAACCACAATTTTATAACATATCGGGTCCGATGTAAAGATTTAACCTCGAGCAACTTTTATTTGTGATAACCGTCGATCCAAATTAGATGGTTATCACTCTTCATAAGCACATAATCATTATATGAAATAAGCTGAGGGCTCCACCGTTATTGCTAGCACACTTTACACCTATGATCCACTCCTGCCCATTCATCCAACGAATATCGCATGACAATCTACACGTTGTTTAACGTTTTAAATATACGCGAAATAAGTGGTTTTTTGATGCCACGCGTCACTCGCTGGGGTGTATTACGTAGATTTAATGTTTACCACTAACAGCCCAAAAGCTGTGAAAAAACCCTTCGTGGTTTTCAAAAACCACTTCTTTGTTCCAAGCACGTAATTCTGCCACGCTTCCACTGTGCCTTCATCTAAAGGTTCAACATGAGTGTGGTTTCCAAATTGCATGGTTCCAACGCACTATTCTGCCACGTTTTTAACTTACAGTTCCAAACAAATATGTGAATCGGAACATAATAATTATTTGCACAAAATGAAAGCTCCTTCTATAATTTGATACTAACATTACATCACCATCGATCCTTACAAATATCGGTGGTCAATAAATAAACTCATAACACAAATTTAATAAATGAATCTAAACCATAAATAAACAATACTCATACACAGGAAACCATATAACAATATTTCTATTATATACAAGATATCACTTACAGTCTAAGGCATTTTAGCCTTAGTCACAAATTTACCTGTGATTACATTGTATTCACTCTCGCTCCCCTTTGTCACACACACAGGCTCTCTTTTATAGAATTTTCCAAGAGTGTGAAACATCCAAGATCCATAATTTCACTCCTTCAATTTCTCAAACAAACCCCTAATCTCTCGTTATGCATACATGGCAGATAATTACATTTAATTAGTTCCAGCAATTTAGCTCTGTTTTAACCAATTTTTCCCCAATTTACAATGATTGTCCACATTTTCCTTTCCACAGCTTTGGATTCCAATTTTAATGAAAGTTTGCTCAGATGCCCCTACATCAATACGCAACCCTCAATCTTCATCTTCATCATCACTGTTGGAGACCTCCTCCTCAATGGGGCAAGCAGGTGTCTGCACAACCGCTTCCTTCAAATCTTCCACTAAACACCTGGGTTTGTGGACAAGTGCATAGAGGATGGGGGACTTAGGACCTACTCCGTCAGGGACATGAGTCCAGATGCCATCGAAATCCATCACCTAGACATCTGAATCAATGTCTTCCTTCTCCTGAACCGGCAGCGAGTCAATCTTGCAGATCTGGCGGTGCGTTTGGTGATCGATAATGGACTTCCGTGGGCCTCTCCTACCTCTTTTCACAGCTTGCACATGGGCTACTTCCTCCTGCTCGGGTTCGAGGCTTTGACACGCAAAAATTCTAGAAGAGGAGCCTTCCATCGACTCTAGTTGATTATCCTTTCCATGGTGATAATGACTAGGGAGAGCCCCTCTCTCTCCACCTAGGATGGTTCGCTGGCGCAATCTGGGGGCCATTGCATAAAAAGGTACGGGGGAGATTTCAAGGGAAGGATACGCAGCAGGGGGACAAGCAGCACTAGGGCTCGGGGGGTCGGAAGGGCCGGGGAAGAGGTGCGCAGATTGGGATGTCACAGCCCATAGGCGACTGTGCGGTGCAGAGCTAAGAATAGGACTATGTGGCTTGATAAATCAGGGAAGAGATAGAGAAGAGATAAAAAATGAAAGGTAGAGGGAAAATACTGTGGGTTGCTTAGGGTTGGGAGCACATCCTTCTGAAGGGGCTAGGACACATGCGAGGAGGATAGCAATGAGTATGCCTCACACGCAGCTGTGTGCCATGATCGATCGCCTGAGTAGGCTCAAGGGAAGGGGGATGGATAATATATGGTTTAGTCATGATAATCATTAATCGTGATATATGTGGAAGGGTGCCCTGGATAGGGTGACGCAGTTCCCATTGTCTCATAATCATGCCTGATTTTGTTAGTCTCGTGTGGATGGCTAACAGTTTGAGGATTCGTAGCAGGTGAGGCTCTGTGCAGAAGATCTACGTCCTTCAGGATGTGTGAGATATGATTTTCATTCACGTTAGTTCTGTCACCCACATTCGGGGCTCATCAAGCTGGCTTTGGGAAAGGTATTCGTATCTATTTTTGCAATTTTTTGGATATTGAAATTTTTGTAACTTATCATATTGATTATCATTGAGAAAATTGATTTAAAATGTTGGTAACACCTCCCATAAACCATGAGCCTAGGAGTGGTATGGTAGGTACTTTTATAGGCGAGGACCACACATATGGACAGGGAAACAATGCCTACAATATTAAGAAGTGATTTTCCACAGAGGACCTTACACTTCAAGAAACCCTTATACACATATTAGTTCAATAAACACTAAAATAAGTGAAAAGGGGATATCACCATACTTTTTCTAGTGTTTCTTCATGCTTAACACTTGTTTAGAGGTGCATTCCCCACAATCACTCCTTGCTACTAATGGATTTAATCTCTCTACTTTCCTAGTTTCGATTTTATGATCTTGGATAATTTACTTTCCAAGCGTGCACCAAGGCCGTAAGTCTTAGTTTATGTTTGTTTGATAAAAATAAAATATTCTAATTGATTTTAATTAAGCATGTTATATTATTTTTTTTTCATTACTCAAGGGTATGGAATGGGACAAATGATTTTTTGAGTCTTTTGAAACCAAAAGAAAATTGAAATATGACAATGCACAATATGACCATTTTTTCCTTTTGATAAAAGTTATCTAAAGGAGAAAAGAGAGATTTTATTTTTTCACAACTTTTCAATGATAAATAACAATCTCAAATTTCACATACAATTTCCAAGAAAAATATTTTTAGATCTTGAAACGATAAGCAACACACCAATGTAACTTGTAAAAAACCTAAAATTCTCAACCCTTCTTGATTATGCAATGCATTATTTTTTCACTAGTAATGATAGTGAGAATAAAATGCATGAATAAATAAAAAATAAAAAATAAAGCGTTGAAACCTAAAATTCTCAACCCTTGTTGATTATGCAATGGATTGTCTTTTCACTAGTAATGATATTGCGAATAAAAATGCATGAAACCATACAGATATAAAATAAAGGGTTGTATGATATTGACATAGCCTCTACTCACAAGTCAATGCCAATACAAGAAGCAATAGCCAAAAATTTCACAAGAAATAATTATGTAATGCACCTTTTTTTTAAATATTTAAATTAAGATGCCACATGAAACAAAGAATGAAATTACAATTAGATCTAAAATATGAAAAATATTATATTTTTAACAAATTTTCAATTAACAAGCTAAAAAAAATGAAAATTTCACTAAAGTTCGAGAGAGAAAATTTACATGGGTCTTAGTGCACTTTGTATTTCTTAAAAATATATCATATGATATGTCAAAATAAAGCTAGGGAAGTCCTTTATCTAATGGATATGGGTTGGTGGAAATTTGAGTTCTCTTTCAAAAAAAAATCCGTAAAGTCCATGTGGCCATCATGTAAAATAGAAAAAATAGTTTATTTTAAATCAACAATGATTTTATTTTCTAGACTTTGATTTGGATGATTCTTTTTTTGAATTGGGGTAAAATTTTGAGAGGGAAAAAAATACAGCTATTTAATTCATATGGTACGAAAAATTTATATATGTATAAATTGTAAGAATTTTTCTACTGCTAATGAAATCGAACTGAAATCAAGAGACAAAAAATTATTCTACTATTTTGCGAAAAGAAAAATACACGATAGAAACACATGTAATAACATTGTTATGAAACCAACTCACAAAATAGAAGAAAATATAGATCAACGCCTTATAAATCAACATCTTCGAGGGGGAAACCTCCTTTACATTACATAAATGAACAATTCTTGGATGACACAAATGACAAAATCTCCTTTCTATATATGGGATTCCATGGGGTCACAATATCATCCTAGCCGACCTAGCAATAATAGTGTAAGGGCACAATAATAATAAGATGGTGACTACAAGGGTGCAACAATAACAATGAGGAGGCTACACTAACAAAAATAAGGGACGACACTAGTAATATAGGGCCTTAGCATGCCCATATCCTTCAAAAAAGTGTTTTCCTCAATGCTTCAGTATTTCTGGATGCTTCTGTATAAAATTATCATCCTCCCATGTGGAATCTTCAGTGGGTAAGTTATTCCACTTGATGAAATACTCTGAAATTGATTGATTTCTTAGCTTTCAAGGTCTTGTTTTTGTGCCAGCTTAAGGTTCCAATATGATTTTTCCTTCCTCATCAAGTTCTAGCAATATTGTTTGAACCAAAATTTTGTCACCTATAACCTTCTCTAAGCATGGAACATGGATGCACTCAGGAAGATGCAGGGAGTTCCAATTTGTATGCCATAATACCAATATTTTGCAACACCTTGTAAGGACCATAGTACTTTGGCAATAATTTATTACCCTTCTTAGCTTGCTTGAGGGGCATTTGTTTGTATGTTTGTATCCGTAAAGATACCTAGTTGCCTACATCAAAAATTCTCTCACAGTGATGTTGATCTGCCTGTTGTTTCATTCGATTTTGTGCCAAATTTAGGCTATCCTTTAAGAGTTGGAGAACTTGTTGTTGATGCTTGATGTGATCTTCCATTTCTTTAACCTTAGAATTTTCTATTAAATATGATGTGATAGATTGCGGATGATATCCATAAAGTGCCATAAATGGGATAATTTTTGCTGCAGTGTGGAAGGAAGTGTTATACCACCATTCAGCCAGAGGCAACCAATTGACCCATTGTGTTTGTTTATTAGATACAAAGCAACGAAGATATCCTTCCAAATATTTGTTCACTATCTCAGTTTTCCCATTGGATTGAGGATGACAAGATGAGCTATGAAAATGGGATCTCTATCGCTTATAATAATATTTGGGTTTCCAGGTAGCTTTTGAATTGTTTTTATAAATGCATTAAGAATTGTACTCACTTTAAACAGATGAGATAATGCACAAAAGTGTGCATAATTGGTAAGCCTATCCACTACCACCATGATGAAACTCTTTCCTTTGGACTTAGGTAAACCTGTGATAAAATCCATTGAAACCTCCTCCCAACGTTGATTTGGAATGGATAAGGGTTGTAGAAAACCTAGGGTCTTAATTGTGTCAAATTTATTTTGCTGGCAAACCAAACATTCTGCCACAAATATTTGAATATCAGATTTAAGGCCGTCCCAAAAAATATTTCTTCACCCTGTGGTAAGTTTTTAAAAATCCCAAGTGTCTTCCTAAGGGGGAGGTCTGCAATTCCAAAAGAATCTTTTGTTTTAGTTGGGAATTATTAAAAATATATAAGTGATCTTTGTACCATAAGGAATAATTTTTCTAACTAAATGTATCATATTTATTGGGATCTTGCTGCAACTTTTGAATGAGTGTCCATACTTCTTCATCATTCTTCCATTCCTTCCTTGCTTCGATTATTCAATCTAGTTGGATACTATAAATGGAAAAAAGAAATGCTTCTGCATCCTCATCTTTATTTAGAGTGCATCCTCAACAACATTTAGCTTCCCTTCTTTGTAGATGATTTAAAATTCATAACCCAACATCTTTGTGACCCATTTTTTCTGCTCTTTTGAAGATAGTCTTTGTTCCAAAAAATATTTAAGACTGTCATGATCATTTTTTACCTTGAAGTGTCTTCCCATTAGGTAAGGTCACCATTTCTTTAGTGCATGTAGTATTGCCAACATTTCCTTCTCATAAGTAGATTTCTATAAATACTTTCCTTTGATTGGACAAATTTCAAATGAAATGGGTCTTCCTTCTTGCATTAAAACAACACCAATTCCATTTCCTAAGGCATCACATTCCACAATAAAGGTTTTTGTGAAGTATGGCATAGCTAAGACCAGTGCTTGGCACATTGCCTCTCTAAGATGTTCAAATGCCTTAGTTGCTTCAGGAGTCCATGAAAATGCATCTTTCTTCAGTAATGTTTTTAGAGGTATTTCTATTTTCCCATAATTCTTAACAAAATTACGATAATACCCTGTTAGCCTGAGAAATCCTCGCAACTGCTTTATGGTTGTGGGAACTTTCCATTCCTTTATGGATTTAATTTTGTTAGGGTATACCTTAACACCCTTATGAGATACAATATGACCCAGATATTCCACCTCTTGTACTCCAAAGAAAAATTTGGAGGTTTTTGCATATAATTGTTTCTCCTTCAATAGTTTGAGCACCCTCTCAACATGTTGAACATGATCCTTCCAAGACCTGCTGTAGATTAGTAAAACGTCAAAAAATACTAACACAAATTTTCTAAGGAAGGGTTTGAAAATGGAATTCATCAACCCTTGAAATGTAGAAGGTGCATTGGTAAGGAAAAAATCCATGAAAAAAAAAATCATAATGACCCTCATGAGTTTGAAATGTTGTTTTCAGAATGTCTTCAATCTTCATTCTAATTTGATGATATCCTGAACAGAGATCCAACTTGGTGAAATAAATTGCACCATGTAATTTATCCAATAATTCATCAATCATAGGAATGGGAAGTTTATATTTAATAGTTAGCTTATTTAGCTCCCTATAATCTAGACACATGATCCATGATCCATCCTTCTTGTGCACCAATACCACTGGAGCAAAGAAAGAACTTTGACTAGGTTGAATTAGACCAACCTCTAGCATTTCTGCAATCATACGTTCAATTTCGCTCTTTTGGGCATAAATATATCTGTAAGGCCTGATGTTTGGAGGAACACTTCCTGGAATCAAATTAATAACATGATCATGATCAAGAATAGGTGGGATTCCTTTGGGAGTTTCAAACACCTTGGAATGACTATCCAAGATATTTTGGATATATGGAGAAATAGATTATTTTGATGTTGGAACTTCTAGAGAGCATAATCGTGCAATGACGCCTCGTTGTTCTTTCCTCAGAAGATTTATCATGAAATTAGAGCTTATTATCTTTTTCAGCTTTCCTGCAATACCCGGTAATTCAACTTCCTTTCATTTTGAAAAAAAATTCAAGAAAATTTCTTGAAAATTAAAAGCTACCATCCCCAAAGATTGTAACCATTGTACTCCTAGTACAACATCAACACCTCCCATTGGAATATTCAATAAATATTCCCCCATGGTTATCTTGATATTATCACACTTTCTAGAGCAATTTATAGTTCCTCCATTTTCCATCATCACATGAAACTTTGGCACTGGGTATAGGAAGAAATTCAATTCCTTGGCTACCTTACAATGAATAAAATTATGGGTACTACCCGAATCAATAAGCACTATTAAATTTTTATTCTTGATATGTCCTATATTAAGAGTTTGAGTGGTAATTCTTGCCAATGAATTACAGGATATGGTCAGATTCATTTATTCTTCCTCTAGGGTTGGTTCTTGGTGTATATCCTCTTCTTTTGAAGTTTCTTGTTCCTTTTCTTCCTCCTCTTCACAATCTATGTAAAATATTTTCTTCTTAGCACACTTATGACCTTTAGTGTATTTTATATCACAACTATATCAAAGCCCTTTTGCTATTTTTATTCCAATTGTTGTGGCGTCAACCTTGTATGTTGTGGATGTCTAGGAGTAGCAACACTTCCATCTTTATAGTTGTGAGTGGTAGGCTTCCTTGTCACCATAATTTTTCTTTCATTTTTTCTTGACAACCTGAATGCCTTCTCTAATGTATCAAGTTTGCAAAGGCGAACCTCCTATTGGATGTTATCCTTGAGAGTCCCTATGAAGACATCAATCCTATGTTCCTCTGGAATATTATTTACCCTCGTTCAATTTTTGGAAGTCCTAAATGTGTTTCATCATTGAACCCTTTTGTTTGAGATTTATCAATTGGATAAGGAAGTTGTTTCTCATTGTATCCTCATAATGTGCTATTATTTCCCCTGTAAAAATTGACCAAGTGACTAGTGGTTTATGAGAACAAAGCCATCGATACCATACAAACTGATTTTGTTATAAATACAAAGTTGCAATGCGTACCTTTTGTGTGTTTTGCGTATTATGGAGCTCAAATTATTTCTCCATTTGTAGTATCCAAGTTATTGGATCCTTTCCATCAGAATTCCTCATATCTATCTTTGAAATATGGTGGGTATTAAATCCAACATTAGAGTCTATGAAATCATGATTAACATTTATTTTGTTCTCATCATGAGTTTCCTCTAATAAGGGGGGCACACTAACAACAATAAGGGACTACACTAGTATTATAGGGCCCTCACAATCATGTAACCATTAAAACACAAGGAACACAATGATTTTACAGAGGAACCTAACCGGGAAAAACATTTCGTTGCTTTGCATTAATTCAAATGAGAATATGGATAAATTACAATGTATTGCTTCAATATTGAGGCACACTTGGCACTGAAATTTTGATCTAATACTCGCTGAACTACTCTAACCAAAACTTAGACAAAATAGGCCTCTACTATCCTCTTATTTATTTGCACAATACTTGAGGAAATTAGCCCCTAAAAAATTGGAGAATTCCATATTTTCTTGTGAAAATCCTGAAGGAATTGACCACATGCTTAATGAAAAAACATTTTACACTCAACTAGTATATAATTGATAATTAAGATGCATGTTTTCCTTCACTCTAACTAGGAAATCCAAATTCCATGCATGAATGAGACTATTTTTAGTAAATTGATCAGTCAACTGAGAGATCAGTGAATTAAAAATTGTTATAACTACTCAACTGAATTCCTACTGACTCCACTAGAGACTAGAGCTCAATTAAATGTGTTTAACCAACAAGAAATCCACTATATTGCTAAATTTTAGCAATCAACCCATGCACAAATCTATTTATGGCCTAGAACTTGAATTTACTGATTTAACTAGGAGACAAAGACAAGTCACTCCAACTAACTGCAATCCAAGTAAACATGTTGATTTGGAAAATAAAATTTCTCCATTTTACTAAGGAACAAGTCAAATGAAGCCTTTTCTTGCTACAATTTTAAAACTCCTTAGAAAGAAAAGGGTTCTGCATCACCCCTATCATGCTCCTGTGAAACTCAATTTTTCCTCTTAACAACACGTTTGTCAAAATATTTGCATCCGTCTTCTTTATGGGAATGTACTACAACATCATGATTCTCCTCTACACACAATCTCTCAAGTGATGGTACCTAATATCAATGTGCATGGATCTATCATTAAATATTGGATTTTCAGAGAGTTTGATACAACTATAATTATCAGAGTATCACAGTAGGATCCATATCCAGAATGAAAATACCAACAAGAATTTTCCTCGTCCATATTTCCTCGCATAATGCTTGAATAGCAGCCATATACTCAGCCTATGTTGAGCTGAGTGTTATGGATCTCTATTTCCTAATATATACCAAGAAATAACTATTGACCCAAAACTAAATATATATTCTAAAGTGATCTTCCTATATGATGGACTCCCTACCCAATATGCACCAGTGAATGCTTTGAGCTTCACACCATCAATCCTCCTATACCATAACCCAAAATATATTACGCCTCTGAGCTATCTATGCACATGTTTTTCTTCAGTCCACTGAATCTTGGTAGGCTTCACCATAAACTGAATCAAATGGTTAACTACATAACATATGTCGAGCCCTTTGTTCACTAGATACATCAAGGACCCCACCATTTATATGTATATGGTGGCATCTACTTCTTCTCCTATAGACGCGTCCTACTTCCTCTAGTTGGTAGCTAGAGAACTATCCATAGGCTTGCAATCCCGCATATGGAATCTTTAAAGTATTTTAGAGGTATACTTCCCTTGGCCCACAAACATGTCCCCATCTCCCTGCCACACTTCCAAACCAAGGAATTAGTGCATCAATCCCATGTCTTTCATCTCGAATTATCTTGCAAGGTCCTCCTTTCAATACGAGATCAAATTCTCATCCCATGTCAGCATCAAGTTATCTACATACATGATTCAAGGGATCAAAAATATGATTGAAAAGAAAAGTGCTAAAATTCTTGGAAAACTAGGGGCCAAATAATAGATCTCATTTTTATGATTCCAATGATGCTTGAATTTCCTTAATCTGACACCGTATGATAAATTTATCGCATTTTGAAGTTTTTGGAAAATAGTAAAAAAGTCAACTTGCAGGGTTGATTGTGAAATGTACAAATACCATGTGGCATTACATACACTGACATGGTGTTGACATCAATAGGATGACTATGCAATACAAATCCAGTCAAGATAGGGCACGTGGAATGGTCCTACGCTGGAAAATGAAATGATTTTATTGGTTGTTGGTGTTATGGATTGGGCCAATCACGAAGTGACACGTGGCCCAATCACAGGGTGCCACATGGCACTTTGGATGAGGAAAAAATTTATTAAGGTTGAAAAATTAACACTCCATGGGGATCAAATTTGTGACCACTAAATAGCTAATGGAACACCTTACCACTACTCCACACGTCGGTTCTTATTATACATAACGAGAAAATTTTATTTAAAATGCTCTGGTTTTGTTGTTGGGGAGGGAGGGGGGGGGGGGACGTCAACGAGATCACCCAAATGGACCAACCCTTAGTCATATGCATTCACTCGTGACCCTGTTAACTGGAGAGGGTAGGGAGCGAGGCACCTGGCCCATGCCTCGACCTAAGGTCTTATCGCTCTATACGTGACTGCCAACAAAATAAATGGGAGGGGCGGGCGTGTGGCACCTTGCCTGTTCCCAACCCACAGTCCCATAACTTCAAACGACCAAGAGAAGAGTCGATGGGGCACATGGTCTTTGACCCACACTCCCCGATAATAATTGTTCCATATGACTAACCTAGGGGCACGTAAATAAGGGCACGAAGCCCATTTAAAGATTGAACAATTTACACCAAAATCGACAAGTTTTGTGGGCGATTCTGCCACCTGTTTTTGTGAAATTATAACTATGCAATGCCGCCAAAGCCAAATTTCATTTCCAATTTTGAAAAAGGGACAAATTTGCACAACGGTTAGCAGGGAAATGAAGAAGGCCTAACTTGGCCACTTTTCAGCATTTTTGAGCTCAAGAAGATCCTACACAGGGGTTTTTGGGTGTCCTGGACACAATGGCAGTGTTATTTTTTCAATTATAGAATTGTATGTTGATTTAATTTTAAAATTGAGCTTATAATTTAAAGGGCCAACATTGGAATATGGACCTAGAGATGTAGCTAAAGAGGGGTGAACTTTGTCATCAAATTGATGTTTTGTGATGCTGGTTGTTGTCAATTTTTCACTGTTAAAATATGCAAAACTTAAATTGGTTTGTGTGTTTCTTAAATATCGATCCATTTCCCATAGTACTTAAAATAAATTGCAAAATTTTACATGAAACCTTCAATTTTAATTTCATATCAGTTTGGTATTAGAGCATGGTTGTTGTGAAGGTTTGATAGTTTTGCAAGTGTTTACTTAAATGATTACAAGGCCTAAATTGAAAAGAGGAGATGGATTTCTTGTAGAACCCAACCGTAAAATTGGTTCAAGGAGGTCACAAAATACATAAAATCCACCATTAATGGCACATGAAGAAGGATAAGACATGATTTCTAAATATAAGAGATATTTTAGAAAGGATTTTTTATAATATGTCTAATATGGTCAAAGTGTTGTACAATGAGAGGACAACAAGGTTGCAAGGAGAGAGTTCTAATAATCCAAAAAGTAATGGTGGTGATAGGAGCAAGCCTCCACCTCCAAATCCTCCTTCACCTTCATCTACACCTACATCCTCACCTCCTTATTCACCTCCTTCATTTCATAGACCTACTCCTCCTCCATTTCCAAAAGGACAGGCTAAGACTCCTTTGATTAAGCTTGATGCCAAGTTTAAATTGCCTATGTACAATGGGGAAGTAAATGCTGAAAATTTGGATAATTTGGTTCTGAAAATTGAAGTCTATTGCAGGACTCAAAATATTGATGATGATATCACAAATATCTAGCTTTCTTCTCTTCGTTTGGAAAGTGCATCCCTCATTTGGTGGGAGGCCAAAACTCAAGAAGATTTGAAGAAAAGTGGTAAAATTATCTCTTATTGGAATTATTTTATAGCTGCATTAAGAAGGAAATTTTATCCATTAGCTTACATACAAAAATAAATTATGGATTGACAAATTTTAGACAAGCTAAAGGTCAAAGTGTCCATAGTTACACACATGAATTTAGAAGAAGAGATTTAATCTTGGGTGTTGATTTGTCTTCACAAGTTATTATCCTTAAGTACATAGGTGGATTATATAGTTATTTGAGACATACTATACTTATTTTTAATCCAAACAATCTAGATGTGTATGTGTTCAGGCAACTCATTTAGAATCAAGAGGAAAGAATGTTCCTCAAGGGACTAGAAAGAAACTTTCAAATGTCGAGACAAAGGAAAGGGGAAATTTAAAGGCAAAGGAAAAAATAATGCTACTGTCAAGAAAGAGGGAGAGAAACTTACCTGTAAACATTGTTCAAAAGAAGGCCATGATGAAGACTACTGTTGGAAATTACATCAAAAAATGAGACCAAATGATTTTAATAACAAGGGGAAACAAAAGACTGTTGCTACAACTCAACAATATCTAGGATCTAATTGAGGTGATGAAACCAAAATCACAACCATGGTAATGAAATGTATAGATTCTAATGCAAGTACTAGTTCTTCTAGTAAGCCTATTGAATCTCAAAATGATAAAGAAAGAAGTAAAATTTTTCATATCAGGGTCATTAGAAAACATACAAATGTTTATACATTGTTTGATAATGGATCCAAAGTCAATATTATCTCTGAAGCAATTGTCAAGAAACTCAATCTAGAAACTATGCATCATAATAAACCTTACCCTTTGGGTTGGGTATGTGATGATGAAAAATTACAAGTGACAAGAAAATTCAAACTCAAATTCACCATCACTGTTAATTTTATAGATGAGGTAGAGCTTGATGATGCGCCACTTGATATTTGTGGGATTGTTTTAGGGAGTACATACTTGTATGAACGAAAAGCCATATTCTATCATCATGAGAAAAAATATCATATTTTTAAAGATGGAGTTGAGTATATTGTTAGAGCACATCACAAGAAGATGAAATTATCTCTTGTTAGTGATGGTCAGATGAAAAGGCTTGTAAATGCTAGTAAGAAATTTGTGTTATTTAATATTAAAGCCAAAGATACTGTCGAATATGAAGCTTTCACAAGATTTAATTCTAAACTCAACAATGAAATTGTTGAATTCGTTAACACTTATGATAGGATGCTTCAGGAACCTAAAGTGTTACCTCCTAAAAGAGAAATACAACATGAGATTCACTTGCAGCACGATGCACCACTTCCAAATATTGGCATTTATAAAATGTTTGTTTTGGAGAATGAAGATATCAGGAAGAAAATTCAAGACATGTTTGACAAAGGGGTCATCAAGACTAGTACATCTCCTTGTGGGTCTCCTATCATTTTGGTTCCAAATAAATATGGTACATGCCAATTGTGTGTGGATTTCCAATCTTTGAACAAGATCACGGTAAAGAATAACTATACTCTTCCTGAAATTGATGATTTGCTAGATCATTTAAAGGAAGTTGTTTACTTTACTAAGTTAGATTTGAGAAGTGATTATCATCATATAAGGATTGTTGAATTTGATATTTTGAAAACATCTTTCAAGAAAAAAAAAATGTTTCTTTTAATGGTTATTTATGCCATTTGGGCTTTGCGATGCACTTGTTACATTCATGAGAGTTATGAATGATGTGTTTTGACCATTCCTTGATGATTTTGTCATAGTATTCTTAGCTACTATTCTGATTGTCAGTAAGACTCGTGAAGAGCATGTTAAGCATGTGAAACAAGTTTTAGATGTCTTGAAAAAGGAAAATTTATACTTGAATATGTCTAAAGGTGACTTTGGGAAAACCTCTTTGGTTTATTTGGGTCATGATGCAGCCACATCTGCATTTACCCACATTCTCACATAAAAAAAATACTTGTCTCATTCATGCGCTAAAATAAACCTCAAAGAGAGGTAAAATTCATAAGCAAATATATTTCCTCTTAATACCATTCTCGATCCTTAATCAAAGTTGAAACCATTTATGTACCTTTTAAGCGGAAATAAAATATCACTTAATCACAATTTTGACTTTTGTTAAAAACCAAAGTACCAATCACACATTAATATTTTCTTCCCACATCTTTAATAAACTCTCCTTTATTCCACCATATATCTTCACTTGTGATCCAACGGTTATTATCTAATGTTTGATTTTGGGTCCACCACTATTCCCATGCATCTTCCTTCGTGAATCGGATGGTCATCATACTCCGCTTCCCAATCCGATGATAATCGCAAATAAAAAAACATGAAGTTTAAAGGTTCAAACCTATGCGAAATAGGTGGTTTCCATATGCTATGTGTCACCCCTTGAATGGTATCGTGCTCCTTTCATAATTACCTCTTACCCTTTCAAAGCGGTGCGATGAACCTTTGGTGGTTTCCTTAAAACCGTCTTCACTATTTACTGCAATGCTACTCATGGTTCCACTGCGCCATTACTTTGTGTTTTTCCGTCTTTGTTCAACTCATGATTTTGAACAGAGCCAGGGTTCCAACCTGAAAGGAATTCCACAAAAAATATGGAAATTTCAGAGTACGATTTTTCTTTGCAAACTGAGATCTATTCTGAGTTCCTCTCTTAAAGTTCAACTGCAAAGAAATTCCCCGCAATCATTTATTTGCCTTCGTTCACGTAGATTGTCTCCACCATAATAAAATTCAGGATTTGAATATCTTGGTTTTTCAATAGTTCTATATCCATCGTTTGTCATTATAGTAAAAACCCCAAATGGTCAGCCGCAAACCACTGATACATTAAGCCCAATGTGACATCTCTGCAGATCTCACTTCACTTCTTATACTCAGTGTTTTCCATAAGTTTCTCACTTCATGGTTTTATATAGCATTTTAAGCACAATAGAATGTGTAATCTTTTCTTCGAAATGGTTATGTAGTGTTAGCCCACAATTTTGAATTGCATTCAGGCATATTATACCTCAATTTAGAAGTCCAAGTAATTTTTTTTTTATGGCATCGATCCATTCTGTGATCGATGCTAATTTCTCAACATTTACAAATCACACAGAATCAATAAATGAATAATTGACCTCTTAAGAATACACAGTCTCATACCTTCAATAATCCCATAGCTCAAAAATGACGAAAATTCTTTAGCTTCTGCCAATTTTCCCTGCCCACAGTATAATGAAACATGAACTCAGAAATTGAGTTTTCTTTTGTATTAATACACAATAATTACATAGGAAATTCCTTCCTCTGGCCGGATCTTCTATATCAGTGGCCTTTTTCCTATTCTGCCCATAGGCTTACAATTCAAACTCTACCTCTCTATTTCTATATATTTTTCTATGCCTTTGAGGCTTACAATTTATACAAATGTTTCTGAAACCAATTCTGGTTTTAGATCCTCTATTTTCTCTACTTAATCCCTAAGGATCCTCATAAATCCCCAAATTCATGAAACTAATTCTAAATTAAAAAATACAATTAATCCTCAAACCTCTCATATTCTCTTTCGAGAAAATTTACAAAAATCCTCTCAATATTTAATTAATCCTATTTTAAAATATTAAAATCACTCAACTCCAAAAAAATCATTTCAATTTCATAAAAATACAAGACCCCCTATATCTATTAAATTAAAATAAAGTTGATGAGTTGGATGCTCCTGCATCAGACTCCCAAAGTATAAATTTATCATGATCTCTTGATCATGTGCTTCCAAACTTTGCCTCCTGGATCCCATACTCTATTTTGCTGTTGTCCATAAGCTACATTATTCTTCAGTTGCACTTTTCCAGGCTTCCATATTTTATTCTACATCTTCCCACTAGATATGCTTTCACAGTATGTTCTTGTCTTCTCCTTCCTGTTGTTTCTTTTCTTTCCTGCTGCTTTCATCTTCTGAGACATCTTCATCATCAAACTTTTCATACTTAATTTCTATGTTCAGTTTATCTTCTGTCTAAAAATCACTCTGCCTTTTATTAATGCTTCCAATTTCTGCCGCAAATATTATTGTAGATATTGCTCCAAATACTGTTTCTTTGAAAAAAATTGTAGATGTTGCTGCAGATGTTGTTTCCTCCCATACTTCCTTAATATCTCTTAATATATCTCCCTCTGCAACATTCTCCTTCTGCTCACTACCTGCAAATTTATTTTTAAAAAATAAATTATATTTTTATTCTTTAACTACAGCAACATAATCATTCACTGTTCCTTGTAAACTAGCAAGCATAATCAATTTCAGAAAACTAGTATCTTCTCCTGCCTCTTCCACAACTTCAGAAATTTTCACTTCAGTGTTTGTAATTCCTTTCTCTTGTTAAAAAGTTTTCAACAAAAATTTTAGCCATTCCCTTTGTACTTGTTTCATCTCAACCACATCATCAATATGCTGCAATTTAGTTTCACGATATCCTTCTTCTTCTTCTTTGACAATCTTTAGTAATTATCCTTCACCTCCTTGATTGATTCTGGCAATTAATTCAAATTCCTCAAACACTGTATCTTCATCCTTTATCAAAATAGAATTATGATTCTCCATCACTGTGGCAGTTCTAAAAGTCTTTCCTACAGTCTTCTCTTGGCCAATCGGACAAGCCAACTCCTCCTTGTCATCAATAATAACAAGTTCCTTCATATGAGACATGACTGTCTCACCTTCCTTGGAATTTATGAGTTCCTTCTTCTGTAACAGTTCATCTCCATTCAATACAAATCCAAGAGATGGATTGTCTACTGCAATGCCTATAAACACAGCCAAATTATCAATTTAAAAATCACAATACCCAATGGTCTCATTTGACAATCCAGTCACCAAATCTTCTTCTAGCAGTTCCAAGTCTATTTCAGGACTCAGAAAATCTTCACTGTCTTTCTTCCCATATTTTAATGTTATCTCCATTGTGCCAATCACCATGATAGAATGATTATCCTCCACTATGTTTTCAGCTAACATAGTTTCCCTCTCATTAGATTCTCTGACATTTTCCATTTGATGTCCTTCTTTGCCTGCATAATTAGCACATGAATTATCAATATTAAAAATACAAGGTCTCAATGCCTCTTCCTCCTCTGGCAACATTTTAGTGTGCTGCTTTGAGTTTTTGTTTAATTTCTTTGTCAGCACATTAGTATCCTAATTTAAATTTTCCATGAGACTATTAGCTAGTATCTCCTCCATATCATCTATTTCATGAATGTCTCCCTGCTCTTGTTCACAATAGTGAACTCCTTTGATTTGCTAAATCATTTTTACATTCTTACTCTCTGTTTCCTGACTGTTATTCATGACAATTTCTTTGTCTTGCTTCTTCAGCAATTCATCCTAAGTATAGATCCTCTGCTTTTCCAATTCTCTTCTTTGAATATCTAACTTTCTATATAACTCAACAATTTCAATTAGAGTAGAATTTGGAAACTTCACACGACTTTCAATACCTTCACTTGTTGTTGACCAATTATCAGATGGTCATTCTTCCTCTGTTTCAATATTCTGTTGAATACTTCCATGAGACCCCTATGTCTTCTTTTCTTTCTGAGATCTTGCTATCTCAACATTAATCTGAACAGATTTCAGATTTAGCTTCTTCACAAACTCTAAGGCTTGTTCATCATCCTGTGATGTACCTACAATCATGCATAAATCATTAGTTTTAGACACACAAGACCTTTCAGTCTCGTTTGCTTCTTCAAGCTTTCTCCTTGAACATGTTTGCACGTGGAATCCTCAAATTCTATCCTTGACTCAAAAAATTTGAGTTCTTCCTTCCATAAGGCAATCTCCTTCTGCCTCCACTTCATTGTAATGGGTGCCAAATTACCTTCTTTCCCTTCAGTGGAAAGATCTATCCTCCTTGTTACACCATTTTTTTGGTCATCTAACCTATTATTATTAGATGAACTCAAGTACACCATGTAAGCCCAATTTTACCCTAAGTAAAAGTGCTTTCACCATGTGAAATAACTCATTTGTTTATATTTCTTGATCATATTTAACCAAAAACAAGGAAATTAATTAAATAAATCCTTATTTATTTAATTATTTCCTAAGAATAAGTTATTTAAATCATTATTTAAATAATATTCTTAGTTAAATTTGACTAAATCATCCATAAATGATTAAATAAACCATTATTTATTTAATTATATTCCCATCATTTCCCTAAAATGATAAATAAATCATTTATTTATTTATTATTTATAAATAAAGGAATTGACCCAAGTCAAAAATCCTTTTCCCTCCAACAAATATAATAAAATATTCCTAAAGGGTGGTTCTAGAATTTGATTAATAATATTTTATTTATGCACCGAGTTCTAGACCGCCCTAATATTTTGTTATAAATAGAAGGGTTTTCCCCATTCATTAGTCACCTCCATTGCATTAGATCACTCTAGATCTATACTAGGTCACATTCTCCATTTTTTCCTTGTGAGCTCCCATTGAGTTCTATGTTTGTCTGGGTTTTCTAGAACAACAAGAGAGAGGAATTTTAGATCTGAAACGTTGAGGAATTTCAAGAACCCATCCCATTGAGGAGAACTGGAAAACACCTTTCTTGTTTTCCTCTCAGGTGCCCCCTTTTCAATATAATATAAAAATTCTTTCAAATACATTGTTCTTGACTTGTCTATTGGATGCATGGAGCCACATTTTACTTTATCTGCTTAATGTCTTTTATGCTTAGATCTGGATTTGTGCAGCATTATTTGGATCACCTAATTGCATATTTAAAGATATTTGGCAGCCATAATTGATGTCAGGGCTATTTGTTATGCATAGATAAAGTGGTCTTTTACGACGAAAGATTCATACTAACAATTGGCGACTCCACTTGGGTTTTATTTTGCGACCGCTGTCCTTTTATATATTCTTGCATATCCAGCTATTTCAGACCCTAGGGTTTCTCTTCAGTTTTCTTTTTTTCCTATTTTTATGGTGATTTTCACCTCTAAAACCCTCAAACATTCAAATTTTTAACTTCCGTGTGTTTCTGGCCTTATTGCACAGGTGACAGACATTAGCCGCAACTGAGACGACAAATTTTTTTGAAATCTACCGCCGAAAGACCCAGATCTATAGGTCACACTTATTGGCCCAAAAACTGTGACCTGGCCTTGAGGTCGCACTTTTCTGACCCAAATCTGCAACCTGGACTGAAAACAGGTCAGAACCTGCGACCTGCCCTTTTTTCTGCAATTTTCCAGCACTTTTTATGGGTTTGTCTGAAGCTTCTGTCAGGGTTTTCCAACCTCTGTCTCCACCCGTTAAGACCTGTTTCTGAGCTGTTTCACTCAACTAATTGAGAATCTTGCCCCTTAGGGCTCTAGTACCCTCCACTTTTTGTGGGAGATTTTTTGTTGTTTCAGAAGTCTGAATTTCCAGAGTTTCAGCCTTATTTCTTTCAAATCTAATACCCCCTTTTCATATCCCTTTAGATCAGCTCTTCTCCCTTTCAAATCACCTCATATAGTTTTTTTTGGGTTTATTTCTAGGGCCGCCTCCTTTTCCCTACTATTTTTAGCTGATCTCCTCCTTTTTAGCAGTAACCTTGCCTCCACCTCTTTGTTGTTCTCTACACCTCTTTTCAGCAAATTTCTTGTTTAGATCCCCATCCCTCCCGACCTCAGATCTATTTGCCTCTTTTTTGCGTGCTTTGCTTAGTTTTTCCCTCTTATAGACTAGTTTTGAGAGACCCACCTTCTTGGGTTAGATTTATGCATTGTTAGTTGTTAATTTTTTGTTCTTTCAGTCTTATTTACTGCAGATTTATTTTCAGTTACGTATCGGACTTTTGCTTTTACTATAAAACGTCTGGGTTTAAACAAATAAAATTAACGCACACCACACACTGACCCTAAGTGAAGAAGAGCCTGGTTAACACCGCCTGGCAAAGCCTTTAAAATCAATTGACACTACACCTCTCTGCCCTTCTTTTGAAATTGACCTCACTTGATTTTGCCCCTCCCTCCCCCTGTCGGTTTTTTTCTTCCCGTCATCATTGCACCTCCAAGGCTTTTGTCCCAGAGACTTCTTGGCCTTCACCCTCAGTTTTTGGTTGGTCGACTTCCTCCTGCCCATCGTCATCGAGTAAGTCCTCCCCTGAGTCCGCACTCTGACTCTTCCCCTGATTGTTCGGGTTCTCCCCCTACTCCTGGTTCTCCCCCTGTTACCTTCACCATGTCTATTTTAGGGCCTAGTGCTAGCGGCAACCCCAGTTCTACTGCTGGGTCCGTTTCTAGTGGAACCACTATGGGACCTACCTCGACTACCTCGTTGCTCCCTTATATGGTCGGTCTCAGTCTCCCCGACTTCAATCAGCTAATCAATGATCCTATTCACCACGATTTCAGTTGGCCTTCTATGCCAACCAAGCTCCCCTCTGACATTCCCAAGTTCGAAGGCCTTGCTAGTGAAGATCCCTCCAACCATATCCGATCTTTCCACATGTGGTGTTCCTCCAATTCCATCACCGATGACTCCATCCGTCTTCGATTGTTCCAACACACGCTTACCGGCGAAGCTTCTAAATGGTATGTTGATCAAGCCACCTCTTCCCATACCACCTTTGTGACCATTGCCCAAGCCTTTTTATCTTATTTCCAGCTCCCTCTCCGATATGACACGGGTACTGAACACTTGAATTCTTTTCATCAATCCTCTTCGACCCGCCTTTCTGCTCATTTCCAGGAATGGCGACGAAGACGAAGCTTATGTCGCGCTCCCCCATTTGAAGATCAGGTTTATATGGACTAGTTCCTTCGCTTTCTTTTACCTCCCATTGGCAAAGATGTCGCATCCCATTTTCCTAAAACTGAAGAAGCCGCCCTCCAAATAGCCCTAAAATATGACCTTATTATGCTCAATCTGGTTATGTTTATATTGTACTTCCTGACCTCCCCAAGACCGATGACCCTAATGCCTCGAGGGCCTCTCACTCTGCCGACAGTGTCATTGGAGCTCTGTCACATACCTCTGCTCAGCCTCTTCTGGGCTATGGCTTCCCTTTAGGAGGGGCCAGCCCCTCCGGCACTTTCCCCCCTCTAGGTAGCATGTATCTAGGATACAACATGCCTCCTCCTTTTTCCCACACTCCTGCTTACCTCAATGTTGCCCATTCTACTCCTTATCTGTACCCACAACCTGGTGTCCCAGCTCCTCCAGCATTTGGACTTCCCACTCCCTTGCCTTCTCCACCCTCGCAACCGCACTTACTACCCCCTCCAGGGCAAGTATTTATGTAGCAAGAGGCAACTAATCTTCTTCCTTCTTAAAGAAAGAGGAAAGGCAATCAATCTACTTCTAGTATTCGTGGATCCAATCCTTCAAGTATGGACTCTACCATCGCCAACCAGCCACAAGGCTCTCAGCCCAAGCCTGACAAGCCGCTTCGCACCAATAAGCCATGTTTTTGTTGTGGTGTTTATGGTCATTACACACACGATTGTCCCTTATTACCACAAATGCGGAAGATGTGGTAGTCTCATGCCACCGTGAGGGGACAACACTCCTCCCCTACTGTCCCTCCCAATACGGCTACTTCTCAACCCACTGTGTTTACCGACCCTTTCCCTCAACAAGGATTCATGGCTACTCAACCACTACATGCCCCAGTAACCACTCAACCTTCCCCTTCTGGTTCCTCTGATTACCATATTCTCATGATGGTCTCTGACCAACCCCTCACCGTCGACCTTAACCTTCAAACTCGGTCTCGTCAGTACTCCACGCCTCCCATTCTGTCTGTCTCCAAGTCCCCATCTTTAGGTCCTATAGAGCCTTTGTCGACACCCAATGGTCCCTTGCAAATCCCTCCACCCAAAACTGAGGTTCATACCAAAATTCCTAAGGGCCCATTACGCCAAAATGTTGCCTCTGGTCGGGCTGCCCATTCATACAGCATAGTAGATGATCTGGCACAATCTCCTACTGCCATTTCAACACTAGAACTCCTCCAGTCGTGTCCTTCTCAAAATAAGGCTCTACTATCTGTCGTGGGTGTTGTAAATCCTGCTAATGACCAAATAATTGTTTTCAATGCCCGTTAGTCAGACCATCCCCCCCTTCCTTCTTCTGTCGCTTTCCAAATCCTAGTCAAAATCTAAAACGCCAATGTCGCTCGGTGTATTATTGATGAGGGGGCATCTACCTGTGTGATGTCCGCTTCGGTTTGGAAACAACTTGGATCTCCTGAGCTGGCCCCTTCCACAATCACCCTCCGTGCGTGGGATGGCCATGCCTCCCAGCCCATTGGCCTCTTCCGTAACTATCCTATCACCCTTGCAGGCAAGACTATTTGTGTCGACGTTGAATTTATCGATGCCCCTCTTGACTTCAACATTCTTTTTCGGAGTATTTACACCTATGCCATGTCTGTCATCCCTTTGCAATCCACTGCAAGATTTTTTTCCCTCATAATGGAAAAATTGTCACCATTGACTAGTTGACGCATCATGAACCAAAAGCTCAGACCTCCCCTGAGTCCACCACATCTACGGTCACCAATAAGCAAACTGTTGATTCTTTGACCAGTGTTTCTCCTGGAGTCCACAAAGATGCCTCATTGCTTGGAACTTTCCCAGGTCCTCCCCCTCCTCCTGTCTCTGATCCCAGCTCGGTGAACGTTTGCATGATGCAATCATCTTGGGCTGACCTAGCACAACCCACTTTGGCTAGTAAGCAATCATACCCTCACCCAACCCCACCAGCTCCTAGCCCTTCGCCCCTACTAGCCAACCTTCTTCCTTCGGAATCTCCTCCCCCGACTATTCTTGACGCGCCTCTCTACCCTCCTGGATCGATTCCGCCCGAGAACAACCCCCTCGGCCCCATTCATCCTGGCCATTTCCCTGCTGGTCAGGTTCCTTTCCTTGCTCCCCCTCCTGGAGCTCATTCCATCCCTATCTTGGCCACCCTATCCCTCCCCAACATGACCTTGGGTATACCCGTCTGGTACCTAGACCCCCCAGCCACTACCCTGCCTAGTCAACCCAAACTTTATCTTGCTTTGACCCCAGTTCAACCGATACCCATGGCTTCTCCCGCTGCAACAGTACCTCAGTCCCCTCATCAGGAACCACCTCCTGTTGCGACCATGTTGGGCAACCATAGTAAAGCTCGCAGGGGGGCATCACAAGAAAAGGTTGCCCCGACAACCTCTGCTCCTCCTCGACCTCCAAAGCATCCCATCCAGTGTGCCTTGTGCGATGTTGTTGGCCACGCTACCCTTACCTATCCTGAATTACCACATCTCAAAACCATGGTCAATGAAACATTTCTGGAATCTGATATTCCTAAGGTCTATGTCACCATACCTAATTCCCTTCCGAAACTTAAACACTTGCACACCAATCACCCTTGTTATTTGTGCGACTTCCATGGACATTATACCCATCTTTGCCCCCGCGTTGACGAGTATCATGCTTCTTTAGCCGCATACTGCCAATTCAAAGCTGCACTTGCCCATAATCCTTCTTCACTAACACCAGACCACCTGTCTACCCCGATTACCATTTCTCATCCTGATACTGAAATGACCTAACCTTCAGCCACTATTTCCTACCTTTCCTCATCACCACGTTTCCCAGCAACCGACCCCTTAGTGCCTTCACCCGATGTTTCGCCTACCCACTCATCTACTTGCTCCGCTGTCACCCCTCATGCCGACATGCATGTGAGCCTTTCCCCTCAAAATCAAGTGTCTCATATTTCTACCTCCTTAGATCGTCCTATTCCACCCACTCTTCCCATCTTTCAGTCCGATGAAGAAATCATGGAAGCCATGACCGAAGCTGATTTTCCATGGGACGATATGCACCATCGTGCATACTTCCTCCCACACCAATCCCATGACCAATATGCTCTAGAATCTAAAGACTTCATTCCCGATAAAGTTGATTGGTTCAAAAATCCCATCCCTGCACCTGACGCTTTTGAAGAAGGCAATATGGATAATATATCTCCTACCATCAAAATAGACATTTCTATCAAACCAGGTATCGAAGAACATATCACCATGGGCACCCAATGCACTCTGGAAGAAATTGAAGCCTACACCAAACTCTTCAAAGAATTCTGTGATATTTTCGCCTGGTCCTACTCAAAAATGCCTGGACTCGATCCTGCCATTGTCGAACACAACATCGACACATGGCCTGATGCTATTCTGGTCTGTCAAAAGTTGAGATCCATCCATCCCTCTAGACGTGAAGCCATCAAAACTGAAATCGATAAGCTCCGGCAGGCTGGTTTCATTTACCCCACCGAATACACCACTTGGGTGTCCAACCCATTTCCCGTCCTCAAAAAACAAGGCACCATTCGTGTTTGCACCGACTTTCGCGATTTGAACAAAGCTTGTCCCAAAGACAACTTCCCCACACCATTTATTGACCAAATCATTGATGAGTGTGTGGGGCACGAGATTCTATCCTTTATGGATGGATTCTTCGGATACAACCAAATTTTTATCCATTGTGTTGATCAACTTAAAACCGCATTCATTAGTCCGTGGGGCACTTTCGCATACCGAGTCATGCCATTTGGCCTTAAAAACACCGCGGCCACTTTTCAACGAGCCATGTCTTATTTTTTCCATGACTTAGCTCATATTATCCTTGCCTATTTAGACGACCTTACTACACGTTCTAAACATCGGGCGCAACACCTTCATGATCTGTTTTCCATTTTTCTCCGATGTCACAAGTATAACATTCGCCTTAACCCATTGAAATGTGTCTTCTGTGTTCCCGCCGGTCATCTCCTCAGCTTCATAGTGTCCAAAGATGGGATAACTCTCTACCCTTTGAAGGTTCAAGCCATTCTTGAACTTCCTATGCCTTGTACCTTACGCCAGCTACAAAGTCTCCAAGGTAAAGCTAATTTTCTTCGTCGATTCGTTCCTGACTACGCCACTACCGCACATGGCTTCCTTAGACTTCTTTGATCTCACACCCCTTTTTTCTGGGATACCTATGCTCAAGAGTATTTTGATGCCCTCAAGAATGCTCTCACATCCACTCCCTTGATCCGTCCTCCTGACTTTGACCGAGATTTCATCCTATACATCTCTACTTCCACCTATTCGGTTGCTGGTGTCCTTATCTAGGAAGATGATAACGGTATCGAAAATGTGATCTATTATGTCAGTAAGAACCTTGCCAGTCCACCTGTGTCCTACTCACATGAAGAAAAATTAGCACTAGCTGTCGTGTTCTCGGTCCAAAAACTGCGTCATTATATCCTCATGCATTCCACCAAGGTTGTGACTGATTCCAACCCCATGGCTTTCCTATTGAGTCGACGCATCCTCAATGGGAAGTACGCTCGTTGGGTCGTTATCCTCCAAGAATTCGACTTTGAATTTGTCACCCCAAAAAGTAAGAAAGGTTTATTCCTCGTTGAACTCATTTCTGATTTTCCTACCAGGACGCAAGATACTCCCATTAATGATGCTCTTCCCGATGAAAATTTATTTGCCATCACCACCGACAATCCTTGGTACGGTGACATCCTTACTTACTTGCGAACCCAAAAGTTCTCCCTTCATCTTGATCATGATGCTCGACGACGTATCCGACACCAAGCCTCTCGCTACCTTCTAATCAGCGATGACCTTTGATCATCATGGAGTAGATACTGTCTTCGTCGTTGCCTCACACACACTGAAGCTGAATAAGTCCTCAATGCCTGTCATAGCGGCGCTTTTGGTGGCCACCTCTCCGGCCTCGCCACCGCCCAAAAAATCATGCGCGTTCGGTATTTTTGGCCTTCTCTCTTCAGTGATTGCATTGAAGCAGTCAGACACTGTTCCAATTTCCAACATTTCGCCCCCAAGTTACAAGCTCCTCCCGCTCCCCGCCATCCTATCGTCACAGCTTGTCCTTTTTGTAAATGGGCCATTGACTTTATGGAATGTCGACCTCCATCGGCTGGTAACCACAAATATATCATCGTGGCGGTTGACTATTTCACTAAATGGGCCGAAGCTATGCCAGCATTCAACAATACAGCAGCCATCGCAGCCCTCTTTTTCTTTAACCACGTCATTGCTCGATTTGGAGTTCCAAAACAATTAGTTTCTGACCATGGCTGACAATTTGAAGATGAGATTTGGCATGAGCTATCCTCCCTATTGGGTTTTGAGAACCAATATTCATCTTCCTATTACCCCCAAGGTAATGGCCAAGTTGAAGCGGTCAACAAAATTCTTAAGACCATGCTTCAACGAACGGTGAATAAGCACAAAACCAATTGGCATCTCATGCTCTTCCCTGCTTTGTGGGCTTATCGTACTTCTGTTAAAACTGCCACCGCTTTCACTCCTTTCCACCTTGTCTTTAGCAAGGAGGCAGTGTTACCAATTGAGTGTGAAATCCCTTCCCTCCATTTGTCCGTCGAACTTCTCCCTGATACCCAACCTCTAGAACAATGACTTATCCTGCTCGAGCGCGACTCTGAAGACCGTCGTGTTGCATTGCAAACTCTTGAAGCAACAAAAAAGCGCACCAAAGCTCAGTATGACCGAAAATTCCACCCTCATACCTTTCATGAAGGTGATCTTGTTCTAGTATATGACTAGGCCCACGATACCCTCGGTCATGGGAAGTTCAACTCATTATGGCTAGGACCTTACATTATCAGTAAAGACCTTGGTAAGGGGGCATATCTTTTAGAGGACTTTGAAGGCCACATCCTTCCTAATCCTGGAAATGCACTCTATCTTAAGAGATATTACCCTTAGCATTTCCCATTCGAAATGCATGTTTTATTTTCTTTTAGATAGCCAGCATTTGTTGTTTTATCATTTCGCTACTTCACCAGGACACCTGTTGTCCACGAAGCATTACTTCACCTCTCCTCAAAATCGGATTTTCTCACTTACAACACATTTCATTGGGGGCACCACTTTGCCTCTATACTCATTCCTGTTCGTGTCAATTTCCGTCATGAGATACCATTTTGTACTCATGTTTTGTATGGTCCCCTTTGGATCATTCCCCATTTCATTATCATCATTATTGTTCGTCTGTTCATCGCTCTACTATTTTCTCTCGCGCCTTAGTTGGGGATTCCTTATTGCCTCACCTATGGCAGACCTCCTTCTGTCGACGTCAACTCATTTACTCCAGAAGCCAGGTCTCAGGGGAAGTGTACCTTGGTTCGAGCTCTTTTCAGCATGATCGTGATCTATACACTTCATAGTCCAGTGATGCAGCAGCATCTATTGGTGATTCCCGGGTGTGTGTGAGATGTCTCAACCCTCATGAGGGGGTGGCCCTACAGGTAGCCCCCCACATGCCTGGATGAATTCTTCACTTCAGCTCTTGATGTAGCTCCTCTCATTTTATGATATAGGCCTCAGCCGCTTGCAGCGCCTCTTCGATTTGAATGTATCAGTCAGATTTTGTGAGCCCTTCCCCGTGTGTAGGGGGCATTTGGGCATATTTGTATCTCATGTACTAAAATATTATTGTATAAGTCCTGACAGGCATTCCAAGCATAACATGTATGTGGGATCCATCATTCTATTTTTCTGGCTCTTATTTCTACCAGCATATTCTTCATGGTTCGGTTCCTTATTTACTAGACTTCCTATTCCTTGTACTTTTTCTCAGCGGGCATAGTTATGCCTCCCCCGCCACCTTTAGCATAGGTACCATTTCATAAACTAGATACTTGTTGCACCTGTAAGTATCATCTCCTCAGGGTCTAGTCCTTTAGCACATTAGACTACCTTACATTTCTCTCTCTCACTTCCCTTTTGATGTCTAGTGATTGAGTTCTTACAATGTACTTCGGTCATATGATTTTCTCCTAACACTTGTACGTTGGGGGGAAATCTGTTACACCATTTTTTTGGTCATCTAACCTATTATTATTAAATGAACTCAAGTACACCATGTAAGCCCAATTTTACCCTAAGTAAAATTGCTTTCACCATGTGAAATAACTCATTTGTTTATATTTCCCGGTCATATTTAACCCAAAACAAGGAAATTAATTAAATAAATCCTTATTTATTTAATTATTTCCTAATAATAAGTTATTTAAATAATTATTTAATTATATTCCCATCATTTCCCTAAAATGATAAATAAATCATTTATTTATTTATTATTTATAAATAAAGGAATTGACCCAAGTCAAAAATCCTTTTCCCTCCAACAAATATAATAAAATATTCCTAAAGGGTGGTTCTAGAATTCGATTAATAATATTTTATTCATCCACTGAGTTCTAGACCGCCCTAATATTTTGTTATAAGTAGAAGGGTTTTCCCCATTCATTAGTCACCTCCATTGCATTAGATCACTCTGGATCTATACTAGGTCACATTCTCCATTTTTTCCTTGTGAGCTCCCATTGAGTTCTATGTTTGTCTGGGTTTTCTACAACAACAAGAGAGAGGAATTTTAGATTTGAAACGCTGAGGACTTTCAAGAACTCATCCCATTTAGGAGAACTGGAAAAAACCTTTCTTGTTTTCCTCTCAGGTGCCCCATTTTCAATATAATATAAAATTTCTTTCAAATACATTGTTCTTGTCTTGTCTATTGGATGCATGGAGCCACATTTTACTTTATCTGATTAATGTATTTTATGCTTAGATCTAGATTTGTGTAGCATTATTTAGATCACCTAATTGCAAATTTAAAGATATTTGGCAGCCATAATTGATGTTAGGGCTATTTTTTATGCATAGCTAAAGTGGTCTTTTACGACGAAAGATTCATACTAACACTCCTCTCTGGTTTTCCTCTTCTTGTAGCCATTCTTGTAGTACCTCCAGATGTACTTTCATCACTGCAATATCTCTTTCTCTATCCTCATCATTTATCTTATCTTTGTGGCATTCTTTAGAACCTCTTCTCTTATCCTCCATGATCATCTTCTTCATGAGCTCATCAATGCTCAATTGGTGATCTGCAACATAGCATTCTCTTGTAGCAATCTCGTTTTGCTACTCAATACCCTATCAAGCTTCTTTTCTGAGATTGACCTCTTCCTAGGTATTCTTTAGGTTCACTCTCTTCAACCTGCTATTCCTTTAGCTGTTGCACTCAGTCACCTTCCTTCTTTCTTCCAATTTCTAATTGTATAGGTTCATTGCCATCATCATCAAAACCTTTGTCTTCATCTTATCTACAACTATAATTCTGCAACCACAATCTTCAAATCAGATTAAAATTATCTCACCTTCAGGATCTCTACATGACCTTGTTCTTCCATTGCTAGTACTTTGAATGTATTGTTCTCATGTATTTCTACAAATGACTATTACAAATCAACTTTGTGTATATGCTGCTTATTAGATTTAGAATCTGATCTTCTCTTATTTTTCCCATCACACATGCATTTTTTTTTTAAATCTTTAATCTTCAAAAGAGATTTTCCAGCTCTAATACCAAAATGATGCAGCCACATCTGCGTTTACCCACATTCTCACATAAAAAAAAATACTTATCTCATTCATGTGCTAAAATAAACCTCAAACGGAGGTAAACTTCATAAGCGGAAGTATTTCCTCTTAATACCATTCTCGATCCTTAATCAAAGTTTAAACCCTTTATGTACATTTGAAGCGGAAATAAAATCTCGCTTAATCACAATTTTGACTTTGGTTAAAAACCAAAGTACCAATCACACATTAATATTTTCTGCCCACATCTTTAATAAACTCACCTTTTTTCCACCATAGATCTTCACTTGTGATCCAAAGATTATTATCTAACATTTTATTTTGGGTCCACCACTATTCCCATGCATCTTCCTTCGTGAATCAAATGGTCATCATACTCCGCTTCCCAATCCGAAGATAATCGAAAATAAAAAAGCATGAAGTTTAGAGGTTAAAACCTATGCGAAATAGGTGGTTTCCATATGCTATGTGTCACCCCTTGAATGGTATCGCGCTCCTTTCATAATTACCACTTACCCTTTCAAAGTGGTGCGATGAACCTTCGGTGGTTTCCATAAAACCGTCTTCACTATTTACTGCAATGCTATTCACAGTTCCACTGCACCATTACTTTGTATTTTTCCATATTTTTTCAACTCATGATTTTGAATAGGGCCAAGGTTCCAACCTGAAAGGAATTCCATAACAACTATGGAAATTTTAGAGTATGATTTTTCTTTGCAAACTGAGATCTCTTCTGTGTTCCTCTCTTAAAGTTCAATAGCAAATAAATTCCCTGAAATCATTTATTTTCCTTCGTTCACACAGATTGTCTCCACCATAATGCAATTCATAATTTGAAGATCTTGGTTTTTCAACAGCTCTATATCCATCATTTTTCATTATAGTAAAAACCCCAAATGGGCAGCCGTAACCCACTGATACATTAAGCCCAATGTGACATCTCTGCAGATCTCACTTCACTGCTTATACTCATCGTTTTCCATAAATGTCTCACTTCACGGTTTTATACAGAATTTTAAGCACAACATAATGTGTAAGATTTTCTTTGAAATGCTTATGTAGTGTCAGCCCATAATTTCGAATTGCATTCAGGCAGATTATACCTCAATTTAGAAGTCCAAGTAATTATTTTTTTTTATGGCATCGATCCATTCTATGATTGATGCTAATTTCTCAACATTTACAAATCACACAGAGTCAATAAATGAATAATTGACCTTTTAAGAATACACAGTCTCATACCTTCAATAATCCCATAGCTCAAAAATGCAGAAATTCTTTGGATTTTTCCAATTTTCCCTCCCCATAGTATAATGAAACATGAACTCAGAAATTGAATTTTTTTTGTATTAATACATAATAATTACATAGGAAATTCCTTCCTCTGGCTTGATCTTCTATATCAGTGGCCTTTTTCCTATTCTACCCGTAGGCTTACAATTCAAACTCTACCTTTCTATTTATATATATTTTTTCTATGCCTTTGAGGCTTACAATTTATACAAATGTTTCTGAAACCAATTCTGGTTTCAGATCCTCTATTTTCTCTACTTAATCCCTAAGGATCCTCATAAATCCCAAAATTTATAAAGCTAATTCTAAATAAATAAAAAATATAAATTAATCCTCAAACCTCTCATATTCTCTTTTGAGAAAATTTACAAAAATCCTCTCAATATTTAATTAATCCTATTTTAAAATATTAAAATCACTCAACTCCAAAAAAATCATTTCAATTTCATAAAAATACAATACCCCCTATATCTGTTAAATTAAAATAAAGTTTTTGAGCTGGATGCTCCTGCATCAGGTCATATTGTAGGGGGGGTGAATTGATCCCTCAAAATTTGATGTTATTGTGAATTGGCCTAAACCCAACAATGTGACAAAATTTAAGAGCTTTTTTGGAGCAGCCCAATATTTGAGAAAATTTATCGCTAAATTCCCACTCATTGCAACACCATTACATGATTTTACAAGTGTGAAATAGGCCTTTCAGTGGGTAGGCAAGCAAAAAAAATACTTCAACACTTCGAAAGAGAAAATAAGTACAACTCCAATTCAAACACTTCCGGACCTTAAGCCACCATTTGAAATTCAAATCGATGTAATAAATTATGCTATGGAAGAAATTTTGATGCAACATGGTAATCCAATATGTTATCATTCTAAAACATTTACCAATGTAGTAATTAACTATCAAATTTATGACAAATATTTGTATTCTTTGGTACAAAGTGTAAAGAAATGGAAGCATTATTTGATGGGTAAAGAAACGATTATTCATACTGACCATCAACCTTTGCAATATTTATAGTCACAAAACAAGCTACAACGAGTTATACATTTCAGGTGGATGGGATTCCTACAACAATTTCATTTAGTGATCATGTATAAGAAAGATATATAAAACAAAGTTGCAGATATGTTATCAAGGCCTATTCTTAATGCATTTGTTATTCTTAAGATTAACTCAATAATGCATTAAATTTACATTGAAAAATATGCTCGAGATGAAGATTTTAAAGATGTTTACACAACTTTGAGTCAAGAAAATCATGTTGAAGCATTGGATTATCATGTTCATAGCAAGTTGTTGTATCATATTGGAAAGTTATGTGTTCCATAGGGTGAAAGATTCAATGTTATAAGGGAATCCCACACTTCTCTTATAGTTGGTCACTTTGGTGTAGGAAAAAGAGTTTCTCAAATTCACAGGTATTTTTATTTGCCTCACATGAATGAAAATGTCTCAAAATATGTGAAAGGATGTTCCATGTGTGCTACTAGCAAGCCAAGCAATAGGAAATTGAGTTTGTATACGCCACTTCCTATTCCTTATCATCCTCGGGAAAGTATTTCTATGGATTTTTTTGGAGGACTACTAATGTCTACGAAAGGTCATGATTATATATATTTTTTTGTGTATCATTTAAGAAAAATGTATGTGTTGATGCCATGTAAGAAACCTGTTACAACTGAAAAAACTAAAAATATGTTCTTCCAAAATTTATGGGTTCAATTTGGGTTACCCATTTCTATTATTTCTGATCAAGATTATCAATTTGTCAGGAAGTTTTGTTCAATTTTATGATAACTCGTGGAAAAAATTGAAGAAGAGAACAAAACAACAGGGAATATCCTTCGAGGATATTGTGGTAAGCATCCTAAAATTTGAGATGAGCATTTGCATTACATCCAACATGCCTACAATCGGGCCAAGCATTCATTTACACAAGTATATCCATTTGAAGCATGTTTGGGTTATTTTCCATAGTATGTTAAGTCCCTATATTAATATTGTAGCCCCTTATTATGTTAGCGTAGCCCCCCTTATTGTTATTATTGTACCCCTGTAACCCCCATATTGTTATTATTGTGCCCTTACATTATTATTGTTAGGTCGGCTAGGATTACATTGTGGCCCCACTAGGATTATATTCTGGCCCCATGGACTCCTATATATAGAAGGAGGTTTTGTTCATTTGTATCATCCAAGAATTGTTCATTTATGTAATGTATTGGAGGTTGACCCCTCGAAGTGGCTTATTTCTAAGGCGTTCATATCTCTTTTTTCTCTTTTTGGAGCTGGTTACACAACATTTGGTATCAGAGCTTGGGATTCTAGGGTTTCGCTGCTCCAAACAGGTCATCGTGGAATTTTCGCTATAACTTTTTTTCTACGAAGTTTCAGAAGCTAAAATTTTTAGGGTGCGAAGCTGAAATCCGGAGGAAGATTGTCTAAAAATTTCAGATCTTGGTTCGCAATATTTGCGGAGATATCATCTGTGGAAGTTAGGTCTTTGTTCAAGCTCCTAAACAGGTCATCGTGGGATTTTCGCTATAAAAAATGTTCTACGAAGGTTCAGAATCTGAAATTCGTATGGTGCGAAGCTGAAATCCTAAGGAAATTTTTCAAAAAATTTCAGAGCTTGGTTCGCAATATTTTCGGAGATATGATCTGTGGAAGGTAGTGCTTTTTCAGGCTCCAGAATTGCATCTCAAAGAGGTGATCGTGGGAAAAGTTCAATAACTCTCTCTCTGGAGATTGGATTGGAGTGCCGTCAAACGTGGTCGCAAGTACACGGTCTTTAGTTTCTTGGCTATCAATTTCAGAGACAAAGAACAAAACAGTGACACGTGGAAAGTCGTACAAGTTCGCTCTACTGAACCAGTACAAAATTAGGTCATTGTGGGAGATTGGACACAAATTTGTCTTGGAGAATCCAAATCAGGTCAGACCTATGGCATTTGAAAGAAGCTTCAGAGGGCTACTACAGGGCTGAATTTGAGATATCGAAGATTTTAAATTACAGAGAAAATTCAATTTCAATATCGAGCTTCTAAAAGCTAGTAAAAGGTGTGTATTTGTTTTTCCGAATTGCATAAGTCTTGTTTGAAGAATCAAGTTGAATTGATTCCAAGGGCATATTGAAGAATTTTTTTCAGTAATGGGTTCTAATATGCCTCCAAAAAATAATTCCATACCCATTAAGCCCTCAGAAAGCTATACTATGACGCATGAGGAGGAAGAATTGCAATATGAGATATCAAAATTACGGTACCAAGTGCAACAAGTTTCAATCTTACGAAGAGAAATTGAAGATGAAATAGATGGTTTAAAATCAAAAATGGAGGCTAAGTTGGATGGTTTGAAGGATCAAATAATAGCTAATATGGATGATAAATTAGTGGAAGATCACAGCGAGCATCAACAACAAGTTCTCCAACTCTCAAAGGATAATCCAACTTTGGTGCAGAATCTAATGAAACAACAGGAAAATCAACATCACATTGAAAGAAGTTATGAAGCAGTCATAGAAACAAGAAATCGACAAGTACGATCAATTTTAGAGTATCTCAGCAAGTGGAAGAACTTTCCTGTAAAATATTCCACATGGGAGGATGAGAATTTTATACAGAAGCATCAAGAAATAATCAAGTGTTGAGGACAACACTTGTTTGAAGGAGAGGGGCATGTTAAGTCCTTATATTAATAGTGTAGTCCCTTATTATGTTAGTGTAGCCCCACTTATTGTTATTGTTGTACCCCTGTAACCCCCATATTGTTATTATTGTGCCCTTACATTATTATTGTTAGGTCGGCTAGGATTACATTGTGGCCCCACTAGGATTATATTATGGCCCCATGGACTCCTATATATAGAAAGAGGTTTTGTTCATTTGTATCATCCAAGAATTGTTCATTTATGTAATGTATTGGAGGTTGCCCCCTCGAAGTGGCTTATTTCTAAGGCGTTCATATCTCTTTTCTTCTCTTTTTGGAGCTGGTTACACAACATAGTATCAATTGGATTTCATCTTTGGTAAAGATGTTGTAGTAGATGGACATAGTGATGTGGAAAAATATAAGCAATTCATTGAACAAATTAAACTAGTGAATAAAAGGGTACAATAATAACTAGAGAAAATAAAATCCAAGTACAAAGCAAGACATGAAAAGCATAAGGTTGATCATGATTTCCAAGTGGGAGATAAATTTTGGTTGTATATCAGCAAGGAAAGACTACAAGGCGAAGGTAAAAATCTCAAGCCAGTCAGATATGTTCCTTTCAAAATATTGGAGAATATTGGTAACAATGATTTCTGATTACATTTTCCACATTACATGTAAATTTATTCTATTTTGAATGTGGAAAACCTGATATTGTATGAGCCTCCAATGATTGATGATTAAGAAGAGAACGTTTAGATTCCATATATATATTATTTTTCTCATGAATATTTAAATGAGTTACATGAAGACTCAATTCTTGATAGGAGAATAAGGACTTCATGCAGAGGAAATTTGGAGTATCTTCAAGTGGAGCTCAAAGGTATCAATCCAATTAAATCAAGATGGATTGAGATCAGGAAAGTGAGGGAGTTGTACCCTCACTTACTTGCTGAGTAAAAACAAAATTTTGGTGGTCCAAAAGCCTCCAGTGGGGAGGAATGATACAGGGGATCGAAAATATTCTCAACAATAAAAGTGCTCAAATTATTCCAAAATTGGTGCCAAATTATAGATCTCGTCATTTTTATTCCAATGATGCTTGAATTTCCTCAATCTGACATCGTATGAGGAAGTTACCGTGTTCTGAAGTTTTTGGCGAACCATAAATAAGTCAACTTGCAAGGTTGACTGGGTAGAGTACGAATGCCACGTGATAGTTTGTACGTTGACATGGTGCCAATGTCAGTAGGGTGACTATGCAATACAAAGCCAATCAGAATAGGGCATGTGGCATGGTCTGTAATATTCCCAAATGGGAAAAGCATGAATATAGAACAAAATGCTTGAAAAATAAGTGTAAACATCGCATCAAAATATGAGACCAATATGGAGCCTTATTATTCATTATAAAAACAGAAAACATGTACAAAATAATGGGCACAAATCATATAACATGAATCAACAAGCCTCCACTAGGTAAATCCCTCAAGAATGAGGTGCTGCTACTATATCAAAGATGCTGGAAGACTGCTACAGCGCAGTCATAGGAGCACTGCTATAGAAAATGAACACACAAAAGATAAAGGGCTAATATATGCCTTAATAGGCACAGAAAATGAAGATCTAGGCTCTATAACAACCTTCCAAGACAACCCAAGAGGGTTTCCGGGAAATACACCCAATAATACAATATGAGTTGCAGCCCTAGGGCTGAAAGTATGTTGCAACAAAGTAACTGAAGAGTTATGGCTAAAGCTAATATGAAAATAATTATGCTCTCCTCCAATGGATCCTTCAGATGAAACGATGGCCCCTTATTTGAAGAAATCACTCCCCAAATCACCCACTGCAACTACCTCTGGGACTCCTCCCTAGAATAACGTAGATCCAGACTGATACTACGCTTTAGGAGATAAAAATATTGTGGCTTGGTGCCAAATATATCAATGGTGCTCAAGGGTCTTCCTTACTAGCCTTCCAATGGAAAGAAACCTTCCTCTAATGAAATATAGCTCAGAAATCACCCAAATCAACTCTCCACAACTTCTGCCATGCAACACAACATAACCTCATCAGGAACTGCGTTATACCGTAAGACTAAAGCTTTGGCCTAATTTCAAAATGTGGAAATGAAGTGAAATCACTTCTCTTAAGTAGGCACTCGAAGTCCCCCAAGGATGGAGGTGGGATTCCTACTCGGAAAAAACCTGTGCTAAACAACACTGTAGTCTTAGCCAAAAAGTTGAAGAAAGAAAACAATTCTTAACAGACCATATCAAAATAATAATCTAAAACATGTCCTCTATGTCTGCCACCCTCTTCCTTATATAAGGGGTGAGCTTCCTCACCCCTGACCCCACTCATTAAAGCCACTACTTCCATGCATGGAGTCTCCCTCCAAAACTGCGTTGTCCCATAATGAATGCCACTCCTCCATGACAACGCTATTGATTTGGTCAAAGTTGACACAATCTACATGCTCCAGCCCCTTTTCACACATAAGGGTGCTTTATCAAGTCACTAAAGTGATCTCCTTTCACATTATTAGTGATTTTATTCCTACTAAGGATATTTATGGGTCTCCATACCCTCTTATTTAGAAAATTAAGAAGCAAAAGCAAAACTTAATATTCCAACTAGCTCAGGGATAATTGGGAATATTACATGGTCATATGCTGTCAAATGACACGATTTGATTGGTTGTTGGTGTTATGGATTGGGCGTATCACGAAGTGACACGTGGCCAAATCATAGGGTGCCACATGGCACTCTATATGAGGCAAACATTTGTTAAGTTTGATCAATTAAAACTCCATGGAAATCAAACTTGTGACCAATAACCAGTTAACAAAATTCCTTATCGCTACACGACATGTGTGTTCTTGTTATACATAGTGGGCAAGTTTTATCTAAAATGCTCTGGTTCTGCAATTGGGCGGGGGGGGGGGGGGTAGGCCTACCCCCAAGTAATATGTATTCACCCATTACCATGTGTTAAGGGAATAGGGTGAGGCGCGAGGCACCTGGCCCACTCCTTGACTCAAAGTCTTATCGCTCTATATGTGAATGTCAATGGAATAAATGGGAGGGGCAAGCGCGTGGCACCCTACCCATGCCTTACCCACAGTCCCATAACTTCAAATGACTAGGAGTGGGGTCAACAGGGTGCATGGCCTCTGGCCCATGCTCTCCATTCATATTGGCATGATATGACTGACCTGAGGGTAGAGGAATAGGGGTGCGAAGTCGATTTAATGGTTTGAAAATTTGCACCAAAATTGACGGGTTTCGTGGCCGAT
The DNA here is from genome assembly GCA_034641835.2 of Pinus albicaulis. NCBI lineage: Eukaryota > Viridiplantae > Streptophyta > Pinopsida > Pinales > Pinaceae > Pinus > Pinus albicaulis. Next base: position 519,493,506 of record CM076572.1, on the reverse strand, counting down.
CCCGCCACTTGTTTTTGCGAAATTTTCACTGTGCAATGATGAAAAAGCTGAATTTCGTTGCTATTTTTGAAAAAGGGACGAATTTTCAAAATAGTTAGTAGTGAAAGGAAGAAGGATGCCTAACTTGGCCATTTTTCAGCCTTTTTGATCTCAAGAAGAGCCTACACAAGGGTTTTTGGGTGTTATGGACACAATGGCAGTGTTATTTTTGAAATTTTAGCATTGTATGTTGATGTAATTTAACATTTGAATATATAATTTAGAGGGCCAACATTAGAAGCTGGACCCAGAGACGTAGCCTAGGAGGGTTGAACTCCGTCATCAAATTTCTATTTTGTGATGCTGTTTTTTGTTTATTTTTCACTGTTAAAATCTGAAAAACTTAAATTATTTTGTGTGCTTTTACAATATCAATCCAATACCCATAATACATAAAATAACTTGCAAAATTTCACACGAAACCTTAAATTTTAATTTCAGATCAATACAGGACTAGAAGGAGCAATTTTTGATCTACCACAATGTAGTAGATATTGGCATCTGCTTCACTCTTGGTGAATCCCAATCCACTAAGATATGTGTCTATCCAAGTGTAACAATCACATGGTGCTTTATTGAGACCATAAAGGGCTCTCCTGAGTCTACACACATTTTTTTTCCCTGTCAAAAGTCTCAAACCCCTCAGGTCACTCTATGTAAATCTCTTCCTCAACCACTCCATTAAGGAAGGAAATATTCACATCCAATTAGTGGATCTCCCACCCCAACTGCATAGCTAATGCTATAATGCTTATGATGGAGGAATACATTGCCAAAGGGGAAAATTTATCCTCATAATCAACTCCCTCTACATGAGAGAAGCCTTTGACCACAAATATGGCCTTGTAATTCTCGATACTGCCATCAACTGCATGTTTCACTTTTTATATCCATCTGGAACCAAAAATTGACTTGTTCTCTAGTCTCAACACCACCTCCCATAAAATGCCTCCTCAAATGAAGAAGGCTCACAATCAATGAGTTATGTCATAAGTTCCATATAACCAATATATATGTATGGTGATCTCATTTGCTTGCACAAGGGTGTAGGAGCTCCCACATGTTCCTGTGCATCTTGCACCAACCTGTCAACCTCTCTAGTTCTCTTCCTCCCCTCTTTGAAAGCTTTTGGTTGAGCGGGTGCTTAAACTCTACCTTCTCTCTGATCCTCCACATGTGGCTACTCCAAAACATCCCGAGGCTCTAAAAAAGACTCCTCCTTTGGAGATAGAAGCTCCTCCTATGGTAAAATACCCAACTCTCTCTCTAGAGAGATTCTCACATCCTTATCCTCATCAAATCTGACATCTCTCCTCATGAATTTCATACTAAGTGATGGAAAACACACCTGATAGTTATGAGGTATCTTTGGGTATCTTACAAAGATCCCCATCTCAGTTGTAGGCTCCAATTTTTTCTTGCTATACTTGGAGACATGACAATAGACTGTAGCTCCAAAAATTCATAAATGGGATACATCTAGCTTCCTCCCAGAGAAATTTTTTTTGAGTGTGATCATGCCAAGTATTTTTTGAGGGCTTTGGTTCTACAAATATACTATTGTATTGCATGCTTATTCCCACATATGTAGTGGTAGTCCCTGGTCATGCACATTTCTCTTGCATCCCCTACAATGCTTCTATTTTCCTCTCTTACACCACATTTTGTTGTGGGTTATGGGGTGAAATCAATTATCTTCTAATACCTTCATTGGCACAAAAATATTTGAAGGAATTAGACATAAAATCTCCTATGTTATCACTTCTTAGTGATTTTTTTTTTCCATTCTGATTTTCAACTAATGCTTTGAATTCAAAAATTTTTGCAGACTCTTAATACTTCTTCATCATAAAATAGATCCAACACTTGTGGGAAAATTCATCTATTAAAATTAGATAATACCTATGCTTTGCAACTGAGACTGTAGAAAATCGTCCAAACACATTTGAGTGGACTCACTCCAATATGGCTCTAGCTTTGTTATCATGGATCTGGAAGAATGCTTTGACATATTTTCCAAGAGTGGATCCCTTGCAAACATCATGTTGGTCAAGCATGCATTTTGGAAGTCCTGTGGTGATCTGCTACATGATTTTTAGAGCTCCCTGATGCAGGTGACCCATACACCTATGCCAGGGTTCTCCAACATCTCGACTCTGAACATGTTGTTCTTTGCTTCTCAATGCAGTGCATGCATCCACCTCTAGATCATAGATATTTTTCACTCTAATACTATTTTTTTACTTGTCCAATAGAAACATGCTTTAGAAAATATTTCCCTTTACTGAACACCACATCATAACATCTGTCCTCCAATACAACTACAAAAATCAATTTTTTCTTCATCCCGGGCACATACAATACATTTTTTAGGTGAAGATGGGAAACTGAATCCCTCTTAAAAGGTGACAGTACCAATCCCTTTGCTACTATACCTCCCATCATCTCCAAGTTCTATGTGTAATTGTAGGTCCTTCTCCTCCAGGCTGCTAAAGAACAACTTACATCACGCTATATGAAATGAGGCTCCATAGTCCAAGTACTATACACTAATTCATACAGTGCTTTCCATGCATACAATAAGGGTGAAATCCAATTCGAATTGTGATGTGAGAGAATTGCCTCCTACTCCTCCTGCATGATTCTTCTCGGATTTATTGTGCAGACACTTGGTTGCATAATTTCTATATTCATGGCAGTGAAAACATTTATATATTTTAAGGTCATTCTTATTTCCATGGTACTGGTTGGGTTCTTCCTTGCCTTGGGCCTTATTTCCTCTGCTTTATATAGAAAAATTTTCTTCCTCCTTAGGTTTGGATGTGATGCCATCTCTAGTGTTTCTTCTGATCCCCCCTACACAAAATCAAACAAAAGTCTCTCCCAATCTAGTAGCTTGTCTCTTCCATTAACTGAACCCTCATATTTGTGCTAGGATTTTGGAAGGCCAAGGAGTTCTAAGCTCACAAGTTTAGATGATGGAACATTTTCTCCTACTCCTCCAATTTCATCTCTAACTTGAGTGAATCTAGATAGGTTCTGAGGAAGGGTTTCATTTTTTTGTATTTGAATGCTCCTGATTTTATCTCTTAATGAAAATTTCCTAGCATCACTACTACTCTAGAAGAGATATGTGAGAGTTTTCCACATTTCCAAAGGAGTCTCCCGCTAGTACAAATGGGGCCAAAATCCGAAGTCACTTTTTTGGTTATATGACTCAACTTTGTCTACTATCCAACGAACCTAAGACATAGATATCGTCGGCGAGATTTCATTAGATATTCGACCACCAGGAAATCGTTGGACCTATATGTGTGATATCAATCATCCTTTATACCAAACAAACCATCGGCTAACTAGGCATTTGTTCGACGTATAGTTTTTGAATAGGCGATGCATTTTTCAACTTATAGTTGTCGAATTGGTGACATTTTGTTCGACGTATAGTCGTTGAATGAGCGATGTTTTGTTTGATGTATAGTCATCAAATAGGTGACGTTTTGTTCAATGCATAGTTGTTGAATAAGCGATGTTTTAATTTGTAACCAATTTCAAATACTCAACATCCATCTGTCGGATGTTTTTATCAAATATAAAACCATCATACATCAGTTAGTCAACGTTGTGACTTTTCATTCAACGAAGATTCTATGGATCTGATGATATTTTGCATTAGATGGGAGATGGATATCTGACACTGGTTCATTGATGAGGGCCGAGAAATATCTAACACTTGTTAAATGTACGTTGAATATCTAACATCTTATTATTGAAAGATAATGGAAGAGGATCCAAGGAATGGTTGTAAACTTTATCAAGGTATTTGCCTTTTGAAGTTTTGGGAAAAAAAAATTCAAACTAACTCAGTCTAGACCTTTAATGTAGATGTAACCCAATTACTCAGATTATGGTTCAAGCATAAAAAATTGGAGAATGTGTAATTTTCACGTGTTTCAATTCAAGAATTTTCTCAAATGAAATAATTCACATGGTATGCGAGCTTCAAAAATGTTGTGCCAAAAGAGGATTGACATGAAATATACATATAATTGCAGTACAATCCTCTTCTGGCACAACATTTCCGAACCTCGCATCCCATGTACATTAATTCATTTGAGATAATTAATCTTGAATTGAAACACATGAAAATTACACATTCTCCAATTTTTTCTGCTCGAACCATAATCTGAGTAATTGGGATATATCTACATTAAAGGTCTAGACTGAGTTACTTTGCAATCAAAGAACTTCAAAAGGAAAATACCTTGTTAAAGTTAACGACCATTCCTTGGAGCCTCCTCCATTTTCCCAAAATTTAGCTTGAAAATCATGAAATAATGAATAGATAGAGAGGACAAGTATCTCTAATTCTAAGAAATAGGATACAAATTACAATCTATAAAATGTATAAAACATGGGTTTCTCAAATAATAAGAGCCACCAAAAAAATCCTAGTAAATATAATAAAAAATTGTGATGATTTAATAGATCCTCTCTAATTGCAAGGACAAAAGCATTAAAATCAATAATCCAAAGGAATACAGGGATAAAGGAGGCCAACTTCTCCTCCTTGTCTTATCTTATCCTCTCCCTTACTCCCCCTCCCTCTGATCCCTCTCTACCCCTCCCCCTCTCTCCCTCACCCCTCACTTGATCACCCCCTTAATCCCTCATCCCCTTCTCCCTCAACCCCTTCTCCTTGCTTTCCTTCTGCTCCACCCTCCCCTTACTAACCTCCCCCCACCCCCACCCTCTCTCCCTCTCCCCTCACTCCCTCACCCCTCACTTCCTCGCTCCCTTCCTCCCTCATCTCTTTCTCCCTCACTTCCCTTCTTCCTCACCCCCTTCTCCATGCTTACCTTATGCTTCACCCTACCCCACCTCCCCCACTTCCCCCTCTCCCCCCCCCCCCCGACCTCATGTCATATCATTCTTCACCACCCTCATTTCATACCATACTTCTTCATACTCTCGATGGTTGGTGTCTCCGATGGAAAACAGGTGGATCAATACTAACACAACCTGATTAAAAGGATTAGACATCACACGATAAGAGATATCCTGTGGTGTGTATCTGTTAATCAACTCTAGTATAGGGATGACGTGATAATGCAAACAGGTTGTGATGGTAAGTGGGGTGGTGTGGAATGCAACAGGTTTTACCCATGCACGATGTCGTGTCACATGATCAAGTCTTTTCCAAGGTTGTATAAACCCTCTGTGTGCAAGCCGAATTTAATTTTGGATCACATGAGCATATTGTTCAAGTGTGCGACCATTAATATGCAGCAAATCGTGGCTAATCTAGGGAAGGTTGCAATCATGAGGAAGAGTAGGTCTGTGAGAAGGAATTTTCAGCTCGTCAGTAGACATTGGTGCTATATAAATAACAACAAGCATATCCATAACAAAGGTAAAGCAACAGTTTTGTTCTCAGGAGGCTCGCAGGTCAGCTTGGTGAGTTTTCTGTGTTGGTGATGTGAGAGTTTGGAGGTTGATAGTAGGTGTATAATTGTTGGCCTTATCATCTCCTATACCAATTTTAAGTGAAAAGTGATCCTAAACTTTAGGTGTCTATTCCTGTGGCTAGATGAGGATAACTCAGGGCAGTAGAATTGGGATAAAGGAAGTGCTGAGAAAATTCAGGGTTGGGCAGATACTCTAAAGAAGTTGGGTGAGGGAGTCATGCACTGTGTGAATCCCTGTATGAAGAATCATATAAAAACCAATGGTCAACCTGTGCTGAATTATCAAGATTCTGAGTGGTACTCAGAGACTGTGGGTTGGGACGTAGCTTTTGGATCTTGTTTCTATAATCAGACTTCTTAAGTAGTGGAATTAACAGTCAGTGTTTGTTGAAGAGGTAAATCCCCTCTGCGGACAGAGGTGATCCCACTAGCCCAGATCGAGTCTAGAAACAATCAAGTCACACAATGACGTTGGTTCCTAGTTACAAAAATACAAAGATCATGATGAGTAGCCTACCTCAAATCCCACACAGTTGTCGTTGAAGAAAATATCATGTTTCCTGTTCCTCGCTTGACAGATCACAATCCTTCCGTTCGACATGTCCAAACACTTGTACACATGCAAGGAAAAAACAACGTACAACGTAAAATCTAAAGCATGTGACTATACAAAAATCATAGATGATATAATTCATTGCATTACTTAAAGAAATGAACACATGAATGGAACCAAAATTAGAGTCGCTTATATTAAAAATGACAAAAGGGAGATTACAACCAAATGCTCTGACACTATGATCTTCCCTCGACGAGGCTAACAATGGAGTGTGTCTCAATAAAGCCTGTCGGGAATCTAGACGAAGCTCTCTCTCTTCGGCTTGGCTCTCAATAGCTGCCTGACTATAGTTTCCTTCCTACAAGTTCAGCTAGCTTGCTAATGGAGAAGGCAAGATTTTATAGATGGAGGAAGGGGATTTGGGATCCCTATAATCATGGGATAGGCCCTATCTCTTATAGGTGGAAAACCACTTCCTATACATGGAGATCCGAAGCCAAACCACCCAACTCCCTTTGATGATTCATCCAGGAGTTTGTTGGAATCAAACTTTCGCCATTTATTTTTAAAGAACATCCTTTAATAGGCTTGGCACGAGTGAAACACAGGGACAGAGCACCAGTTGGTGCACCCTATAGTGTGGATTTCCCCCATTTGCGCGAGGGATAGACTGGCTAGTCGCGCCAAGGCTAAAAAATTTGTTTTTAGGGTTTTTCAGAGGAAACTTTCTTCAGGAGAATGTTTGTCCTTATGCAAGAGGATGTCATTAAGGTGGTTTCAAGTCATTTTACTGTTCCCGGGTCATGGGAATAGTCCTCCAATGTACGGGATGAGGGATTGTAGGGATGGTGACAAAATGATGTGTAATAGGGTTATTAAGGGTTGTACCATGCAGAGGAATACAAGGAAAAGGGACAAGACATATAAGAAAACTGATATAGAAAACAATATGGAGATGGAGGTGGAGGCCTAGGGAGTAAGACGCAAACACACGGGGATGGAAATTGAATGCATCATGGCCCTAGTGACTGTTTCTCCACAAAACTGGAACCACGGTGAATGGGAGAATCTAGAATTATGGGACTGCATGGAGGACTTAAAGAAAATCCTGCAAATGCAACAACAGGAGGACTTGGACCATAGAGAGAAAGAATATGAAAATAATAGAAATATCAGCCATCTGGAGGAATAAATATATGCTTTGTAGGGCCAAATTGGAGACCTCAAGATCCATCTAAAAGAAGATCCCACAACCTTTGAAGAGGTGCTGATTGACATCAATCTAAACCAGCCTGCCAACCCTGAGGATTAATTGAATTTTAATTTCTATGTGTAAATTTGCATGTATCTTTTTTCTCGGAAAATAATGTAGGATATGAAACATAGAAAAAGTAGTATCGAAGCTGAATTTTGTAATTTTGGAAGTCATTTGGGCCAATGTATCTATGGATGTATCTAGACAACCTGATTTTGGGAAATCTTGAACATGTAATCTCCCGGTTATAGCCGCAACCCGGGTGCAGACCTATATAAAACAAAATTAATCTTTTGTGTTAAAAAAACACCCAAATCGACAAATATTTTCCTACACATATTCATGAGATCAATGAGGAAAATCTGAGCAAAGGTTTCCTTCTTTTTGGGAAATCCATAAATCTTCCCTGCACCACTAACCCCCATAAATGTCGTAAGAACACCAAGTATGAGTGCACCTGTAATAAAGAAATTGAAGTCTATCTTTAGTCACTTCTTGTACCATATTTTCCTACAAATGAATCTAGAATTAGTTAGCCAAATCCATCAAGTACGAGAATCCACAAAAATTGGCAATAGCTATATCACATAATATATCAGTCTCAAGGCTCAAGTTCCATACAAGGGGCATGTCAACAAAGTTTTTGAAATTTTCAAAAGACATGGCTAGTGGTTGAAATGGAAAAATCATTCCTTGCTTTGGAGTAATTCATGTTGCATCTTCCAAAGCCACCTCATTGTTGTCTGCTAGATTAGCTGATTAGATTCTCATTTGTATGATTTTCATTTTGGCTGAATAACCTTTGAAAAAAAGTATAGAATTGAAAATCATGGAATCATCTAAAATTTAGTTCTGCTACAATTCAATATGTTCAACAAAATTTGAGAAAGAGATGGTTAACAATTTTATTAGAAGTATTATTGGCATTTGTAGAAGATAGAAAAAATGAGAAATATCCTCTTCTTAACCTTGATGGTATTGTATTGAGCCCTTACTCTGCACCATTAGGTTGGGATTGCATTTATTCCTAAGCTTTTTTAGAAATGATAGCTTGAGGTTTCCCAAGATATACGTAGAAAGAAAGTCCCATATCATTTCATATTGGAATTGATTTGATAAAATATAAATAAACAAAAAGAGAATGGCAGGTATGTGTTTAATTAATAAAATCACAATTTAGATATGCAAGAGAAAAGTTAAACAACACAAAACATTGAAGAGTAATGAAAATCCCAACAAAGCACCAGCTCTTGTCCAATAACAATATCCTTTTGTAAATATTTTATGACACTTCAACAAAGTAAGGCCTAGAGTCATGGTGTTTCCTGCATAAAACCTCTTCATAATTAAAAATATATTGATTTAATAGAATTTCATAGAGTCCTTAGTGGATTAAAAAGGTGAAATCTTACAATCTTCCATCTAGGAGCAAGCATCTCATTCACAGAGATCATATTATCTTCACATATCAAAGATTAACACCTGTAGCCCCATATCCACCAGTTTGGGACGCTATCTGCATTTGAAATCCATCAAGCCTAGGAACTCTTCATCATCCAAGGGAAGATAAAGCATATAGAAGGTGTATATATTGGGGTAAATTTTACATAATATGTCTTTATGATAAGTTAGAGAGCTTTTGAATATATGCGCTATAGCCTGAAATATTATGTTCATAAGTGTTATCCAAAGTTCAGAAGGCATATGCTTTAAATCAAAGTTCACCGCTCATGTATTAAGGTTGGTAAATTACAAAAAGGGCTTGTCGCATGCGATTAAACCTCGATCTTCTCCCAGTCGTCATATTATTCCTCCACTAAATCAATGCTCCATTGACTTTTTCGCCCCCCCCTTTCCATCCTCCCTTTACTGGTGGTGGGGGGGGGGGGGTCCGAAAAGTGGTTTTCCTCCCTGCCAAACCCACCTAATGCATCAACATCAGATCATTTCACAACCCCCCCCCCATAAACCATTAACCGCCTTGACCCCCCTCCAAAAACCGCTTCCCTTCCATCCTTTCCTGCCATATTTCCCTCGCGCAGGGCCCCGCCCCCAACGGAAACTACTCTGTAACCATAAAAACCCCTTTCGCCACCATTTTAATTCCTTTTTTTCATATCGCTCACGCTTCCTTCATTTCCAAATCTCTGTCATTGCAGTCAACCATCATACTCGACATAGGACTGATCAAGCATAGGAAAAGACACCATTGCAACTGATTTTCAACTCACAGATAAAATCCCTGGTAATTCATCATTACCTTCCTCTTACTATGATTAAAATAGCAAAATGCCTCTTAAAAAGAAGAATAATGAAGACTCAATCAACCCGATGATTTCTCCCCTCGTTGATCTTGATCATATTTCTCTTGCAAACAGGGATTACAAAATTGTAGATATTGAGCGCGAATTCAAACTTTTCGAACTCTACTGTTGGCTCGAAGATAAGTTCATTGAACAAACTGATGAAATTGGAATTTGGGAGTACAATTTACCTCATTACATCTTCCCTCAAACCCATCATTTCCCAGAATTCATTAGAAAATAGCAAGCCTGTTACTTACTAAGCCAAAGAGCCATCGTATCCCCAAATGGAAAAATACTATTCACCATCACTTCCAAAACCATTGACCAAATGATGCAGGTACCTCCTATTGAATCCAATGCACCATTTTCTGTAGAATCCTTGAATGAGCTATATCAGAAATTAGATTTATCTAAGAGAACACACCTTTTTGACATTTTCCTACCTGCCCATTTTCCCAAGAAGAATCCACCCTATGCTTCTGCAATGTTCCCTGATCAGGAAAAACACATCATTTTTGTGCTTTCAAGCCTTCTAGGTTATTATTTTTATGAGTGGATTGATGAACCCATTCTCGGTTTCATGTCAATTTTCTCTACAAATAAAAAGCGTTCAACTATTTTAAATATTGTCAATTTTTGGCTAACAGCATACATGAACAACTCCTAAAGTTACCAACTGAAGGCGTATTCAAATATGCTTCTGTTCGTGTATATATGTTAATTTATTATCAAGCAGACAAATCCCCATTTTCATTGCAGAAATTGGATGAAGAAGGGAACCCACAGTCAGGGATTTTTTGGAACTCATTGGTGAGGAAAGATTCAGGTGAGTACAACTTCAACGAGTACATATAAAAATTCATTCATCCAGTCATAAGCCTGCTAACCAGTAATGCAGAGCCAAGAATCAGTGAATAAATTAAGAAGATCTTGCACCTGACAAAGCAGGCCAAAACAGGAGATTGGTACCTCTACCAAAACTACCTAGAGATTAGGGTGTATGGATGTGATCTACCACCATAAAAGCTGCCCAAATACCTCTTAATGAGAGTATTTTCCCTGGAGTATATAAGACAAATGATAAACTCAAATGAAATAAATTTTGTCTCCGCAAAGAAAAAGTCTCAGCTCAGAATCAAAACATAGCTTAGCCCTTTCATTTACACCAGTAGAGAAGTAGGTGAAGAATCAAACATGATCCTAAAACAAATAAACTTTAATCTGAGATTTACATCATCTTATGACCCTTTGGGCCTAATCTCAAAGCTAAGGCTCGAACACAAAATCGCTCCTTATGTGCACACACAGAGGCCATAGATTAAGGGGTATATGAATTAGTTGAAATGGATAGATAACACCTTGCAGGAAGCATAGGAGAAAATCACGTCCACCTCTATTTCACAAACCCATACTCCTCAAGAGAATATAGGGAAGATAAAAAGAGAGGAAGGATCCCCTTCAAATTCAGGGAGCTCACCAGAGTATTTCAACCTCATCTACAGGAAGAGGGCTAAGAGAAGTCCCAAAATAGATTCAGAAAAAGAAACATGGGAACAACAGGATCCCATAACCATCAAAGGTCCATTATCTTCCACACCATCAGGCACCAAATTTACAAAATATCCAGTAGCATAATCAGTGTTACAAGGCCTGCAGGACACAACCCAAACATCTCAACTCATTCAGGGAGAAAAAGAGAAAAATATTTTTTTATAGTTACAAAGAGATTAAACTTAAAAATGACAGATTTAAAATTAGTACATACACACAATTTTGGAAACAAAATGCTAGTTCTCAAAGAAAACTTATATCATCCTTTGATATAGAGAAGGGAATAATGCAAATGGTTTTCTTACAGGCTCATATTGCACAACCAAAATCAGTTGCACACTACAGGAAGACCTCCTTTGAGTTTTATGCAAAGGATATTCATCCCATTGATCAAATGGAGATGCATAAGTAGACTAGAGAAATGATATTTTACATCTTTACTAACAATTCAATTAATGTTTCAAAATTGTAGGTATCTCTTACAAATATTCAATCTCAGCTCAAGGTTGAAAAGCTCTCATCTCTAGCAAAATACACCAGAATAAAATCATTATAAGATCTTGTCATAAAGATGGGATATGATCCAGAGAATGTTAAGGCAGCTGAATAATTAATAAAGAAGAAAAAATTAGATATTGCAGCCTTTACAAAGTAATTTAAGATTCCAGTAATGGAGGACCCCCAGACCAAGGAGATAGAAGAGTTAGAGACCCAAAAATAAGATATGATTAAGATTATCATGGAGAAGAATGCTCAAATAAAAAACATGGAGGTGGAAATGGATAAGCTAATCAAGGAGAAGGAAGAAAATGCACAGTTATTCATGATTCCTTTGAATGCAGTGCCTGTCATAGCAATACCAACTACATGTGCTTCTTCATCAACAACACCTCCAGTACAACCTACAAATGCCACAAGAAAACTTACAAAAGCAATGGAGAATATGTCAATACAAAATGAAGAAATCAAAACACTACAAGGATAGGTAAAATCCTTACAGGAGCATAAGAGAAGTGAAACTTCACACTTAGTAGAGCCACAAAGGTCCGAAAGATTGTTGGAAATGATACTGTGAATGGAAAAAGAGTCAGCCATTGGCTAGACCTTGGCCCAAGCCAAGGATAACATATAGACATATATCCTCAACTCCATGAATGAAATTTGACCTTCTATACAAATAATTTTAAACAAAATTAATAGATACAGAAAGCTACAACAACAGTTGCAGACATCAAAGAAAATTTGGGTGATAAACCCACTACAACCATTGATATTATTATATTCTTGTCAGCAAATTTTTCAGTAGAGTTGAAACACTGAACAAGAAGGGACTAACCATTTTATTTGTAATAAATTATAAGTTAATCACACAAGAAGACTACATCAGGAAATTGAAATAAGTGGTCAGAGACAGCTCTAAGTTTTCTGGAATAAAGGGCAACGTAACAAGAAAAAAATTTCCTGAGGCATTAGGAAATGCTTTTTACATAAAGGATGAGGTAAATCATATTTTTGTATTTTAGCCTACTTTTTCCAAGTATACTGAAGCAGATGAGGTTTACAGAAGGGTGACTAAAATGTCAATTCCACATGAAGAAATATGGAATAAATTGTGTGAGTTACTAGACTAAGTGAGTAAATTTATCTTCAGACAGAGAAACAACAACACAACAAGGACCAAAGTGACAGATCGGAAACAACCTCCTTCAGATTAGGGCCACCTTTCAAAAATTTCCAACCAGCCCTATTAGTTTGTAATAGGAGATATAATTTGTTTTAAATTTTCCTAAAATATATCATGATCAGTTATGACAAGATTTTTTGTAAATATTTGTATAAATACTTAAATTTTCAAAGTATTGAGGGTTGATTTTTGCACTACAAAAGCTATTGTAATTTTCCATTTGATGGGATGATCAGTAATAAAATGGACTTCTTCACAGGATTCATGTGTTGGATTATTTGGTTATGTGTTTCTCTCATTGTCTATGTTTTTATTTCTTTGTTCCCATTCTTATGTGTTCTCAAAACTGAATTACTTTACAAAAACTGTGATGAACATAATTTTTGGAAACATGCACTCTGATTTTTGCTGTAGGTAATTTCAAATTTTTCCTCTGATATCAAGTTAAATAATTCTAAATTTTGTAAAAGATCCAGTTAGTTCACCTACCTTTCCCTATGAAACTCCTTTAAAAATATGAAACAAATCCATGTTAGTTTATAGACTCCATATCCCAATGGATTTTTAAGCACTTAATCAACAATATCCCAATCATAAACAATCAATCAAACAACTAAGCATTCATAGCTAGCCTAAAATTCCCAATAAACAAAGTTAAATATGACAGAGAGATCCTTCTCTGAGTTTAGGAGGGCTATATCCTAAACTCCAAAGTGGTTTTGTGGTTACCTTTGTGATTTATTTTTCAACCTTTAGAAATTACAGAGTGCTACCATGTCATTAATCTGATCGCGCCTGATATTAGCCTTTTAAACACACAAACAACTTATTTCACGTGCCAACTTTATTACATAACGATGCTTTATAATTGATATGATAATTAACCATATAAATTATGATTAATAATCATAAACACACTTTATTATAAAATGGAATGACCCCTATCACATGAAAAATGACTTTCAAGGCCCCCTCATATGTGATTTTTTTTTAATTATAATTCGAAAGATTTTATTTAAACCTAATTGACTCAACCTAATTAACTTGTGACTCAAAACAAACCTAATGGTTATCTTGGATAACATGAGATGTCTGGGTTAAGTACATTACAAAAACTCAACCCTAGGTGACTAATATCCATATGATCCTATTTAAATAGATAAATTGCTAAATTTAATATAATGTAGAAAATACTTCCAGATCATAGCATCAATCACACAATAGCTGAAAATTTAAGCAGTGGAAGAATAAAAGAGTTTTGTAGGTACATAAGTAATTTCTTCTCAACATCAACTTTTCATACCTCAAGGAAACCTCTACAAGATACAAAAATAAAAACTTCATGGTCATCATAAACATCTCAAAACGAGGTATGTGATCTACACAAAAAAGAAAGGCAGAAGTTGTACAACTGTTGTATTGCTCCATATGGACATACAAATCCATATGATTGTATTGATTCTTTGTACAATTTCCTTTTAACCTATTGAAAACCTGTAAGTTCATCCTTATTGTGCATTACTTTCTCTTAGTTTTTCAACATGGGCAATACATCTTTGTCATGTCTTATTTATGAATTTCTTAAACATTTACAAGTTCTTTCTTGCACTACATTTCTCAATGTACCTATTGTTTATTTAGGACCTATCATGTATGTGCTAAATGTAATGTTACCTTTTTGAGATATTTTCTTCTGATAGTTGTTTGTCTTCAACATCCAAATAGACACAAATTTTCCTACACATATTGATGAGACCAATGAGGAAAACTTAGATTAAATTTGACCAATTATTAAATTTAATTGCACCAATAAATAATAATTAAAAAAAAATTGAGTGCATGAATACCTGAATGAGCTCCTCTTGGTTTCGAGAATAAATTATTGGTGTAGTTTAATCTTGGAGAAAACCTCCGTCCACTAGACGAAGCAACAATGAAGTCAAAATTAACCTTGTTGTTTCTATGTTGGGTCTCAGATTTTTACTCCAAGATTATCCAATATTAATTTATTCTCTACTGAATAGGGCCAACCACACGAAGGTGGAAGCTCTCATGCCCACCCTCCCCCCACCTCCCTCACATCACTCTCAATTCCTCAGTACCCAATATATCTACTAAGAAATATTTGAAAGGAATATATTAAGATACATCATAAATAAATAAATATGTAGTAAACATTCATTCATTCATTCATAGGTTTTAAAAAATATTTCATCTTAGTATGACTTATAATAAACTGTATGCTATAAATAATCTAAAAGAAGGTTTTTCTAATTAGCTTACAAGTACAATCAATTATTCTTCAGTTTCTTGCAATTTTTCATGTGTGAAAGAAGGATGTCATCCCCTTCAGTTGTAATATGTCTTGCTCATGACCTGGTGAAACGTCTATGTTGTTATAAGGGTGGCAGAGCATCAACTGCAATAACAATAAAATGTTAAATTATTATTTATAGTAATGATTAATACACATGTTTTATTAATTAAAAGGTAGTAGAGTTTTCGTTACCTGCTTCGGTAGTAGAGGGAAGCAAGATACTTTCGAATGTGGCCATAGGTTCCTCCTCTTGTCTGGCCTCATCCTGTACATGCTCTAGAGTAGAACCAAGAAGATTTATAATTAGTACACCATTTGCATTTAAATATTTCTAATTCTATTCCATACTAAAAAAAATTATAATTCACATGAAATACCTCCAAAATCAACCTGAACATCAGTTTCAGTTTACACTCCACCGTCACTAGGCTCATGTCTTCCATCATTTCTTGGGCCATCAACATTTACACTGTCTGCCTACTTTTTACAATCAAACATATTAATTTATCGCCAAAAATAAAAACCAATAGATTGCATACAAGTGTTAATTTATAAATTCTCTTTGTTGCTTTTATTTACCTCAGTCTCAGGTGGGGGATCAGAACTAGTATGTGAAGACCTTGTGCTTGTCCTACATTCAACAACGGCTTGATATCCGTGCTTGTAAGAAAGATTGAGGCCTTCCTCCATGTGAGTTTCATTGAATTGTTCACCCTTCAATTTTGAAATACAGCATGATTTTTTTTTCTACAATATTAAATTAAAATTATTAAGAATCTAAACTTTGGATGCAATAATTTTTTTTGTATACTTACAAATTTTGTGGCCAGTTTTGAGTAACCCCCAGGGCCAATATGATGTTGGCCATGTTTTTGTTTTCTCACCTTCATGGCTTTATATGTATCTGGGAGCCTATATTTACGGTATTGATAAACTTAATTACATGTCGCAATATTGATGAGAAAGCATCATAATTACATTAATAAAAGTGCCTCATACCTTCCTGGTCTGGGTGATGTCTTCCCTTCTTTTCGAATTTTTTTCTCTTTTTCATCTTCTAAGAGTTCTTTCCACTCACTTTCTGAAATCGCTGGAGGGCACTCATACTTAGGGTTGTTTTTCAAATGAACCTTGTATTGGTATCACAAATATTTTATATATAGGTCTGCCTTCGCGGTAACTCCACCTTTTTTGAAGGTACCATCTCCGAATAGGCCAACCAACCTATTGACAAGTTATTCCTTCAATTTTTAATTTTTCGAATTCCCCCTTGTGCGAATGGCGGGCCTAAAGAGTTGCAAGGCCACCTCATTCAAGTGCATATAGAAGGTATTGTTTCCTACAAGATGATATTATCATTACTTGAAAATAATGACACTCTATACGTAAATTTCAATTATATCATACTTAATATGTAAAACACTTCTTAAATACCAAGAAGATTATCTAATTTCATGGGAACATGGTCATAATCTACCAAGAATGTAACTGGTAGTGTTCCCATGCTAGTAACGCGAGTAGAACCAAGAAATCTTGCTTTCCTAGATATGATGGAATCATGGTTTGCATCATGTGCACATCCTTATGTGCGTTGTTTAGTGGGTGCAGATAATGGCATGTCACCCTGTTCAGGAGTTTTAATAATGGTCGGTGTGTTCAGTGTGTCACTCACAAGAGGAGCAAATATACTGCTACCAACGTCAACCCCCATAGTCTCACCATGAGGATCAAACTCCCTCAAAAAACCCTGTAAAATAAAGAGTTCTTTTATGAAGGATGAGAAAATTAAAATCACAAATAAAGAAATGGGACAATTAAATGAGTTTCTTACCCCATGTTGACAGATTTGGGTCATCACAGTTCTAATTTGGTCTCTTATATCTTCTATCCATGGCTCAATTGTAATTAAAAAATTGAGTCTCTTGTTTAATTTTATGAGAATCCTTTTGACTGTTTGGATCAGATCGATCGACATATAAATTTGTTCTTCAGCAAACACTTCCTTAGGAGCATCTATGGATTGGTTTGAGGATGGTGCCTTCCCCTTGTCACCCCGTTGATCAAATATGTGGTAGTTGGTTAGAGATTATTTAGGGATATAAATTCTAAATTTTGATCTTCTTTTCTTCCTCATTCGAAGAGGAAGAGCAGTTAGCTCTTTTTTTTCTAGAAGAAAAAAAATGTTTTATTAAAGATAGGAAAAAAATTTACATGATTTATGCATATGCCATCATATTCAACATTTATTGTGCCATATACATGCTTCTAGAGTGGTGTAATCACTTACGACCCCTCTGATAGTAGAGAGAGATAAAAAAATAAATCAAATGGAAGGCGAAAGTAATAGAAACATACAATCATCATATAGTGCATAAGTAGCACATGTGAAAAGGATCCAAAAAATAGTGATGTTCATGAGTCTTGCATCTGAGATAAATCATTGTCCAACATCCAGCATATAATATAAAATAAACTAGATATGAAACATAAACAAAAAAGGAGGTGTAATGATATTCATGGTAATTGTATGTGTCCTCGGTCCACCTCTTGACCAACAATGGTGTGAACATAGTGTAGGGTACCCACCATCATTTGAAATCTCCTTTTTTACAGGTTGTCAACCTCTGAATTCTGTTGGAATTTTGTTGTGTAAAGGGAGATTCAGCAAGTTTGAAATAAATATAAGATTTCTCTTTGTGGTAACTCACTATGTCTCTAAGAGAATCGATGTGAGTGCTCTGTGATTGTTGGACAACTAGTTTTGAGTGAAATCTCTTTGAATATGCATATCATTCTATGTGACACAAGCCTAAAATTGAATCTTGATGGCTCTTGTACTCATACTCTAATTAGGTATATGATGGAATTGTAAAAACAAATTTACAGGAAATGCTTCCCCATGCTGAATATCAAGCATATCGACATTAACATTAAGCCAAAACACGGGTAGAGCATGAAATTCAAAATTAACTTGATAAGTTTTAATAATATTTGATAATCATTGGCCAAGTAATTGTATTACTTGACCTTGAGTAAACTCTAATACAGGGTGATCCACATTCTTCATATGATTGATTCATTAGCACGTGGTGGCTTCCATGAGAATTTTGAAAATCAATTATGCGCATTGTATCCTTGTTATTAAATTCTTTTGTAATGGCAACATTTGTAGCTATATACCCAGATTTAATATAAGGGAAAACTTTATATATTTTTTCATTTAAGAGAGGATCTCATCATTAATAGGCTCCTCTCTTTTTAAGGTTTTGCAAATATGTCCTTCAGAAAAATTGTGATGATGCTAAAAAAAAATATACTACCATATATACATCTAACTTGATCACACTTGATATAAACACTTTGGGAGGTGGATTGATGTAACCATGACATTCTCAAGTGAAAAATAATGAAACCAAAATGCATAACATTGGTTTGGAGCTACATAGAATATTAATAAAATCACTTTTTATCAATGATATTATATTCATAATGTTTTCAAAATCATTTTTCATAAGTTTTTCAAAATCCTGCTCCCTCTAAACTGGAGCAACCTGCTCCCTTTGAATCTAGAAAATCGACCTCATATGTGTTATGGATACCAGCTAAAGATATGTTGAATTCATATGAGTATCCCATCTCTTCCAACTGGGTCCATTGCCACCAAGTGGGTCTACTAAGGCGGTCCTCCTGCCTCCTCAAAAATGTTGCATAACTAGCTCCATTTCCCTCTCGAACTATAGGTCGACCCCATAATTGGTATAATTTTCCCTCTATAATTGTACTGAATATTCTCTGAACTGAATTGTATATCCTTGATCTTCCAAGGCTGAAACAAAGAGAACATTCACTCTTATATGAGGAACATATAGAACATGATGAAATACTACAATCCATCCTGATTCTAACTAAAATACAATTGAACCCTCTCTTGTACTGATTGTTCCTTCATTGTGGATCCCACACCTCACCAAGCATCTAGTAGCTACTGAGCCAGGTGGCTGAAATAGATCACACTCCCTAGTCATATGGCAGGTGGCACCACTATCTAGATACCAACCATCTTTGGAAATCTCCTCTGAATCCATGAGTGATACATACTCTTTCTTTAACAATGTGGAGAATTTATTGGCAAGTTGTGGCCCATCCTCCACTATAGCCTCTTTCAGAACCAAGATTTTTCTCTCTTGCTTGGCCTGAAATAGTGAAATAGTGTAATGCGAAAGAGTGAAATAGTGAAATAGATTTTCCTTTGACATGAACCCTATTATATCCATATTGGATGGTGATTCTCACTACAAGTCTCAGTTTCCTCCTAAATACATTTCTCCAAAATATGGAGAAATCCTAAAAGAATATAATAATGAATGAGGTTTTGAAAGAGATTTAGGAAAAATCGTTGTAATCTAAAGGTTGAAATTATATCTATTAAGAAGAAAATATATACTAAACTATTATCACTCTTCTATATCCTAGGATTATTATTATTATCATGCATGAATTCTGAAATATTAGCAATAAGCCTAAGATTTAGACCTTTAGACTAAAAACATAAATAAAATAGAATGCAAAGGATTATGTAAAATTCAATAAATAGTTAATTGAGTCGACTACATTCACAAAATTCATATATTCATCATTCACTTAATCATTCTAATAATAAAATGAAATAACTATTTAAAAATAACTAATCAAGTATACAAGCTATTGATTATATCAAGAAAAATTATTGATATTTCAACTTCACTAAAATATGACAAGAAAACTTATAGCAAAATACCATACCGTAATACAATCTATGACGATTGTTTAAACAAGCCTCTTAACTTCAAGTGTCTATCCTAGTTTTGTTACAAAAAAATTAAAAATATAAAATTAAAAGATATTTTTTCTGATCTCCAATAAATTTGATGAAGTATTTTTTAGAATGGTTGAACTAGAAGCTTCGGGGAAGGATTTCCATTACCCATGTATGCTTAAGATGTGAGAAATATACTATGGTTAGTCAAAGAGCATACTAATTTGGCCCGTATATATCATGTATTCTAAGAATAGTGATTGTTATGCTATTATGGATATTGTCTCTTTGACCACAACACAGTTGCTATGTGGTTTGACAAAGAAATTGGAAATTACTTCTAAGTTAGATCTTTCTAATTTTCCAATATCATTTTGTATACCGCTCTTGTGACTTAACACATCATTGATGAAAACATATGCTTTGTTAGAATACTCTATGAATGGTACATTAGACGTGTCAAATTCTCTTATAATTTGGAGCATTGAATCAGTTAATTGAGAACAATATTACTCAATTTCCTTGATCATATATTTAGATTGTTGTAAATTGATTTTACATTTTTTGTAGGGAAGTTTTGCTTCTTATTATCTTGGCATATGATGTTTTGGGGATTCTTTATGTAGATGTTTTAGTTGTGGCCTACGAAGAGATGTTTCACCCTTCTCCTTTCAAAAAATTTATCTATTATCTTGTTGTGGATAGTTTTAAATTTCTTATGTGTTGTACATAGGAGATTATGTACTTTGAAAATTATAAAAAAATATATATGGACAAAATTAAAATTTTCAAAAAAAAGCGGCACTAAGCAGTATTTTAAGTTATGTGTCTGATAATGCGACCACCTTTTGGCACGTTGGGTTAAAGGATGAGCGCTTCATTTCTTGGATGCCGCTATTTGAAAATTTTTCCCGTAATGGAGTGTGAGCGGAGTCACAAAGTAGTCAAAATTTAACTAGTGGGGTGCCTCCAATGGAATCTTTGACCCGCGCCAGTTGACCAGAATGTGTGGCCCAAATATTTTGTGGGGGCACTACCCTGTGATCGAGCCCGTATTGTGGAGTCCCTCCGTAGTAAAGATAGAATAATGACAGTTACTGGACCCCGCGATGACAACAAGAGAGCCAGGTCACCTTCCACGTCACCTCCACGTCATACTCCACATCACCCCCAATTGTCTGTTAATCACTTCATCATTTAATTCATTTTTGTATGTTTTTCTCCTGCCCATTCATTTTCCTTCGCTATAAAAAGAGGTGTGTCCTCATTTTCATCCACATCTGCCTCTCGAATCGCTAAATTCTCCAAATTCTCGTACCAATGTCCAAATCAGCAACCATTTCAACATAGCCAGGTAACCCATGTAACTATTCTTGTACAATTTTCAAAATGATGAAGAAATATGCCATTTTTAGGTCTTCCACTCATATCCCACTAATGGACAAAGAAGCAGACATTGTGGACATTGTCTGCACAGTAGACCACCCTCTCTTTTATCTGCACGTTGTTCTAAACCAGGAAAAGTCCCCAATTTACTCTTCTTTGATTAATTCTGGATTCTTGTTAGTGTTTTTTCCCTAGACCTACCTGTTTCCTGAGTTTATTAATTGGTTGGTTTCCTCCTTGTACCCTTAGAAATGCTTTGTCATGAACCAGTTGGGGGAAAATTTTTTCCAAGTGTCAGTGCAATTGATAAGGAAATATTTTTGTTATCCCTCTGCAGAGTCTTATGTGAGTTTCACTGATGAATACCTCTCTTCATATTTTCAAGAATTTTCAGGGCCTGAATTTACACAAATTGTATTTTATCTCCTAACTAAAGTAGCAAAATTCTCCTTGGAGTTAGACAATTTTCCTTTGAATATCTTTGCTGAAGATGTACGACAAATTATTAAAATTTTGGCCAAATTCCTAGGGAGGGAAGATGCCATGGTGGTATATAAGTCAATTCTAGGAATGTTTCCTTTGATGATGAAGCCTGGGGTAATTTTGGATATTCCCACTTATCTAGAGAGTTTTATCAATAATCAATTTATGAGCTTGTCAATCACTGGCAGTTTCAAGTTTCCTTCTTAGGTCACATATTTATTTATTTACAGTAATGGGGATAACTTTACTTATTTGGGGCTAAAAATTTTCGATGTAAATAAGAATAAGGAGTCAGTGGTATTTTGGACAGACTAGTTGAGAAAAGAGGTAGGAAATGAAGGACTGTTTGAATTCACCTCCTCTTTCCTTCCTATAGCATATGCAATTTTAAATGGAGGGGTTGCACCTAGACTATTTCCTGAATCTCAGCCTTTTTTGAAGTTGAGCAAAGATGTGAGATATGGAGATTACTTTTCTCATGAGGAACATACCGAAATTATATTATTTGGAGCTGATATAGAGCCTTTTCGATTTCCTATGTTTGTTCCCATGATATTGTTTTCCTTGGAGTTCATCAGGAAAGGTCTTAATTTTGACCAGGTCCATTTTG
The DNA here is from genome assembly GCA_034641835.2 of Pinus albicaulis. Classification (NCBI taxonomy): domain Eukaryota; kingdom Viridiplantae; phylum Streptophyta; class Pinopsida; order Pinales; family Pinaceae; genus Pinus; species Pinus albicaulis. The sequence continues at coordinate 519,471,056 of CM076572.1, read as the reverse complement.
TTCCAGTGAAGAAATGTCATATTTTTAAGCTACCTAGGATAGTAGGGCCATTCATTGTAAACACCAGATAGGCCCTGGAAGTTGCTCACAAAATGCTAGCTGAAATGCATTTGTCATTGGAGGGGAAATGGGCTTATGACCCATACCATGTGATTTCAAACCGTAGAGTGGAAAATGGTTATTCGACATTTTTTCATGAATCAAGGCCAGAGATGGAGAAGTTGTAAAATGGAGGACATAGTTCTGTGTTTGAGTAGATGAAGGTAGAAACTCCTCACCCTACTGAAAGGGGTCCTAAAAGAGGAAGAGAGGAAGTAATTGAAGAGGGTATTCTTTACAATTCAGAGATATCTCTTACACTCCCTCATCCCCTCTTCTAGATATTTCAAGTCATGACTCTCTTTCAAACATTAAGAAATTTTTCTGAGAGATTGAAGAAAGAAATAAAAAGATAAGAAAAAACTTTGAGTCTCATTCTGAGACTTAAATTTCTCTTGAGTAGCCAAGACTACTAACAGCAATGGAATTAGAAAGGGATCAACTGAAGATAGCTTTCTCTCACCCTTTAGCTATGAATGTGACTTCTAATTCTTCTTTTAAAACTCTTAGTTTAACAACAGATGCAAAGAAAATTCCTCTTCCTCACAAGATTAATTTACAAATGCAAACATGAAAATTAATCTTTAATTATTTGAATAAGACTACTTCAGCTGCTACTAAAGCTAAAAACATGTTAAGTAAAGTGATAAAATAGCTGAAGTTGGAAAAAACTAACTCAAGATATTATTCCACACAATTGAAGAAAATAATTGTTAAATTTGGTGTTGATCCTAAAGACAAATCAACAATTCAGAAACTATTGCAGTCTACTGAATATGAAAATAATAGTTTGAAGAAGAAGTTGAATCTTCCAATAGGTGAGCATCCTATGGCTACTGAAGTAGCCCAAGTGGAGACAGAGAAAGTGCAACTATTGTAAGCTCTGCGGGCCAAGGATCAAGAAATTGCAAAATTGAAGTAGATATGTGAGATATTTCAGAAACAAATTAATTCTCATGTTTGTACAGTAGTTGTTTCATCTAATTCAGAATACCCTATTTCCTAATTAAATAAAGTCTCAACTGAGTTAAGAATGGTAGAAATTTATTTAAAGAAAGATCATATGGAGTTGGAAGGAGCTTATAAAGTGCTCAACGTTACAAAGAATGAGTTACATATGACCAAGGACAATGCAGAAAAATATAGGCAGGACTGTTAGAATGCCTATCAGGGGATCAAAGAGCTAAAGGAGAAAGAGAAGGGAAATGTATCCCTTATTCAAGCCAGGGATATTATTTGGAATGAAATTATTGGTGTTTTCAAGAACATATGGGATTTGCTGATCATTATTAGGGAGGAAAAGAGTATTGTGAGGGACCTAGAAAATGTCATTGTTTCCAATAAAGATAAGTTTCAAAACAAGGCCCCATATGCCAAGAGATTAATTAATTTTATGAATTCTAAAAATACTCAAGAGTTGAAGAAGTTTGGGATTGAAGAAAAGACTCGATGTGTGTTGGAGTTTAACAAGATGATAGTCAAGGATTCATACAGGAAGAATACAGAAAAAAAGTCGAAGGAAGTCAAAGAAACAATGTTAAGGTTCAATGCTGGTTGCTCGATAAAAGAACCATAGTTGTTTTTCCATCATGTTGGGACCAACAAGGAAATATTCTCCATTGGGAGACATTATGAAACATTGTTGGTTGAGGCGAAGAGTAAAATCAACAACACACATGAAAATATTGGTATTCATAAGGGAGCCACAATCATGAATTTTCTACATAAAGGACTTCAGTTATTATGGATGATAAAAACTTTGTTTTCAGAAAGACCCTCATATTCCAGGATCATAGATTTTAGAAAGGCACATGTCAAGCTTGAAAATTGTCCCAGCCCGAATTTAGAACTGTGGATAAAATGCAAAGAATGGATGTCCCTGCAAGAAAATGATGCAGACGCATGAACTTATTCCATTCTAGGGTCTCAGGCCGCAGCCACCTCATGATCGAATGATGTTTCGCATTTAGTTTACTTTATTTTACTACAGATGGTTTTATTTTCTACATTTTTTGTAGTGATCAAAGAAAATAGTTTGGGAAGTTGATAGTTCCATAATTTTCCATTTTGTAATAATGTATTTAAGACTCTTTCAAAGAAGAAAGGAGGTTCCAGACTTTGGGCCTCAGAAGTTTTGCCAATTTTGTACTTTGACTTTATGGAATTAATAAAGCTATTCATAGAATTTTCTAGCAAGTGATGAATGTGTTGAGTTATTCATGTTCCATCTTATGCATGTTTCTTCTATTGGAGTAAAGTAATGAAGTTGTTGGTGTCTAATCTATATCTATGAGTTAGAGTAAATTTCCTTAATGATGCACTCCTTTATTATGAATTCATTTCTTGCAATCGTTTTCTTCTAAACTAGAGATAATAGTTTTTGTGATTTCCAACATATTGTTAATGGTTTTCACTATCATTTCATCTTCTCTTGTTCATGCACATTTATCATTTAATGGAACAAAGAGTTTTGTTATCAGTAAATATTAAAGGGTTTTAAATTATAATTATGGGGTTACCATATGAAGCCAAAAATTGAATATGCTAATATTGTCATTTCTGATATGCCAATAGAAATTAAAAATATGTTTGAATAGTAACACATAAGCATGGATTGGTGTTGACTATAATTAGCATAGGAAGTGATTCTCTAACACTTGGAAATATTTTTTATTTTTCGAAAAGATGGAGCGAAGCGGTAGTTGTGCTTCTGGTCTAGGGTTTCTAGGGTTTGAAAGCGCTGATTGGTTTCTGGAAGGACTGGACGCGGCTCCTTGTCTCTCTTCCAGGGGTGATGGCTCTCATCTGCCGCGGAAGAAGGTGCATTTTTCGTGGTTGGCTTGTGAGGGCTTGGCGAGGGATCAATGGCGACTTACTATGGAGATACAGACGAACGTTGGATTCAGTGTGGGGGTTATGCTTTTTCTCTCCATTTCGGCGGGGGAAAGGCATCTTCCCTGGATTCAATCAATCTGCAAATGTGGTTGGAGGGTTTGTTTCCATGGGCTTGGCTGGCCATCCATGCTTGGTACGACTCCTCTTACTCTGCAGGACCTCCCTTGTTTCATTGCAAACGGCACTAGTTTCTACAGATTGGGGCAACGTCTTATCACTGTGGAGAAATCCCCACCATATCATCACCATGTCAGATTTGCTCTTGGACGCACAAGAGGCCCTGGCACTGTGTTTAAGCTCCTCTTTGACTCCTTTCAGCTCCAAATTTCTCATCCTACAGGCAGAACGATCCTGCAATGGGTCTGTTCTTCAGATTTGGTGCTAGATCTCAAACTGGATTTAGAATGGCGGATTGGGATCCCTTCAGGCCTTCAGAGAATTCTCTTTCAAGGTAAACAACTTGAAGACCTTCTTCCTCTATCTTCTTACAGTATTACCAGAAAAATATCTTTGGTTTTAACCCTTCGTTTGAGAGGAGGTGCAGCGGGACAGTCTTCCTCTACTCCTTTCTCTTACAAACATGCAGTTCACCCTGAAATCCCCAAACCCCCGGAAGCCCCTAAACCTAAGCCTTTTTTGGTTGAAAATATAGAGGAAGTTCCCTCTGTTGAAATCAACCGTGAAGGTCTTGCAATCCAGCATCAAGATTTTGCAAAAAGAGCCATCATTTGCACATTTAACGAACTGTGGCCACGATCTCAGGATCTCTATGCATGGATCCATGCAAACTGGACTCAACATTGTAGGATCAGTTTATGTTCCAAAGGATACTTCATTGTACTATTTGATGACAGTAAGCATTATAAAAATGCTTTAGAATAAGGCCCTTGGTTCATGGGAACTGCAGGGCTCTTCTTGACTCCTTGGTTCCCATATTTTGATCCAACAACTGCAGTCATTACCAGGACACCTGTATGGATCAGGATCCCAAATGTACCTGCCCACTTATGGCATACTGCAGTCTATAAAGCTATAGGAAACACCTTGGGTAGTTTCATTATGGGAGATTACTGGCGGGAAAATAAAGGTCTCTACACATATGCCAGAATATGTGTGGAGTTATATTTAAGCAAAGGACTTCCATACCAAATCAATCTCAAGATAAAAAACTTTGTCTGGACCCAGACACTAGATTACGAAAATACTGCATTCCGTTGCCACCATTGCCACCAATTAGGGCATATGCAGAACACATGCCCATCTCTCTCGGCAAAAAAGAAAAAGGATAACCTCTCCAAGCCCAAGTCCAAATGATGGGCTCCATGCTCTCCACCTCCAATCGTGGATATTGAATCCTCTAGCTCTAATGATGATGGTAGCGATGCAGAATTGGATCATGCCCCTCTTTCCGTGGTCCCTTCCACCGATGGTCCAGCACATTCCTCCGATACAGCCATCACCCAGAAACGCGTCCATATGACCTCCTCCTCTGATTTAAAAAAGGAGGGCCCCCCTATGGAGAACCCAAATCTTCATGTTGTTATTGCTCATTCACCCCAGGATGGTTGGGTTGAAGTCAAAAAAAGGAAAGGGAAAAAGCTTCGTGTTGAGGCTTCTGCCCATTCTGGGTAGAAGTCAGTCTTTTTGCTTCCAGACATATATTGTAGCTTCTTGCTTGTTTCACTCCTTGTCCGGAACCGAGGTTGATAGTCCTATCATTTCCGGTTCCTGGTTTTTTGTCTCTCTTGATTGTATCATCTTGTACCATATTTCAGATTAATAGAATTAGTCCAATTCAGAAAAAAAAAAAAAAAACACATAAGCATGGATTTTGTGTTGTAGTTTCCACACAGTCAGTCCAAATAAGCAATGTAACTTACCATGGCTGCTGGTCGAATATAGAGTGGGGTCTTCTGATGCAGGGATTCCTCTGCTGACTGGTCAGATGAAGCACCGTCACCTATGGATGAAGAACCATCACTTTCACCTATGGATGAAGCACCATCACCATCTGCAGGGAGTTATCTGCTGAGTAAGTAATTGCAATGTGCCGATACTGAGTGAGTGGGGTTTCGATGGGGTATTTTTGTTGAGTTCAAGGAGACCATTTCGACACGCGTGATGAGTTAATGGGTTGAGGGAAAGGGTGTGGGTTTGGGAAGAACTCATATAAGCCTGTAGGAATTAGAAGTAGTTTTTGTTTTCTGAATTTTTTTAAAGATATTTTTTTTGTTTTTTATTTTTATTTTAATTTTTAATTTTTAATATTGGTTATTTAATATATATATACTTATATTTATGTTTAATTTTATATATAGTTATATTTTATGTATAGTTTAATTTTTTCATTCACTAGTTCTTTCATTGCATTGTTTCCTCTCACCTCTAGCTCGATGAGTTTCCATATAAAGATCAAGTTAAAATAAATTTCCATAAGAATATCTTAGACAAAGTTATTTACTATTGAAGGTAAATGAAAGAGAACAAACCAACTGAAAAAATATAAATACATACCTTGTACATTTCAACATTTTACTATCATTAATGTTCTTCTTCATCCCACTCATCATATGTATCATCGTGTTCATAATTCATGTTCAAAGGATTAGCCATTGTAGCATCATGATCATCATCGTCTATATCATCATTCGGAACATCCTCTCCCACATTTGGTTCGACCTCTTCAATTTCTTCATCCGACATGTTGTCAATATCATCTAGCTCATCTAGAACATTGTCTGGATTAACATATCATTGAACTTATTCAACGTATTCTTTTGACACATGAACCCCTTTCTCCTCTACATATCATCTTCTTCAATATCATTTTCTTCTGCTACATTATAATTTATCGACGTTCCTCTTGGAGCATATCTAACAACATAGGACCAGCCTGCTTTACCTGGAACCTCTGAGTAAAATACTTGTTCACATTGGCTTGGAAGAACATAGGGATCTAAGCTTGGCTCAACATTCCTTGTATTAACCATGGTAAATCCATTATCATGTTGAATAAAAGTTCTATCGGGATCACGTTCATTGATTCGTACCATGCACCATTTAACATCGAACACAACTAATTTGAAGGATTTAAAGTCACACTCAAGTATATCATCCAGATACCCATAGTATCGATTTGTAGATACTTATGGATGTATGTCACCTATCGATGCAATGTTCTCTTCCTGAAATACTGCAATTATCCCACTATCTGAAGTTGTCCTCTTTTCATCCAACATTTTGATGTGAAATTTGTAGCCATTGCACCACATTGCCTTGTGTTGTTTCAACTGCAATATGAAAAACACATAAAAAATACATTGTCATTATTTGATAAACATATTTTTACTTGGAAATTTTTCAAAATTAATAAAAAATCACACCATATGCATCAATATAATTGTAAAAAATTAAGTAGTATAGGTTAATTATATGCTTGTCTGGTAATGTACTAAACCATGTGCTAAATCAATTTCCCTCTGTGTAAGATTGGTATCTCCATTACATTTAGCTTCTTTGACCAATGTAGATAGACCATACCATGATAACTTACCATTATTATCTTGTTTGCGTCGTTCAATCCATACCTTCATCCAATCAACATTGTTTGCAATATATAAATGCATTACATCCCACTCTCGGCCAGTTGTATTAAAATAAAACAGTTCACATGCATATATATAATTATTTAACACATTATACCACTATAATATTGGATTGTGCATGAAGTCTAAAAACTAAATAAGTACGATATACATAAAAACAAAAATTCAAATGTACTATAAATCTCCACTATATACTTACATCTCACTTTCCTCATTGTACCTTTCCTCGATAGGTGCTCCCCTTCAAATTTGTTTATGGATTTGACATCCGAAATGCGATCTAATTAATTGATACTTTTTCCTATTATCGGACTATATTGACTAATATAAACCATGATTTTATATACCATATATCCCTCTACCATAGAACCCTCGGGACGTTCACTTTGTTTGACCAAAGCCTTCTAATATTTTAAGTGGCTCTCAACCATCCACATTGATCTTGTGTGTACAGGTCCACACTTTTCAATCTCCTCAACTTGGTGTATGAGGTAGTGTTCTTGTGCATTGAAAAATGTCGGAGGTAGATACTTTTTCATTTCACACATTAGATGAGTAATTTGTTTCCTCCAATACTTTATATCTTCTTTATCGATTTATTTAGATGACAACCATCTAAAAATGAAACAATAAATTCACAAGTTTCAACAATAAGATATATAGTACATTACAATTAAAACACGTGCAGTCAAACATAATTTAATGTACAACAAATTATTAAATAAATTACACTTTGCATATAAATTGCTAGTTACCTCACATATTTCACAAGATCATATATAACTTGTTTAACATTGTTGTCAAAGTTGTCTGGGAGAGATAGAGGTAGAAAATATTGTAACAAAAAAAATAATCAATGATTATTTATTCTGAAATGAGTATAAAACAAAAATACTAACAAGATGTTTCACATTAATATACAAACATATACACAAAAATAATTACCTTAATGAATGTATGCCAATCATGAGTCTTTACCCCACCTAATTCAGCTTTCTTTGTTAGGATATTCTTTATGTTTGAAGAAAATCCAGTGGGAAATTTAAATTTTTCAATAACCCCTTTAACATCCTTGCTTTGTTGCTCCATCAATAACCATGGAAGAGAGCTTAGATTTTGGACGTCTCTATCTCTATTTGAATGAATCACACTTTTCATTACATGATTGGCCTCCTTAATGTCATTACAAATCTTGACATTTTTTTCTTTATCTCTCCTTCCATATAAGATTCCCCATAAGGTATCTGTTACATTCTTCCCGATGTGCATTATATCAAACAAATGAACAATATCTAGGTGTTGATAGTAGGGGACCCTACTGAATTTCTCAGAATAGATTTTCATTTCTCATGGGAGTGCCCCATTATTAATGCCTTGCCAACCTGCAAGGTGAATCATAGTTTAAGATATCATAAAAACAATAACTGTCAAATAGTAAAATTAAGAAAATGCAATAAAAATATAAAATAATCCAAACATTTCATGTATAATGACAAATAGATGATTTAATCCATACCTTGAGAGATTCTATTATATTGAAACTTGCATATACCAGGTGTCATTCTCCGTGGTCTTAATCCAATCTCTTATTTCCCATTGAAAATATGGTTTTCGATTCTTCGGTACCTATGGTTCTTAGAGAGGAAGTGCCTTGACTGATCAAACATCTCCTTTCCTAGGCTTCTTGAATGACAAGATTTCAATTTAGGACCACAACTGGACAAGAAAAAATTCCCTTTGTTTGCATACCTACAAGAGATGGATTAATTTGTATTTCAATTATTAATTGAAGTATGTATAATGAATGGAATATTTACAAAAAAAATGTATGAAATGAACTTCATAAAACTAGTAAACACTATTAAAGTGCATGGTAATGTTATAATATACCACAAAAATGTGTTAGCCCTCGGGCATTGTGAATTTTCCATACAAGCATTGCATGGAATTCAAATTGCCTTTGTGCATCTACTGGTTTGGATATATCATACATAGTGATTCCCTTCCATAAGTCTAGTAACTCATCAATAATAGGATTGATATTTTCATACATATATTTGACCTGGTACTTACCTGATTGATTGAACATACAATACATAATTCCAAAATATATGAGTAACAAAAAAAAGACATAATTATAAGACATGATTGAACATATATGAGTAAACACAAAAATATAAGACATAAGTATGAAACAAACAAGACAAATCATGATATGTTATTGTGTAAATGAATATATTTATTCTAAATAAGATAATACCTGGAACAATCATTTTCAACATTATGTGCTCCCTCCTTATTGACATCCAAGGAGGAATGTTATTTTTGATAAAAAAAATTGGGCCACACTGAGTAAATAAATCTTAACTCTCCAAATGGATTGACTCCATCAGCTGGTAATGAAAGCTTACGATTATGAGATTCTTCTTTAAAATTTGGCCATATTTCCTTTATATTCATAAATGCAGATCCATATGCAGGCATTCAAATAACACCATATTCACTTATTTTTGTTGCATGGTAATCCATAAAGTGTGCTATGATTTTGCACCTGAACAATTGTTGTAGACGTGGAATTATGGGACTATAACGAAGAACCCTGTGAGGGAAAATTTTTGTTACTTTATATGTTTGATATAAACTCTCATCACATTTTGGGCATTTTTCTTTCGACACATGTTATTTATAATAGAGAATATCATCATTAGGACATGCATGAATAACTTGATACTCCATTCCAATATCTTTCATAAGGGCATGTAAATCTCGGTACGTGCGAGGTAAAACATTTGACAGTCGTAACATAAATTCTCCTAACAATCCACAACATCAGAAATCAGTAGTGTTGGTTAATCTAAACAATATACATATTATATCCAAATAATGTTACAAATGGTGATCGACATACTAACATTGAAATCAAAGGAAAAAAATCATTGCTTTATCATGAAGTACTAAATGTCACAAAATATATTACATACCTAAGGATTTGTGTCACACATGTTTTTGGAAAACCATTCACCACCTTTAAGTTGACTAGAAGAAATACAACATAGAGAATAGATGTTTTTGAGCCTTCATAAAGAGGCCGAGTTCCCCTCTGAAGTACAGGTATATCATAACCACCAACATATGGGTCATCATCATCATCCCTTCCTGCAACATTATTAAATGTATCGTGGCTAATTCTATTCGTCCCAACTTCATCCAATGTGTTATCAACATCATTATCTTCTTCCATAGGATCATTAGCTTGATTTGGCTCAATATTTTCTTCATGTTCTTGAACAGGCGATTGTACTACAACGACCTTGTCCTCATCGAGGAATGCCCTAGGAGCACCATACTAGACAATTGCAATCAATAAAATAATATTAATCAGCTATCACAAATATTTAAATGATAGAAATGTTTACAAATATAATATAGCAAAACAAAGACAACAAAGATCTAGACAAAGAAAACTTAGCTAATTAACTAATCAAGATTTTCATATGGCTCAACTTAAAACTTACATGTTCATAATAATCAAAGTAAAAATACCATTAATGGGAATGATTCCATTGAATATATTAAAAAATCAATTTAACCGCATAGATTTAATGAGTTTAATAATATGAACATGTAATAGTGAATATATATATATATATATATATATATATATATATATACTCTGGTTCTATGAAGAGTCGAGAGGGATCAAATCCCTTGTGGTGAAAACCCATTTTTTGAGTAACAAAATGAGGAGAGGTCAAAAGGAGGACAATTTCAAAACCTAGCACTGGAAAAAGGAACAAATGTGAAACTGATCAATGTTGGAATGAGGACTTTTGGAGACTCCTAGCACTGGAAAAGGGTACAATTTCAAAATCAATGTTACTATAAAATATCCTAATTGCAAATCCTACTGGTAGAAATAAGTCTAATTGACAAACTCAATGCTAGAATAAAGAGAAATTAGGAAACCTAACTCTACAAAAGGGCACATTTGGAATTCCTAGCATTGGAAAATGAAACAAGGAGGAATGTTAGCACTATAAAACAAGGTAGATGAGAAACAATATAGCACTATAAAGTTATAACATTGAAAAATATAGTGTTATGAAAAGGAAAATTTAAAAATTTAGTGCTAGGAATGAAGGAAATTGGAAAAACTATTGCTACGAGGGAGGGAAAAATGAAATCCTAGTAGTAGAAACTTGAACAAATGAGAAACATAGTGCACCAATGAGGAGAGGAGGTTATTTTTGGAGAGAGAGAGAGAGAGATCGTCAATGAATTCCAAAACTACCTAACATAAATATTAATTTCAAACTACCATAAATATTAATTCCAAACTACCTAGCATAAAATATTAGTGAAAAAACGTAAATATTAATTGCAAATTAACTACCTAGAACTCATCATGATATTTTTTATCAATTCATAAAACAAAAAATGAATATTTTGGAATATTGTCACTTGTGCAACTAACTATATATTTGAACTAAGTAAAGACCAAGTCTCTTATGGCATGTATAAAAAATATAAAGAACAAGTCTCTTATGGTCTAATGGATGATAATGAATAAGTATTTACTAATGGATGATATTCATCTCCGCCTTCAACATGTCCATAAGTTCTACAATTCTTTTTAGCTTTTGTTATTAAAAGTCTCCTTACTTTCAAGCCCTTACACTTTTTACCAGGGAAATAATATTTTTCATCCTTTGAAGCCCCTGATCTCGATCCCACATCTCCTTGGGCTAATCCTTGAGGAATTTTATCTAACATTTTTCCTCACCAAATAGCTTTCAGTGATTATTATCAATCAAAATTAATAACCTCAAAATAGGCCTATAACATTTGAAAGCATGGGATGTATAACAAGAATGTGGAATTTGTAAATAGGTATTCAGCCCTACATATATATAAACCAATTTCTCATCGGATAAATTTTTCATAACAGTAAAATTCCATTAATGCTGAAATTTGGCCAGTAAAATGCCATTAATTCAGATCGTCGAATATCCAACTCTATGTAATTAACGTTAGATATTCGATGATCATCAAGCTTTTAAACAAAAAAAGAAAAAATACATTAAACTTCTGACGATGGTTTCATTTTTATTCATTTTTGGATTTCGCCATCAAATTTTAACCCGAAATGTGGTAGTGTCCTTTCCATGCAATTTTGAAACCACATGATATCTGACACCCTCCAAAATAATCCTCCTGGATTTTTCCATGTCTTTCTTCCACTTAGAAAGTGCTTGTGCATCTGATGTTGTTGGTTTTGGAATATCAATTTGTGTGTATTCCCACACTCCATTGTCATCCACGACTACTTCCATCCTATATTTCCAAGCACAAAAATTTGAGGTGCCCTCCAATGCATACTCAAGCCTCAATACGTTGAAAGAAATTTGTCTTGCACTAAAGAGAATCTACACCAAAAACTTTGCAAATCGAAATTTCTCTAAGAGAATATCCATAACAAGGTTTCTATGTAGTATTATTTAGCACTGATACCATGTAGAAATTGCAAGAAATTCTCTACTTCTAATGAAGTCAAACTGAAATTGAGGGACACAAAATTATTCTACTATTCTGCGGAAAGGAAAAAACATGATGGAAACCCATGCAATAACATGCAACCATTAAAACACAAGGAACACAATGATATTACAGGGGAACCCAACTTGGAAAAAACCCTCTGTTGCTTTGCAATAATTCAGATGAGAATATGTATCAAATACAATGTCTTGCTTCAATACTGAAGGACACCCTACACTGCAATTCTGATCTCCTGCTCACTGACCTGCTCTGAAAAAAACTTAGCCAAAATATGCCTCTACTATCCTCCTATTTGCTTGCTCAATCCCTGAGGAAATTATCCCTAAAAAATAGGAAAATTCCCTATTTCCTTCCGCAAATCCTGAAGGAATCGACCACCTTCTTAATGCAAAAACAATGTACACTCAACTAGTATACAATTGATAATTACAATGTGCCTTTTCCTCCAATCCAAATAGGAAATTTGAATTACATGCATGACTGGGACTATTTTTAATAAATTGATTAGTTAAATGAGAGATTAGTGAGTTAACAATTTTTATAACTACTCAATTGAACTCCTACTAACTCCACTAAAGACTAGAGCACAATTAATTGAGTTTAACTAACAATAACTCCACTAGATTTCTAAATTCTAGCAATCAACCCATGCACAATTCTAATTTTATCCTATAACTGGAATTCACCAATTTAGCTAGGATACAAATCAACGTCACTCCAGCTAACTGCAATCCAAGTGATCCCGTAATGTGGAAAATCAAATTTCTCCATTTGACTAAGGCACAAGTCAAATGAAGCCATTTCTTGTGCTGGAAATACTGCGAGGGGGGGTGAATCAATATTCCTTTCAATTAGAGCATTAGTTAATATTAAATTATTATCAGTGTTTGTACAATGATAGCAACAAACAAGAGGAACACAAATGCACACATATTTTAAGGTGGAAACCCACTCCGGGACAAAAACCACCTATTGCTTTTCTAATAATTCTTTAATATTGAAATCCAATTGAAAATAAAGCTCCAACTTCCTAGAATCTAGAAAATAATTCTTCTCCAGCTCCCACTGGATGGACGCTCCAATGCCCGAGATTCTTCAATAGTGAACCGAATGGATGCCCCAACACCCAATGAGCTACAACTCACCCTAGCACCACCCTACCACCCTGTAGAAGAATAAAAGAAGAATGGATTCCCGTACCAGGGAAAATGGTCCACTTTACAATGATATAGAATGATGTAGAAGAAGAAGGCACACTAGAACATAACCCCAACTATGACACAACCACCTAATGATGATCCTAGACCACCCGAAACTGCGTCTTCAACTCTTGGCAGATAGACACTAGTACAATTTGTACAATAATGTATTTACAATGACTTAGTACAATGATACCTTTACAATGATTGTATGCAGTGCTGCTCACTTGAAGAATTAATGTGATGAACTTCTTGCTGTTGTTATGTACCTTGGTTTTTTCTCTTGTCATGTTACCCTTTGCTGCACCTTGCTTTTATTTGCTTCCCTAGAAAGTCTGGTCCTTTACGGCCCTTGACAACACATGATCTAGCTTTTTCTTTGCCTTCTAGGAGCTCAATATTGAATCTAGTGTATCTCTGTTATTTCAAATCCCAAATATTTTATTTTCAGTATTGTAATAGTCCTCTGAGTCTTCTTTCCAATGCCACAGGTCTGACCCAATTTGGATTCTTCAAGGGAGAGTTATACCCAATCTCTCACAATTCCCTAATTATTGACTATTTCAGCAGAGCGAAATTGTACGGCATGCCACATGTCACTGTTTCATCATTCGGCTCTGAAATTGATGGAGAAAAAACTATAGAATGTGCACTATCTACCACTTTTTATGGAATTCCAATCCGATACTCAGAGTGAGAGTTATGACTATTTTCCCAAGGTCACTTCTTTGAGATGAATTTCAGGAACCTGCAAAAACACTGACTTCCACAGATCATATCTTCAAAAATATTGCGCACCTTGATCTGAAATTTTCACAAAAACTTCCTTAGGATTTCGGATTTGCCTCATAAAAATTTCATCTTTTGAACCTTCATAGAAAAAAAAGCTAGAGCACAAATTCCACGATGACCTATTTCAAATAACGAAATCCCTTACATGAGGAGGATATGAGGATCACAATTTATATAAATGCTTAGGTTGAGAGAGGCTTCAACAAGTGAACGTGGGAGGGATTTTATGAACTTAAAAAATATTAATTATGACTTTTCAATGACCCATGCCACAACCCCATGGGGTTTTAGTCCACTAACTGGGGGTACAAACTTCAAACATGAATATCCCTCAAACTGTGAAGAATTACATGGTGTGCCACATATCAACGGAAACATCTCGAAAAGTAGAAACCATAAAAGGAATTATTGAGCTAGAATATATTAATATGGTAGGTCAAAATTCCCATGCAATATTGGGTTAGTCCCTGGTGTTGCTTGGGTTGACATCAATGACAACCGTTGATCAGCAATCTCCCCCTTTGGCATTGATGGCAACACAAGTACTCCCCCTGTGATCATGACCTCTTCCTAAAAAAATCTCTCCTCCTTTGACATCAATGGAAAAGGGTAACTCCCCCTGAAACACAACCATCTTTTGGACATGTACACACTTCCACTCCCCCTTTATATTATGAATAAGGAAAATATAATGAAAACTTGGGAAAATCCCAAGCTTTTGGTGAAGATATTCCAATGCTTCATGAGTACTCTCACGATCATCAACACTTCCTGCCCAATCTTCATCTGTAAAGGAATGAATAATGAGATTGTTACCCTTGGGATACCACAAGCCATATTCTGTTGTTCCCTTTAGATATCAAAGAATTCTTTTGATGGCAATAATATGTGATTCTTTTGGTGCTGCTTGGAATCTTACTACTTGTCCAACTGCTTGCATAACATCTGTGCGGGAGGTTGTTACATATAGAAGACTACCAATCATAGATCTGTACAACCTTTGATCCACATCCTTAGATGAGTCGTCTATGCTCAATTTGCAACCTATTACCATTGGAGTAAGGATGGTTTTGCAATCTTCCATTTTAAATTTCTTGAGCATTTCCTTAATGTACTTGGCTTGACATATAAATATTCCTTTCTCTTGCTGAGATATCTGAAGCCCTAAGAAGTATGTGAGCTCACCAAGTAAATACATCTCGAAATCACTTTGCACCTTTGCAGCAAACTTCTTACTTAGTCGATCATCATTGCTACCAAATATTATATCATCCTCTTTAGCTATTAGACATGCTTTAGTTGCTTCATCCAGAACATATATGTCGTTTGTAGCTCGACTTACTGTAGCCACAATTTCACCATACATGCCTTTATTGATTTCACATTTTGTGGAGTGGAATAGTATTATGTGTCCTTGATCACACATTTGTCCAACACTGAGAAGATTGTGATTCATGTTTTCAACCAATATAACATGCTTGGCTAGAGCATATTTGATTCCGAGAGTGACAGTACCTGATCCTATAACATCTGAAGATCCATCATTTACAAAGGACACGGTTCCATCCTTCTTCTCTTTCAGAGATACAAATTTATTTCTATCTCTAGTCATATGCTTTGAGCAACCGCTATCAACATACCACACATATTTTTTGTTTTGAGCCTTGAAAGTGAGAGCACAATTATCAGTCTTCTTCTTCTTCCATGTTCATTCGTTATGTGGCTTCAAATATTCTTCTGGAGGATTTTCAAGTCTGCAGTCTTTGGCTATGTGTCCAAAGTTTCGACATTTGTAAAATTCAATATTATTTCTTAAATGTTCAAATCTATTGATTTTTTGTTGAGCCCTGGGAGGTTCATATTTGACAAATCTCCTAGAATTCTATTTGTTCCTAGGGTACATGCAACATTCTATAGCTTTATGACCAAATTTTCCACATGAATAACAGTAGCCATAAAAAATATGTTGGTACCTGGATGGAAATTTTCATCGAGGAATTGTCTTCCAAGGCTGTTCTTTTGAATCTTGTCCAATGAAATCTACATGCATGTCAGATCTCATAGGTTCATTTTATTTTGTTGTAGAAGGTCCTGCTTCTTCTTCTTTATAACCGATGACAGTTCTGTCATTGTAAGATCGTTGATTGTTGATGAGATCTTCCAATGTCCTTGAGCTGTTGGCATAGTTTTGGATAGTTTTTCCTTTCTTCACTTCCTCACGCAGCGATACTACTTAGGCTTCTAATTCTTCCCTTTCTTGGTTTCTTTCTTCCAACTTCTTTTGAAGTGACTCTTCAATGCATTTGTGTTCTTCAACTTCAACTTTGAAACCTTGAACTTGTTCTTCAAGAGTATTGGAATGGATCTTCTCTGCCTTGAAATCTTTTATAAGCTTGATTGCTTCCTTATAAAAAATTTCTATGGTAAATCCTTCTTCTTCGTTGTTTGATACCTCTTGTTTATTATGCTTGGGTTTATTGTGCTTGGCCATAAACAATACTCTCTCATTGGCTTTTTCTTCGATGTCATTGTCTTCATCGGATGATGAGCTATCTTCTTTAGAGAGAAAGTTCCTTTTGGATCCTTATGTTGAATTTCTTAAAGCCTTTCTTTCCTTTTGAGTTGCCATCACTTCTGTTTGGACATTTTGCTACGAAATTCCCAACCTCATCACAGCCGAAACATATCAATGGAAGTTTACCTTTGAATTTTCCCTTACCAATTTTTATTTTTCTCATGAAGTAAGCATATTCTTCATTCGAAAGACCTTCTTCATCATCTCCCTTTTCTTCACACTTTCAGGTGCATGTATTTTCAATTGAAGGTTGTTTATCCTTATTGGTTTTCTTAGATGCAACGAATGCAGTTTTTGAATGCAAATTACCCTTTTCTTCATCAAGTCTCATTTCATATGCTATGAGAACTCCATGTAATTCCTCTTTGTTGAGTTTGTCCATTTTTGCATTGTATTCTAAGACCGATACCTTTGGGTTGAATCTTCCTAGTAACGTTCTAAGAATATTTCGTAAAATAGTCTTCTCATCAACTGGCTCTCCCAATCCTTCCAGATTATTGGTTATTTCATGAATGTATTGGAAGTATGTAGCAATGTTGCAATCTTCTTTCATTCTGAGTTGCTCAAATTTTTCTCTATAGATTTGAAGCTTTGCTTCTTTGACATTTGAGTCACCTGCATATATATTCTCAAGCTTGTCCCATACATTTTTGGTGGTTTTACAACCCAACACCTTATGATAAGTAGATTCAATAATTCCATTGATAATAATATTCTTTTCTTTTGCATCATTTACCAAAGTATTCTTACCTTGTTCATCCATGGTTAATGTAAATCCATTTTGAACAGTGTCCCATACTTCATAACCTTGCACCAAGAGATAGACCTCCATTATTCCTTTCTAGAGTGCATAATTATTTTGATTTAACAGAGGTACACCATTATTGGTATGCTCCATGACCTCCTTCCAGCTGTTAAACTGCTATTGAAGGAACCAAGCTCTAAAACCAATTGTTGGAAATACTGAGAGGGGGGGTGAATCAGTATTCCTTTCAATTAGAGCATTAGTTAATCTTCAATTATTATCAGTGTTTGTACAATGATAGAAGAAAACAAGAGGAACAAAAATGCACATAGTTTTTAAGGTGGAAACCCACTCTAGGACAAAAACCACCTAATTATTTTCTAATAATTCTTTAATATTCAACTCCAATTGAAAATAAAGCTCCAACTTCCTAGAATCTAGAAAATAATTCTTCTCCAGCTCCCATTGGATGGATGCTCCAATGCCTAAGATTCTTCAGTAGTTAATTGAATGGATTCCCCAACACCCAATGAGCTACAACTCACCCTAGCACCACCCTACCACCTTGTAGAAGAATAAAAGAAGAATGGAATCTCGTACCAGGGAAAATGGTCCACTTTACAATGATATAGAATGATGTAGAAGAAGAAGACACACTAGAACATAACCCCAACTATGACACAACCACCTAATGATGATCCTAGACCACCCGACACTACCTCTTCAACTTTTGGTAGATAGACACTAGTACAATTTGTACAATAATGTATTTACAATGACTTAGTACAATGATACCTTTACGATGATTGTATGCAATGCTGCTCCCTTGAAGACTTCATGTGATGAATTTCTTGCTGTTGTTATGTACCTTGGTTGCTGCTCTTGTCATGCTATCCTCTGCTGCACCTTGCTTTGCTTTTTGTCCCTAGAAATTCTGGTCCTTTGCAGCCCTTGACAACACATGATCTAGCTTTTTCTTTTCCTTCTAGGAGCTTGATATTGAATCTGGTGTATCTCTGTTATTTCAGATCCCCAATATTTGATTTTTGGTATTGTAGTAGTACTTTGATTCATATTTCCAATGCCATAGTTTTGACCCAATTTGGATTCTTCAAGAGATATTTATACCCAATCTCTCACAATGGCCTAATTATGGACTGTTTCAGCAGAGCAAAATTGTACGGTGTGCCGCGTGTCACTGTTTCTTCATTCAGCTCTGAAATTGATAGATAAAAAACTACAACTATTCAGTATCTGCCACTTTTTATGGAGTTCCAATCCTATACTCAGAGAGAGAGTTATGACGATTTTCCCAAGGTCACTTCTTTGAGATGAATTTCAGGAGCCTGCAAAAACACTGACTTCCACAGATCATATCTTCGAAAATATTGCGCACCTTGATTTGAAATTTTCACAACAGCTTCCTCAGGATTTTGGCTTCGCCTCATAAAAATTTCAGCTTTTGAACCTTTGTAGAAAAAAAAATTAGAGCGCAAATGCCACGATGACCTGTTTCAGATAATGAAATCCCTTACATGAGGAGGATATGAGGATCATAATTTATATAAATGCTTAGTTTGAGAGGGGCTTCAACAAGTGAATGTGGGAGGGATTTTAGGATCTTAGAAAATATTAATTATGACTTTTCAATGACCCATGCCACAACCCCATGGGGTTTTAGCCCACTAACTGGGGGTACAAACTTAAAACATGAATATCTCACAAACTGTGAAGAATTACATGGCGTGCCATATATCAACGGAAACATCTCGAAAAGTAGAAACCATCAAAAGAATTATTGACCCAGAATATATTAATTTGGTAGGTAAAATTTTCCATGCAATATTGGGTTAGCCCTTGGTGTTGCTTGGGTTGACATCAATGACAACCGCTGATCAACATCTTGCTACAATTTTAACAATATGATTTTTTTTAAATGTCTAGAGGAAATGATAACTCGGTCGGTCTCATACTTGCATGACATAGGGTTGATTCCAACCAATACCACTATAACCCTTGTGTGAACCATGCTTCCCCTCAACACATGGCCATGTGTAAGAAACCACAGATTTAAACATGGGACCTTTTAATCACATTTTCTTTTCATTTTCACGGGCTTCCCAAGCGAGCTCCCCTAGGGGTGCTAAAAAGTTACAGAATTCAACCTAACAACCACCACCCTATTTTTATCTCCTTTAAAGGAAAACCCATTAAAAATCAATGAAGAAAACAAATTTCTTTCCGAGTGGAGTCACCAATTTTGTTGCAGCAGAAACCCTCCTATGGACACAAGTGTCCTCTCACTATTCTAATGAAGCTCAAAGACAAACAAGTGATAGGCCACTATTATTTATCACACTAGATCTAGTTCATAAGTTCTCTCAATACTAATAAGTAAATAGAAGAATCTTACATAGAACCGGTGCTTGCCATAATTTATCTATTTTTATGTAATTTCCACCTTTAGATTTAAGCTCTACTATTAGATACTTTCACAAATAAAAAAAAAAATGTACCCTTTTTAACCTTGCTTAGTATGAAAGGAAGTTAGCTTATAAATAGATATAATTTAATTATCCCAAGTTAAAATAAGATTTATCAATAAATAGTATGAAAGAACATAAATAACATGATTTGGAATGGATATATATATCAAAATTAAGAACACACAACATAGCATGTGTTGCCTTATGACTATGTGATACTTTTTTCTTCCAACCTCTTAGAATTCCTTCCATTGCCATCTCTCTATTTCATCATCATGATGACTCTCAAACTGTAGATACCCTCTATCCCCTAATTTCACCTCTTCTTATATAAATTTAGAAGATCTTGGCCCAATAGGCTTGATGACACGTGAATTAGGTTGATACACATCATAAATAGTCTCGATGGCATGTGAACTAAGCAATTACAATTAATACATAGGCTTGTTAGAATGTGAATTGAGAAATTATAAGTTATGCATGAGTTTCATGCTCAATTATTAGCTTTTACCAATCTATTATGATATTTTTCTCTATTTATATAATTTTGTTCAAGTTCCATTCTCGATTAAGATATTTTTCCAATTCAGTATGAATTTTCTTCTCAATTATGAAAAAATATTATTTTGTTATTATGAAATTGTGATAAAATAATTATTTCCTTGTGGAATTATTATGAGATTTGTCCTCAATTATGTAATTTTAGCCTCAAAACATCTAATACCATCCTTCCAAGCTACATGGTGGCAAATACACATATGACAATTTGACACAATTGTTAAACACTTGTTTGTTAACATGCTTAAGGATTTGGGTATTCCATCCTTGGTGTTCTCATTTGTAATAATACTTTATGAGACTATTTATATCAAGGTTCAAAATGAGGATTTTTGAGAAATATGTGATCTAGAGTACTATAGGGGTTAACCAAGGTTTCCTATTCTCTCCTATAATTTTTGAATCTACAGTATCGAGGTAGAAAAAATTATATTATATTTATTGGGTGCCAAAAATGGTTTCTTACTCTTGGGAGTCTATTTCTATTATTCTATTTACAAATGAAATCATAATCATGTACCACTTAGTGGGGGGTTTCTAGAGACAAACTGAAACCTTAACTTTCTTTTGTGACCCTTATCAACATTAGGTTAATTCCAGAAAAATAAATGTCATTTCCTTTAATATCCCTAAAAGGGAAGTAAGCAATGTGATTCTTACTTATAGAGGTAGAGGTATAAGGTAGTATCTTCATATGTATATTTTGGGTCCTCTTTTACAAATCATGCATTAGCTTGAATGTGGAAATAGAGGCTATACTAAGCAAGGGGTATGCAATTGTTACCATCCTTGATAAATAATTTTTCCAGTGCTAGTTTTAGGGCATTCAACTGAATACCTGACTCTTTTACTCATTGTTTGCGCTTACCTTCTTATATGTATGCGAGGTTTGGGGACCATGCTATTGGGGATTATATTGAAAAATGATATAGAAAATTCTTTTCATCATATTATCAAAACAACTTTATGCTAAGAGATTAGTTCCTCTTGTTATAATTCATGCATAACTTGGCCTAACCCCACGTATTTATTTCATGATACTTCATGTGGTAACAAATATACACATATTAATACCAATGGGAAACTCACACAATAATATTCTTAGATATCCATATCTTTCTCTCAACTCCTTTCTAGAGTAGGAGTAACTTAGTATCATTTTGAGTTGGCATGAGAGAGCCTCTTCATTGCTTCACCTCGTTGGCCTTGATATTGAAATACCACCCACACATATATTTTTAGTTGGGACCCCTTATCTATCTAATGGAAAGATAAATAATGGAATTCATATCAATATTTACTAAGTGTAGCATTCATCCACATTCCTTGAGGATAGAGAGCCACTTTCTTCCCAGCTTTATCAATAAACAAAATTATGTCTTGTGTAGTGATGGGGTCATTTAATCCCTAGGCTACACCACAAACTCTAATTACCTTTCATCTTGAGGGTCATTCTAATATATCTTAGATTTATCTTCCATTAGTTTCATTTTGAAACCAATCACCTTATTCCTCATGAGCATCATATTTTCCAAATCTTCTCCTTAGACCTTAATATTGAGGACCATTTTGTATTTGGTTGCTCTCTCTAGTACAAGGTCAAAGGATGGTTCTTTATCTTTTTTAAAAATCGCTTAGTTCTCTTTAGTCATTCATGGCTTATGAAGACTAGATTTTGTTAGTTCTCTTGATGCAGGAACATCCTTGCCTAGATAATCTCCCTTGTGGGCATTTGAAGTCACTTATTTGGAACAATTTTGTGCTTATAAACATGAGGGGACATAGGATGACTAATTTGGAGTATTTCTCATGACCTTGGACCATTAATTTATAAATGTATATAATTTAATGATATTTATAAAATTCAAATAATTTATAAAATGGTGAAATAATCATTTCTATTAGTGGTTTTTTAGAACCCTTGGAATATGAAGTGTCAAATTTGAATAGTTGGGCAGCTAGCAGACCACAAGTGGAATACTAGAAATTGAAATATGAGATTTGTAAATGAGAAAAGAGCCTTTGAAATATCATAGATTGACCTTCTATAGTTGGGTTTGTGTAGAATCTAGAGACTATGATCATTCTATGAATCTAGGAAAGCTAAGAGTTGATATATTGTGAGTCAATAAGGACATCATAATTATGGTTGATGATCTTTCTTTGTTATTTTTTGGTGTAAGAATTGCACTTAAGAAAACTCCTCAACACTTAATTGTCAACCCAGGGGTTTCGTAAACTTAGAGATGAAGCATAGGAAATGCCAAAAGTGGTATGAGATTTTCCTATTCCTATTCCTACTTCTTAATTGAAATATTGCAGAATAAAAAAGAAGACAATTTCAAAGGAAATTGACACCAAAGAAATTCTAGTGTTGGAATGTAAAAGAATGGATTTGTGAAGAAATCAAGTAAAGGAACTTTCACGCAACTAGAAGTAATCTTAAAGGCTGAAAATAACTCTATTTTTATCTTTAGTATAGATGGATGAAAGCTTAACAAGCGGGCCCTTGCAAAGATCTACTTTCCAAATGATTTTCCTTCTACACTACGCAACTGTTCCTGTACTCTTGCAATCTACTTACACTAGTACAGGTACAAAACTTATGTGAAAAAGTATATTTTATCTTCTTTACTAAAGACTTATGTATTTGTGTAGGTGCTCTAAGCCTTATGGCTTAGAGCACTCTGTTCCTGTGACAAGACACCAACTCTTGCACCGAGACAGAGCTTCCTTCACCAAAGTTTCCAATTACATTCCAAAGAATTAAAATACGTGCTAAAAATAATTGCAATTTCAGGCTGAATTCTGAGATAAATTACACACACAAAAATGAATGCTTTAATTAACTGATCTTTGCAATGAAAATGAACTTCACAAGGTGGAAACAATTCTTAACAATTAAAGCAATAGTCAAATTAATTTGCTTGCAATTGAACTATATTTCGAAAATTCACTTATAACGTTACACATTACTTTAGATCCTTTCTCTCAAGTTGTGAGCTGCAAGTGTAAAGTGTGATGTTTGCAATGGCGTCCTTTCTTAATTCACGTAGTCATTCTTAGAACCTTCAGAAGTTTGACTTTTAATGTTAAGAATGGTTACTTGAATTAATAATGCTTTAATTGCAAGAATAAATGAAATCGTAAGAGGGAAAAGGAACGAAGCACTTGTTGTGAAATAAATGAGTAAACCAGAGTGCATAATCCTACATGCACTGGTGCATGAAGAATATTCCTGCACGATCTGAACAGAAGCAAAATAAGGAAGAAATTGCAGGAAAGAATTGCAGGAAAGAAATTACAGGAAAAAATTGCAGGAAATAAATTAACTTAATTCAAACTTCCACACACGAATCCCTTCACACTTTGACTATAGAATGAATTTAACTCAAAATTCAGAAACAAAAATAATAATTATTCAAATGATGCATCTGCAAATAAATAAATGCACACACAAACTTTTTAAATGACGAAACCACAAGGGTAAACAAGCTAGGTTGGTTGGGCTTTAGCCAACCAACTCATTTCCTATTTAGCAAACGAAACGATTCAGCACTTAATCAATGCATAAATAAGATTTAAACACAATGTGAAGAAATCATGACGTAGTTCCTTGTATTAACTTCAATAAGCAAACATACATTATAATGCGAGTCCAGCCCAGAACGAGGGCGATACGAAATTACAAAGTAAACAAAATTAAAATCTCTTGATATCGCTAACTTGGCTCTACCTAAGATCTATATTATATAAATTCTTTCGGCCTATAGCCATAATTTTCTATTTACAGAGCCATTTCCAATTCAAGCCTTTCGGCTGAACGGACAAACAAACAACATTACAAAATTGGATAATCATTATAACAAGGCACGAGCTTTGTTGGCATTAGACAATATCTTTGGAAAGTATCCCTGACTATACTACAGCTATATCCATCTTTAGTTAATTCACACCCGAACTAAGAGATGTGGATCAAAATTCCCACATGGAATGATCAATTGTTGCAGAGATCACGAAGCAATATTTGTTGGTGGTGCAGGAATCTTCCTTCACTGGATCATGCTACATAATAATTAACACTTAGTTTTTCAATTAATTTTAGGAAACTAATAATAAGTTACAAGAAATACTTAAAAGCATGAAATCTATGTAAAATAATTAATTAAGCACCTAATAATCCTTAATTATGAAAAACAAAGTATATGTAGGAATATACGATTATCTTGAACTAGTGCAAGAATGACAAGGTTTATAGAGATGAAACAAAGGTTAATGGGTATAGGAGGAGGGTAAAATAGGGAATTTTGGCACACTAACATCCTCCCATCCCTAATTTGTTGTGTGTCCTCACACAACATTTTACCTGCTGCAAAAAATCTTCAAAAATCGGGGCCATTTTTCAATGCTGCACTTCAATGCTAATTATGGATTTCACTATCTTTGTATTTTTACCTCGGGCTTTCTTCAGTTTTTTGGTCACCTTATTGAGGCGTTTGTAGCACTTAGAAGCACAAAACTTCCATATTCTCCCTTGTTTTTTATGTTCTTCAACCTCTGCGATCGACCTTACTTGGCCTTGCTTTTGCCAATTTTGCTCCTTCATGACTTGGTTCAAAGCCTCCAGGTCATGAAATTTCTATTCCAATTCTATTATCCAGTTATTGAGGTAGAGGGTAGAGGTATCTATGCCCAGCTCCTCTAGTGTGAATACCTTCTCTGCAATGGACTCGAAGCAAGTCTTGTCATTTCCAAGATCAAAATCACCAAGGGTTTTTGTGCGAGGGATTTCCATGTCACTGAGGGTTTCAGTACCCTCCACATCCTTTGTGCTAAGGGCTGCAGTACCTTGTGAACCTAATTTAGCAGGGACTTCAGTGCCCTGTTCATCCATCTCGTTAGGGATTTCAGTACCCTTCTCATTCAAACCATCAGGGACTTCAGTACCCTGCTCCTCAAAATTGTCAAGGGTCTCTATGTATTCCGCCTCGTCATCTTCTTGACCCTCTTCCTAATATTTTCTTGCACTCCGTGTCATATTCTGTATTTTAAACTTGTCGATGAAGGCCAACAGAGATATTTCATCCTCCCTCTCCACATTCTCTTCCTTCACCATGGTGTGAGCTATCGCGTCTGCAAGAAGTGAAAGGTTATTATCTCCACGTGAAACCTGGGGTGATTCATCTATCACAATCGGAGGGCTCGACTGATGCTAACTTGTCCCTAGAGAGAATTTTCTTCTTGTTCGGGGTTTTGGTCACTCTGCCGAGGGTTGAGCGTCTTCGAAAAACTTATTTTCTTCTTGCACCAGCTTGCTTTTATTCTTTTTCTTGGCAGAGGATGGTGTCTCTTCCTTCCTTTTCTTGCTTGCACTCATTCTAGTAGACTTCCCTGCACTCCTTGCCCGAAATTATTTTAGGAATGCCTACAAGGTCACTCCATTTTCTTCCAGTGCTTTCTTGATGAGGATTGTGATGAGCCCATGGTGATATAACTTATATGTAACTTGGATTGCATCCCCACTCTGCACACCTTTTTCCATCTTCTCGAGACTTCGGAGCAGGTAGTAGGGAAAATTAATAAGTTTCCCCTACTCAAAGTGCAACAATAACCGAAGGTGATATACAAATGTTAAGGAATAATGTCCTTCATAGGTTAGAAACTTTTGTAAAATGAAGAGGAGGTCTCGCCATTTTCTGATCATGGAGCTGTGTGAGAGCCCCTTCTTCCAATCAACTTTGAGCTTTATATTAACCACAAATCGATGCCATCGTTTCTTTTCAAGTCGCTATTTTTTGAACCACTGTTCCCTTGTATTTGGCAATCTTGTAGCTCATGCGATGGACTCCTCCGTGACTTCCAATTCTAATGAGACGATTCTAGCTCGGCCTCCTTCAAAAGTATTCGCAAACTCCAGATCCACGGCCATGTCAAAGCCATCAAACTTCTGCAAAAATGAAAGGAAACCAGATTCTTGCAATAGTGAAAGACTGTTGCGATATTCTGCGGTATGTTCTGTCTCCCTCAAGGATGATCAATCATTTATTAGAGGTTCCATATTCGAATCCATCTCAGTTCCCTGTCACAGCCTCAAAATTCTTTCATAGTGAGAAGTATCAAAGGCTTCCAAGAATTTTATGTCAGAGGTTCATCCATCCACCGTATTTTCGGTCCCATCCATCCCGTTATCACCAAAATAGGACCCTGATAGGCTGCTAATCAGACCACTTCAGTGTAACTATTTCAAACAAATATTTTAGCTGAGGCTTAGCCTCCTCAGCCTCAGAGGGATCTCTCAAGGGTTAATTATTTTGAATAAAGATGTAAATAGATGGCTAACTCTATGGTTTATGATTTTGTAGGTTTGTTGGTTGAAATATGGAGACTAGCTACCATTGGGCTATGGAGTCAGTGATAGGGACAAGATAACAAAATAGATCTTCTTATAAAACTAAGGCTTGTATATACTTTAATGAAAGGATGACACATTCAGGAAAGTCTCAATATATTCAGGTTCAAAGGGAATCAGAGCATGTGTGCATGAATTCTGAGTCATGATACATCAAGATATTGAAAGGAAAGTATTTAACAGAGATTTATCCAAGCTTAACACTTAAAGGAAGTCAGAGCATGTTCCCATGAATTTTGAGTAATACGCATCAAACATTGAATAAAAAGATCCACATATAGGACCTAAGAACTCAATTCACCATAAATTAACACTTAAAGTAAGTCAGAGCATGTTCCCATGAATTCTGAGTAATAAGCATCAAAACTATGGAAGTAAAACACATGATAGAAGATAAAGCTCACTGAAGTACACTAAGAATCACAGCTTCAGAAAAGTTAAACTGCTTATGTATATATCAGTTCCTCCAGAGTATTTACAAAAGTATATTGTTCTAATAACATTTTCCAACCTGATGTACATCGAAGTCTACACAATTTATAGGCTTTTAGACTTTACAATTACTCTGCCAAGTGGCTAGACCATTTAACCTTTATCTGACACTTAAATCTAACCATAAACTAGATTCTAGAAACTAGGACTGACACCTTTTCGAAATAAGACTAAGAGTCCTACTAGGACTTAAACACTTATTTATTACATTTAAAATAAACTAATCCAAGCCTTCCTTGAAAGGAATCCAATATTTTTATCATGCTGACCATTAAAAAAATATTAATACCATGACTGCCTTCGTGAAATAACTTTTCCCATCATTTAGGAGAAGTTAGTTTGGTGACTTGACACATGTAGACTAGTATCTTTCAAACTATTTCTTTAACTGAAAATCTCCACTTGGAAAATTTGATACTCGTTGTCACCCGGATACTCTTTGACACCCTGATGATGAACAGCTTTAAACATGCCTAACCTTCCTCCCCCTTTCCATCATTTATCATCAAAATTCAACTTGTTGTCCAAAAACTCTGTTTTGAGCTACAAAATTAGCTTGTTCTAGTAGCACACATAAAAGGATGATATGTGGTACCCTTATGATGCTCTTTACCATTATAAGATATTTAATGATAAAAAACAACTAGATATATCCTTCAAAACTTTTCATTTCCATCAGTTTAGGTTTCTCAAAACCAAAAAGAAATCTTTAGAAATTCTGCAGCAAAAACTGGGTTTCAAGCCTGACACTTGCTGCGGAATTGCCTAATACTTTGGAGATTTGAAAAAAATTGAATTTTTGGCCTAGAAAAGGTCTATTGTTATGTGAGATGATAATATGAAGCCTGATAAGGAAAATTTGATTAAAAATACCTCTTACCCTCCTCAAGAAACAACCTTTTCACCTTCAATCACTTCATCAACCAATAAAAATAACTTTGTTTTTTCTGAAAAAAAAGGTTGCACTCCTGAGCTCCTATCTATTGATCCCTGATAGTTGTTAAAAACATGGAAGATTTTTTGTAGATAATAATGTTTATAATAAAAACCTCTCTCGGTTTTTTGAAAACCAGCTTCAGTTGTCTGGAACTTTCATTTTAACATCATGTATAAAAAAGGAAAAATTCAAAAATCTGAAAATAGGTCCCAAAGAAAACTTCGAATCTCCAAATTGGTAGCACCTGGGAGAAAATTGAAAGAGGTTTTTTTTCCTTGTTATGTTATTAGAAACAAACTCCTTCATATTTTTGAAACTCATCTTCATTTTCCTTCAAATTCCTTTTGAAACCAATCAGCTCAAACAATCCAAAAAAAATTAAAATCCCCTTGCAGCTCCTGGTAGAAAAACATGTATCATGTCTGAATGAAAGCTTGTGTGAGGCTGAGGTTGTCCATTATCAGTTAGAACTCCGTAGTCTCCTATCCAAACACATAGCCTTTTTTTTATGCTTTCCTCTTCATGGCAATTTCCCTTTATAACCACAAACTGCCCTCTTAAAAATATGACAGCTGTAAAAAACTATTTGGACAGCAAGTTGTTTGTCACAAAGTTAAATTTTCAAAGGTGACAGCTAACTAATACATGAAAAGTTTAAAAATTAAATGACAGAGAGGATCTTGGGTGACATGTTTAAGGAATGATATTCGAATGTGGAGAGAAAGGTGACAAAAATGAGGGAGTGGAAATCAAAAAGTGAGATGGGATTTATTTAGAAGCATGACCTTGAAACTCTCAAAGTTTAACCACTTATCAGTACTCTTTAACCATCAAATACTGGCAGAGATTTCGTAGCACGTTTCATTTGACAAGTGCCAGTTCCGCTATGGAACTACTAGGTGTTTCTGTAGCGAATTTGGTTAATTTCATGTTGTATTTGTTGCGGACTCAGAAATTTTTCTGACAAATGGAAAAATTTCAGACTCATGATCATTTCAAAGTGTTTACTCAGAACACATTCCTCCGATGTGACTTGGAATCATTTCTAAATTCTTATCCAAATTTTTAAAAACTTAAATACACCATAAAATTCATCATTTTATGATATCTTGTAACCTAAGCAATTTGAAGGAGTATTATGCCTGATTTTCAAGCATGAGATTTTGAAAATTTGAGGTGTGATAACAGTGGCTCCACTAGGGATAGTATGCCCCATGCGGTATTCTAAGAACTATTAGCTCCAGTGCTACAATCCATTCCTTTAAAAATAAGAACTCTGAAATTATGCCCAATCTTCTTCAAACTGTTCTAGCTAAAAACACTCAATGAACCTTGAGCTTATTTACATATTCCTACCTACCTACCCTATCAACTGAAAACTTATTTCAGCTCAATCAATGTGAAATTTCCAATGTAGCAAATCATCTATTTTATCTGATATTTGAGTTTTTTGACTGCATCGGACTTCAAAGCAACTATGAAATTGTGATGACCATTGCCACTGAAATTGTAACTGATCTTTAGGGTAAAAATAAAACTAGAACACTGGAGAGTAAAACTCTTCCATGTATCTAGCTATAGGGTCCCAGAATACATAATCAGCTTGATGATCCTCATAACATCCTATGACTTCTAACAACTGATCTTTAGCCACAAAACATTTATTTGATAAGGTATCCCAATGCCTTTCTAAATGATTCCCACAGACAATGTAATTTTCCTCATTATTATGATCATTCTTTGAAGTAGGATGCTACAAAGTATGACATAAGTAATCAACCTTTTCCTATACCTGAGGTGTGTAGCAAGAAATTTCGAATATTTCCTCTTGTTGTTTGAAATTATTCTCATACTCATGATGATCAAAGGATTGAAAAACCTGCTGCAAATTTTCTTCAAACTCAGAGGATGTTTTATAATTTTCATAAGTAAACTCCTGTTGGGTTTCATTTTCATCTAAGGGAGATATTATCCTTTCTTCTTGGTGTTCTTCTTGTTGATGAAAGGTATTGTCATGAAGGGCTTCTAAAATTTCCTCATCCATAAACTCATCATCTTCATAACAATTCTCCAAATATTCAATAAAACTCTCAGAGTGTTTACAAAAGTCTTTGACCATCAATAAAGAGGGATGACACTTTTTATACATACCATGTAATCCATCATGAAAATTAGCAAGAGAATATAATGAACCATTTGCTAAACCTTTATACCAAGACCATGATTTTCCTTCTAGTGTGGTCATAAACATATTCATAAGAAAGTCTTCAGGGATCTGAACCTTAAGACTATGTACATGCAGAGGAAACCTAACCAAATGAAGAGCAGCATTGTCTTTATTTTCATATTTTAATATTGGAAGATCATCTAACCAATCAACCTTTGGCATAGGATTTGGAAAACCAGGGATATGAGACCAATTCATACGAGCATACCTAGCATTTTTTCTTGCAATGGAACTCATCTTGAATCTTCATCTAGCAACTGATCTTCTAGCAGTGGAGTCACCTTCCAATTTTTTATTTGATGTGTGGAGTCACCAAGGTAGTTTTTTGCAGCCTTGAACAAGTTCTGAGCTCCTGCTACCTTCAAGAGTTCAGCTTCATCATTTTCGGGATATGTATATCTTCAGACTCCCGGCAGACGCACTGAAATGTTATCACCAAAATAGGACCCTAATAGGTTGCTGATCAGACCACTTCAGTGTCACTATTTCAAACTAATCTTTTAGCTGAGGCTTAGCCTCCTCAGCCTGAGAGGGCTCTCTCAAGGGTTAATTATTTTGAATAAAGATGTAAATAGATGGCTAACTCTATGGTTTATGATTTTGTAGGTTTTTTGGTTGAAAGATGGAGACTAGCTACCATTGGGCTATGGAGTCAGTGATAGGGATAATATAACAAAATAGCTCTTCTTATAAAATTGAGGCTTGTATATACTTCAATGAAAGGATGACACATTCAGGAAAGTCTTAATATCTTTAGGTTCAAAGGGAATTAGAGCATGTGTGCATGAATTATGATTCATGATACGTCAATATATTGAAAGGAAAGTATTTAACAGAGATTTATCCAAGCTTAACACTTAAAGGAAGTCAGAGCATTTTCCCATGAATTCTGAGTAATTAGCATCAAACATTGAATAAAACGATCCACAGATAGGACCTAGGAACTCAATTCACCATAAATTAACACTTAAATGAAGTTAGAGAATGTTCCCATGAATTATGAGTAATAAGCATCAAAACTATGGAAGTAAAACACATGATAGAAGATAAAGCTCACTGAAGTACACTAAGAATCTCAGCTTCAGAAAAGTTAAACTGCTTATGTATATATCAGTTCCTCCAAAGTATTTACAAAAGTAGACTGTTCGGATAACATTTTCCAACGTGATGTACATCTAATTCTACACTATTTATAGGCTTTTAGCCTTTACAATTAGTTTTCCAAGTGGCTAGACCATTTAACCTTTATCTGACACTTAAATCTGACCATAAACTAGATTCTAGAAACTAGGACTGACACCTTTTCGAAATAAGACTAAGAGTCCTACTAGGACTTAAACACTTATTTATTACATTTAAACTCAACTAATCCAAGCCTTCCTCGAAAGGAATCCAATGTTTTTATCATGTTGACATTAAAAAAGTATTAATACCATGACTGCCTTCGTGAAATAACTTTTCCCATCATTTAGGAGAAGTTAGTTTGATGACCTAGCACATGTAGACTTGTATCTTTCAAACTATTTCTTTAACTGAAAATCTCCACTTGGAAAATCTGATACTCGTTGTCACCCTGATACTCTTTGACACCATGATGATGAACAGCTTTAAACATGCTTAACCTTCCTCCCCCTTTCCATCATTTATCATGAAAATTCAACTTGTTTTCCAAAAACTCTGTTTTGAGCTACGAAATTAGCTTGTTTTAGTAGCGCACATAAAAGTATGATATGTGGTACCCTTTTGATGCTCTTTACCATTAGAGGATATTTAATGATAAAAAAAAACTAGATATATCCTTCAAAACTTTTCATTTCCATCAGTTTAGGTTTCTCAAAACCAAAAAGAAATCTTCAAAAATTCTGCAGCAAAAACTGGGCTTCAAGCCTGACACTTTCTATGAAACTGCCTAATACTTTGGAGATTTGACAAAATTTGAATTTTTGGCCTAGAAAAGGTACATTGCTATGTGAGATGATAATATGAAGCCTAATAAGAAAAATTTGGTTAAAAATACCTCTTACCCTCCTCAAGAAACAACCTTTTCACCTTCAATCACTTCATCAACCAATAAAAATAACTCTGTTTTTTCTGAAAAAGAAGGTTACACTCCTGAGCTCCTATCTCTTGATCCCTGATAGTTGTGACAAAAATGGAGGATTTTTTTGTATTTAATAATTTTTTTAAGAAAAACCTCTCTCGGTTTTTTGAAAACCATCTTCAGTTGTCTGGAATCTGCATTTTAACATCATGTATAAAATAGGAAAAATTCAGAAATCTGAAAATAGGTCCCAAAGAAAACTTTGAATCTCCAAATTGGTAGCACTTGGGAGAAAATTGAAAGAGAATTTGGTTCCTTGTTATGTTATTAGAAAAAACCTCATTCATATTTTTGAAACTCATCTTCAGTATCCTTCAAATTCCTATTGAAACCAATCAGCTCAAACAATCCAAAAAAAACTAAAATCCCCTTCCAGCTCCTAGTATAAAAACATGTATCCTGTCTGAATGAAATCTTGTGTGAGGCTGAGGTTGTCCATGATCATTTAGAACTCCATAGGCTCCTATCCAAACACATAGCATTCTTTTTATGTTTTCCTCTTCATGGCAATTTCCCTTTATAACCACAAACTGCCCTCTTAAAAATATGACAGCTGTAAAAAACTATTTGGACAGCAAGTTGTTTGTCACAAAGTTAACTTTTCAAAGGTGACAGCTAACTAATACATGCAAAGGTTAAAAATTAAATGACAGAGAGGAGCTTGGGTAATTTTTTTAAGGAATGATATTCAAATGTGGAGAGAAAGGTGACAAAAATGGGGAGTGGAAAGCAAAAATTGAGATGGGATTTATTTAGAAGCATGACCTTGAAAATCTCAAATTTTAACCACTTATCAGTACTCTTTAAACCATTAAAGACTGTCAGAGATTTCATAGCACGTTTCATTTGACAAGTGTCAATTCTGCTACGGAACTACTAGGTGTTTTCGTAGTGAATTTGGTTAATTTCGTGCTGTATTTGCTACAGACTCAGACAATTTTCTGACAAATGGAAAAATTTCAGACTCATGATCATTTCAAAGTGTTTACTCAAAACACATTCCTCCTATGTGACTTGGAATCATTTCTAAATTCTTATCCAAAGTTTTAAAAACTTGAATACACCATAAAATTCTTTATTTTATGATATCTTGCAACCTAAGCAATTTGAAGGAATATTATGACTGATTTTCAAGCATGATATTTTGAAAATTTGAGGTGTGATAACAGTGGCTCCACTAGGGATAGTATGCCCTCTATGGTATGCTAAGAACTAGTAACTCCAGTGCTGCAATCCATTCCTTTAAAAATAAGAACTCTGAAATTCTGCCCAATCTGCTTCAAACTGTTCTAGCTAAAAACACTCAATGAACCTTGAGCTTATTTACATATTCCTACCTACCTACCCTATCAACTACAAACTTCTTTCAGCTCAATGAATGTGAAATTTCCAATGTAGCCAATCATCTGTTTTATCTGATATTTGAGTTTTTTTACTGCATCGGACTTCAAAGCAACTATGAAATTGTGATGACCATTGCCACTGAAATTGTAATTGATCTTTATGGTAAAAATAAAACTGAAAAACTGGAGAGTAAAACTCTTCCATGTATCTAGCTATAGGGTCCCAGAATACATAATCAGCTTGATGATCCTCATAACATCATGTGACTTCTAATAACTGATATTTAACCACACAACATTTATTTGATAAGTTATCCCACTGCCTTTATGAATGATTCCCACAGACAATGTATTTTTCCTCATTATTATGATCATTCCTTAGAGTAGGCTGCTGCAAAGTATGACATAAGTAATCAACCTTTTCCTGTACCTGAGGTGTGTAGCAAGCAATTTCCAATATTTCCTCTTGCTGTTTGAAATGATTCTCATACTCATGATGATCAAAGGATTGACAAACCTGCTGCAATTTTTCTTCAAACTCAGAGGATGTGTCATAATTTTCATAAGTAAACTCCTACTGGGTTTCATTTTCATCTAAGGGAGATATTATCCTTTCTTCTTGGTGTTCTTCTTGTTGATGAAAGGTATTTTCATGAAGGGCTTCTAAAATTTCTTCATTTATAAACTCATCATCTTCATAAAAATTCTCCATATATTCAATAAAACTCTCAGAGTGTTTACAACGATCTTTGATCATCAATCAAGAGGGATGACACTCTTTATACATCTCATATAATTCATCATGAAAATTAGCAAGACAATATAATGAACCATTTGCTAAACCTTTATACCAAGACCATGCTTTTCCTTCCAGTGTGGTCATAAACATCTTCATAAGATAGTCTTCAGGGATCTGAACCTTAAGACTATGTACATGCAGATGAAACCTAACCAAATGAAGAGCATCATTGTCTTTCTTTTCATCTTTGAATATTGGAAAGTCATCTAACCAATCAACCTTTGGCATAGAATTTGGAAAACCAGAGATATGAGAACAATTCATACGAGCATACCTAGAATGTTTTCTTGCAATGGAACTCATCTTGAATCTTCATCTAGAAACTGATCTTCTAGTATTGGAGTCACCTTCCAATTTTTTATTTGATGTGTGGAGTCACCAAGGTAGTTTTTTGCAGCCTTGAACAGGTTCTGAGCTCCTGCTACCTTCAAGAGTTTAGCTTCATGATTTTCGGGAGATGTATATCTTCAGACTCCCAGCAAAAAAACCAAAATGTTATCACCAAAATAGGACCCTGATAGGCTGCTGATCAGACCACTTCAGTGTAACTATTTCAAACCAATCTCTTAGCTAAGGCTTAGCCTCCTCAGCCTGAGAGGGCTCTCTCAAGGGTTAATGATTTTGAATAAAGATGTAAATAGATGGCTAACTCTATGGTTTATGATTTTGTAGGTTTTTTGGTTGAAATATGGAGACTATCTACCATTGGGCTACGGAGTTAGTGATAGGGATAAGATAAAAAAATAGCTCTTCTTATAAAACTAAGGCTTGTATATACTTCAATGAAAGGATGACACATTCAGGAAAGTTTTAATATCTTGAGTTTCAAAGAGAATCAGAGCATGTGTGCATGAATTCTGAGTCATGATACATCAAGATATTGAAAGGAAAGTATTTAACAGATATTTATCCAATCTTAACACTTAAATGAAGTCAGAGCATGTTCCCATGAATTCTGAGTAATAAGCATCAAACATTGAATAAAACCATCCATAGATAGAACCTAAGAACTCAATTCACCATAGATTAACACTTAAATGAAGTCAGAGCATGTTCCCATGAATTCTGAGTAATAAAGCATCAAAACTATGGAAGTAAAACACATGATAGAAGATAAAGCTTACTGAAGTACACTAAGAATCTCAGCCTCAGAAAAGTTAAACTGCTTATGTATATATCAGTTCCTCCAAAGTATTTACAAAAGTAGACTGTTCTAATAACATTTTACAACCTGATGTACATCAAAGTCTACACTATTTATAGGCTTTTAGCCTTTAAAATTATTCTTCCAAGTGGCTAGACCATTTAACCTTTATCTGACACTTAAATATAACCATAAACTAGATTCTAGAAACTAGGACTGACACCTTTTCGAAATAAGACTAAGAGTCCTACTAGGTCTTAAACACTTATTTATTACATTTAAACTCAACTAATCCAAGCCTTCCTAGAAAAAAATCCAATATCTTTATCATGCTTATCATTAAAAAAATATTAATACCATGACTGCCTTCATGAAATAACTTTTCCCATCATTTAGGAGAAGTTAGTTTGATGACCTGGCACATGTAGACTAGTATCTTTCAAACTATTTCTTTAACTGAAAATCTCCACTTGGAAAATCTAATACTCGTTGTCACCCTGATACTCTTTGATACCTTGATGATGAACAGCTTTAAACATGCTTAACCTTCCTCCCCCTTTCCATCACTTATCATGAAAAATCAACTTGTTGTCCAAAAACTCTATTTTGAGCTACAAAATTAGCTTGTTTTAGTAGCGCACATAAAAGGATGATATGTGGTACCCTTCTACTTCTCTTTACCATTAGAGGATATTTAATGATAAAAAAAAACTAGATATATCCTTCAAAACTTTTCATTTCCATCAGTTTAGGTTTCTCAAAACCAAAAAGAAATCTTCAGAAATTCCGTAGCAAAAACTGGGCTTTAAGCCTGACACTTGCTGCGGAATTGCCTAATACTTTGGAGATTTGAAAAAAATTGAATTTTTGGCCTAGAAAAGGTCCATTGCTGTGTGAGATGATAATATGAAGCCTGATAAGGAAAATTTGGTTAAAAATACCTCTTACCCTCCTCAAGAAACAACTTTTTCACCTTCAATCACTTCATCAACCAATAAAAATAACTCTGTTTTTTCTGAAAAAGAAGGTTGCACTCCTGAGCTCCTGTCTCTTGATCCCTGATAATTGTTACAAACATGGAGGTGGTTTTTGTAGATAATAATTTTTATAAGAAAAACCTCTCTCGTTTTTTTTAAAACCAGCTTCAGTTGTCTGGAATATGCATTTTAACATCATGTATAAAACAGGAAAAAATCAGTAATCTGAAAATAGGTCGCAAAGAAAACTTCGAATCTCCAAATTGGTATCACCTGGGAGAAAATTGAAAGAGGTTTTTTTTCCTTGTTATGTTATTAGAAAAAACCTCCTTCATGTTTTTTAAAATCATCTTCATTTTCCTTCAAATTCCTTTTGAAACCAATTAGCTCAGACAGTCCAACTAAAATCCCCTTGCAGCTCCTGGTAGAAAAACATGTATCCTGTCTAAATGAAAGCTTGTGTGAGGCTGAGGCTATCCATGATCAGTTATAACTCCATAGGCTCCTATCCAAACACATAGCCTTCTTTTTATGCTTTCATCTTCATGGAAATTTCCCTTTATAACCACAAACTACCCTCTTAAAAATATGATAGCTGTAAAAAACTATTTGGACAACACGTTGTTTGTCACAAAGTTAAATTTTCAAAGGTGACAACTGAGTAATACATGCAAAGGTTAAAAATTAAATGACATAGAGGAGCTTGGGTAACTTGTTTAAGGAATGATATTCGAATGTGGAGAGAAAGGTGACAAAAATGATGGAGTGGAAAGCAAAAAGTGAGATGGGATTTATTTAGAAGGATGACCTTGAAACTCTCAAAGTTCAACCACTTATCATTACTCTTTAAACTGTTAAAGAATGGCAGAGATTTCGTAGCATGTTTCATTTGACAAGTGTCAGTTCCTCTACGGAACTACTAGGTGTTTTCGTAGCGAATTTGGTTAATTTCATGTTGTATTTACTGCGGACTCAGACAATTTTCTGACAAATGGAAAAATTTCGAACTCATGATCATTTCAGAGTGTTTACTCAGAATACATTCCTCTGATGTGACTTGGAATCATTTATAAAGTCTTATCCAAAGTTTTAAAAACTTAAATACACCATAAAATTCATCATTTTATGATATCTTGCAACCTAAGCAATTTGAAGGAGTATTATGACTGATTTTCAGGCATGAGATTTTGAAAAGTTGAGGTGTGATAACACATCCAATCATGTTTAATGATTAAAAATGACTCCTCAGATTGGAGGCATAAATGTATCACTCTACTACGGGCAAGCAATACTATTTGGATGTGGCGGAGGCTTATACCACGGTGGTGTAATGGTCATGGATGACCGGGTTGTTAGGTAAGATAATGATGAACAAGTGATGGAGGATCCTTTCAAAGGGGGTACATATGGGATTTTGGACAATCTATAATATCCCACTTTTTTAGCTCATAATTCAATTAAGACATATTTTGGTACTTATTAAAAAGATTAGATTTCAAAACCCAATATATCTTGCACTTTAAAAAATTTCCCTAAGTCAGTAAATGATAAAACAAAGTATTAATTAAAAAATACAATGCTATGATCTATCAGTGCAGTAATCATTCATGTGCAGAGAAATAAAATTCAATAAACATTTTTCATGAAGCACTCCTGTACTATGTTAAAATTGTTTTACATTGTGCTTTCACAGTCAGACGTGTTCTTGCAATAATCGTGCCTGCAATGATCTTGCTTGCACTGCACCATGCTTGCACTGAACCTACTTACACTGTATGTTTTTTCACCAGGGACTTTACCAAAATATAAATTTTGATAGAACACAATTCTTCCGTTGGACTTAAAATTATTTGCCTGAATATACAAGAAATTTTTTATTCGCCATCCTTTGGTGTTTCATGAGCATGCCTTCTGGATTGACTACATCAAATCCTGCAATCAATTTATGATGGAATAAATAAGTGGGAAGGGGGTAGTTTTCAGAATGGGAAGGAACATTATGGCAGGGTTTCCAAGAATAATATCACCAAGGGGGATATGTGAAACAGGATGTGGAAAAAATTCAAGGTAGAAAGAGGAATTTTACGAAATCGGTTAAGGGTAATTTCCTTAGAAGAAAGAGGAGGGTAATTCATTACAGGATTTAAGAAAAGAAAGATAGTGGGAATTTTCGAAATGGGAAATAGAAGAAAGGAAAAAATTTTACCTTGAAAGTTTGCCTACACTGGTGCTAGAAAAAGTAAATGCAGTGAGAATTAAGCGTTACTTGGATAAAAATTTCCATGCTAGTTATCCCAAACTTGGGTAAGGGCTTGGTTCCTTGAACCCGCTTCTTCTTGGTGACAACTAGCATATCTAAAAATCAAGCGAAATTCCATTTTTATTTGAAATTTTGATATTCCTGCCAACATGCTGGTTTTCAGGTTAATCCTTTTGCAATCATGTCAGTCAACTGATTTTCATAATTACAAGATTTTTTTTTGTCATTTTTTTTCATTTTTTTCTTTTCATTTTGTTATATAAGGAAAATAAAGGATCAAATCTTCAATGGGTTGGTGTTGCCACCTACCATCTCCTTTTCAAATTGTTGTTGGACTTGCTGCATAAAATCTCCTTTAGTAGGGGTTGAAAATATACCTTTAATCTATGTCCATTTACCAGGAACACAAAATTCCATCCATCAATGGTTTTAATTTCTACCACTCCATTATCAAACACTTTAACTACCTCATAAGGTTCCATCCAACGTGTATGTAATTTCCCTTTGAAATATTTAAATCTAGATTCATAAAGGAGTACCCAATCACCTGGTTTGAACTGATTTTTCTGGATAGACTTATCATGCCACTTCTTGCGTTGTTGTTGAACCAATATGTTCTGCTGAACAACATCCCTTCAAAATTCATCTAACTCATTCAACTATAGGAGAATCTTCTATTGTGCCTTAGAGGGATCTAGCCCCAATTAGACTGCAGTTCTGAAAGTCTTGATCTAGAACTCTATCGGCAAAAGGACTTGTTTCCCTTACACCAGCTCATATGGTGTATGTCCTGTGCTATTCCTCCAAGTGGTTCAATATGCCCACAAGGCTTCCGGTAATTTATTTTCCCAATACTTTCTATTGATATTTAATGTCTTTGTAAGAATGGACTCAATTAATTTATTCGTGGACTCCACCTGATTGTTTGCTTGTGGGTGGTATGGTGTAGATTTCATGAGCCTAATTCTGTATTGCTCCATCACACACTGTACCAGGTTAGAAATAAACTATAGACCATTATCACAAACAATCTCTCTAGGTACACAAAATCTAGTAAATATCTCAGTAAAAATAAAATTGACAACAACTTTTTCAGTAGCAAAAGAAATAACTTTAGCTTCTACCCATTTGGTAACAAAATCTGTATAAACCAAAATATAATTTTTATTTAATGACGTTGGATTTATTGAGCCTAAAAAATCAATGGCCCATTTTTCAAAAGGCTCAATCATAACTTGAGGAAATAAAGGCATTTCATTGGTTTGATTAGGCTGTCCAACTCGTTGACAGCTATCACATCACTTGACATATTATTTGGCATCCTTAAACAAGGAAGGCCAAAAATAACCAGCTCACATAATTTTGTATTCAGTCCTCTTATCAACGAAGTGACCCCCGCAATTTTCATCATGGGAATATTTTAGGATATCAAACACTTCTTCCTCTCTTACACATCTACAGATATTAAGGTCTAGTCCAGTGTAAAAGAGGTCTCCTTGAACCCAAGAATATGCAGCACTTTTCTATATGATACTCTACTTTTCACGAGTGGATAAGTGAGGTGGCGTTCTTCCTGTGACTAAATAGTTAGCCATGTCAACGAACCATGGGGATTATGTTGACACATCAAATAGATGTTCGTCAAGAAAATCATCATCAATAGGAATTTCTTCACCAGGATTATTTAATCTTGAAATAAAATCTACTACCACATTAGATTTCCCTGGTCTATCAAAAATAGTAATGTTAAATTCCTGCAACAATAATAACCACCTAGTCACTCTACACCTAGTTAAAGGTTTATTTATTAACTATGTATCACAGAATGATCAGTATGTATAAAGACTTCATATATGTGATGTAGTGTCTGAATTTATTAATGGAAAATATTACAGCTAAAAACTCTTTCTCAATAACTATGTAATTTAATTCAGCGGCTGACAAGTTTTTACTGATGAAGTAAATGGCATAGGATTTGTTATCTTCTTCTTGTCCTAAAGTTGTGACAATAGCAGTGTCTGAGGCATCAGAGGAAATATGAAATGGCAGGGACCGGTTTGGTCCTCTCAAAACTGGTGCCTGAACTAGTTTTTCCTTCAATGTCTCAAAGGACTGTTGGCAAGCTGTGGACCAAGATAACTCACTATCCTTAGCCAAAAGTTGGAAAAGGGGGATAGCTATCCTAGAGAAGTTCTCAATGAGTCTCCTATAGTAGCTCACATGTCCTAGAAAACCTCTTACTTCCCTTTGATTTTTGGGTACAGGAAGACTCAAAAGAATTTATATTTTTGTAGGTTCAACCTGGATACCTTTGTCTGAAATAAGATATCCAAGAATCACTCCTGCCTTGCACATTAATCTACACTTTTTGTCACTAAAGGCAAGATGAGCATCTTGGCAACGAAGAAGTAATTTTTCTAGATTTTTGAGGGATCCCTGAAATGAATGACCAAACACAGAAAAGTCATCCATATAGATTTATACACACTCAAGGTCAACAAAAATAGCCAAGACTTCCCTTTAAAAGGTAGACGGGGCATCACATAACCCAAATGGGAGTACTTGGTAGGTGAATTTGCCCCATGGACATGTAAAAGTGGTTTTATCTTAATCCTCGAGTGCAATCTGTATCTGGTTATAACCACTAAAGCCATATAAAAAAGAAAGGTATTCTTACCAGCAAGGGTATCGAGT
Organism: Pinus albicaulis; assembly: GCA_034641835.2. Lineage (NCBI taxonomy): Eukaryota > Viridiplantae > Streptophyta > Pinopsida > Pinales > Pinaceae > Pinus > Pinus albicaulis. Next base: position 519,429,163 of record CM076572.1, on the reverse strand, counting down.
ACCTGATCGATAAAAGGAAGGGGGAAGTAATCCTTAAGAGTGGCTTTGTTTAATTCTCTATAGTCAATGCAGATGTGCCATCTCCAATATTTTTTTGTAACTAATACCAATGGAGAGACCCACTGGCTATCAGAAATAGGATAGATAAAATCAACATCCAAGAGTTTTTGCAATTCTTCTTTTACAACATCTCTTAGAGTTGGATTCATACACCTTTGGGGTTTTTGGACAGGTTGGGCTCTATCCTGAATATAGATATGGTGAGTACAATTTTTAGGAGGGATACCTATCATACCTTCATAGCCCCATGCAAAGGCATCAAGATGGTTTCGCAGCAAATTCACAAGCTGCTCTTGCTAGGATAAATCCAAGTCTGAATTGATATGTAAATATTTGCCCAAACTAATATCAAAAAGAGTAGTATCATGCTCAAGAGTACACAGAGGCATTACTAAAGATGGTGGTGAGGGGGGTAGAGAGTCATGACTTTCCTGAAAATCTAGACTAAAAATTTGACTCAATGAATCAAAATTAGGCATAGTGTCTAGATTGTTCAGGAAGTCTTGAATCTCACCCTCCTCTGAGGACTCAACAAATTGATGGATCATGGAAACAGACTGAGTCTCCTCATCACTACTGTAGTCTAACCATAAAGTTTCTTTGAGCTCCTGAATGGATCTAGCGGGTGGATACAAGGTGACCTTCTTCCTAGATTCTCCATGGAAAATATACATATCACAAAACGACATCCAATATAAGCATCGACCGTAGCAAGCCATGGTCATCCCAAGATCAAGGGACGTTCTCCCACATGATTATTTGGCTAAAGCATAATGAAGTCTATGGTATATTCCCAAGAATTTAAAGAAACAACCACATCATCCAATACCCCTTCCGGCTTGATTTTAGATCTGTCTGCTAGTTCAAGCACAGTGGGAGTGGGATGAATATGGACCAATCCAAGTTGATCCATGGTTTTCTTGTTCATAACATTAATGGCTGCCCCCAATTCTATAAGTAAATCAGGGACAAGGACATCACTTATTTGAACAGAGACAACAGGATTTCCAGGGTCAGTATATTTCTCCATGTGCATACACCCTGTCATTAACTCTGCTGCTCTCCCGACAATTTGAATGGTTTGAGGTTCCAATCTTCTCCTCCCTAACTTCTTGAGACAGAGTTCCCTAATGATTTTTGTACAGATGAGGATAAATTTGATAGCTTGGAGCAAATGCACCTTTATGAAAAGGTTCCTAACTCAGAAGCCAAGCTAGACTCAGGAATGGGGTCATTCTTCTCCACAACTAGCCTCTCTGGATAGGGAGGCCGGTTGGAAGAAGATGGTAAAGGCTCTGAGGGTACAGGGATAGGCTGAATGGTGACATTATTTTCAGAATGGTCAGGAGTTTCCTCTTCACCTTTCTCTTCAATAATAACCATAGGCTGCTTATGTTTTTATGTGGCTACTATCTTCCTTGATCTCAGCTGGAGATCATTGACTCCAACTGGCATGGAATGATATCTGGGTAAGGAAATCGGGTTCATGGAATGGATCATTTGTATCGCTTTGTTATTGGGGTTGGGCAAGGGTTGGGTAGGAAATTGAGGAGGTCGAAACACTGGAGGTAAAGGCAATGGTGGCATTGGTTGACTCAGCTGAGGTAATTATGGTTGCATCATTGGGTAAGGCGCATATGTAGGTGGGTATGATTGCATAGGTGCAGGATAGGAATGATGTGAATGTTTTGGCCCTTTCCATCCTTATTGCCAATATTGGGGGGGTTGTCCATAATGATATTGGTTCCCATGTTGCCAATGTTGAGACTGACTATTGTTAGGATAGGAATATGAATGTGCATTATAACCAAATAAATGTGGTGGAAATTCAGGAGCCATACCTGCACTTACTTGAGGCCAATTTCTTTGTGCACCATAGCATGCAATGATTCATCTTCAAGTTGTCCTCTTTCAAGTACAACTTTCAGCCTAGGTATGGAGGAAATTTTTCAGTGGCATGGTTCTCTACACAAATTGCACATTTATTAGTTCCTTTTATATCAAGAGGACATTCCCTTAAAAGATGCTTTTTCCTACACTTGGGACAAAAATAGATAATGAATCTTATTCTTCTACAAATTTTTACTGAAATTTTAATGAGTCTGTTTGTTTGCTAACAATATTCATTATTTATATTTTCATATTGTGCATTTATTCTCCAGTCCAATGATCATAGCATCAGTAGATTCGATTTTCTTATTTCTATTCTGAATCCCTTTACCGAATCTATATTGGTTCTTGGAGAATTTCCTGCATGAGTTACAGATTTGATCAAATTATTTCTGAGCAATATCCCCTTGTCCTAACAAATTTAAATTATTTCTAGCATGATTAGTAAGCCCATGTAAGAACAAGGTTCTAATAGTACTTAGATCAAATTTGTGCTTTGACCTTTGTAGGATGTATAAGAATCTCTCTAAGTAGTCCTCTGGAGTCTCATCATCATTTTTCATGATAGTAAAGATTTCATCTTGAATATCTCTAGTTTTACAATATTCCTGATATTTTGACAAGAACACTCTCTTCATCTGCTTGCAAGAGGATATAGTGTTCCCTCCTAGTCCCATGAACCAGCGAAGTGTTGCGTCCTTGAGAGTTGAAAGAAACAACTTTAAATTTTGAGCATCAGATGATTTATCATAACTTCTACATAAAATATCAAACTCAAATAAGAAATATTCTGGATCTTCATGTGCCTTACAATAGAAATGAGGAAGAGCTGATGGTGGTATATTTTTCATTTACATAGTTACATTCGGATCCACAATTGGGAATCCAAAAGTGGATTGTTCTTCATTTACCTAATTTTCACCGGTTCCTTTTGCATGGTCTTCATGACCTGCCATTGTTGTTCCTCCAAGTGAACTTCTCTCAATGGGCTAGAAAGGCTGACTATGGGTTCTGATAGTCTGCTTCTTCCCCTTTATGGGTTGTGTCACACTTGGACTATTGCTGCCAAAGCCCAAGTAGATTGTTCCTGCATGATGAGCCTGGGTTTGTTTGGAGTTTCTGCCTATAAAAGAAGGCCCAATATGAGATTTGTTTTCAAATTTATCAGTATATCCTCGACCCTTAGTGGGCTTCGGACCCCTACCTCTTTTAGGCATTCATTTCAAAAAAATGACAAAACAAAATTACAATAAAATCTGCAAATTCAAAAGATAACTCAACACCTATAAATACCGTCAAACAATAGAAACACACTGTAGAAAAAATAATAGAAGATTTACCCCTATTGCAGAAAAAATGGAAAATACTTACCAATTAAAATCGTCTCCCCAGCAACAACGCCAAAATGTTGGGGTGCAGGAATCACACTTAAGAAAACTCCTCAACACTTAATTGTCAACCCGAGGGTTTCATTAACTTAGAGACAAAGCATAGACAATGCCAGAAGTGGTATGAAATTTTCCTATTCCTATTCCTACTTAATTGAAATATTGTAGAATCAAACAGAAGACAATCTCAAAGGCAGTTGACACCAAAACAATTCTAGTGCTGGAATTTAAAAGAATGGATATGCGAGGAAATCAAGTAAAGGAACTTTCACACAAGTGGAAGCAATCTTAAATGCTAAAATTAACTCTATGTTTATCTTCAGTATAGATGGCTGACAGCTTAACAAGTGGGCCCTTGCAAAGATCTTCTTTCCAAATGATTTTCCTTCTACACTAAGCAATCATTCTTGTACTCTTGAAATCTGCTTGCACTAGTGCAGGTACAGGACTTATGTGAAAAAGTATATTTTACCTTCTTTACTGAAGACTTATGTCCTTGTGTAGGTGCTCTAAGTCTTAAGGCTTAGAGCACTTTGTTCCTGTGATAAGACACCAACTCTTGCACTGGGATAGAGCTTCCTTCACTAAATTTTCCAATTACTTTCAAAAGAATTTAAAGACATGTTAAAAATAACTGCAATTGCAAGCAGAATTCTGAGATAAATTACACATAGAAAAAGGAATGCTTTAATTAACTGATCTTTGCAATGAAAATAAATTTTTCAAAGCAGAAACAATTCTTAACAATCAAAGCAATAGTTAAAGTAATTTTCATGCAATCGAACTATCTTTCAGCACTTCACTTATAACATTACAGATTACTTTTGATCCTTTCTCTCAGGTCGTGAGCTGCAAGTGTAAAGTGTGATGTTTGCAATGGTTTCCTTTATTAATTCACGTAGTCATTCTTAGAACCTTCAAAATTCCGACTTTTAATGTTAAGAATGGTTACTTGAATTAATAATCCTTTACTTGCAAGAATAAATAAAATTGTAAGCAAGAAAAGGAACAAAACACTTGCTATGAAATAAATGAGTAAACTGTAGTGCAAAATCCTACATGCACTGGTGTAGAAAGAATCTTCCTGCATGATCCGAGTGGAAGCAAACTAAGGAAGAAATTGCAGGAAAGAAATTACAGGAAATAATTGCAGTAAAGAAATTAACTTAATTCAAAATTCCACACAAGAATCCGTTCACGCTTTGACTATAGAATGAATTTAACTCAGAACTCAGAAACAAAATAATAATGATTCAAATGATGCATCTGCAAATAAATAAATACACACACGAACCTTTTAAATGACGAAAGAACAAGGGTAAAAGAGTTGGGTTGGCTGGGCCCTAGCCAACTAGCTCGTTTCCCGTTTAGAAAGCGAAACAATTCAGCACTTAATCAACGCATAAATAAGATTTAAACACAACATGAAGAAATCATGGCATAGTTCCTTGTATTAACTTCGATCAGCAAACATACATTAAAATGTGATTCCAACCTAGAACGAGGGTGATATGAAATTACAAAGTAAACAAAATTACAATCTCCTGATATCACTAACTTGGCTTTACCTAAGATCTATATTATATAGAGTCTTTTAGCCTATAGCCATAATCTTCTATTTACAGAGCCATTTCCAATTCAAGTCTTTCGACTGAATGAACTAACAAACAACATTACAAAACCGACTAATGTTTATAACAAGGCACGAGCTTTGCTGGCTGTAGACCATATCTTTGGCAAGTATCCCTGACTATACTCCACCTATATCCATCTTCATATAATCCGCACCCGAACTAAGAGACGTGGATCAAAACGCCCACATGGAATGATCAATTGTTGCAGAGATCACGGAGCAATATTTTTTGGCAGTGCAGGAATCCGCCTGCGCTGGATCACGTTACATAATAATTAACACTTATTTTTTCAATTACTTTTAGGAAAGTAATCATAAGTTACAAGAAATACTTAAAATCATAAAATCTATGTAAAATAATTAATTAAGCACCTAATAATCCTTAGTTATGAAATACGAAGTATATGTAGGAATAGACGATTATCTTGGACTAGTGCAGAAATGACAAGGTTTATAGAGATGAAATAGAGGTTAATGTTTATAGGAGGAGGGTAAAAACATGGCATTTTGGCACACCAACAGTTATGTTTATTTCTATTCAAAGAATTGATTTTTAATTGATAAATTCATGAATATCATTATGGCCCTGCACTACAAGTAATAATAGAGCAAGCTTACATATGATTGTAAAGATAAGAAAATGATATTTTGATAAATATGAAATATTTTACCTATAGTGAAGAAGTTTCAATGACAATGATTATGTCACAAATAAAAAATTCTAGGAGAGTATTCCCTGTCAAACATAGTACCAATAATGCATTGATATATGGATGGTAATTGGAATGAGAATTATCAAGAGAAGGGAAAAACGATGTCACTTAGAAGAATAAATCAAAGAAATCGAAGAGATCTGCAATATATGAAGATGAAATATATGATAAATAAAAATTCTTGAACTTGAAGAGTTGAAAAATAGAATTAAGAATTTGAAATAAAAAATGCTAGAGAAGTTGGAAAAGAAATTGAAATATAACTTTAATATAAACAAAGACAAAATGACTAGGAGACTTACCCTTGGTGTGCAATTGGCGAAATTATGAAAGAAGAGGCAGTTCTAGAGTTCAAATTGCAAACTATGACAATACCCTAAAATATGACAAGTTAATTGATTGGATAAGAGAAGTTCAAATGCATCAAGTACCTTGATGAAGTTGATGAATGAGGTACTAAAAATATTCTTATGCAAGTTTTTAGTTTTGTATCTTGGCGATATTCTAATTTTCGTAGGATAAAATAGGATTATTTGAGACATTCATCTCAAGTATTCGAGTGGTTAAAAGAGAATGATTTCTTGATTAACTTGAAGAAATGTACTTTTTTGCAATAAGAGTTGGTATACATAGGTTTTATGGTTTCCCAAGAAGGCTTGATGATGGACCCAAAATCGTTAAGGGCTATAGTTGAATGACATATTATAAAGCACTTTTGATTTTATAAGTTTCCATGCTTTGAAATTTTTTTATAGGAAGTTTATTTGATATTTTAATGATATATGTGCATCATTAATTGAGTGCATGAAAAAGTGAAGATCTTAGTGGACATTGACAACATATATGAGTTGTGTTATCTTGAAGAAGATGGCTATTGAATAATGGGTATTAACTTACTAGACTTCAAAAAAAAATTCCAAGTGGATTGTGGTTTGAGTGGATCAATGACTTGATTAATATTAAGTCAAGAGGGTAAGCATATTGATTTATTTAATGAGAGGCTAAATGAAACTAACATAAGTACTCTATTCAGTATGGTTAAGAACTCTATGCTATAATTCCAACATTGAGGAATTGGGGAGTTGTACATTACCTAATGAGTTTGTATTATATATTGATCACCAAGAAATTCAATATACTAATAGTCAAGGTAATTTGGATTAGAGACATATGAAATTAGTGGAATTTTTACAAATTTATCATTTGTTTTTAAGCACATATAAGAAAGTCTAATTGGATTGTTGATGGATTAAGTACCAACTTATTTTTGTTAAGTACAATGGTTGTTGAGGTTGCAGGTCTAGATAATATGAAGATGTTATATGAGGATTATGCAGATTTTATAGAGGTTTGGAAAGCATGTAAAGAAACATGGAGTGTGGGCATGACTCCATATTTGGAATTTTACATTTAGGAAAGAAACTTATTCAAGGATCATCAATTGTGCATACCAAGAGGCTGCATGAGAGAAGTTCTCATAAAAAAATACACAGTGGGAGTTTGAGTGGTTGATTTTACAATGTAAGGCTAGAACATTAGATGAAGAAAGATACTTTTAGTTAGGTACTAGTAGAGAGGTTAAAACTTTGGTTGAAGTTTGTAGGATATGCTAGCTTGCAAAAGGAAGGAGCCAAAATACATGTTTGTAAACAACATAAAAGCCTCAGAAGATATAAACATTGATTTTTTTGGGGATTGTAAATAATTCAAAGAGGTAATAATTTAATCATTGTAGTTGTGGATAATTTTTCAAAATTTTCACATTTTATTGCATACAAGAAGACAATTGATGCTTTGAATGTTGTTATTTCTTTAATGAGATTTTGGATGCATGAGATATCTAGGACTATCACTTCATAAAGGGATACTATTTTTCTAGGGAATTTTGAAAAATCTTGTGGCAAAAGTTGGGATCTAGTTTAAAATGCAATTTCACATATCACCCTCATATAGACGAAAAACTAGAGATTGAAAACAAAAATTTTGGTAAGTTGCTAATATGTTTGGTGGGAGATAATCGAAGTAGTAGGATATGGCGTTAACATATGAAGAATTTACATATAAGAATTTAGTCAACATATCTTTAGGGAAAACACTTTTTATGTCATGGAATATCACGAAAAGGAGTGACAAATTTGGTGATTTTGCCAATCATAGAGCATGTGAAAAGTGAACATGTAGAGGTATTTAGAGCATATGATATATTACACGAGGATGCAAGAAAACAATTTCAACAATGTAAAGAGACGTAGAAAGAGAAGGTATACTGGAAAAAATGAAGACATTTGTACAAGAAGACTTCATAATGGTTCACCTAAGGAAGGAAATATTTCATAGGGGAACCTATAACACACTAAAGTATAAGAATATATGATTTGGTTTGTATAAGGAACGAAAGGGAATTACACATCTTGTGAAATATACCGAAGAACACAATAATATGGTGAAAACCTAAATTTTATTAATAAATGAAATAGCAAAATACTGTAGAACACAAATTCACTAGAATTGTGGTAACTATCTTTGAAGAGAGAGAGAGAGATGGTAGCTACACAAATTTTCAAAAGCTATTATAATAAGTCGAAAGAACGACCTTTTAACATAAAGAAATAACCTTAGAGGTATAAAAACATAACTCTAGAAGATGAAGCACCAAAAGGTTTGCATGCCTTGAGGTGGATAATTGGTACATGAACTTTTTTGGGGCACAAATTTTGCATATGACATCTGTTTGGGGGCATACAATAACTCATTGGAAATAACTATCCAAGGACTACAATTTTCCACCATTTAGTTGGTGGAAGAGGTGGGTGGCCATTGATATCCCCCTTTGATCAAGATAAGACCACGCACAATTATTAGAAAAAATTATTTATAATGCACATAAGTTGGATTTTCCTAATGACATGGACATTTCACCATTGTTTAATGTTGCAGATATTTATGAGTATCATGAAATCCTTGAAAAAACAAAGGATTTTGAGAAAAATACTAGCAAGAGATTATCAAAAATAAATTCCAACAAATATACCAAAGGAAGTTGAGGAGGTATGGGCGGAAAGGGTTAGTCAGATAAGGAGCATGCAATACAAAAATTCTTTGATCAAGTGGAAAGATAGAAATTCAAAGGACGCATCATCAATTTTTGAAGAATAACCTTGACAAGTTGGGTGACTAAATTTATTTGGTAAATTTCTTATGCATCCCTCATGAGCAAATGCTCATGAAATTTTCAACTATGGAGGTCTAATGTATGGGCATCTCTAGCTAGATAAATTGTTTTACATGCATCTTAATTCATAGATATGACATTGTTGTGTGGTTCTAAACATGGAGGACCATATGATGATTGTGTAGGATAATTGATGTGACTTTCGAGTCTTAATTTATAAATAGAGTGAATTTGATGAAATATTGTTGCTTAAAATTTGTAATTTATAATGTGGTGAAATATTTCTTTCTATTGTTGAATTTTCAGAACCTATAGAATGTGAAGCTTCGAATTTAAACAACCAGGTTTTTGGAGGGCCATGAACTTAAATATGGTGTTTGTAAATGAGCAAAGGGAATTTGGCTCTCATAGATTATTTTCTATTGTTGGGTTTATATCAAATCCAAAGCATGTGATGGTTTTGTGAATGAAAGAAAGTTGGGAGTTGCTACATTGCCATTGAATAAAGACAACATAATTATCATTTGATAAGCTCTATGTGTGTGATTCTTTTGTTGTCTTGATTTTTTCTCGAAACACTGTTTTTCAATTTGATTATTCCTTTATGAGAATTTGATTCTAGTCCCACAAAGCATAAGGTCTTCCTCCAAAAAAAATGTTCAGCCTTTGTGAATGCCTTACCATAGGCTAGTTCCCTAATTTGACATGCACCATGTTAACCACCTCTTACTTCCAATGCTTTAACACTTGTAGGAAGAGGCCACATAGCTAACTTCCGAGCTCTCTTTTTTTCTTCAATTTATATTATGTTCTTAAATATAATTTCACTTTTCCTTTATACTCTTTAGGTATTGTATTCTTTAGAGTTTCGTAATGTAACTTTACCCTTTTATCTATTTAATATCTAAATTAAATATAAAAAAAAATCATAACCACTTTCATAATAATATATGAAATGGGCCCAAGATCCCTAGGAGTATGCCCTTAAAGTGTTTCTTCCTTGGAATTAAGGAAATACGTTAACAACTCAAGACCCAAAGGTACTTGGCAAGAGTGAAAACCTATCCCCTTATGGACCACCAACTAGAGAATTCTAGTTGACATGATTTTCCTTGAATAGCAATAATAAGATTCTCTGATTTATTAATAGCTTTCCCATTACTAATTTAACAACTAAATTATGATAAATTTTCTTACTCTATATATAACTTATTAATAATAATTTATAAAATTTCACAATCAAAGCCTTTATTTCTAACCAAACATTTAATATTTATGCATGTTGCTATTATATTAATACTCTACTATACACCAATCATGTCATCATAAGATTTGAAATTTATAGCCAGCAATTTCGACCCCATTATTCAAATCCCAAGCTGTAAAGCTGTACCTGGGTGCAGAGTTTTAACTTCTCCCATGCAGCTGCGGCGGTGCACATAAATAAAGAATCGATAAATCTATAAAAGAAGGTATAGAAATCTGCATGCCCAGTACTTACATAGGACTTACGTCTCTGATACGCCATTCGGATGGAGATATGCTTGCCAGCAACTACATATGGCTTTACTTTTCTCATACGCCATTCGTGTAGGACATCACTTCGCATAGGGGAAGAAGGGAAGGAATAGGAATTTGATTTCAGATTTTGGGCGGTGTTTGTGTTTTTTTTTAGATTTTTTAAGTCGGTTTTTTTATCAAATTTCTTTAAAATTTTACAGGAATCTATTGAAATCATATGTTTGATGGGTTGAAATTATATGTTTGATGAGTAACTCTGCACAATCCAAGTGTCCAAAAAGTTTTTTACGTGCTGAATTTATATATAGAGTTAAAAACCTGTTTAAATAACAGAAATCAAGATTTGACCTCAATTTTTTCTACCAAATTCAAGCACTTGAAATTCCAAAAAGTCTCACTAAAGACAACTCCAGAATTTGGTAGAAAAATTAGATAAAGTGCCTCCACTACTTCACTTGGTTCATTTGGTCTTCCACGGTTAACACATTACCGTTTTAGTAATGAGTTAAAATATCAATTTACACAATACTAATAATACTAATATTAATGGCTTGGTCAAAACAGACCACAATTTATTCCAAAAACCATAAAAAATACGGCATGATTTTGGGAAAATTTCTTAGAAAATTTTGAAAATTTGAGTTACAGCGGTCAAGCTTTAAGATTTTGGATCACTTAATAATTCTAGATAAAGCTGAATCTATTTCCACGATAAAATAAGATTTGAACACTCTCACACTCAAATTTCATAAATTTTTCTCATTAAATTCTGAGAAAAACATTCACCATCCTAACAAAATTGTGGCCCAATTCTAATTACATGTTTGAGGAAGAATGTGACAAAAGAGCACATCCTTCTGAACAGTACAGTGATAGGTCTGACAATCATCGTCGTCGTCTTCTATGGTCAACAGACAACGTAAGCACCGGCCAACATATAATGTAACCACCAACCAACCAGTGAGGCCGACATATTTCAATCATATAATTTGTAAAAACCTTGCAATTGAAGTTGATGTCAAGTTTCTAGAAAATTTTTGTGGTGGAGATATAAGTCATGCACCGACACCCAATTGTATTGTTTAATCGTACGACCCCAAGAAATCACCCAATTGTATTGTCGTCGTGGTATCATGGCGAAGAAATCACACAAAAGTTTAATCGTACGACCCCAAGGGTGGGTCATCACCATGGAGTGCATGATATGTCGGGTACATTGCAAACTTTGCATAATGACTAGGTTGAGAGACTTATGGAGATGATTAGGTTGCCAGACTTTCATTGAATTGGTCATTTTAAGAGCAGTGTAGTAGATCCTTTTCACATTACATTGATTCACAAATGTTGTCTTATCTTTTTATGTGTTAATTGGGTCCCCCTCTCATTGTCTCATAATTTCTATTCTTAATAGACCCTACCATTTTATTATCATCCATTTCAACCACTAGCTAAATTAACCATACATAAGCTTCCTCAAAACAAGATGCCTCCAAGTTTATGATATTCATATCATTATCCATTTTAACCACCAGTAAATGAACAAGACACGAGCTTCCTCAAAACAAGGTGCTTCCAAGTTAATGAAGACACCAGTTAATGAACAAGACACGAGCTTCCTCAAAACAAGGTGCTTCCAAGTAGATTATGATATTCATGATTAGATGAAGTGTCTCCATTACTTTACCTAGTTCATTTGGTCTTCCATGGTTAACACATTTCCCATTCAATCTTCATTGCTCACTTTATTAAAAATGGAAATTGAGGCGTGAATGTATCCACAGTCAGATACATAATGTAGATTAGAGCTCCTGGAATCCTGTGTAATATAATTGAAGAGCTCCATGTTTTGGGTATTCAAAATTAGCCATTAAAGGGAAATTATAAGAGATTAAATACATAATATTATTAATAAACTAATTCATTGAATTAAAAATTAATTAATTTCAATTAGCTGCTGGAGAATGAAATTTTTTTATTATGTTAAAAAAAATTGTTTAGTTATAAAAATAAATTAAATTTTTTAAATTTGAAAATAACTAATTAGGAGAAAATTTCAATTTTTTTGATTAATTTAATTATAAAAAATAGTGATGAAAATATTAAAATAATTGAAGGGGGGTGGAGATATGGAGAATTATAATTTTATTAGGAATGGGTAATTTAATTAGATAGATAAAGAATAATGAATATACTATTGTTTTATTTTTAATTTAAATATTAATGTAGAAATTAAATTAATTTGATGATAATAATATGAATAGAATCCAAAATTTGAATTTTGAATATAGAATATAGGTATTAAAATCAATGTAAGGGAGCGGAGGTAGAGAATGATTGTGAATTTTAATTACGGTGATTTGATTGGAGATTTGAAATGAGAAATAATGTAAATTAAAGGTCAGGTCAAAATTAACAAAAGGATGGGGGAAGAAAATGATTGAAGAATAAGGAGGAAAGAGGAAAATGCAAAGAGGGGGGGCAGGGAGGCTGGGCAATAGGCTAAGGATGGTTAGGATGGGTTAGAATTATGATTAGAGATAGGGTGTTTAGATGAAAGGAAGTGAACCATGAGTTTCCAGGAATGACTCAATTGATAACCATCATCATGGTTGAAGTTATTAGGATGTTTTTCATCCCAACCATCCTTAGTCTATTGCCCACCCTCCCCCCCTCTGAAGGTTTTAACCCTGTACAAAATTATCTGCAAACGAATCTTAAAGACAGAAAATAAACAATAGCGAGACCATAAAACATAAAACAAATATACACAGATATTTTCCCCTGTATCCCATATCAGGACTATCAGCTTTATTTTTCATTATATTCCTTTTAGTGTTACAACACATATATATACATGCCGAAGCATACATAAACCCCAATCAATTAACCCTGGATTATAACATAACCGTAGTTCCCTTGACCGGATCTACAAAATACCAGGGTCCGAAAACCATCATGCCCCAAAACCATGTGCAAACCCATGCACAAAACCATGGGCGAGTCCGCCCACCGAAAAATAGGGTCCAATTTTTTTTTTCCCGGGGCGCTGCACCAACCCCATACTTGAACGCAATCTCTACAACCAAACTGCTTCATTTCTTGCATGAGTAGTTGCCATGTATTTTGCCTATGTAGTTGAAAGAGCCACTACAAACTATCTTTTACTCATCCAACTTACTGCACCTCCAAATAGGCTAAACACATACCCACTCGTAGATATTCTTTGGTCCAGATCTCCAGCCTAGTCTACATCAAAAAAACCACGGATGTCCAAAACTCTATCCAATCCTGGTCTTCCCTGGTAGCACAAACCATAATCACTAGTGCCACATAAATATCTGAAAACTCGCTTCACTGTTGTCCAATGCTCCTTCCCTGGTTTTGACATAAACCTGCTCAATAATCCCACTGCATGTGCAATGTCTAGTCTAGTATAGACCATTGCATACATCAGACTACCCACTGCACTTGCATATGGAACACACGACATATCCTCCTCTTCTTCTTGTGTCTTGGGACACTTTTTAGCAGATAGCTTTACACTTATAGGAATAGGAACCTTCACCGGTTTACTATCTTGGATATTGAACCTCTGCAATATTGTCTCGACATACTTCCTTTGGCTTAACCAGAGCTTCCTCTTTGCCCGATATCTCTTAATTTCCATGCCCAAAATATAGTTTGCAGCACTAAGATCCTTCATGTCGAATTTGGAGAAGAATTGGGTCTTCAAATCCTGTATAATTTTTGTCATTTCCAATCAGCAACATATCATCCACATACAAGACCAAATAAATAACACGACCACCAATTAATTTAAAATATACACAGTGATCCTCTTTTCTTCTGGTGAAGCCAAGTCCTCGTATATAGGTATCAAATTTATGATAATCACATCCTTGTTGATTGTTTTAACCCATACAGAGACTTTTTTTAACCTACATACCAGTTCTTTCTTACCCTTCACCATAAAGCCTTTAGGTTGCTTCATGTATATCTCCTCTTCCAAATCCCTGTGAAGAAATGATGTCTTCACATCCATCTGTTCTACCTCAAAATAAAAGGTAGCAACAACAGATAAAAGTAATCTAATAGAAGTAACCTCAGCAACAGGAGAAAAAATATCACCAAAATAAATTCCCAGCACCTGGGACTAACCTTTTGCTACCAATCGAGCTTTGTATTTCTCTACCTTGCCTTCTACATTCATCTTCTTCTTAAACACCCATTTTCTCCCGATGGGCTTCCTTCCAGTCGGCAACTCCACTAGATCGCATGCCTCATGTTTGTGCAAGGATTCCATTTCATCAACCATGGCCTCCTTCCAAAGTTTTCTATCCTCTGAATCTATTTCCTCCTTGGCAGTTCTGGGATCATCATCAGTTATAGTTAAAGAAAAATTTGAACAGAAAGCAGATGGACTATACCTTTCTGGTTGCCTTCTTTCCTGAACTGATCTTCTCACAGCTGGAGTTTGTGGCTCTTCCTCTTTTGAATCTTCTTCTGCTATAGATTTTGATTCATCCTCCTTTAGCTCAAACTCTATCTTCTCAGGTTCGTTTGGTAGGAATTCATGTTTAACAACATCTTTCACCTCTCTAAAAACCACATCTTGGTTGTAGACAACCTTCCTTGTTTCTGGGTTCCAAAAATTGTAACCTTTTAAACCATCCTTATACCCAATAAAGATGCACCTTTTAGATTTATTATCCAATACAGTCCTTTTCTACTTTGGAACATGTACATATGCATCACATCTAATTACCCTCAGATGTGAAAGAGAGGGTTTCTTACAAGTCCATACCTCATGTGGAGTCTTATCCTCCAACACTGATGAAGGTGATCTGTTAACCAGGTAACATGCAGTCTCCACTGCCTCTACCCAGAATTCTTGTCCTAATCTGGTACCACTGAGCATGCTTCTTGCCTTTTCCATCAACGTTCTGCTCATTCTTTCCGCAACTCCGTTTTGCTAAGGTGTGTATGGAGTAGTCTTTTGTCGTGATATACCACACTTCTTACAGAACTCTCCAAATTCCTTCTTGCAAAACTCTCCACCATTATCTGTCCTCAAGACCATTATCTTTTTTGTTTGGTTTTCCACCAAAGCCTTAAATTCTTTAAATTTGTCAAAAATTCAAATTTCTTCCTCAAGAAATATATCCATATATTCCTTGAGAAGTCATCTATGAATGAATAACCCAGTGATGGAATCGACATAGGTCCAAACACATCATTGTGCACAAGCTCTAATATCTTGTTCGCCCTCTTAGCACCAGAAGGAAAACTCACCTGATTATGCTTCCCATATACACATTGTTCATAGAAATAGAAATCCAAAGAGCAATTAGATATACCTTCTACCATACCATTTCCATGTAGTATCCGAAGGCCCTTATCTCTAATATATCCAAGCCTTTGATGCCATTGCATGGTCTTTTCTCGAGATACCGCTAGGCTTTCTACTCCACTTTCAGGAACCACAGAACTATTGCAACCATCAATAACAATGCTGCCCTGAAGCTTGTACAGATTTTGAATTCGAACTCCCTGCATTAATACCAGTGCTCCCCGAACCATCTTACATGTATATTTCTTGAACACTGTTTTTACACCTGCATCATCCATCTTTCTTACAGAAATCAGATTTCTGGCCAATGCAGGAATGTGTAGAACCCCAGGAAGTGTTCTAATCCTTCCACCTTGTAGCTTCAACTTGAATTTTCCATGCCTGATGATTCTGGCCTTCCTATCATCCCCTAAGAAGACACCACCACCATCATATTTATCATACTCGTAGAACCACTCCTTATGGGGAGTGAAGTGAAAGGATGAACCCAAGTCAATCAACCATGACTCATGATCTACATGTGTATTTGAAGAAGAAGCCAAATACACATCCCCACCTTCATTCGAGGTGGTTTTTGCCTTTGCAGAAGGAGCATCATCATATCCCTTTCCTTTCTCATGAGCTTTAGATCTGCAGTCCTTTTGTAGTGCCCTTCCTTTTCCGCATTTCCAACACACCTTTGCAAACTTTCCTAGAGATTTAGATCTCCCTCTAGATTTAGATCTCCCACTCGAAACCTTATTCTTGTTTCTGTTTTGGGACCTTCCTCGTACAGATAAGGAATCTCCATTCTAGCCCTCCATATTTCTCTGTCTCGTTTCCTCCGAAAGCAAGGCTGAGACAATGTCATCAAAATTCAAGGTAGTTGTATTGCTACCTATTGCAATAACCAGACTGTCCCATGAATCTGGTAGAGAATACAACAAAATGATGCACTTATCTTCATCTGAGATTTTAATATCAATATATAACAACTGACTTACCAAAGTATTGAAGCTGTTCAGATGCTTTGTCACCGAGTCTCCATCCTTCATCCTCAGGTTATACAAATTTTTTCGCAGGAACAATTTATTCACCAAAGACTTAGATTGGTACAAAGTCCCTAGCTTGTCCCACAAAGTATTCATCGTAGCTTCCCTAGATACATTCAACAATACTAAATCTGAGACACACAACCATATTGTTCTCTTTTCCTTCCAATCCAACTCCTTCCACTATTCATCTGACATTGTCGGTGGTTTAGTACCTGGATCTACCGTGATCCATTGATCTTTATCCACCAGCAGATCCTCCATATTGAGCTTCCACAACTCAAAACTCTGACAATTAAAGTTCTCGATCTCTATCTTTCCATTGCTCACCATCTTCTTTCACCACAAGAATTGATCCCACAGATCTCCCACTGAAGAGGGTCTACCACAGGCCCGAGCAAAAAACCCCTTAGCAAAAAAGGCTTCCCCTTGAAGCCGAAACAACTCTGATACCAAATGTAGGTTTTAACCTTGTACAGAAATTATTTGCAAATGAATCTTAAAGACAAAAAATAAACAATAGCGAGAGCATAAAACATAAAACAAATATACATAGAGATTTTCCCCTGGATCCCAAATTGGGACTACCAACTTGATTTTTCATTATATTCCTTTGTGGTACAACACAAATATATACATTCTGAAGCATACATAAACCCCAATCCATTAACCTTGGATTAGAACATAACCATAGTTCCCTTGACCAGATCTACAAAATACCAGGGGTCAAAAACCGTCATGCCCCAAAATCATGTGCAAACCCATGCACAAAACCATGGATGGGTCAGCCCACTGAAAAATAGGGTCCAATTTTTTTTTCTTGGGGCACTGCCTCAGACCCCGAACAAGGGGGGCAGTCACCCCACCTATGAACCCCCTGCTGACCCCAACACCCTCTCCCCCCTCTCTTCACATTTTCCTCTTTCCCCCTTATTCTTCAATCATTTTCTTCCCCCCCCCCCCATCCTTTCGTTAATTTTGACCTTTAATTTACATTATTTCTTGTTTCAAATCTCCAATCAAATCACCCTAATTAAAATTCACAATATTTCTCTACCTCCGCTCCCTTGCATTGATTTTAATACCTATATTCTATATTCAAAATTCAAATTTTGGATTCTATTCTTATTATTATCATCAAATTAATTTACTTTCTACATTAATATTTAAATTAAAAATAAAACAATATTCTATTCATTATCCCCGATCTACCTAATTAATTACCCATTCCAAATTAAATTATAATTCTCCATATCTTTGCCACCCTTCAATTATTTTAATATTTTTGTCACTATTTTCTATAATTAAATTAATAAAAAAATTGAAATATTCTCCTAATTGATTATTTTCAATGTTTTTTTTTAATTAAATGATTTTTTTTAACATAATATAACCATTTCATTCTCCTGGCTAATTCAAATTAATTAATTTTTAATTCAATGAATTAGTTTATTAATAATATTATGTATTTAATCTTTTATAATTTCTCCCTAACGGCTAATTTTGAATCCTATCAACTTCTTTGAATTTATTTACTAGAATTCATTCCTATTTATATTTTAGTGTCTGCACTCTTCCTATCTTACGCTTAACTTCCTCCTCCTGAAGATGGGTGAAGTGTTCACCTGAAACATCGAGCTCTTCAATCATATTACATAGGATTTCAGAAGCTCTAATGTACAAAGAATGGAAATTGCCGTTGTAATGCTTGATAAGATTTAGATTGTAGAAACACTTAAATCCTAACCAAACATATTAACATGGATAGACCCTCCAAATTAAATCAAATGCACAAAATATACCGGAGCATGCTTAGGAAGAAAAATATGATCTATCTCTTCAATAAATACAATATTGTACTCAACCAAGTCCAATCCACCCCAAACTCTTTTGGAGGGTTTTTTTCCTTAAGAAATTCGTGTATGTAACAAGCAATCTCTACTTGGTTTGACTATGTGTCTAGCCTATATAATGCTCCAAACCAACCAATCATTTGAGTCAACCCAAAACTTATTTATTTTCATTTATTTCTTGATTACTTAGTCCTATTGTTTCATCCTTAAGCTTCAATCCAAGAAATCCCAGGATTTCTAAAACCTAAATGTGAATTTTTAAATACAGCTCTAAAGTCTCAATAGTCCATATTTTTGACATGTTCAACTACATGGTAACCCATGTATTTCCACCACTTTGGACCCTCATATAATTTGTCCCATCTATAAAATGGAGACCATAAAAGACATTAGTAACTAAAAGGCTATTATGGTTGGTCATATCTTGACTAAGAAATTTTCCACAACCTTAGACATTCACATTTCTAGATTAAGGACAAAGATGTTGAGGACCATAAGACAAGCAAGATTGAGGAAGAACCATTGTATAGATGATCATTTCTATAATTTGACTCCACCAACAAGGATTCCAATGAAAACAAATATAAAGTATATTATTGCTTTGTGGAAATTTTCAAGGCATTTGACATAATGCCTCGACACTTGTTAGCTAACATGCTCAAGAGTTTGGGTCTTCCACAATTTTTCATCTTGCTTGTGATGACTCTTTATGAGACCATTTTTATCAGGGTACAAATGAAGATTTGTAAGAAAGAAGTGATCTAGAGTATTGTAGGAGTGAAATGCGAATTTCCACTTTCTCCTATAATTTTTGGAGACTAGATTGATGGGGCAGTCAAAATCATATCAGATTCATTGGGTGCCACAAATTATTTCTTATTCTTGCAAGTCTACCTTCCTATTCTTCTATCTATAGATGACATAGTCCTTATGCCCCACTCAGTGAAGGACCCTTATAAAAATTGACATCTTAAATTCCTTTTGTGACACTTGGGTCTTCCACCCTTGGTCATCTCACTTTTGATGACAATTTATAAGACCATCATTATCAAGGTACTAATGAGGATTGGTAAGAAATAGGTGATCTAGAGGACTATAGGATTTAAATGAGGTTTCCCACTCTCTCCTATAATTTTTGGAGACTATATTAATGGGGTAGACAAAGTCATATTAGATTCTGTTAGACTCAGTCTTGTCAGTCTTCCATCAGAGTCAAATTCACCAAAGTTCATTTCTTGTCATTTGCAGTCATTAATGTTATTTTGGTCAAAAATAGTCATTTTAGAGTCAAGGACTAGTGGTTGGTCTTCAAACATGTCGAATAACACTTGCAAGCCAGAGGAAGGTTCAGTAAGTTTTTATTTCAGGAATGTCATCATCAATAATGCGAGATTGATTCTTCTTCAAAACCCTGTTTTGAAGAAGAAATCATCAGATGTGTATTTGTAATAAATATGTAATTTGTCAAAGTGTTTCAAGGAGCCTTGGTCTCCCATGCCGAAATTCCAGCCATCTATCTCTGCAAAAGTTGACAAGATTCATCATCAGCGCAAAAGTCAGTGGAAACTAAGAACAGAATATGTGTTAAAGGTGAAGTGCCAAAGTTCAAATTATTGCAAAATGGGTTTGTGAGAAACGAACATTGAATCCACCACTATAAGAAGTTTCATTTGATTTTTAACATTCATTTGCATCCAAATATTGTTTGGAAACCAACTTAAAGTGAACAAAGGACAAACTGTGATTTTTAAGCCGTGAATGTGTGTTGAAGGCTATGCGCGGCACATA
The DNA here is from genome assembly GCA_034641835.2 of Pinus albicaulis. Classification (NCBI taxonomy): domain Eukaryota; kingdom Viridiplantae; phylum Streptophyta; class Pinopsida; order Pinales; family Pinaceae; genus Pinus; species Pinus albicaulis. The sequence continues at coordinate 519,408,764 of CM076572.1, read as the reverse complement.
CAAAAGAGCGCGCAGCACATAGAATGCGCGCGGCGCACTAGGCGTGAACACTCAGTGTATTTTTACACATGCGCGGCGCATCCGGGAGGCGCGGCGCATAAAGCCAGAGGCCTGAAATTGCTCATAATTCCTCCAAATTTCCACTAACACGCGCGGATTTGTCAGCAGGGCAGTGTCAATTGCAATACCATTTGAAGACAACACAGTTTCCAACCTTTTGTTCTCATGGATTTGCTCATCTGCACATGAAAAAGACATCCAAAGAATGTGTTTTTCTATCAGGATTCTTTTGATACAGGTTCCTTCATTCTAGGTATTCAAACAGAATGGGAATTGCAGCAAATGATTCGCTTTGGTAACAATAGTCTCATAGCAGCTAACACTACACAACCATCCAACGTTACATTTTGGCATATATATCTTTCCACCAACGTCTTTGCATATTGTTTTGTTCTAATGTCTTCAAGTCTTACCTGAAGAACCAACGAATCCATTATTCGAAAATTTCTGCATATGGTAAAATCTCTGAAACCATCATAATCTCTGAATCCATCAGGAAAGAGAAGTTCTGGAATGAACACAGCTTCACGATTTCTTGCAAGGATCATATGCATAAAATCTAGAAGTGCCAAAGGATTCAGAAATAATCAGAGAAATGATATATTATAGAGAGCGCTGAATTGTTTTTGTAGATTAGCGTTTCGTGCCCTAATTACTATTTTCGATGGTAAAAATGAGACAATATCATCGACGACTTCTCATAATGCCGGTCGCGTTATAACAAAAAATTCTGCTCCAAATGAATCTTTCTCCCATTGTTATTTTGATGTTGGTATCGATAGTCAATGGTCCATCATTTGGTCGATGATATTGTTAATGGTGAGAAAGCAACCAAAGCACAACATGCATATAAGATCCAGAAAGTATTGAGCATGCAGAGAAAATGCGCAGAGATGGCAATGTCCCTTTCAATATCCCAACATGTGGATGCTTCTCCCTTTCAGTATTATTGAATATATAATATTGTTTTCCTTCACATTAAAGTGATAGAATTATAGAAGTTAATGATGGAACGCAATGATAAATATGGCTACCAACAATGGCTTTGGAAGGAGCGCTAAGATATTTGAATAAAGGAAATGTTTATAATTTGGCTTTGGAAGGATCCTTCGTGGAAGCTGAGTGGCTTCACAGTTGATGACGTAGCAATAGAGATTGCTACAATTAGAGATGTGTTTCAGTGTCCCATATTTCTATGTCTGTGGCGTGTTCGTCGAGCATTGCTTAAAAACATTACAAAAACATGTAGCAATATGGAAGTGGGCAAGGAGATACTTCCACAACTCAAAACAGGAGACATTATCAAATCGGCCAAGTTAGTGGATGGTCTTGATCACCTTGTGTTGCCATCTTCAAGTACCTAGAATCTTTCGTTCATTTCATTCAAATTGAATGCCAAAGTTGTAAGCATATATCGGTCCATCTGAACTCTATTTTTTCAGCAATGTAATAAGGAGCAGAAGTTGTGATAGACTTTAGGAATTATAGACTTTGTAAATTGGTAAATCCATGTATGACTCAAGAAACTGCCGGTCTGTCCTACTTGGATTTATCATTATCTCCTCCCGCGTTCCGCTTTTAGCAGAATTGCCCCCATTTTCTCTCTATAAATACAAACTCATCATAATTGGAGGAATATTAATCGAAGCATTCGGAGAATTTCACTATTGAAGAAACTAAAACCAAACCGGTGATGGGGTCACAAGGGCAACCAAAGAAAGGCTTCAACGAGTGTGTTCTGGTGACTGGAGGCGCTGGTTTTATCGGAAGCCACACTGCCTTGCAGCTCCTCAAGAATGGCTACGAAGTTTATATCATCGACAATTTAGATAACTCCGTTGAAGAACATTCAACAGAGTGAGGGATTTAGTTGATCAGCAATTCAGCCAAAATCTTCACTTTTTTCTGGGGGATCTTTGCAACAAAGAGGATGAAGAGGAGGTTTTATTTTTTCATTGGCCAAATTCGGTGTTGTGATACATTTTTGCTGGATTGAAGGCTGTTGGTGAATGTCAACAATCGCAAAGCCAAAATTAAACAAAGATATCAACCATAGCAGAAAGATAGGAACGAATTTTCCTATTTTTATCCTCAGTCATGATTTCATGGGATCCTTGCTCCAGATTTTGTCCTTTAATGGGTCATCAGAGAAATTCATATGGAGCGCTGTTCTGTCTTCAGAAAAGATGATTGGTTCTTTGCTTTTGTTTGTTAATAGTGATTAAACAACACCCTATTTTTATCAGTTTGTGATTATACCTTTGAAGGTATTTATTGTAGTGTAAATCATTTTGTAGAGGGGAGAGTTCTGAAAAACAGTAGGAGAGGTGTGAAGGAAAACTTCACTGTACAGTTTCTGACAGGGATTTAATAAAAAGATACAGCTCTGACTCCTGAGATTCTTGTGGTGTAAATTTAGCATTTGTCTTTTCTTTTGTTTCATATGTAGTTTGTTATGTTTTACATTTCATTTCATAATCGTTTCCAATTGAATACTTTTAAGTGAGAAGGGCAGAATCCAGTTTACTGCTTTGCCTTGGGAGGGTATTCATGTTCTGTGTTTTCTTCTATTTGATAAGGATTCAACTATTGCCCTTGTCAACCTCGCATGCAGTCTTTTCCATTCCATATAATTTCAAAATTGAATGATAAATTTATTGCTTGTCTTGCCTCCTGAGATAATCTGTGTCTTGGATTTAACTTCTCTGCTCATGATGTCCTTTGTCCCCATACTGCCTAGAAAACCCAGTCATTTATCAAAATACCCATTTCCTATCTATTTACTAGCCTAAAATCAGTTCCCATTTAAGTCATCTCGCATCCTATTGCTCATTTTATCGAGATAGACCCGGAGAGAGCCCTCTCCTGTCCTCGTAGGGCTAGCTACGAGGTTGAGCTTGGTTTGATGTTACCTTGAGATTTACCTTATTTCAGCCTAAGGTAGATTCGAGCACTAACATAGTGGCGACCATACTGGGGAAGATGGTTTGCTATTGATATGACATTCGACTTGAAGATTGTCTTGCCCCAGTACATGAAATCAAGTTGCAGATCTGATGCTGACGGTGGACAGCAGTCAGACACATATGAAGGCTGAAACATTCACCTGGCAACTCCAACTCGATCCAGAGATTCCAGTGCTCGCTGATCCACTCATGCAATGGTAGGGTATGTGGAAAACCCTGCGTTGTGTGAAGCTGTAAAAGAAGTAAGAAATCAGTTAGTGGATTTTGAAATTAATGAAGAATTTTTCAGTGTCTTGCTTCAATGTTTGAAATCTCCGAAGTTTCCTTTTGAAGCTAAAACTGGTGTCTATGAGTTAATTGTTGAAATATTTGAGAAGGAGATTCAATATTTGAATGATCAGATCCAATCATATGAATTCCGAGATCCTAAAAAGTTCTTGGAAACTCTCCCTCCTTCAAAACAAGAAACAATAGAGCTGCCTACAGATGTTTGCATTGACAGTGTGCAGCTGGAAGTATGTATTGCGGAGTTGGGGCAGAAAATAGAGTCTGGCTTTTGCGATCCTATTGCGATGTACATGGAACTGTTTTTCAGTTTGAAAGATAGATCAGATTGTCTTTTACATAACCAGACTTATTATGTGCAGGTATGGCTGCCAGTAATTACATCTATGTCCTGGTTGAAGCACTCTCAAGCAGCATCCTTCTCAGATTTACTTGAATGGTTGACCTGGCATTACAACATTACTTGATTCATGGACTCTGCAGCAAAGTAGGGTAGATAAATAAGCAGCCAAAGGCAGCATTTTGTTCCAGTTTCATTGTAGTTTTAGTTTCAAGTTTGCCGAGTCAGTTTTTCAATAATTTCAGTCAGTTTCCAGTTAATAAATTAATCGTGTCGATTTCTTGCAATAATGGACTCCATAGCCCAATGGATGGAGGCACTGTCTACTCTCCCAAAGATCTGCAGTTCTTGGCACCTCCAAGAAGCGACAGCTGCCATCCCCATTGGAGCCAATGTTAGACTCAGTCTTGTCAGTCTTCCGTCAGAGTCAAATTCACCAAATTTCATTTCTTGTCATTTGCAGTCATTAATGCTATTTTGGTCAAAAATAGTCATTTTAGAGTCAAGGACTAGTGGTTGGTCTTCAAACATGTCGAATAACACTTGCAGGCCAGAGGAAGGTTCAGTAAGTTTTTATTTCAGGAATGTCATCGTCAATAATGCGAGATTGATTCTTCTTCAAAACCCTGTTTTGAAGAAGAAATCATCAGATGTGTCTTTGTAATAAATATGTAATTTGTAAAAGTGTTTCAAGGAGCCTTGGCCTCCCATGCCGAAATTCCAGCCATCTATCTCTGCAAAAGTTGACAAGATTCATCATCAGCGCAAAAGTCAGTGGAAACTAAGAATAGAATATGTGTTAAAGGTGAAGTGCCAAAGTTCAAATTATTGCAAAATGGGTTTGTGAGAAACGAACATTGAATCCACCACTATAAGAAGTTTCATTTGATTTTTAACATTCATTTGCATCCAAATATCATTTGGAAACCAACTTAAAGTGAACAAAGGACAAACTGTGATTTTTAAGCCGTGAATGTGTGTTGAAGGCTACGTGTGGTGCATACAAAGGAGCGCGCGGCGCACTGGGCGTGAACACTCAGTGTATTTTTACACATGCGCGGCGCATCCGGGAGGCGCGGCGCATTGGCTATGCCGCGCGGCACATAAAGCCAGAGGCTCAAAATTGCTCATAATTCCTCCAAATTGCCACTAACACGCGCGGATTTGTCAGCAGGGCAGTGTCAATTGCAATACCATTTGAAGACAACACAGTTTCCAGCTTTTTGTTCTCATGGATTTGCTCATCTGCACATGAAAAATACATCCAAAGAATGTGTTTTTCTATCAGGATTATTCTGATACAGGTTCCTTCATTCTGGGTATTCAAACAGAATGGAAATTGCAGCAAATGATTCGCTTTGGTAACAATAGTCTCATAGCAGCTAACACTACACAACCATCCAACGTTACATTTTGGCATATATATCTTTCCATAGTGTCTTTGCATATTGTTTTGTTCTAATGTCTTCAAGTCTTACACGAAGAACCAACGAAGATCCATTATTCGAAAATTTCGCATATGGTGAATCTACGAAACCATCATAATCTACGAATCCCATCGGGAAGAAGTTACCGGAATGAACACGACTTCACGATTTCTTGTGAGGATCATATGCATAAATCTAGAAGTGCCAAAGGATTCGAAATAATCGAGAGAAATGATATATTATAGAAATGAATTTTTGTAGATTAGCGTTTCGTGCCCTGGTACTATTTTCGATGGTAAAAATGAGACAATATCATGACGACTTCTCATGGTAACGGTCGCGTTATAACAATGAAATTCTGCTCCAAATGAATCTTTCTCCCATTTTATTTTATGTTGAGTATCGATAGTCAATGGTCCATCATTTGGTCGATGATATTGTTAATGGCGAGAAAGCAACCAAAGCACAACATGCATATCAGATCGAAGTATTAGACATGCGAGAGAAAATGTTAGGAAGATGGCAATGTCCCTTTCAATATCCCAACATGTGGATGCTTCTCCCTTTCAGTATTATTGAATATATAATATTGTTTTCCTTCACATTAAAGTGATAGAATTATAGAAGTTAATGATGGAACGCAATGATAAATATGGCTACCAATAATGGCTTTGGAAGGAGCGCTAAGATATTTGAATAAAGGCAATGTTTATAATTTGGCTTTGGAAGGATCCTTCATGGAAGCTGAGTGGCTTCACAGTTGACGACGCAGAAACAGAGATTGCTACAATTAGAGATGTGTTTCAGTGTCCCATATTGCTATGTCTGTGGCGTGTTCGTCGAGCATTGCTTAAAAACATAACAAAAACATGTAGCAATATGGAAGTGGGCAAGGAGATACTTCCACAACTCAAAATAGGAGACATTATCAAATCGGCCAAGTTAGTGGATGGTCTTGATCACCTTGTGTTGCCAGCTTCAAGTACCTAGAATCTTTCGTTCATTTCATTCAAATTGAATGCCAGAGTTGTAAGCATATATCGGTCCATCCGAACTCTATTTTTTCAGCAATGTAATAAGGAGCAGAAGTTGTGATAGATTTTAGGAATTATAGACTTTGTAAATTGGTAAATCCATGTATTACTCAAGAAACTGCCGGTCTGTCCTACTTCGATTTATCATTATCTCCTCCCACGTTCTTCTTTTAGCAGAATTTCCCCCATTTTCTCTCTATAAATACAAACTCATCATAATTGGAGGAATATTAATCGAAGCATTCGGAGAATTTCGCTATTGAAGAAACTAAAACCAAACCGGCGATGGGGTCACAAGGGAAACCAAAGGAAGGCTTCAATGAGTGCGTTCTGGTGACTGGAGGTGCTGGTTTTATTGGAAGCCACACTGCCTTGCAGCTCCTCGAGAATGGCTACAAGGTTTATATCATCGACAATTTAGATAACTCCGTTGAAGAAACAGTGAACAGAGTGAGGGATTTAGTTGATCAACAATTCAGCCAAAATCTTCACTTTTTTCTGGGGGATCTTTGCAACAAAGAGGATGAAGAGGAGGTTTTCTTTTTTCATTGGCCAAATTCAGTGCTGTGATACTTTTTTGCTGGATTGAAGGCTGTTGGTGAATGTCAACGACCGCAAAGCCAAAATTAAACAAAGATATCAACCATAGCAGAAAGATAGGAACAAATTTGCCTATTTTTATCCTGAGTCATGATTTCATGGGATCCTTGCTCCAGATTTTGTCCTTTAATGGGTCATCAGAGAAATTCAGATGGAGCGTTGTTCTGTCTTCAGAAAATATGATTGGTTCTTTGCTTTTTTTTGTTAATAGTGATTAAACAACACCCTATTTTTATCAGTTTGTTATTATACCTTTGAAGGTATTTATTGTAGTGTAAATCATTTTGTAGAGGGGAGAGTTCTGAAAAACAGTAGGAGAGATGTGAAGGAAAACTTCACTGTACAGTTTCTGACAGGGATTTAATGAAAAGATACAGCTCTGACTCCTGAGATTCTTGTGGTGTAAATTTAGCATTTTTCTTTTCTTTTGTTTCATATGTAGTTTGTTATGTTTTACATTTCATTTCATAACCATTTCCAATTGAATACTTTTAAGTGAGAAGGAAAGAATCCAGTTTACTGCTCTGCCTTGGGAGGGTATTCATGTTCTGTGTTTTCTTCTGTTTGATAAGGATTCAACTATTGCCCTTGTCAACCTCGCATGCAGTCTTTCCATTCCATATAATTTCAAAATTTAATGCTAAATTTATTGCTTGTCTTGCCTCCTTAGATAATCTGTGTCTCAGATTTAACTTCTATGCTCATGCTGTCCTTTGTCCCCATACTGCCCAGAAAACCCAGTCATTTATCAAAATACCCCTTTCCTATCTATTTACTAGCCTAAAATCAGTTCCCATTTAAGTCATCTCGCACCATATTGCTCATTTTATCGAGATAGACCCGGAGAGAGCCCTCTCCTGTCCTCGTAGGGCTAGCTACGAGGCTGAGCTTGGTTTGATGTTGCCTTGAGATTTACCTTATTTCAGCCTAAGGTAGATTCGAGCGCTAACAGATTCATTGGGTGCCACTAATGATTTCTTATTTTTAAGAGTCTACTTTTATGTTCTTCCATTTATATGAGACATAATCCTTATGTCCCACTCAGTGAGTGGCCTTTAAATATAAATTGACACATTGCCTTTTGTGACACTTTTCAACTTCAAGTTTTTTTTTTACGAAATTGGGTATTGAGTTTTCTATTCCAAAAAAATAGAGGAGAAACCTCCCATTACAAGTAGGAATTTGGAGATTAGGAAACTATTGAAGGTAAGAGTGGGAGCATTGTTCGTATTACCAATAACTATGTTTCCAAAATTTCCTACTACATTCTGAGAATATTGTCTTACAAAATCGTTAAGCAGAAATGCACATTTACATAAAATGTTAGAAAATTATAATAGATGTCGGAGGTAGATCCTTACTTCACTTCTGTATTCTTCTAGTTTTTGTTGACTAATGCTTCTTGCTAAAATCTGTGTCTGCTTCCTTGATAGTTTGAGTTCTCCCCTTCTTGATTCAGAATGAGACTCTTGAGGTAGTTTATCGACTCCTCCATATGTGTATATTTGTTTTTTAGAGATGTTATTTCAACATTCTGATCCCCGAGCTGCTTCTTCAAGGATGCATTCTCATACTTTGCTTGATGCCTTACTTCTTACATTGTTTCTCTGAGTTTATTGATCATGAACTTATTAGCTCTACAAAAAGAACATATTTCATTTTGTGAGGCTCTTTCAAGAGGATTCATATCCATTGATGCTCGCTGAGAAGTCTTCTTACTGATCTGTTGATGGGGAGAGGCAAATATTTCCTTCCTCAGAGATATGGAGGTTGTGTATGCAACTCGATCTCCCAGATGGTTGTTTTTGACAGGAATTATAGAGGGAGGAACACTGATAATATGGCCAATGAGAAGCGCTGAGGAGTAGAGGAGCTCACTAGAAATGCACATATTGTTGTAGGACTGAAGGCGATGGACAAAGGCAGATCTAAAAGCGATGGGAGGAAGCAGGGATGAGGGCGATGGTAATAAGATGGACTGTAGGCTATAAAATATAACAGAGGTTGTTACACCATTTTTTGGTCATCTAACCTATTATCATTAGATGAACCCAAGTACACCATGTAAGACCAATTTTACCCTAAGTGAAATTTCTTTCACTATGTGAAATAACTTAGTAAAACACCTTTATTAAGTTGTTTATGGTCTAAACAGGAAACCCCAAAAGGAAATAATAAAAAAAACTATATTTGTTTATATTTCCTGGTCATCTTTAACCCAACACAAGGAAATCAATTAAATAAATCCTTATTTATTTGATTATTTCTTAGGAATAAGTTATTTAAATCCTATTTAAATAATATTCCTAGTTAAATTTGACTAAATCATTTATAAATAATTAAATAAATAATTATTTATTTAATTATATTCCCACCATTTCTTAAATTAATAAATAAATCATTTATTTATTTATTATTTATAAATAAAGGAATTGACCCAAGTCAAAAATCCTTTACCCTCCAACAAATATAATAAAATATTCCTAAAGGGTGGTTCTAGAATTTGATTAATACTATTTTATTCATTCACCAAGTTCTAGATCACCCTAATATTTTGTTATAAATAGAAGGGTTTTCCCCATTCATTAGTCACCTTTTGTTGCCTATTAGATCACTCTGGATCTATACACTTGGTCACATTTTCTCCATTTTTGTCTTGTGAGCTCCCATTGAGTTCTATGTTTGTCTGGGTTTTCTACACCAACAAGAGATTCTAGATTCTAGATCTGAAGTGCTGAGGACTATCAAGAACCCATCCCATTGAGGAGAATCGGAAAACACCTTTCTTTTTTTCCTCTCAGGTGCCCCCTTTCAATATAATATAAAAAATTCTTTCAAATACATCGTTCTTGTCTTGTCTATTGGATGCATGGAGCCACATTTTACTTTATCTGCTTAATGTCTTTTATGCTTAGATCTGGATTTGTGCAGCGTTATTTGGATCACCTAATTGCAATTTAAATATATTTGGCAGCCATAGCCGATGTTAGGGCTATTTGTTATGCGTAGCTAAAGTGATATTTTACGACGAAAGATTCATACTAACAGAGGTAGGAAGATCTCGCTCGAGGATGGAAGAGTTACTTGGTTCGAGGCCATTATATGGAGAAAAGAGTCAGGGAAGAGATAATGATGAGGGAGAGTCACGAGTATGGAGAGGTGGCTTGCTAGTCTTGGGTTTCGGGAAACAAGGATTAAGGTGTACATGAAGTATTTGGGGAGGATCAAAGTTCACAAGAAAGGAGTTTTTTAATGTTTTTTTCAATCTCCTATCCTAGTAATGACGTGAATGAGGTAGGAGAAGGGTGCAGGGTAACTTATGGTATTGTAATGAGTGAAATATCATGATGAATTCAAGATTCTCCTTTAGGATGAGCCATTGCCAAGTTGGCCTGGAGATTTTCTAGGTTGTTTTTTTCTCTCAAGATGTGTTTGAAGGATACATGACCTAGATTTATTAGATTTTGTCTAATTATTTTGACTGTCTGGCACATCAAAACACTTGGTGAATTGCTTTTTATTATCATAGCTTGGATGATTATGGCTGAATCTCCCATGATGATTGGGTTATAGATGTTATTTTTTATTATTATCATGGTGCCCAAAAGTAGACCATAAGCCTCTGCCCTATTATTTGAAAATTTCCCCAGTCCCCATTCGAAGGTGACAGGGTTGTTTCCACCCGGTTCTAGGAGGATTCCACCTGCACCAGCACTACTTGAATTATTTTTTGATGCACCATAAAAAAATTACAGTGCCTATTTAGATTTTTCATCCATATGATGTATTCATCCTTTTTTAACCTTATTTTCCAATTATGGGAGACTGTCTTTATCTTGGGGATTCTTGGCCAGTTGTTACTACTTGTTGCAAAACTAATCTAGATTCTCTCTTCTTACTGTAACTGATTAATGTTTATTTCTTTCAAACCTTGTGGATAAAAATTCTGTTGTGTGTCCCCAAGTGTTTGACAGATGTTTTCCTATGTTTGGAGGATGGTCTTTGAAAATTTGTTGATTTCTTGCTAACCAAAGCTGCTAACAAAGGAAGGATGTCAAACTTTCCCAAAATATTTTTATAGAGTACTTCTGCTTCAGTGAATAAGGATACTTTCTTTTCCAGGAAGTGAAGAATTCATTAAAGGGGCTTGAAAAATTCAAATCAGTTTCCAAAGGACTCAATAGCATGTGCCAATATTCTCTTGCAAAAGAACAATCTAGAAAAAGATGTTGGATGTTTTCTTCAACACTCAAGCACATGGAACACCTAGAGGGCTCTGAGAAACCTTTTATTTTGAGGTTATTTGTTGTTAGAAATATTTAATTTTAAAATATTCCAAATGAATATTTTGACCTTAACAAACTTTACGATTTCCAATTTTTTTTCCGCAACCCCCAATCCTGATTATCTTGCTGAGCTTGGGTGGTTGAGTAACCTGATTTTACCGAGTATTCTCCTTCGCTGGGGTCCTAGATGAAGGTGTCTTGAACCTCTTGGTAGTTGGGGAAACTCACTTGAGGAGGATGACTAAGGTGTCCCCATGTTTTTTTAGATTGTGTGCCATGTTGGAAGAGGTCCAATCAGCCCAATTTTTTTTGTCCAAAATAGAGATAGAATTCAGAGTGGTTAATCCCTTAGATCACATACGCATTTTTAGATCTTGGAGGTCAAGGTGGGAGGCTAGGGGAGGGTTCCCCATTATTCTATCATTACAAAGGTTGATTCTTCTTCCATTTCCAGAGAGCTTAGATGTGTGCTTTATGATGATTGGGAGGACTTTTTAAACTAATAGAATTGAGAATAAGGCTTGACTGGTGAACTTTCTTCTAGTAAGAGGGACCAAGTTGATTCATGTACTTTGATTCCAGAACTTGTTTCCACCAGCAATCCTTCCCTGTGATAAGTCTCCATGCAATTTTTTTCCCAAGGGCCACATTTATAAGGTCAGGGAGCCTTTTAGAAAGCCCTCCTTTTTCATAAGGAAAGGTTACCTGATCCAATTTAACCAAGCTAAACTTTTTTTATTCTGTTTTTCTTCCTTACCACAAGAATCCTCTTATTATGAGTTTAATTTGATTATCAATGCTCACAGGTGCCAATATTGCTACACATTGATAAATAGGTAGCGTTGTAAGCATTGATTTAATTAATATCGCTATGTATGCTAAGTTGATCCATTGCATTCCCAAAGTTTGAATTTTTTACCTCATTTTCTCAATTTGGATGTTCCATAGTTATGCCTATAGATTTCATTTTGATATAGGTAGTCCTAGATAAATAAAATGGCTCCAATTTTCTTGTATGGGAATGTCTAAAATCTGAGATATTCTTTATAGAGTGCGTGCGGGCGTGTTCCAACCATAGATTCTACATTTTGTATTGTTTAGAAGTTCTCCCGAGACCTCCATGAAATTGTCCAACACTTTTTTAAACCTTCTGGAAAAAATACATGAAGCCCCTCCTATCAATAGTGTGTCATCAACGAATAAGGAATGGTTGATTCTTTTTACACCATGGGAGATATGGAGACCTGTCAATGAGTGTTCTCTTCTGCTCTTTTCCAAAGGTCGACTCAATGAATCTGGCATAATTATATATAGAAATGGACATAGGGGGCATCCTTGGCTCAACCCCTGGGAGCTCTGAAAAAAATCACTTGGCCTTCCATTTATCAATGGAGAAATACAAGGTCCTACAATACAAGCTCTGGTTACTTCAATAATATCACTTTAGAATTAAAATTTCTTGAGGACTATTGATAAGAAATACTAGTTTACTCAGTCAAAGGCATTCACCATGTCCAATTTTATGATGACTCCTTGCTCTTTCCTTAACATACTTGAATGCAAGGCTTCTTTAACTAGCAATAAATTTTCTAGGATCTTCCTATTTGGCACAAAACCTCCCTATTTCTCCGAGATCAAATTAGGAAGGAGTGGCTTTATTCGGTTTTCAAGAATATTTGTAATTATTTTATAAGAGGATTTACATAGTGAAATTGATTGAAATTGACTAAAGGTGAAGGACCTTACTTATTTTGGAATTATATCAAGGAAAGAGGAATTGGTAAATCCACCCAATTTATTTTTCTTAAAAAAATTCCTTATCATTCTTGTTATATCCTTCTTGATGATGTGCCAATTTTTCCTATAAAAGGCAATAGAAAATCCATCAGGACTCGGTACCTTGCCCAGATGGAGACCCCAAACAACATTTTCGATTTCTTCCTCTTCAACTTATTTAATAAGATACAAATTATGATCAATGCTTATTTTATTGGGGACATGTTGTAGGAAAGTTTTATAATCTGTGGTGGTTGAGCTTTATGTAAGGAGATTTTTAAAATGGTTGCATGCTTCCTATTTAAGCTCTTTTTGTCCTCTGATCTCCCTAATTTATTCAACCTGAATGTTGTCAATATGATTCATAGTTCTTAGAATTTTGGTTGATTTTTCAGAGAACACTGTGTTCTTATCTCCTGCTTTCAACCAGAGGCTTCAAGATCTTAATCTCTGGACTTCTTCCTTTGCTCTATGCTCTCTGTAGATTTCCCAATAGAGTGTTTTTTCCCGGAGTTGACTTTCTTTTGTTTCTTCCTTATTTTCCTTTTCTTCTTGAAGTGTTTCCATTTTTTAATTAATTCAACCTTCCTTTTTTGAGTTTTCTTGTGATTTTCCTTGGCCCAAATTTTTATTTCCTTCCTAAGTGTTTTTAATTTGATCTCCCATACAAAATAAAGAGAGCCAATTATTTTTTGGGACTATACTTTTGCAATTATTTTTTTCATTTCATCATTTTTATTCCATGATGGGCAATATATAAAAGGCATATGACCCTGATTTCCCATTTTTCCTAGAGAAATAACCACTGGCTTATGGTCAGATGTTGAAGAGTGAACAATTTTTGATACTATTGAATTGTAATTTGTTAAGATGGTGTCCTGGACTAGGATGCGGTCTAATCTTTCTTTTATGTTGTTGCTGCCAATTCTCTTATTACTCCATGTGTGCTTGCCATTGTTGGGAGGGATGTCAAGTAGGTTGAATGATTCCATTATGGGTTTAATGGAGTCCCTGGATGGATCTGCATGAAAAAATCCTCCAAATTTCTCTTCCACATTTAATACTAAATTGAGATCCCCTCCAACAATAACTTCTGTTTTGGGCTTGAAGTGTATTTTTGAGAGAGTTCCAACATAATTCCTTCTCTCTGTAATGATTTAGAGAATATATTTTAACCATGCAATATTGCTTATCAATGGCTATGCTTCTTAAATATGTTATGATACAATACTTCTCTTTTTTTTTGGTGGAGTAGCTCCCATTTTTCTATTCTCCATAGGGTGAAAATGCCTCTTGAGGCCCCTGTTTCTTGGAGAGATGTGCCTTCACATTTAAAAAAAAAAAAATTGGATCACTTTCTCAGATTATTGTGCATTTGTTTTGGTCTCCTGTAGCACGAGGATATTTTGGTTTTCCAATACTAATAAATATTTGATTGCATTTATTTTCAGTGATGTCCCCATTCCTCGACAATTCTAGGAGACCAAAATAATTATTTATTCTGGTTGGAGGCAGAGGGAGCTTTCCCTCTAGAAGGATGGGGAATTTTCTCCTTGTTTCCTGAGATTTTTCCGAGGAAGGAATCCATAGATTGTTGGGTTCCCATTTCCATCTCTTTTGTTGCCGCTTCATCTCTTAACTATTTATTTGACTTTCTTCCTGGTTTTTTTGGTGTTCAAGGGATAATAATGAGTCTTTTGATTGATTCCTTGTTAATATTCGATCAATGGAGGGGAGAAGGGGGCTAAGGAAAAGATTGGGGGAAGATGGGGTGAGGATATGAGGTAGAGAATGATGAGGGGAGGGGAGGGGAGATGAGTTCTTCAAGAGGATCAAAAGGGTTGCAGTCAATAAGATTAGAGGAAGGAAGAGGGGGAATGATATGAATTATGCAAAATGAATTACTGACATCTATGTGAACTTTCTTATGTTATATTATGCAATAGATCAAAAAGAATTCAATTAACATAAACGACATAAGCCATTAAAAGCACATTTTAAACTTATCAACACGACAAAATTTAATAAGGAGTTCACCAGACTTCCTAGCTACGTCTCCTGGTCCTTTAGCTTCTAGTGCTGACCTTTATATTATTTCTTCAAATGCTTTACAAACATGAGCTCAAAAAGTGAGACTCAAATGATGAAATAGATCTCACCATGATGACCGGCTCGGAATTCTGGTCAAAATGAGTACCCATTTGCCTATGTTTGGCCACAGTGACTTCCAGACCCCCTGGAAAGTAAAAAAACCACTCTTCCTTTCTGCAAAACTGCTTCTGTCTGCAAGAAAACCACTCTCTGTAGCTAAAACCACTTATGAAAATTTCGCGCTGGTTTGGGCTTCAGCACCTGCATAAAGACAAATACAAGTGGGAGGATGGACTTGACAAGTCCAATCTGTAGCGCAAATGGTTAGCGCTCTTGTGCGAAGGCGTTGGTTTAAATAGAATTTTGGAGGTCAGCGGGTCGAAACCCCCACTCGACCTTTCTCCAACCTTCCGACGGTTTGATTCTATACATGGCAAACATTTATTAAAATACATGCGTTGAAACCTTATGAAAAGGTTTACCATATCCATACTCTGGCGGTCACATTGATACATCTCATATGGTTTTGAACCATATACAACACATTAATATATGCAGTGGTGGCGGTTACAATATAACGTGGCATGGTATTAAACCTTTGATATATCATATCCGAAGGCTGCGTTGATTTGTTACGATATATGATATATCGAAACATTAATATATATGCCTTTAAAACCTTTGAATATGGTTCCGTTATATACTATGGATACCATAATATATGTGCAGCTTGTTATAATATATTCGTTACATTTCCACATATCAATGTTATTATATGCATTCAACACAATATGATGTGCTAGCCCAATCGGTGAACTAGCTCCAACGAAGACTTAGCAAATACAGGAGGTCAGGGGTTTGATCCTCCTTGACCCCAAAACTTTTGGAAATAAGTTGTCATTGGGAAAAATCCAAGCTGCCACGTGTCAGCTCCGGATTGGCCCATATCAACCATTCAAATTACGACACATCACGGAGCTCAATGACATCAACTTGGACAAATGGCGCATTCCCGGGACAACACGTGTCCTGCTGACATCACACTGTTGACTTTGACTTTGACCGTTGATTGTTTGACTTTAAATTTTTCGATTTTTCCCTACTTTTCCCTGAAACTTTGACTTGCCACAACTTGCTCATACAAATTCGGTTTCACGCGCCGTTCACACTGTTGGAAAGATGTCGACGAGCACTTCAACTTGAGTCCCTTTTCAACTGCATTTGAAGACTTTGATATGGATACAAGACTGAATCCATTTTGGATCGAGGAATAAAAGGGGGGAGTGAAGAGGATATGGGGGAATATTGTGAGGGAAATTGAGGGTGTGATGAGGAGGGAGGGGGTTGTTTGTTTGCTGATTTTTTCTTTTTCACTTGTTCCCATTTTGGGTCCTGAGATTCTACTTCTTCATTTTCTTGTTTTTTTGGGCATCTATTTGAAAAATGACTGTATTCATGACATACCTTGAATTTAAACGAGATATGTTCTGTTATCCTCCTGTATTCTATAGTTTCACTAGGTGACTATGGATTTTATACAATCTGTTGAAGACAACATTTCTTGACTATCAGCTTTCTTCAGAAATCTCACTTCCTTCATTATCTTTATAAAACCTTTTTCACTAAACCTCAATTTGCCTTCTCAAAATCACCCTCCTACTCTAAAAACTCATGTTGGGATTAAAACCCCTTACCTTCATCATTTTCCCTTATTACACTAAAAAAATGTAAAAATTCCCTTTTTATATTGTTTTAAAATAAAAAATTAAACCTTTCAAGATCCTCTGTTTTATATTAAAACTCTGTTTTAAATGAATTAACCCCGACCATTTATAAGTTTTAAAGCCCCATGCTTTAAAGTTTTAACCCCAACACTTTATCATAAAACCATCATATAGCCCTTCCCCCTTTTCTTATAAACAAGCACCTCTGCTTATTTCATTAACCCCCAGGCCCTGCATACACCAAACCCCACCACAAAATAAAATCCTACCACCTGTCAGTTCGGGCCCCACCATCTGACTTGCCCACCGCTACAAATCTCCTCAACCACCGTTGATCTCCATCCGCCAGATTCGACGGCCCCAAGCCCTTATCGCACATCCAACTGCGCAGGGGTTAAAAAAACCCCAAACATTGTGAAATGGGCGGTATCCCCACCCATACCTCCTGCCACGTGGTGTCTCCCCTATGGAATCGCATGCCCTCCTCCAAAACCATTTACTGCCTCCATCCCATGCAAAAACCACCATACTTCCTTCGCACCATAAATCAAAACCGCCAGCCCGATTCAAATGTTCCAAAGCCTTGTGGCTTTGCGATTAAGCCCCGATCCACCATTGACACCTTTGTAGCGCTCCAAAAGCCTGAAAACGCCAAACAAACACATAAAGCCCCTCAAACAGAGGATTTCAAACTGATAGTTTGTTATATTGTGTAGGTGTCATGGCAGAAATGCGTAATTGGCATTTCAAGGGTCCAAAAGCATTTAAATAAACTCCCTGGGTGATGATCCAGTTAGTTTGTCCATCAAAAGGACCAAGAGTGCTGAGTCAAATGTAAAAACCTATGGATCATGACCATTGGTGGTCATTTAAACGCCCCAAATCAGCAAAATATTTCTCCACTACGCAACAAATTGCAGACAAAGGCAGAGTTAAGGAGAAAACAATAAGACAGATAGTGAAGACAAATCCAAGTTTAAAATAGCCTAAAACAGAGTTTAAAGGATAAATTAAAGACAGATTAGCACAAAGGCAGATTTGAATGACTCAACAAACAACATTTACTTCTTCAGGGACACATATTACCACCTACAACATGTTTTATTTCAAATAAAGACATCAACAGTTATTGAAACAGTCAGAGATATTTCTCACCTACTCAATAGTTATTGTAAAAGTTATTGAGAAGCCTTAAAAGTCAAATATTTCCAAAATTTAGCTCAAACGGTTAAGTTAGGAGTTATTATTACATTGAGTCAGTCTCAGATATTTTGCCTTGGGCCTTGCATGGTCTCAAAGGTCAAAAATGAATTAACTCTGTAATAAATACAAATATGAAACCCTAGCTTAGGATCACCTCCTCATTTTGTAGATAAATACTGCATGTATTATTCATTTTTAGTGTTGGGTTGGTTGGCTGATTGATGGTTGCTGAGCTAGTTGATGACTGCTAGGCTAGATTTGAGAAAACTTTGAGTTGCAGAGATCTATTGTACTGGAGTAATGTAACTATTTTGAACATTAGTAATACAAGCATGTTCACAGGATTTTTGAGCTATGTTAATGGTGAAGTTATCCTTCTGTTTTCCATTCTATCTATTATTTCTCTGATAAAAGAAAAGAAATTTTAGATTAGGATATGTTGTCTTGGCACCCTAATTCTCTCTGCTTTCTTTATCTTAATGTTTTCCTTTGCAAGGTCTGATTAGAGAATTCTTAATTTCTCTCTGGTTCCGCCTAACTTGTTGTCTTGGAAATGGTTCAGTAGAGTCAAGCCAAAGAAGTCTATGGTATGCCTTGTCCTTTGGTGTAGCTTGAAATATTGTTTTTAAGGCCTTTCTTTGAATTTTACTTAGCATATTCTAGCGAAAGAAGTCTATGGAATGCCCTGTCCTTTGGTTTGTCTCAAACTGTTACTTTGAGGGTCTTTATAGTGTTTAATTAAAGAATATATGTGTATCTTTCTCTTTAATTGCACTCATTGTTATCTTAAATGTTTTCTTTGTCTGAAAGTAATTTTAGGATTGCTGGATTGTTGTCTTAAAGGTTTTCTTCTTAATGTCTGGCCAAAGAAGTCTATGGTATGCCCTGTCCTTTGGTTTTCCTCAAACAGTTACCTAAAAGGCTTTTCTTGTTGAATTATAATTAGAGGATTCTTAATTTCCCTTTAGTTTTATTGATTTCACAACTTACTGTCATTTTATATTCCATCTAATCTAAGAGATCCACTTGATATAGTTAGCTTTCCCTATGAAAACCCTTGCAGAGTTGGTGAAAAATTAAATCCTTTTATGACTCCATAAGCCCAATGGATTAATGTTTCTCACAGTCTATCTATTCAGCTGAAACACTCCCTCAATTAGTCACACCATTGATCTATCAACCAATAAAAAAAAAAATAGTCCTTAGAACTTTATAAATAGCCTAAAATCAGAAAACAAATCATAAAGAAATATCATTTATAAACACTTATATAGAGAGAGACCTCTCTGAGTCCATGAATGCTAGGTCCTTGGGCTCCAAAGTGGTTTGATGTGGTTCCCTGCAGAGTTGTTCTTGCCAATCTTCTAAATCATGGGGAGCCAACATAGTGGCAACCATACTAGGGAATACTGAGTAATAAACAGCTTAATATAACCTCAAAAAATCAGAAAAAATCATGTTAACTTAGATGAATCAAGTGTTATCCAAGAATGGTATCTGGTTGCTGATGGTGGATAACAGCCAGCCTTAAAAAAATTAAAAATCCTCCACCTGGTGACTCCACTAGTTTTTAGTAGGCCTGCTAACTCCACTGGTTTTCCATAGACTCCACTAGGAAAATCATTTTATCATTAAACATCAACAAAATCCAGTCAATAATACTTTATGGATTAAGTATATATTTTACAGATTGGTTTGTTTTTCAAAACCATTACAAACTATTAATCTTTATGATTTTTGGGTCTAAGTTCTGGATTCTAGAAGAATCTGTACCAGATCCCATCCAGACCCTAATCCTTCTGCAATAGTTGACAATCCTTAAATAATCCTTAGGAAGTCTCCTAGATCTAAAAATCCAACTATTAGCAGACCTATCCACAAAGCAAGTTCCCTACCTGAAAACCTTAAAGACTTGCAGAATATCCTCTCTGACCCACCCCTAGAAAAAATCTTGTCTAGGACTATATCTTAGAGATAGATAACCCAGATAGTTTTAGATCCATCCACTTTGCAACAGAACCCTGTTGTACTAACCTCATACCCCACTGTTCACCTTCCTCCATTTAACCCTGTACCTCCTTTTGTCAATCCTCCCATTGTTAACCCTCCTTTGTTTCCTCAAACAAAAATTATGGCAACATGGTATGCTCCACTAGTTGTACCATTTCCTTTAGTTTTCCTACCACATGACTACTAGTCCAAAATTCCCTTATATGATGCAAGTAGTTCTACTACTTCTCAACAACATGTGGACAGAATGAATGATTACTTTGACAGAAAAGAAATAGATGATGAAACTGTTAAAATTACAATGTTTTCTCAAAGCTTAGGGGGAGAGGAAAGAAAATGGTTTAAAGGCTTAGCCCCTAATAGTATCAATGACCTCCCTGATTTCTATCAGTTATTCTTAAACAAATGGGAAGTCAAGAAGAACCCTCTCCAAATCTTATCAGAGTATGAAAACATTAAGATAAATGTCGGAGAGGGTGTCCAAGAATACTGCACTAGGTTCAATAGTGTATACAATGCCCTCCCTACCACATGAAACCTCCACAAGGTCTAGCTCTAATGAAATTCCCTGATGGTTTTGACCCAAAAATGGCTTATCAATTGAGAGAAAGAGAACCCCTTACATTAGAAGACATGCAAAGGAGAGCAGTAAGTGTAGAAGCCAATCTGATTGCCAAAAGAGCTAGAATGAAAAATGAAAAAATAGTTACATATAGGGAAGAAGTTGTACCCTCCACATCTGATACACAGATTGATAACTTAGTTAAAACCATGGAAAGGATGATGGAGATGATGAATGTAAATGAGAGAGCTTATCCTAGAGAAAACCAAACAGCTCCTCAAAACATAAATCAAAATCAGAACCAAAACCAAAACTTTAGGAAAACCCCCCCTTAAATAAGACAAAGAGGTCTTGATCAGCAAATCAGGCCCCCTTTCCAAGAAAACTATCCTGATGGATGAAGGGGTAATTGAAGAAACAGAGGAAAATCACATAAACCTAATGGGAGTGAATAATGAGGATATTTCTTTCCTCACTGAGGAAGAACAAGGCATGTTTTCCCCAACTCAATTTGAGGAAGAAAGCCTAGAATCTGAAGACTACAAGCAAGGCTTTGAAAATGCCATCATGGAAGAACGCATATAGTATGACCTCAGGAGCAAGAAAAACCAAGACACTCCCAATAGAAAGACCCTTGAACTTTCTACTGGGAAGATCCCTGAAAACATTTCTAAAAAGACAACAAAAAATCTAAACATAGTGGCTGAAAGTTCTGATAAAATTAGAAACAAAAACAACCAACCTAGTGGCAAACAAAGTGGTGACCAAAGCAGCACTAGAAATACAGCTAGTGCCCCTAACAAAACTATTTTAACTGAGTTCCCTAATAAAAATGAGCAAGTTGAATTTGTTGTGAAAACAGTGTTTGATAAGGCTGATTTGAACATTACAAAAACTCAGACACCTTTCAGTATAGAGAATGAAATTGCCAAGATTAAAATCTATATTCCTGTGATTGAATTAGTCACTCAAGATGTATATATATCCCAACTTTTGAAAGCTTTAAACATAGGAGAAAATGCTAATTCTGTAAATTTAAATGATGACAAGCCTGAACTTCTATTTGGACCAGGAGTGGAAGGTAAATTTCAAGAGGGAGGTGTTCCTCCATTTTATGTCAATTTAAACATCCATGATAAAATTCTCCATAATGCCATGTTAGATTCAAGAGCTTCACACAACCTCATGCCAAAGGTAGTAATGGAAAGACTAGGCCTTGAGATAACTAGACCATACAAAGATTTATACTCTTTTGATTCTAGTAGAGTTAAATGTCTAGGCCCAATCAAAGATATATGTGTTAATATAGCACAAATACTGGCCAAAAGCCTTGTAATGGGTATTGTAGTGGCTATAATTCCCCCAAAATATGGCATGGTCCTTTCAAGATCACGGGGAGCCAAACTCCAAGGCACCCTCAAAATGGACATGACCTATGCTACCATACCTGTCTTAAGTCAACTAAGAAGTCTATATAGGGAGACTCACATGAAATACATGGTTAGCAGTCAAGAAAAGCCAAATAATTCCCCTCTTTATTCTATTCACACTGATCTTGATTCATTTATCCTTTAAAATGATGAAAACTTTAATGAACAAGTGACAGAAAATGAGCAAACAACTGAACAAGAAGAGGAAAAAGAGGAGGAACAGTCAAAAAATTCAACCCAAACTGAATATAACAGCAAACATAGTGAAGACCACAAAGAACAAAATAATGAAAAACATAGTGGCAACCACAACAGCCTTTCCAATGATAAATCTGAAATTGAACCTCTTTGGAGTATCAGCTTTGATGGCTCTTGTGGAAAAACTGGTTCAGGAGCAGGTGTTTGGGTACATAACAAAGAGAAAAATCATGCGGAAGGTCACTCATACAAGCTAAAATTTCAATGCACAAATAATGTAGCTGAATATGAGGCACTCCTCCTAGGGCTACAATTACTGAAGAAATTAGGAGCTAAGAGGATAATTGTCCATGGGGATTCTGAGCTAGTCATTAGGCAGATTTAGGGAGAATACATAACTAAGCATCCTAGATTAAAAGCATATAGGTATGATTCCCTTGACCTCTTGAAAACATTCGAAAAATATGACCTTACCTTTTTCCCTAGAAATCAAAACATCCTTGCCAAT
Organism: Pinus albicaulis; assembly: GCA_034641835.2. NCBI lineage: Eukaryota > Viridiplantae > Streptophyta > Pinopsida > Pinales > Pinaceae > Pinus > Pinus albicaulis. Next base: position 519,386,264 of record CM076572.1, on the reverse strand, counting down.
GGTCTAGCATTTGCAGCCAGTACATGCCAAAAACCTTATCAAAACAAGAAATACACAGTCCAAGTCAAATATAGACCAGCAGTCCCTGATAATATAAAATATTGGTAAGTTTTTGAAGAAGATAAACAGATAGAAGATTTCCTGTAGTCCATAAATGAGTTTGAAATTCCAAATTCAGACTCAGATTAGAAGAAGACTGCTCTTCTAAGGAACAAACTTACAAAGAAGAACCTCCTGATAATGTTGATATAAATTTGTTAACGAAAGAACACCCACATGAAACAAGACTATGTACAAATTTAGAAAAAGAAAACTTTGAAGTGCTGCAATCCAATAATGATAATTTTCCAAAGGGATTGGTTCCTTTAGAAGAGTTGTTTGACTTTAATGATGTTGCTAGGAAGCCAAAAATGGAACCCATTGAAGCTGAAATAGAAGAATGCAATATAGGCAGTGAAAAAAAAACCCAAAATGATAAAACTGTCCAGAACACTGCCAATTCATATAAAATAGAAATATCTTGAGCTTTTTAAAGAATTTACTGATGTGTTTGCTTGGAGTTATGAAGATTTAAAGTCATATGATACTAAGATAATCCAGCATAAGATCCCTCTCAAAGAAAATCAGAAGCCTTTTAAATAGAAATTGCACAGAATAAACCCTGTGTAACTACCCCTGGTTGAGAAAGAAATTAAGAAAATGTATGATTTTGGAATAATAGTCCCTCTGAGATACTCAGAATGGGTTTCAAATCTTGTATCAGTGAGGAAGAAAACAAGAGAAATTAGGTTATTCATAGACTTCATAAATTTAAACAAAGCCTCCTTAAAAGAAAACTACCCTTTACCAAAAATGGATCAGATTTTACAGAGGGTAGTAGGTTCTAAAATAATTTATTTTCTAGATGGCTTTTTAGGATACAATCAGGTGCTAGTACACCCAGATGATCAACACAAGACAAATTTCACTAGACCCTGGGGCACCTTCATGTATGTTAAAATGCCTTTTGGGTTAATGAATGCTGCAACCACATTTCAAAGAGCCATGGATATTGCTTTCTCTAAAGAAATAGGTTACTTCATTGTGATTTATCTTGATGACATCACAGTCTACTAAAAAATTGATGAAGAACACCTATCTCACTTAAGAAAAGTCTTTGAAAAGTGTAGAAAATATGGTTTGTCTTTGAATCCCAAGAAAACTATGTTTGGCCTTCAAGAAGGAAAATTTTTAGACCACATCATATCTGAAGAAGGGATCAAGATCGACCCAAAAAGGATTGAGGGAATATTGCAAATCAGCCATCCTAGAAACATCAAAGAGCTGCAATCTTTCATTGAAAAGATAAATTTCTTAAGAAGTTTCATACCAAACCTTGTAGAACTCCTAAGAAACATCACAAATATGCTCAAAATAGAAAAATTAGTCAAATGGACCATATAAGAAAAGCAATCCCTTGATCTGGTAAAACAAACCCTTACCCAAACACTAGTGCTGATCAACCTTGATTTTACCAAAGATTTCTTCATATTTTCTTTTGCATCAGAACACACAGTTGTTGTTGTCCTACTGTAGAAAAATATAAAAGGACAAGAAAAACCCATATAATTAATTAGAAAGGCATTAAATGATGCACCTTTGAAATACAACATAATGGAAAAACAAGCTTTTGCCTTAATCAAGACATTGAAAGATTTCAGAGTTTACATTCTACATTCACACATCATTTCATTTGTGCCTCACACAATGGTGAAAGACATACTCACACAAGATCCTGATGGAAAAAGAGGTAAGTGGATTGTTGTTATATTAGAATATGATTTGGAAATCAAGCCCACTAAACTAATCAAAGGACAAGGACTGGCTAAACTCACGGCTAAAAAAAACTTTCAAGCACTGGACATAAGTATGATTAATGCATTAGATGAACAAGAGGAGCTGGAAACTCCACCTATTGAATAATCATTTCTGAATTCATTTTGGTATGCTGATATATTATATGTGATTTTCAATCTTAATGTTCCTCCTAGTTTGTCCAAAACAAAAGCTAGATTACTAAAATTAAAATTTGTAAATTTTTGCATTTTAGACAAAGTTTTATATTGGAAAAATGCTAGTGGTATATTGCTTAAATGTCTGCCTGAGGATGTAGATAAGATCAAGCATGAGTTTCATGAAGGAGAATGTGGAGGTCACCTCTATTGGAAAACCACTGTCAACAAAATCCTTAGAGCTGGTTACTATTGGCCCACCCTCTTCTAAAACATCTATAAAATGGTAATTGCCTGTCATAAATGCCAAATATTTGAGGGAAAGAGAAAACTGTTGCCATTGCCTTTGCATCCAATTTCTGTTGAAACTCCTTTTCAACAACGGGGCCTTGATTTTATTGGAGAAATCCATCCTGCCTCCTCTTCCCAACAAAAATGGATCCTCACTGCAACATAATATTTTACAAAATGGATAGAGGCCATTCCTTCTAGGACTGCCATAGACTTAATAATTATCAAATTCCTTGAAAACCACATTCTGTCCAGATTTGGCTGCCCTAGAAAAGTCATTACTGAAAATGTTGTTGCTTTTAGATCTAATAAAATGGTGGGCTTTTTCCACAAATATCAGATTACAATGGGGCATTCAACAACTTATTACCCTTAAGGTAATGGGTTGGCTGAATCCTCAAACAAAATTTTGGTGAACATCATTAAAAATTTGATGGAAGAAAACAAAAAATCATGGCACAACAAACTAGTACATGCACTATGGGCAGATAGATTAACAAATAAACAATCAATAGGAATGTCTCCCTATCAACTAGTGTATGGAGAAGATGCAGTTTTTCAAACAATATTGGGAGTGCCAGTGATGAAACTCACTCAAGAAGTACAGTCTGAAGAAAATGATATGCAAAGAAGAATAAACCAGACTGTCCAGTTGCAAAAAACTAGAGAAGAAGTGTATAAAAAAACACAACAAGTGCAAGAAAACATCAAGAAATTTTTTGACAAAAGGACCAAGGAAAATGATTTCAACATTGGAGACAAAATTATGAAATGGGATTCAAGAAGAGAGGACAAAGGCAAGCATGGAAAGTTTGACAATCTATTGAAAGGTCCATACATCATCCATTCAACAAGAGGTAACAATGCACTTTTTCTGCAAGAAATGGATGGAACAGAATTATTTGGAGGTCCTGTCAATGGCAAGATGCTCAAGAATTATTTTTGTTGAAGATCTCAGTTTAAAGCTTTATTCATTGTATATAACACTGCTTGAATAAAAGATCAGAAAAATAAATACAAAAGCAAAGAAAAGAATAAAAGAGGGTAGATAAAAGAAAAGGTAAATCCCCATACCAAAAATAATGTTTCTGAAAGTGTGAAAGTTTAAATGCCACTACTTTTGACAAAGGAAATCTTGTTCAGTCATGCAGCCTAACCTTGATTGGAAAAATTTTGAATTTCTGCTGATAAGTTAGAAAATAAGATTTTCCAAACTGTTTAAACTTGGCTTATCAGTAATTTAGATAGGTAAGAATGTTGGTTCCAAATTTAAAATCTAAACCAAAGAGAAAAGAGAGGGATGAATGACAAATTCCAAATTATAGCCCTTAGTTTTTAGTTTTACTTTTTGCAAAAATAAAATTTGTGTGCAGCTTGTCCAAAATGCCACATCTCATGACAAATCAAACTGCTTAATCTTGATTTGGTCATATTTTCAATTTCCTGTTCATAGGTTAGAGAATGAAAATTTGTCAAATTGTTTAATCTTGACAAGTAAGTAGATTAGGTAGAGAATAAAAGAGCTCATCAGCTTAATCTGAGCCTTTGGATGATATAAGGGTAGAAGTAGATACTTTTTTCTTTCAAAAAGAAAAATGATGTCAAGGGGTTGCCAATCTAAATGCACCCAAGTGAAGTAAAAATGCTAGGAAAGTATAATGGGTAGGTATAATTGAGTTGCAGCAAGCATGATTTTCAAGTTTTAAAGATCAAAGTTACAAAGAACAGCAACAAATCAGCAATTATAGAATGAAAAATATGCCAAGTACATTCAAGGCACTGATCTACAAATTCCAGATATTTGAACTCTGAGGTCCTTGACACCTCCTTAAGGAGTTTCCCTCCCTAGCTCGAGCCACTATTATCCTCCTGTATTCTACAGTTTCACCAGGTGACTATTTATTTTCTACAACCTGCTGAAGATAGCATTTCTTGACTATCAACTATCTTCTGAAATATCACTGCCTTCATTATATTTATAAAAAAAATTTCACTACACCTCACTTTTCCTTCTCAAAATCACCCTCCTGCTCTAAAAACTCATGTTGGGCTTAAACCCCCTCACCTTCATCATTTTCCCTTATTTACACTAAAACAATGTAAAAAGTTCCGTTTTACATTGTTTTAAAATCGAAAATTAAACCTTCTGGGACCCTCTGTTTTATATTAGTACTCTGTTTTAAATGAATTAACCCCAACCCTTTATAAGTTTTAAAGCCCCCTGCTTTAAAATTTTAATCTCTGCACTTTATCATAAAACCATCATATAGCCCTTCCCCCTCTTCTTATAAATAGGTGCCTCTGCTTTTTTCATTAACCCCAGGGCCCTGCATACACCAAACCCCACCACGCAATAAAATCCTGCCACTTGTTAGTCTGGGCCCCACCATCTGACTTGCCCGCCGCTACATATCTCCCCGACCGCCGTTTATTTCCATCCGCCAGATCTCACGACCCCAAGCCCTTATCGCACATCCAACTGTGCGGGGGATAAACAACCCTAAACATTGAAAAATGGGCAGTATCCCCACCTGTACCTCCTGCCACATGATGTCTCCCCTATGGAATCGCACGCCCTCCTCCAAAACCGTTTAATGCCTCCATCAAATGCGAAAATCACCATACCTCCATCGCGCCATAAATCAAAACTGCTACCCTGATTCAAACGTTCCAAAGCCCTGTGGCTTTGCGATTAAGACTCGATTCACCATTGACACCTCTACAGTGCTCCAAAAGCCCAAAAACATAAAATAAACAAATAAATCCCCTCAAACGTAGGATTTCAAACTGACAGTTTGTTATATTGTGCAGGTATCATGGCATAAATGTGTAATTGGCATTTCAAGGGTCCAAAAGCATTTAAATAAACTCCCTGGGTGACGATCCAATTATTTTGTCCATCAAAAGGATCAGGAGTGTCGAGTCAAATGTAAAAACCAATGGATCATGACCATTGTTGGTTATTTAAACACACCAAATCGGAAAAATATTGCTCCACTGCGCAGAAAATTGCAGAGAAAGGCAGAGTTAAGGAGAAAATAGTAAGACAAACAGTGAAGAAAAATCCAGGTTTAAAATAGCCTAAAACAGATTTTAAAGGATAAATTAAAGACAAATTAGCACAAAGGTAGATTCGAATGACTCAAAAAACAACATTTACTTCTTCAGGGACACATATTACCACCTACATCATGTTTTATTTCAAATAAAGATATCAACAATTATTGAAACAGTGAAAGATATTACTCGGGTACTCAATAGTTATTGAGAAGCCTTAAAAGTAAAATATTTCCAAAATTTAGCTCAAACAGTTAAGTTAGGAGTTGTTATTACAGTGAGTCAGTCTCAGATATTTTGCCTTAGGCCTTACATGGTATCAAAGGTAAAAAATGCATTAACTCTGTAATAAATACAAATATGAAACCCTAGCCTAGGATAACCTCCTCATTTTGTAGATAAATACTGCATTTATTATTCATTTTTAGTGTTGTTTGGTTGGCTAATTGATGGTTGATGAGCTAGTTGATGACTACTAGGCTGGATTTGAGAAAACTCTGAGTTGCAGAGATCTATTGTACTGGAGTAATGTAACTGTTTTGAACATAAGTAATACAAGCACGTTCCTAGGATTCTTGAGCTATGTTAATGGTGAAGTTATCCTTCTTTGTCAATGTTTTCCTTATTTTTTCCATTCTATCCATTATTTCTCTAATAAACGAACATAAATTTTAGATTAGGATATGTTGTCTTGGCACCCTAATTTTGTCTGCTTTCTTTATCTTAATGTTTTCCTCTACAAGTTCTGATTAGAGAATTCTTAATTGCTCTCCGGTTCCACCTATATTGTTGTCTTGGAAATGGTTCAGTAGATTCAAGCCAAAGAAGTCTATGGTATGCCCTGTCCTTTGGTGTAGCTTGAAATATTGTTTTTAAGGCCTTTCTTTGAAGTTTACTTAGTAGATTCCGACCAAAGAAGTCTATCGTATGCCCCATCCTTTGGTTTGTCTCAAACTGTTACTTTAAGGGTATTTAGAGTGTTTGATTAATGAAGATATGTGTATCTTGCTCTTTAGTTGCACTCATTGTTATCTTAAATGTTTTCTTTGTCTGAAAGTAATTCTAGGATTGCTGGATTGTTGTCTTAAAGGTTTGCTTATTAAAGTCTGGCCAAAGAAGTCTATGGTATGCCCTGTCCTTTGGTTTTCCTCAAATAGTTACCTAAAAGGCTTTTCTTGTTGAAGTATAATTAGAGGATTATTAATTACCCTTTAGTTTTACTGATTTCACAACTTACTATCATTTTATATTCCATCCAATCTAAGAGATCCACTTGATATAGTAAGCTTGCCCTATGAAAGCCCTTGCAAATTTGGTGAACAATTAAATCCTTTTATGACTCCATAAGCCCAATGGATTAATGTTTCTCATAGTATATCTATTCAGCTGAAACACTCCCTCAATTAGTCACACCATTGATCTATCAACCAATCAAACAAAACAAATAGTGCTTAGAACTTCATAACTAGCCTAAATAAGAAAACAAATCATAAAGACATATCATTTATAAACACTTTTATAAAGAGAGCTCTCTCTGAGTCCAAGAAGGCTAGGTCCTTGAGCTCCAAAGTGGTTTGATGTGGTTCCCTGCAAATTTTTTCTTGCCAATCTTGCAAATCACGGGGAGCCAACATGTTCGCAGTCTAGCTGCTGGATATGCGTCCAGATGTCAACTTTGGTCTTCATTGCTTCCGGGAGGCCTTTCCCTAGGCCGAATTCAACATATATCCTCGTACTCGGATGCATGTTCTCCTTTGGCTTGCTTCTCTCAATATAATTTCCCACTGCGTTCCCTATTTCCTTAACTAGTTCATCTCCCCAACAATGGAGAAAGAGGTGAGGAAGATATACCCAAACATGGACAACACTTGTTACATCTAGTTCAGGATTGAAATCCATCATCCATATGTTTAGGTATAGTCCTCTCGTGTCAATGAAGTATGGGACATTTCTAAATATCAAGTCCATGTCTTCCCTTTTTTCAAAATGGAATGTATAGTACCCTATTCCACAGAATCTAATCGAAATTTTCCCATTTTTTGATGAGGACCAGTTCCTTTCAACCCACTTTTGAATAGAATGAGGAGAAGGCCAAAGGCTAGTGAACTAGCTGACCAGGCCACGTTCTGAAAGGGAGAGCACTGCTTGATGAGGGAGAGATGGGGGGAGAATGATCTTAGGGATCTCTTATAACTTATTAACAAACTTAGATACAAAAGGTCTGGGTATGGGGGGTCCGATAGAAGTTATCATAGAAGAAAAGAATTCAGCATTTTCATCAGAGGCCAGGTTCAAAGTATTGGATGCAAGTAGAGTGTCACCATCCGGAGGAACCATTGAGGCAGCTGAGAGTCGAGGCCAAGGAAGGCAGGAGCAAGGGAGCACAGAACCGCAGGGCGTGCATAGCATCCGAGGTTCAAATTTGCCTCAGAGTGCGAAAAATGAAAATTAACTGCAGTAGCTCACTTTTCAACTTCAAGTTAATTCAAAGGAAAAAAAAGTCATTTCCTTTAGCATCCATAAAATTTAGGCAAGCAATGTGATTCCTGTAGAGGTGAGAAGCATAATGTAGAATATTCATATGTAAATTTGGATTCCTCTTATCCAGACCATACTTTAGTTTGAGTGCAATATTAGAGGATAAAATAAACAAGTGTTATGCAATTGTTAACACACTTGATAAACACTATTTCTACATCAAGTTTTCAAGCATTCAATTAAATATCTAACTCTTTTACTCTTTGGTCACACCTACCCTCTTGTATGCATGTGAAGTTTGGGGACCCTACTCTTGGGTATTAGATGGAAAAATTGATATAGAGACTGTTTTTCATGATGTTATGAAAGCATATTCATTCCAAGAGATTAGTCCATTATGTTATAATTCATGCATAACTTGGCCCAACTCCATAAATTTATTTATTTATCTTTCATGTGGTGATAAAGATACACATTATCAAATTGATGGGAAAATCACAATTACATTGAGGGGGATGGGGGGAGCTGGGTAAATCAATATAACTATTTTTTTACTTATTTAAACATTTGAACATCATAAAACATTAATCTCATAAATTAAACAAGTAACACAACATATACATGGAATTAGTTACAAGATAAAGCCATATAAATTCTTTATATGAAAGTGTTATGTACCCAGGTCAAAACAACACAAAAACATAAGAAAAGATAGATAAAAAACTTGCTAGTAAGTCCCTTTGAGGGTGAAAACTCCTTTTACATCACATAAATGAAAAATTATCGGATGATACAAATGAAAATACCTCCTTGGTATAGATAGGAGTCTAAAGGGTCAAAATATAATTAGGGTCTACATAACAATACTATTGTAAGGGCACAACAATAACAATAGTGGGATTCTATGGGGAACATCAATAACAATATAGAGGATACTCTATTATTATAAGTACCTAACATGCCCCTCTCCTTAAAAAAATGCATTGTACTCAATGCTTGAATAGTTTTGGATGTTTCTGTATAAAATAGTCATCCTCCCACGTGGAATCTTCAACATGTAAGTTCTTCCACTAAATGAGATATTCTGAAATTGATTGATTTTGTAGCTGCCAGATTCTTGTTTCCATGATTTCTTCAGGCTCCAATATTTTTTTCACTTCCTCATCAATTTTGGCAATATAATTGAACCAGGATGTTGTCACCTATAACCTTCTTTAAGCATGAAACATGGAAAACTGGGTGTACTCGCGAAGATGTAGGAAACTCCAATTTGTATGCCATAGTACCAATATTTTGCAACACCTTATAAGGGCCATAGTACTTGGGTGATAATTTATTATCCTTCTTATCTTGCTTGACAGGCATTTGTTTGTATGGTTGTAGCTGTAAAATTACCCAATATCTCACGTCAAAACATCTTTCACTACGATGCTAATATGATTGTTGTTTCATTCTATTATGCGCCAAAGTCCTATTATCCTTTAAGAGTTGGAGGAATTGTTGTTGATGCTCGATGTGATATTACACTGCTTTAAGCTTAGAATTTTCTTTTAGAGATGACGTGATATACAATGGATGATATCCATAAAGCACCATACATGGGCTCATTTTTACTGCGTTATGGAAGGAAGTGTTATACCACCATTTTGCTAGAGGTAACCACTTGACCCATTGTGTTTTTTTATCAGATACAAAGTAACGAAGGTATCCTTCCAAACATTTTTTCACTATCTCAGCTTACCCATAAAATTTAGGATGATAATATAAGCTATGGGAAAATTGAGTACCAAGAAAATAAATTAATTCTGTCAAAACATTTCCAGTGAAAATGAGATCTCTGTCACTTACAATAATATTTTGGTTTCCATGTAGCTTTTGAAAAGTTTCCACAAATGTAGTAGTGACTGTACTAGCTTTGAAAGGATGAGATAGTGCAAAAAAGTGTGTATAAGTTTAGTAAGTCTATCAACTACCACCATGATGACACTCTTTCCTTCAAACTTGGGTAGACCTATGATAAAATCCAATGGGACTTCCTCCCAAATATGACTTGGAATGACCAATGGTTGTAAAATACCCGGGGTCTTAATTGTCTCAACTTTATTTTGTTGGAAAATCAAACGTTTTGCCATAAAATATTGAATATTAGATTTAAGGCCATCTACAAAAAATTCCTTCTTTACCCTATAATAAGTTTTTAAAAATTCTGAGTGCCCTCCTATAGGAGAGATGTGAAATTCCAAAAAAACCTTTTGTTTGATTTGGGAGTTCTTGCATAGATATAAGTGATCTTTGAACCACATTGAATCACTTTTACAGATAAATGTATGAGATGCACTGGGATATTGCTGAAAATTTTGAATGAGTGTCCACACCTCTTTTTCATTCTTCCATTCATCCCTTGCTTCAATTATAAAATCAGGTTGGATAATAGAAGTGGTACAAAGCAATGCCTCCACATCCTCATACTTTCTTGCAGGTGCATCTGCAACAACATTTTTCTTCCCTTTTTTGTAGTTTATTTCAAAGTTATAACCTAACATATTTGTGACCCATTTTTGCTACTCTTATAAGGATAATATTTGTTCCAATAAGTATTTAAGGCTATCATTATCTATTTTTACCTTGAAGTGTCTTCCCATTAGGTAAGGGTTCCACTGCTCCAAAGGCATGTAGTATTGCCAACATTTCCTTCTCATCAAATAGGTTTGTGTATTTTCATTCATTTTATTAGATGAATTTCAAAAGAAATGGGTCTTCGTTCTTGCTTTAAAACAACACCAAGGCCATTTCTTGAGGCATCACATTCCACAATAAATGTTTTTGTGAAGTCTGGTGTAGCTAATACTAGAGCTCAGTATTACCTCTTTAAGATGTTCAAATGCCTTATTTTCTTCTAGAGTCCAAGAAAATGCATCTTTATTTAGTAATGTTGTTAGAGGTGTTTCTATTTTACCATAATTCTTAACAAACTTACAATAATACCATGTCAACTCAAGAAATCCTCGAAGATGCCTTAAGGTTGTGTGGATTTTCCATTCCTTGATGGATTTAATTTTGTTAGGGTCTACCTTAACACCCTCATGAGATACAATATGACCCAAATATTCCACCTCATGTACCCCAAAGAAACATTAGGAGGGTTTTTCATACAATTGTTTCTCCTCCGATAGTTTGAGCACCCTCTCAAAATGTTGAACATGGTCTTTTGAAGACTTTTTGTAGATTAGTATATCATCAAAAAATACTAACACAAATTTTCTAAGGAAGGGTTTGAAAGTGGAATTCATATAACCATGAAATGTGAAGGTGCATTAGTAAGGCCAAAAGGCATGAAGACAAATTGATAATGACCTTCATGAGTTATGAATGTTGCTTTCAAAATTTCTTGTCTTCATTCTAATTTCATGATATCTTGAATCAAGATCCAATTTGGTTAAGTAATCTGATCCAGGTCATTCATATAAAAATTCATAAATAATAGGAATGGGAAATATATCTTTAATAGTGATATTTTTGAGCTCTCTATAATCCAGACACATACACCATGATCCATCCTTCTTGTGCATCAATACTATTGGAGAAGAGAAATAACTTTGGGTAGGTTGAATTATAACCGCCTCTAGCATTTATGACACCATACATTCAATTTAACTCTTCTGAGAACATGGATATCTGTAAGGTCTGATGCTTGGAGGAAAACCTAGGTATCAAGTGAATACCATGATCATGATCTAGGTGGGAGACCTTTGGAAGTCTGAAATACCTTGGAATGATTGTATATGACTCTTTGGATATCTAGATAAATGAACGACGTAGATGTTTGAACATCTAGTGAGCATAATTGTGCAATTAACCCTCATTTTTCCTTATTCAAAATATTTTTCATGCCATTAGAGTTGATTATATTCCCAGGTTTCCCTATGATACCCTTTAATTCAATTTACTTTCCTTCCTAGATTTTTTTTAAGAAAAGTTATTGAAAATTAAAATCTATTGTCCCCAAATATTGTAACCATTGAAATCCTAATACAACATCAACACCACACATTTGAATGGAAATAATTGGTCTATTCAATACGTATTCCCCCGTGGTTAGATTGATATTATGACACTTCCCTGAGTAATTTATAGTTTGTCTTTCTGCAACCATCACTTGAAACTATGGTGCTAGATATAGAAAGAAATTCAAATCCTTGGCTATCTTACAATTAATAAAATTATGGTTACTATCCAAATCAATCAACACCATTACCTTTTTCTTCTTGATATATCCTCCTATCTTGAGAATTTAAGAAATAGTAATTCCCACCAATGCATTACACGATATTGTTGGATTTGTTTATTCTTTTTCAACCCCTAGGATTTGTTCTTGGTGTATATCTTCTTCTTTTGATTTTTCTTGTTCGTTTTATTCCTCCTCTTCAAAATATATGTAAAATAATTTCTTCTCAGCACATCTATGAACTTTACTGTATTTTATATCAGAACTGTAGCAAGCCCTTTTTCTATTTTCCCCTCTAATTTTTGTGGTTTCAACCTTGTAGGTTTTGGGAGGCTATGAGTGAAAACACTTATATCTTTATAGTTGTGAGTGTTAGACCTCCTTGTTTCCATAATTTTTCTTTCAAAATTTCTTTCCCCCCTGAACACATTCTCCAATGACTTAGGTTCCCAATGGAGAACCTCATGTTGGATATTATCCCTTAAACTACCTATTAAAACATAAGTTAGATGCTCCTATGGAATATCAATTACCTTGATATACAATATTTGGAAGTTCTCAATGTACTCTGCAATTGAAGCCTTCTTTTTGCGATTGATAAATTAGCTAAAGAATGTATTTCTCTTTGTATCCTCATAATATGCTATGATTTCCTTCGTACAAATTTTCCATGTGACAAGTGATTTACGAGAATAAATCCATCGATACCTCATAAATTTATTGGGTTCTAAATATAAATATGTGATGTGTACCTTTTGTGTGTGTTTCACATCGTGTAGATCAAAGAATTGCTCCATTTATAGTATCCATGTTACTAAATCATTTCCATTAAACTTCCTTATATCGATCTTTGGAATGTGGTTGGTCTTCAACCCAAATTTGGACTATCAAGAATCATGGTTGACATTCCTTGTTCTCATCATGAGTTTCATGGAATACCTTGTCACTGCTATGAAACATTTCTTGTAGCAACTTTGTCAAACATTACTTCAAACCTTCCTTGTCTCCCTTTAAACCATTCTTCAAACCTTCCATGTCCCTTTTTATTTATTCTCTTAAACCATCCATATTAACATTCATCATTACTTCCTGTTCATTTTTTATTGCTCTTTGTGAGAGATTTTTTTTTTGCATTTGGTCTTGTAATTTTGATAAATCATGTTGAATTTCTTCCTCTTCTTCATATGTCGTAGTAGATATTTCTAGGGGCTTAATGGGCATATCATTTTTTTTTACAGGTCATTTTCAAACCAAATAATTATATTTCGGTTTCACTATGCTCTTTGAATCACTACAAACTTATTTTCCAAACAAAGGTTATGCAATTTTAAAAAATACACATTTTTTTGATTTTTAAGAGTTTTATTTTGAGCTTGTTGATTTGAATGATCCTGAAACTATTGTATCTCTATTATTTCAACTTCCCAAGGTATGGAATTTCTCTCATGATGACTTGATTATGGAATGGTTTAGTATAACAAACTTGTATGGACTACCACATGTCATTGTTTTAACCTTTAACCCTGAAACTTATAGTCTAAAAACTACAGTTTGTGTGATTTAATTCACTTTTAATGGAATTTAAATATGATAATCGAAGAGAAAGTTATGATAATTTTCCCTGGGACACTTGTTTGAGACTGAATTATGGAGCATACCGAAACCCTAACTTCCTTGGAAAATATCTCCAAAAATATTGCGAAACAAGGTCTGAAATTTTAACTAGATGTTCATCAAGATATTTACTCCATGTGGTAAAAATTTCACTATCTGAAGCTTCACAAGAAAAAAAAACACAATAGTAAAAATATCACTATTCCTTGTTTGAAGCTGCGAAACCCTAAGATCAAGAGATCTGATAACACATGTTATGTACTGAGATAAAAATAACAGAAAAACATAAGAAAAAATATATCAATGACTTGATAATAAACCACTTCAAGGTGGGAACCTCCTCATACATCACATAAATGAACAATTCTTGGATGATTCAAATGACAAGACCTCCTTGGTATATATAGGAGTCAAAAGGGTAAAAAACAAGTTAGGGCCTACAAAACAATAATAATTAAAGGGAAAAAAAATAGTGGGCTTCTATGGGGAACAAAAATAACAATATAAGGGCTACAATACTATTATAGGAACCTAACATAAATATCTTGTAGGCACTGTTATCACTCAGGTTTTCCTAGAAGTTGTGTAAGAGGAAAGTATACCCGAGGTAACCACAAACCAACCTTTAGGATGCAGAATCTAGCCAATCTGCATCCAGAGAGGGCTCTCTCTTTATGATTTATCTTTGTTCTTGGAAGGTTTTAGGCTAGTTATAGATTCAAAGTTTGTTTTGGGAAAATGGTGGAATCCACAAACTAAGGGCAAGGCAGAGAGCTTTTAGTCCATTGGGCTATGGAGTCAAAGGATGGCTTTACTGGATTTCTATTCTACGCACAAGATGGTATTACAGGGCAAGATAGCTAGACAGAGAAAAATCCTTAAAATTTAAAGTGGGTGGGATGATCTTGAAGGGATGAAAGGCAACTAAGAATCTTTCACCATGTTCAAAGGAAAGAAGTGAATTGACTACAAACAAAGAGCAATAAAGGATTCTTTATTTTAGCAATCAACAGTGCTTAAATTAGCGAAGCAGGAGCATTTAAGAATTCATGCTTATAGCTAATTTAGAAGAAAACATTTAGGAACAATCACATTTGAAAACAGAGTACAATTAAGCAAATTCTGTTTCAATCCTTTATGTAAATTATTCAGAAATGGATAAGATGGTATTATAAACTAATATAAAATTTCAGACAAAGGGTAGAAACACTTATTGAACTGTAGTCCAACACATGAATCCTGCAACAAGTCCAGTGCTTCAAATCGTCATCCAGTAAGCCACAAGTAAATTTCTCCAAAAGATTTTATTCCGAAAACCTCAAATGTTACAGCAGAGTAATAGAATCCACCCCAAATGTTTCCAAGAGTGGAGTATTTATACAAATTCTAAACTAAAATATCTTGAAACAAATATCAAAATTGGTTCACAAATCTCTCCAACTATTTACATAAATAGAACTAAAGTAAAGGACACTCAAACTATTTTGCACTATTTTTGATGGATAAGTGATGACAAAGAGGAGAATTCGAATTTGATCCAACCCTTATTTGATGATGAGGCATCCAAGTCACTAACTGCTTCCCTTTTTTGTGAATTCTGCTCCAACAATTCTGCAAACTTGGGGTCCAATGATATCTTCGTATTTCTCAATCCGTAATAGATATGTAAAAATTGAAAGAGGTTATTGTGGATAAATATGTTGGTGATATAAACCTCGTTCACTTTCCTAAAATTCCTCTCCAGCTGTGCATAATATTCTCTGTAAAAAATATATGTAAAACAGAGTTTTACAGAGTCTGAAAAATGGCCTGTAAAGATACGCATGTATCTCTCATTATAAGATCACTGTGCAAAAACTGAGATAGGTTTTTGTAGATAGTTCTCTGAGGAACAAAAACCGCTTTCAGTTTTATAAAATATATTTCTAATTGGCCACAATATTCTCTGCAAAATGATGACTTAACAGGAATTTTCTACAAAAAATGCTTTCCAACATTGTTTAATATTTCCAAAACCATAATAGCTGTTAGAAAAGTGAGAGAGGTTTTTGTGGGTGGGCATCTTATGAACATAAACCTCCTTCAGTTTTTCAAAATTCATCTTGGATTGATCACAATAGTTTCTGCACAACTATGACTAAAACATGCAATTTCTGCAAAAATGTTCCTTCTTGTTGTGTTTTTCATCTTTTTACTTTTTGCTCTTTTGACTGTTTTACTTTCACTTTTAGACAAAATTCACTATTGGTGAAATTTATTTTCATCTC
This sequence comes from Pinus albicaulis, assembly GCA_034641835.2. Classification (NCBI taxonomy): domain Eukaryota; kingdom Viridiplantae; phylum Streptophyta; class Pinopsida; order Pinales; family Pinaceae; genus Pinus; species Pinus albicaulis. Next base: position 519,370,341 of record CM076572.1, on the reverse strand, counting down.
TTTTTACCATTTTACTGCCTCTGTAATTACTTTTACTGTTTTACCTTTGACTGCTCTGTAACTTCATTTTAACTTGCACTCTGACTTTTACCTGATACACTTTAATCACTGATACTCTTTAACTGTTATGCTTTTCCTATCCCTGTAATTTCTCATTTCACTTTTACCATTCACTGAGCACATTTCATCATTCTAATCTCTCTCTGACTTTGTCTACAAACTGTTTGTTGAATGAAGATATTGAATTAAAATCTGAGAATTTGGAGTAAACAATTTTGTCAACTAGTATTGAAATTGTTGGTCCAAATCCATATTCTGATGGTAACCTGCTAAAATCAAACAATTTGTTAATGAAATCCAGGTCTATATGAGGAGCGTTCAATGGGGCAACGTTTAAAGCCACAGGAGCTTCCATTTTGGTTCTTGTGGATTCAAAATGGAAATTTGGCTAATGGTGAGGAATTGAGTAAATTCACGGGAGAAACAGGTCAATTTGCAGGTTCGGGGGGAACAATTTTCAGTCGTAAAACTCAGGGAATGATCTTAGGACTAAGATTTAAACACTGATTTCAGTGAAAAACAAGGAAAACAGAGTTTCGTTTGAAGTTCGGGGCGTAATAGGATAAATACCTGCTTTTAGACGGAAATTGGTTCTTTAACAGGTAACAGGCAATGGCGGGACTGTTCTTCAACACGGGCGCAGCGGAATCTTGGAGTAAATTGGTCAATTGCAGTGGAAATTTGAAAATCGCAGCGGGAGCTCTGTTGTTTTCAGAATAATGAAAATAACTGAAAAAACACGAAAAATGGCTTTATTCGCAAGTTAAAAGTATTTTTTATTTTTTCGAGGTGATGACGTCATCGACGTACGGGGTGACGTAAGCCGGCAGTAAGCGGTAAGCGGTAAGTGGTACTCCCGCACCGCTTTTGGTCGAGGATGGTTTTTATCGGAGGGGCAGCGATTCCACAGGTTTATTGCCACGTGGATGGTTTGACTATTCAAAACCACCCATCCCCCGCTGGTTAAAAAACTTACACGGGATGGGCAGCGGGATCAACGCTGGCCGTTGATCTGCGGGAGGCTGATCCAACGGCTGGGGCGATGGGGAGATAGGCGGGGGTTTCATGTGGGCCCGTCGGACTTTTAAACATTTTTTAAATGTTATTTAATCGCTCCGGGGGATATTTAACAAGCGGATAAGAGGTTATTAACTAGTCCTGATGACTAATTAATCCCGAATGTGTAAGAAATGGGTTGCGGCGGGGTTGGTTAGGTGTAAGGCCAGGTGAGCAATCCACGGTGGCGTAAGACTTCTCCGAAGTTTTATTTCGTTTTAAACATACATATTGTATATTCAAAGTTTGATTTTTTCATATATATTTTTATTATATGGTAAATTAATTAATACAACTAATTCACCATAGGGGCGGGATTAATGTATAACGTTATATTTTAACCAAAGGGCTTGTAGAAGCGGGTTTTAATGAATTTTAGGGAGATAAATACTTTGGTTAAAACATTATAATAAAGGGGTTTTTTGGGGTATATATAAACAAAGGAATTATATACTTAGGAAAGGGTATTTCACTAGGGATTTAGTAAATAGAGTTAAATGTTAATATGGCAAAGGACAAGGAAACTCAAAATATTTTTGTACATCTAAGAAAGTGATAACTTGTGAAGTAAATTGCAACATTTTATCTTCAACACTTAAACTTAGAATAACAAGTTATTTTGAGGAATTTTTATGGAATTTTGCATCAGTTTCCTAAGTAAAATAGGATTTTACTTAGGAAAAAATTGAAGGTGAATGATTATGATGATGAATTATCTCAAGTACTTAGGTCTTTTTGATTATTAGGCCGAGGGTCCGGTCCCTCCAGAAGTCAAGGAAATGCCTTGAGCCCCTTTGATCTCCAATTACCTTAGTACTTTTGGGGAGAATTAGTAAAACTTTTGAGGGGAAAATGATAAGGGAAGTTAATGAATTTGACTTTTGCTTGCTGTGGTTTTCCAGTGTATTTCCTGTTTTAGTACTTGTGATGAATAGTAAAGGATCAAAAACATGTAGCAGCATCATCATCAGATAAAACTTTGCAGCACCATCTACCTACCCTATCTACTTAACACTACCATTTTCTCTTCTTTATTAGGGTGCATTTAGACTTGCAAACCCTTATCAATCTTTTTCTTTTTACAAGGCAAATCTATCTAATTCTACCCTTATTACATCCAAGGGCTCAGATTAAACTGTTGAGCACCTCTTATTAACTCTACCTATCTACTTATCTGCCAAGATTAAACTGTTTGGTCAGATATTTATTCTCTAATCTAGAACATGAAATTGAAATATGAGTAAGCCAAGTTTAAACAGTTTGACTTATTCATGAATTGTGGCAAAGGTTTGACAAGCTGCACACAATTGCTTTATTACAAAATGAAATAGTAGTGGCATTTGGATTTGCACACTTTCCTTGGTCTATTTTTTGCTTGGGGTTCATTTCTTTCACTTTTTTTGACCATTTTATTTTTATTACCCTTTGATTTTTCTTTTAGGGTATACCCTCTTTACATTTTTTTAAATTTTTTTGATTTTTTGGTTTTTCAAGAATATGGAACACCTTTGCTCAAGAAAAAGGTTTGAACATATTCCATAGTTCAATCAAGACAATCATGAAAAATGACACCTATTGGTATAGGAGACTAACACTGGCTCCACTTGGGGATGGCTTTTCCTTGTGGAAAGTCAAGAACAACAGGTCAGATGCCTCAAAATGTCTTCAAACTGAAAGTATGAAATCTTCCTCTTTCTGGTAGCTTTATTTTACATATGATAGTGAAACTTTTGGAACTTAGGGCCTTCACTTCGGGCTTCAATTCCAAGAAGTCACCATCCAATCCAAACTGCATTAACTGTGGCTGAAAATCTTGAATTGAATATAGTCCTTTTTCTGCAACTTGAAATCTGATCTAAAAACTTAAAACAACACATAAAATTTTTTAAACCAACTTAATGAAAAACTAGTTGTAAATTGAAAACTAAAAAAAAAATTGCTCAAAATTCTGAGCTTATTGGCACTCATTTACCTACTCTAATCTACTAAAATCTTATTGAATCAGGTAATACAAAAATGCCAATGAAGCCAATCAAGTAGCTGTAAAAATAAATGGACAACTTGATTGCTTATGATCAAAATTGGAAGTAGGTTATGATCATGTGCCTTTATAATAAATAATATGATGTGTAAAGGCCACTTTTGATGTATTTGATCCTTATAGAGAAAACATGTTTGCAAATTTAGGCTCAAAAGATTCTCCATATAATCTGATATAGGATCAATAAAAGCATGATGTATGTTATTTACTTCTAGGCCTTCAAGGACTAATTGTTCAATTGAATTATGAATATTAGACCATGAACTTATTTCTTCAGTCTTGTGTTTGAAAGAATAATCATCTTCAATATGCAAGTCAAAAGATAGTACAATTTCCTCTTGCTTTGGAGAAGGAAGATTTTCAAAGAACTCTTTAGGATTTCGAAAATTGTATGACTGAATTTGAGAATGCAAAAGTTTGATTTCATTTTCATAATTTTCAGAAATTATATCAAGAAGCCATTTTTTAACTCGAGGAGAACATTTTCTTGATTTAAAAATAAGAAAGAAATCTCTTAGAAAATCCTCATCAAACTGAATTTTTGATAACTCATCCCTGAATTCATTTAAAATTTCATCAAATGGAAGATTTTCCATAAACCCTGTCATCCAGTATCATTATTAATGCTTTGGACTATGGATTATTTGGTTGTGGAATTTCTCTGAAACTTGAAGCTCTGGATCTCTGATCAATAGTGTCTTGATTGGAAAATGATATCAAAAAGTCAGAAGAATGATGCTCAAATATGCATGGAGATTTTATATTTACAATTTTCAAAAGAGATAAATTAAAAACTAATCTAAGATCTTCTCTAAAATACAATATACATTGGAAAACCATTCTTAACGTGAAAGAACATAATGTCTTGGATTAAGATCCAAGTTGAAAGCCTGATCTTTCCATATTGTTCTTCCAGGTTCATTCCTCCAGTGGAGTCTTGATTGTGAAATGGATTTGGAGTCGCCAGGTGGATGATTTTAACCTTTGTGTCTCTGATCCCTGTCCACCATCATAGATCAGATCTAAACCTGTAAAACAATTCTGAAGAAAAAGTTAGTTCTTCAGGAAACCAAATTTTGAATATTTTATGATTGTTTTATTTTTTTATGAATTTTCAAAACAACTTCTATGATTTCTTTAAGAAATTTAAGATTTTTAATTAAAATTTTCTCAAAGATTTATTGAACTAGAGAGTCTGATTAAACATTTTGAAACTAAGGTTCAGTATATAAGCTAAATCAGAGATAGACTGAAGCAGCATTTATTTACTTTTGCAATTGCAGAGCAAAAGAAATTTCAAAGGCTACCTGGCTGATCTTCAGACTCTGTCTATAGCTTATAAATCAAACAATAGTATCAATAAGATGATTTAGATCCCCAGTATGGTTGCCACTATGTTATCACTCAGGTTTTCCTAGAAGTTGTGTAAGAGGAAAGTATACCCGAGGTAACCACAAACCAACCTTTTAGATGCAGAATCTAGCCAATCTGCATCCAGAGAGGGCTCTCTCTTTATGATTTATCTTTGTTTTTGAAAGGTTTCAGGCTAGTTATAGATTCAAAGTTTGTTTTGGGAAAATGGTGGAATCCGCAAACTAAGGGCAAGGCTGAGAGCTTTCAGTCCATGGGGCTATGGAGTCAAAGGATGGCTTTACTGGACTTCTATTCTACGCACAAGATGGTATTACAGGGCAAGATAGCTAGACAGAGAACAATCCTTAAAATTTAAAGTGGGTGGGATGATCTTGAAGGGATGAAAGGCAAATAAGAATCTTTCACCATGTTCAAAGGAAAGAAGTGAATTGACTACAAACAAAGAGCAATAAAGGATTCTTTATTATAGCAATCAACAGTGCTTAAATTAGCGAAGCAGGAGCATTTAAGAATTCATGCTTTTAGCTAATTTAGAAGAAAAGATTTAGGAACAATCACATTTGAAAACAGAGTACAATTAAGCAAATTCTGTTTCAATCCTTTATGTAAATTATTCAGAAATGGATATGATGGTATTATAAACTAATATAAAATTTCAGACAAAGGGTAGAACACTTATTGAACTGTAGTCCAACACATGAATCCTGCAACAAGTCCAGTGCTTCAAATCGTCATCCAATAAGCCACAAGTAAATTTCTCCAAAAGCTTTTATTCCGAAAATCTCAATGTTACAGTAGAGTAATAGAATCCACCCCAAATGCTTCCAAGAGTGGAGTATTTATACAAATTCTAAACTAAAATATCTTGAAACAAATATCAAAATTGGTTCACAAATCTCTCCAACTATTTACATAAATAGAACTAAAGTAAAGGACACTCAAACTATTTTGCACTATTTTTGATGGATAAGTGATGACAAAGAGGAGAATTCGAATTTGATCCAACCCTTATTTGATGATGAGGCATCCAAGTCACTAACTGCTTCCCTTTTTTGTGAATTCTGCTCCAACAATTCTGCAAACTTGGGGTCCAATGATATCTTCGTATTTCTCAATCCGTAATAGATATGTAAAAAGTGAAAGAGGTTATTGTGGATAAATATGTTGGTGATATAAACCTCTTTCACTTTCCTAAAATTCCTCTCCAGCTGTGCATAATATTCTCTGTAAAAAATATATGTAAAACAGAGTTTTACAGAGTCTGAAAAATGGCCTGTAACGATACGCATGTATCTCTCATTATAAGATCACTGTGCAAAAACTGAGATAGGTTTTTGTAGATAGTTCTCTGAGGAACAAAAACCGCTTTCAGTTTTATAAAATATATTTCTAATTGGCCACAATATTCTCTGCAAAAAATGCTTTCCAACATTGTTTAATATTTCCAAAACCATAATAGCTGTTAGAAAAGTGAGAGAGGTTTTTGTGGGTGGGCATCTTATGAACATAAACCTCCTTCAGTTTTTCAAAATTCATCTTGGATTGATCACAATAGTTTCTGCAAAACTATGACTAAAACATGCAATTTCTGCAAAAATGTTCCTTCTTGTTGTGTTTTTCATCTTTTTACTTTTTTGCTCTTTTGACTGTTTTACTTTCACTTTTAGACAAAATTCACTATTGGTGAAATTTATTTTCATCTCTTTTTACCATTTTACTCCCTCTGTAATTACTTTTACTGTTTTACCTTTGACTGCTCTGTAACTTCATTTTAACTTGCACTCTGACTTTTACCTGATACACTTTAATCACTGATACTCTTTAACTGTTATGCTTTTCCTATCCCTGTAATTTCTCATTTCACTTTTACCATTCACTGAGCACATTTCATCATTCTAATCTCTCTCTGACTTTGTATACAAACTGTTTGTTGAATGAAGATATTGAATTAAAATCTGAGAATTTGGAGTAAACAATTTTGTCAACTAGTATTGAAATTGTTGGTCCAAATCCATATTCTGATGGTAACCTGCTAAAATCAAACAATTTTTTAATGAAATCCAGGTCTATATGAGGGGCGTTCAATGGGGCAACGTTTAAAGCCACAAGAGCTTCCATTTTGGTTCTTGTGGATTCAAAATGGAAATTTGGCTAATGGTGAGGAATTGAGTGAATTCACGGGAGAAACAGGTCAATTTGCATGTTCGGGGGGAACAATTCACAGTTTAAAACTCAGGGAATGATCTTAGGACTAAGATTTAAACACTGATTTCAGCGAAAAACAAGGAAAACAGAGTTTCATGTGCAGTCGGGGCGTAAAGGGTAAATACATGTTTTTAGACGGAAACTGGTTCTCTAACAGGTAACAGGCAATGGCGGAACTGTTCTTCAACACGGGCGCAGCGAGATCTTGGAGAAAATTGGTCAATTGCAGTGGAAATTTGAAAATTGCAGCGGGAGCTCTGTCGCTTTCAGGATAATGAAAATAACTGAAAAAACACGAAAAAATGGCTTTATTCGCAAGTTAAAAGTATTTTTATTTTTTCGAGGTGATGACGTCATCGACGTACAGGGTGACGTGAGCCGGCAGTAAGCGGTAAGCGGTAAGTGGTATTCCCGCACCGCTTTTGGTCAAGGACGGTTTTTAACGGAGGGGTAGCGATTCCACAGGTTTCCTGCCACGTGGATGGTTTGACTATTCAAAACCACCCATCCCCCGCGGGTTAAAAAACTTACAAGGGATGGGCAGCGGGATCAAGGCTGGCCGTTGATCCGCGGGAGGCTGATCCAACGGCTGGGGCGATGGGAAGATAGGCGGGGATTTCAGATGTGGGCCCGTCGGGTTTTAAACACTTTTCAACGTTGTTTAATCGCTCCGGGGAATATTTAACAAGCGGATAACAGGTTATTTAATTAGTCCTGATGACTAATTAATCCCGAATGTGTAAGAAATGGGTTGCGGCAGGGTTGGTTAGGTGGAACGCCAGGTGGACAATCCACGGTGGCGCAAGACTTCTCTGAAGTTTTATTCATATTTTTTGGCGTTTTAAACATACATATCGCATGTTTAAACTTTTTATGTATAGATTTTATTATATGGTAACCAACAAACGTTATTTAATTACCATAAGGGCGGGATTATAATATAATGCTATATTTTAACCAAAGGGCTTATAGAAGTGGGTTTTAATGAATATTAGGGAGGTAAATACTTTGGTCAAAACATTATAATAAAGGGGTTTTTGGGGTATATATAAACAAAGGAATTATATACTTAGGATAGGGTATTTCACTAGGGATTTAGTAAATAAAGTTAAATGTTAATATGGCAAAGGACAAGGAGACTCAAAACATTTTTGCACATCCAAGAAAGTAATAACTTTTGAAGTAAATTGCAATATCTGATCTCCAACACTTAAATTTAGAATAACAAGTTATCTTGAGGGATTTTTATGGAATTTTGCATGAGTTTCCTAAGCAAAATAGGATTTTACTTAGGATAAGGTTAAAGATGGATGATTATAATGATGGATCATCTCAAGTACTTAGGTCTTTTTGATCATTAGGCCGAGGGTTCGGTCCCTCCAGAAGTCAAGGAAATGCCTTGAGCCCCTTTGATCTCCAAATACCTTAGTACTTTGGGGGAAATTAGTAAAACTTTTGAGGGGAAAGTGATGAGGGAAGTTAATGAATTTGACTTTGCTTGCTGTGCTTTTCCAGTGTATTTCCTGCTTCAGTATTTGTGATGAATAGTAAAGGATCAAAAACATGTAGCAGCATCATCATCAGATAAAACTTTGCAGCACCATCTACCTACCCTATCTACTTGACACTACCATTTTCTCTTCTTTATTAGGGTGCATTTAGACTTGCAAACCCTTATCAATCTTTTTCTTTTTTACAAGGCAAATCTATCTAATTCTACCCTTATTACATCCAAGGGCTCAGATTAAACTATTGAGCACCTCTTATTAACTCTACCTATCTACTTATCTGCCAAGATTAAACTGTTTGGTCAGATATTTATTCTCTAATCTACAACATGAAATTGAAATATGAGTAAGCCAAGTTTAAACAGTTTGACTTATTCATGGATTGTGGCAAAGGTTTGACAAGTTGCACACAATTGCTTTATTACCAAAAATGAAATAGTAGTGGCATTTGGATTTGCACACTTTCCTTGGTCTATTTTTGCTTGGGGTTCATTTCTTTCTCTTTTTTGACCATTTTATTCTTTTTACCCTTTGATCTTTCTTTTAGGGTATACCCTCTTTACATTTTTTTTTAAATTTTTTGATTTTTTGGTTTTCAAGAATATGGAACACCTTTGCTCAAGTAAGAAGGTTTGAACATATTCCATACTTCCATCAAGACAATCATGAAAGATGAAACCTATTGATATAGGAGGCTAACAGGCACAAACCCACTATTACATCAATTTGTAGGCACCAACTTACAAGAGACACCAATATCCTTTGTTGTTTTGTAGGCGCCAACCTACAAGAGATACCAAAAAAATCTACTGATTTGTAGGCACTAACCTATAAGAGACACCAATTCCTTGTTATTCTTTGTAGGCACCGGCCTATAGGAGATATCAATCCCCACCGTTGCAAGATTTGTAGGCATCAACCTACTTCATTGAGTTTGATTTCTTCTTCACAATGTATGTTAGCTTCTTCTACATTCACCAAGTTTTCTTGTTGCTTCTACATTCACTAGGTTCGTTAGCTACTTGTTCCTTTACCAGGTCTACCTATTGTTTCTTCTTTCATCTGAGGCCTACTTCTCCCAAAACTTCTTGCTTTTTACTTCTTCGGGAGAGAGAATCTAGAAAAAATTTCATGTATCCAGTTTTGAAAATATTATTTTGATATTTCTACCATATGTACCTACAAATATCTTCCCTATTTCATCTAAATTTAGTCTGAAACATCTTAGAAATAAAGTTATAACAAAAATGCCAAGTTGACCTATTTGAAGCATGTTTCAGGCGCATTAAGGAAAACTAAATTCCTCATATAATATCTCCAAAATTATAATGAAACAAGGTCATAGGTACCTTGATATTTTTTCTCTGTCTCATTCAAATTTTATATTATGAAACATAGCAAAAACAAAGATATAAAAAAATCACTAAGCTGACATGTTTGAAGAATATTTCAATAACATTCAAGAAGCCTAATTTCCTTAGAGAATATATTCATAATTATAGTGAAACAAGTTATGTAGTTTTAACCATAGGTACATGATGATATTTTCTCTATATCCTCCAAGTTTCATCATCCAAAACATTCCATAACAAAAGTTGTAGAAAAAATTTCAAGCTGACTTGTTTGAAGAATATTTTAGGAGCATTCATGAAGCATAAATTCCTTAGACCATATCTATGAAATTGTAGTGAATTAAGTTCTAAAATTTGAATCATAGGTACATGAATATCTTTTGTTTTCATCCTCCAAGTTTCACCTTCCAAAACATTCCAAAAGAAAATTTATAAGGAAAATGCCTAGATGACTTGTTCACCCCTATAATTCACATTTTTTCTTCCATCTTTAGACTCCAAGAATTACCCCAAAAGTTATTCCTTAGCTCCTCTTGTGACCTTAGATATCTTCCTTCTTTCATTTTATTCAAAATGAACTCATATTCATATAAATATTGGTTGTTATATTATATGTTTTCATATAAAGATTGTTGTGTATTGTTACTCTTTTGAATCCTTCTTGTTGTAGATACTTGTGAAGTCTTGAGTGCCAAGACCAAGGAGCTTGCTTTATACTATACAATTATTTTTTCAGTATGCACAAAAAAATTTCATTTCCTAACAACTGAAATCATTCCGGTTGTTGAACATATACTTCTTCCTCTAAATATCCATTAAGGAAGGATGATCTGACATCCATTTGATAAACTTTGAACTTTCTAAAACAAGAAAATTCCAAAAACATTTTGATGGCTTCAATTTTGGCTATAGGAGTAAAGGTTTCTTTAAATTCAACACCTCAAATTTGTGCATACCCTTTGAAAACTAATCTAGCTTTATTCCTCACTACCTCTCCATCCTCATTTAGTTTTTTCTTGAAGACCCATTTAGTGCCAATCACATTATTTTATTTTGGTTTAGGAACAATTTCCTATGTAAGATTTTTATTAATCTAGTCTACCTTTACATCCATATCATTAACCAAATGCTTATATTCATGGGCTTCAAAAAATTTCTTGAGTTCTATTTTCGAAAATAAGGCAAGGTTGGTATGCATTGGTGTCCTTATCAATTTCCTTCTAGTATGAACCATTCATTGCGTATCAAAATGGATTTAATTTTATGAATGAACCTTCTAAACGTACTTTGAGGGAGTCTTTGGATGTGTAGGTTCTTCCTCTTTTTCTTCTTATTATTCCCCTTCATGTTCTCTATTGATTATATCTCTTGAATATTTATTTCTCCGTTGCTTTTCTTCATGAGGTAATGTATCATTTATTCTCACATCAATTATTTCAACTATCCCGCATTGTATTTTGTTGTAGCATTTGTAGCTTTTACTCCAAGATGAATACCCAAGAAATATTCCTTCATATGCTATAGAATCAAATTGCCACAGGTTGTCTTTATTTAGCTTGATATATCATTTTCTTCCTATTGATGGCTCGAAATTATCTGCCTCAACATTATAAGGGAGACCACCCGGTCGTGAACTTAATGCAACTCATTTTCCATTGAAATGGTGGTTCTGTCTATTTAAACTAGGTCTACTTACCTTCTCTCTATCTCTACTGGCTTAAAGTATGACTTCCACATACCAATAGAGAAGAGACAACAGATCGACTCTTCTTGCTGATCAGGCAATAAAGTGATCCTTAAGCTGATCTGGGGCTCAACCAAGCCACAACTAAAATTTTCCTCTTTGATAAAAGGACTTCTAGAGAAAAAGATGCAATTTAATCCCAGAATGCAAGAAAAATGAAAGAAATCCTAAGGCTATCTTTGTTAGGAAGATATAGATCTAACCCAATCGAAAGAAAAATAATTAAATGATTGAGATTTTAACATGCATGGCTTAAGATGAATATATGGATAATAAAATTGTTCAATTAACTAATATTATATTTACCAGATATGTTGTTCAAAGATTTATTAAAAATTAATGATGAACAAATAACATTAGGAAGTAGTTCAAATAATGTCAATGGAAATTTAAATCAGAATTACATGACCAATTTCTGAGTAAATAGTTACTCAGAAATTTGGTTTAAGCACAAGAGAAAAAGATGATATTAACAACATATTTATGAAGCTAATGAACTAGATAGCTAATTCAAAAACACCTTCATCTTCACATTAAATAATAGTTCTCAACATAAAATAAATTTTATGCAAAGTTGTCATTAAAAAGATGAAATTTGAATTGAAAATAATAGTATTTAAAATACAAACTGATTTAAACCCGATCTCTTGCTATGTTCCTTGTATTGATCTCCAACAATATTTCTCAAAGCATAAACTCTACTGCTAAAAGAAAAAGCTACAATAGTGAAAACTTTGCGTCTCATACATAGTTCAAAATGGAAAAAGACAAATCCCACTAATTCCTAGATCTGAGATTGATCCTCTCTACCTACAACCTGAAACCCCTATTGCCTAGTGCTTTAAGAATTAAAAAATTGGAGAAGAGGGAAGTCCTTTGCACATTATTCAAACCACTATTTATAATTTACAAAAATGAATTCCAAAAAGGAGAGCTATTGAAGAATAATGCTTCTCCAACAATTCTCATTGCTTCAAATTATTTTTCATCTATTGTTGGAGCAATTCTATTGATTGAAATTTGTTATTCCTCATCTCTTCATCTGTTCTCCTGTCAAAACCAATCAAAATTTAATTAATTAAATAAATAAAAATAAAATTGAGATTTTTATTAATCCTTGTAAATATCCTATTGGTCAAAGAGAACATAGTCAAATCGATTTTCACTCAACAGAGGCTATGAGCAAATGAAAACGTATAAACTTAACTCGGAAAATTAATTTTGTTATAAATTAGGAGTTTGATTTTATGCTAAATTTTAGACTCATTAAATGACCAAATATGATCATGCAACCACTTCAGATATATTCTCCATGATTTTATCTATCCAACAAGCTATCCTGAGCATTATTTGGCCAAATAAAACTCAATTTATGAACTCCCAAAGTTGAAGTGTCAAAATTACGAGAATTATAGAAAATTTGTTGCCTCGACCAAAAATAAGAATCTTTTAATTAAAATCAGATCCTAAATTAGATTAATAATTATTATTTAACTAATATTAATTTAATTATAATTACAAAATTAAATTAAACTAATCACAAAATAATATATACAATTAAAATAAATTTTAATTAAAAATTAAAATTAATTAAAATTATAATATATTAATAATAAGTGTGATGATGCGTTAAGTGGCTATGAGAACTCATTAGAGTCTCGACCAAACATGAGACGGATGCAGAGAGGCCTTATTAATCATGGAGAAGGCCTTTAATGAAATGGAGTAATATGAACCAAATGAAACAGAGGAGTGTCATAATGTGACAAAGATGAGGTGTTACCTTCGTTAAAACAAAATAGCCATCACATATTTTTTTATTGGATATCGGGTTTTATTATATGTGACATTTTGTCACCAACAAAATTTGATATTAAAAGGCCCCTGTTGTTCCGTTATGAGGTGCGGGGTGATGTATGGTGAGGGAGGTGAGACACGTGGAGGTGTGTCACTCCCTCCATAGAAACTACAACCACTTGGTTTATAATTCAAAGTTCTTGGTCTCTGGCGCTATTAAATTAATGAGGATGAGAAACCTTTGAAAAAACAAAATAACCCATCACATATTATCGGATATCAGGTATAAAAGTTTTCAAAATGTGACATTTTGACACTAATTAAAATTTCTGATGTCTGATATGTAATATCATATTTTTTTTAAAATATCGGATAAATTTTATCGGGACTTTTATCGGATATCCGATATCAAGAATTTTCATCGAGATTTTTGTAAAGGAAGGGAGGAGGTGAGGTGAACTACAACCACTTTGGTAATTAAAAATCCTACAAAATGAACTACAAACACTTGTAATTTTGAGATTTTGTGTCTCGTAATTTCTTTTAAAATTATAAATTGGAATAAATTACCGAGATCCCGAAAAAACATAATTTTAATTGTTTTACAATTTGACTGGGTGATTTTATAGGACCATTAGTGAAAAATGAAAAAATAATAGTAGAAATTAACTAGGAGTTAATATTTACAATGAATTACTAATTTATTTATAAAAATTAAAATACATTTTTTTACATTTTTTAACCTAGGTGATAAAATGATCAAACTTCAGAGGAGTGTCATTTACAAACTGGGTAACCAAATGAGACGAAACACATATCGATGGAAAGCTTGCTAAAATTCTAATTCAATGAAATAATCAAAATAGAAATCTGAAGAAAATGAAAAATTGGAAAAATGTAGGACACTTAACCAAATGAAAATCATAAAAGGTAGTTTAGCCAAAATCTTAAGGAAAGGGTCCCCATTATTTGAAATAAATAAGTCAAAAATGGGAGGGTTGAGTTTTCACCATAACACCTCCAAATACCATGAATTTTTTAATTGAAGCAAGTCTACCTTTCTATAATTCATAGGGGTTTTTATTGTTTTCTACTCTAATAGGTCACTGAAGATGACGCTCATGAATTCTGCATTATTCCTATCATCATTCCTTCCATATACTACAATTTTCCGAGCATAAGCACCAGAAAACATTGGATATTCCCTCATATTTATCTTACATAAAACATAATTTAAACCATCCAATATTGGAGTTCTATTTGTGTAAGATCCATCCTAACTAGCCATGGTCCCTTTGAGATCTTTCTCCCAGTGGTTAGACTAATTATGAGGGAGCCTTCTCTAATACCAATTTTTGGATTCATAATTATATATTGAGAGGTGGAGGGGGGAGAATCATTATAATGACCATTTTAACTTATTTAAACATTAGAACATCATAAAACATCAATCTCATAATCTGAAAATAAGATTTTAATACATTAGATGGTTGAGAAAATTCTATCTTTAGATGAGTTTCTATTTTTAGATCATGGGCGAAGTCTATTTATAGATCGCATATCTAAAAATAGAATACATGTCGATTATTATTAGCTCTTAATGATAATAAGACAATAAATAATAACGTATTCGCTTGAAGCACTTGATTTCAGTTTACTTATGTGGCAAACCAGTTAGCTGAAGGAATTACAAATTCCAAGGTTAGTTGGTAGGACATGCACAATGGACTTCGTTGTAACTGATTGTGGCAGAGTTGTAACACAGTTGGAAAAGTAGTTATGTGAGTTTTTATTTAGTTTAACTCAGTTAAGTGAGTTAAACTGAGTTGTGCTAGTTGTAACTAAAGATACACTAGTGAGAGATCAGTGAATTAATCATTTAATTAATTCACAAGCAGTGTCTTACTTGCAACTGAAGAAATACAACAGTTAACTACTTGCATGTCAGATCCGATGGAGACCCAGTGGAGAGATAGGTGAAAGGGTGTGTTCGACTATCAGTTGTGACTATATTTATGCATTCAATGCATCTACACACACATTGGAGTTTCCAACGAGGATTGCGCAATTAAGGCAAGGCTAGATTGAATTCATTCAGGGATCTTCTTCAGCACGGATTGCGCAGTGGAGGCAGGCTGTCAGGAGGCAGTAAATTGGTGCATATGTGAACCAATTTTTGTATGATAGTGTGAGACGATTGTGTATTGTGCTAAGAGCTCTATGAGCTGAGATTTTTATGAGATTTTTTCATGATCCATGATATGCATAATATATGATAGTTGGGTTTTTTAGATTTAAGCTTTCTCGGTAAAAAAATCTTGTTATGTGCGATTCATTTTTCTTCATGTGTTTACAATTGGTGATTTAATTTCCACAAAGAATTGAGTAGAGGGTTATGTATTTAACAGTGGATTTAATTGTTAGATCACGAGAGTCTGGAAATACATTATTGTGTTTATAAATTTCTACATGGTATCGGTGTTGAGATTTTGTGTATTTGGGGTAGCATCAGTTGTGCTCTAGGTCCCAAATTTTGAGGAAGGACTAGAGTTCACCCGATCTACAAGACCCAGAAATGGATTTGGGAAATTTCATCTAGTTTAGGAGATATTAAATTAATTAATTATTTTAATGTATTTCCTAAGTTAAAACTTAGGAAAATAAAATAATTAAAGTGAATTTAATTAAACATGTAATGAAATTGTCTTAAGTCACACATATCAAGCTTTCTTTTAATCTTAGCCATTGATTAAAGATTTAATCTTGGTCGTTGATTTGTCAATGAGAAAAGTATAAAGGAAAGGCTTGGGGTCATTTGTAAGACACACAGAGGCAGAGCACTGAAGCTAAGCTGAGATTCTAGGGTGGGGTTGCTAAGAATTCTCAAGTGTTTCAGTTGCAGAGAGGGGAATTTAGACCAAGGGGATGATATGATCACGGGGTCTAGAATACACAAGAAGCAGAGAATATATCAGGAAAGACAACGCAGATTAAGGTAGCAACAAGAGCAGCAGACGGCAGCAGCAGCAACAAGGACAACGTGATTTTTAGGAAACCCTTCAGGGGTTACGTAGAGACCCTTAGGGGCAGCGTAGTGACTGCGTCACCCAGTCTGTGGTAACGCAGTCCCTTCCAGTGACAACGTTGAGCATTTGGAGGCCTTCATAGGCTGATGCAATGTATTTCAGGGGCATATCTCGGGTTTCTATGCCTAGATCTGGCTGAGTTCTGTAAATCCCATTTGAGGGTGTGGATCAGTTAGTATTGTTGGTCGTAGATCAGCCAGATGCTGCAGATCTAGAGTTTTCTATGTAGGGTTTTCCAGATCTGGAACCCAGGGTTGTGTATTCATAAATATTCTTAATAATAGAGCCCTCCAGCAGCCAGATAATGGTTTTTGCACATTGGGTTTTTCCGGGGACAGTTTTTCCAGAAATAACTGTGTCACTTTGTCTATGTGTGCATGTGCTTATTCTAGATCTGAATTGGTAGAGATCTGTTATGTGTTTTTCTTTGATGTTAACTTGAATTTATTCAGTTGATAACTTGTCTAAGCAGGAGAAGCTTAACCGGATTAACAAAAATAATTTCTGCATAAGAATTAAGATTTAGAAATTTCTACATGGTATTAGAGCAATTGCAGATCTAGAAGGGTCACCAGCTGAAGCATCTGAAGGATCTAGCTGCAGAAAGCAGCTGGAAAGGTAGCATAAAATCAGATCTGAAGGGACAACGCAATTTTCAAGAGGAGATTCACGCAGAGAGAAGGGTGACATTGTCCAGTGTTGTGTCCTAGTAAGACCACACAATTACTGCACAGAGGCAACTCAGAAACAACGCTAGTTGGGTTTGAAGCTGGCCAGTGTGATTCAGATCTGAATCTGTCAGATCCAGAAAAAGGCTGCAGAAATTCAGAAGAGCTGGTGGGGTTAAACTTCTGAAGTTTTCAGATTTTTAGCCTTAGCACAAGTGAAAATTTTTGGGAAGAGATCAGCGTCTCAGAGAGTTTCTTGCCAAAGGAAACTTATAGTTTGGTTAAAGTATCAAAGAAGAAGTTGAATCGTAGTTGATTTGGTAAATTTCCATGGAGGGGAATCAAGTGTTAGAGGGTGCCTATTTCGTAAAGAATCCTAGATCTAGATCTCTAGTATAGAGAGGAGGAGCTCCGACACATTCTGAGAAAATGGATCCTCATGGACTGCATGATCAAGATAGGCTAGAGGGCCTCTCAAAATTTTCGGTGTGGAAAGCAAGGATCCTGATTGTCCTTGAGTCATACTGTCTAAGAGACCATGCATAATAGACTCTGGCCACACCAACAGATGCGGATCTCCTACGAAAGCATAGGGAAGCTGCTGGGCATGCCAAGCGGCTGATAATGGACAATATCAAGGATAATATTGTGCCACACATAGCTGAGAAGAGGACAACTAATGAGATGTGGAAGGCCTTGACTTCCCTATATGAGGGAAAATCAGTCTAAAGAAATATGTTGTTGGAGGCCCAAATGAGGTCATTCATGATGACTAAGGGAGAAGACATCATTCACTTCCTCTTCATATTGCAGTCAATTAAGGATCAGCTGACTGCAACGGGTGCAACCGTAGATGATGCAGTGATAGCCAGGATTTTCCTCAATGCAGTCACGGATGAGTGGGAAACCTTTTTCCAAAGTATCTTGGGCAGAGCAGATCTCCCAGATTGGGATAGCTTGTGGTCAATCCTGCAGCAAGAAGAACTATGCAAATTCACCAAGAAGCGACACAACCCTGGGTTGGGAAAAGTAAAGAAGGAAGAGGAGGAATATGCAGCCTTGGCATCAAAGAAGCAACCGAAGAAGAAGTAGGATATTTCTAAGATCAAGTGCTTCCAATGTGGAGAAATGGGACATTTTTCTAGCCATTTTCTAGAAAAGAAGAAGTACAAGAAAGCATCTTATTCAAAGCAGGAGTGGAAGATGATGGGTCTGGAGATGATGTATCCATGAGTGCTCATGAACCACGAAGGTGGGGTGACATGGAAATGTAGAAGAGATACATGGAAGTAGGCGGGATCCTTGATCAACTCATCTCTTGGATCACAAGCGAGCTATGACAACCTTAAGATAGTAGTGGGACAAGTGGAGCAGTGGGTGCATAGATCACAGATGAGGCATAAGCAGAGGCAGATCTGGAGGCTGGGAGGAGCAGCGTAGAGCATAGCAGCAGCAGCGTAGAAGCAATAGCAGGGCAGAGGCTGATTTAACTTCAGCAGCGCAGTACAGTACTACTTACGTAGTGCAGAGTTGCAGCAGCACAAAGAGCTTTAGAGGGACAACACAGTGCAGCAACAACGTGATAGATTTCAGCACAAGGAGCTGATGTGACTTCAGTAATGTAGAGGGAGTATGATTACACTAGAAGAGCTATAGTTGTGCATCGTTATTTAGATGCCACAATAGATCTATAGCCTATGGAGCTTTAGTGATGAGGATGTAGCCCATCAGACTTGTTTGTCAAATATTGGGCAAGAGATTCAGTTGTTACTCTCAACAACTGAAGTTATAGTGCAGCAGATCAACAGTGGCAGTGCTATGAGCAGCACAAATGCAACATATTGAGAGGGAGCTGCAGTACAGTGGTTGCAGTGGCAATGGCAGAGTGATGGGATACAATACAGAATGGCAGTAGCAGTGCAGATTTGAGTGGCAGGAGGCCAAGTTTCAGCAACACAGAACCAGTGCCAAAAATCATGTAATGCATAAGTGTTAGGTATTGCTAGAGCACACCCTTGATGCTAAGAGGGAGTGTTGAGATTTTGTGTATTTGGGGTAGCATCAATTGTGCTATAGGTCAAAAATTTTGAGGAAGGTCTAGAGTTCACTTGATCTACAAGACCCGGAAATGGATTTGGGAAATTTCATCTGGTTTAGGAGATATTAAATTAATTAATTATTTTAATAAAATAATTAAAGTGAATTTAATTAAACATGTGATGAAATTGTCTTAAGTCACATGGATCAAGCTTTCTTTTAATCTTAGCCACTGATTAAAGATTTAATCTTGGCCATTTATTTTTCAATGAAAAAAGTATAAAGGAAAGGCTTGGGGTCATTTGTAAGACACACAGAGGTAGAGCAGTGAAGCTAAGCTGAGATTCTAGGGCGGGGTTGCTAAGAATTATCAAGTGTTTCAGTTGTAGGGAGGGGAATTTAGACCAAGGGGATGATCTGATCCCGGGGTCTATAATACACAAGAAATAGAGAAGAGATCAAAAAATACAACACATAGGAAGGTGTAGAAATTTGCTGAATAATGATTAATTATCCATCGAGACTATCCTGATCACATATCAATTCGAATTCATATGCAACACATAATCTCTTCTACTCAGATCATCACACATGCGGAAATAAAACAAGCGATAGCACATCAAATCATCATACACATTAAAACAGTTTGTATGGGGAAAGCTTATAGCTGAAAACCCCGCAGATATTGTGTATATTATAATGGAGAAAACATGTAACAACTCAGTACAATACTCCTCACAAGTACTCAGTACTATCTCATGAAGTTACACACAAACTAGCTTGGTTTTGAACAAGTCACTGGTTCAAAACTCACCACTAATTGCCTTGCCTCTATTGCGCAATCATGGCCTGTCTAAATAGAGATCCAAGGTTCGAATCTCCTTGGCTTGAAAACGCAATCATCATGGGAAATTCCTCCAAGTGTGGTGCAAATCTCATGCACAACTGATGTCGCCACTGATAGCTAACTCCACCCTTTCATCTACCTCTTTCACCGGTCTCCACTGAACTGATCATGCACTGTAGTGAACTGATGTGTTCTTGAGTTGAATAATGAGTTACTAATTAATGAATTAAATAATATTTAATTCACTCCACTCATTACTAGTTGATTAGCTAGTTAAATTAATCTCAACTAGTTCAACTAAGTTAAACCGAACACAACTCCACCAACTGTCTCATCAACTCCACCAAACTTCTGCCACTGAAGTCCTAACTGAATTCAACCATGCATGAGCTCACCAAACCCCTAGGAATAGCGTAATTCCTTTGTCAGATGCATGAGTCACTTCCAAGGCTCGAACTGAAGTGCTCCAAGAGAGTAAACTGAAGTTTAGAGTCCAAATATTATTAAGGGTAAATAATATTTGACTTCCCTATTTTTAGGATAGGCAGTCTAAAAATAGACTTTGACCTATAGGTCCAAAAAATAGAGGTCCATCTATTTTTACCAACATGACCAATACTCCAAGAATAACATACTGCAATCCCCGGACCATGCTCCATATGTCTAAAATAGACATAGTCTAAAAATAGACTTTGCGCCAGAATTTGCCTGCGGGCCCACTTAGTGAAGGCGACTTCATTTCACTAAGCTCCATCATCTTGCTGCATTCTCAACACTCCCTCTCAGCAAGATATGGATTATCTGCAATCCCTATCCTGCCTCTGTGGAATTCTAACTTGCTCCTGGTGAGCGCCTTCGTCAGGATGTCGGCATCCTGATCCTCCGTGGGAACATATGAAAGCATCATGATTCTCCATTGAACACAATCTCTGATATGATGGTACCTGATGTCGATGTGTTTGGATCTATCATGAAATACTGGATTAGCCGAGAGTTTAATGCAACTCTGGTTATCACAGTAAATCACTGTAGGCTCCAAATGCAACGCGAACAATCCAACGAGGATCTTCCTCATCCAAATAGCCTCGCATGCAGCCAAGCTTGCTGCCATGTACTCGGCCTCTACTGAACTGAGTGCGACGGATCTCTGCTTCCTGCTGTACCAAGAAACTGTTGTCGACCCAATGCTGAAAACTCCTCCAGATGTGCTCTTCTGGTCCGTTGGGCTCCCTTCCCAATCTGAATCAGTGAAGCCAGAAAGCTTCGCTCCATCCTCCTGTCTTTACCATAGACCATATCCCGATGTGCCTCTAATATAACACAATACATGCTTGCCTACCTTCCAAAAGAGCTTGGTAGGCTTAACCATATCTTGCGAAAGCTGGTTAATTGCATAGCATATATCGGGTCGTGTATTGACTAGATACATAAGCGACCCCACCAACTGTCGATAGACAGTGGCATCCACTACCTCCGCTGAAGTAGCATCCTCCTTCCTCCAACCACCAGGAAGAGGAGTGTCAACAGGCTTGCAGCCTTGCATGTTGAACCTCTGAGAATCTCCCGGGCATACTTGCCCTGAGAAACAAACAGTCCTCCACTGCGCCGCCAAATCTCCAATCCCAGGAAATAATGAAGGATGCCCAGGTCCTTCATCTCAAACTCTCGTGCAAGATCATCCTTGCATGAAAGTATCAACTGCTCGTCGCCAGTCAAAATCAGATCATCTACATACAGTACGATGATCAACAGCTTCCCCTCCACCACAATCTCGTACAGGTTTGGATCCGCCTCACTCTTGGAGAATCCAAGCCCGGTGAAGTAGCTGTCTATCCGAGTGTACCAAGCACGAGGTGCTTGCTTCAGCCCATACAGTGCTCTCTTGAGTCGGCACACATGCGACTCACTGCTGAAGATCTCAAAACCTTCAGGCTGCTCTATGTACACCTCTTCCTCAATAACTCCATTGAGGAACATAGTCTTCACATCCATCTGATGAATGTGCCACCCCATCTGCGCTGAGAGAGCAAGGATCGTCCGTATGGAAGAGTACCTTGCGACAGGTGCAAAGGTCTCCTCATAGTCAATCCCCTCGATCTGTGAAAAGCCACGGGCGACAAATCTCGCCTTGTACTTCTCCACACTCCCGTCAACTGCCTGCTTCACTTTGTAGATCCATCGCGAACCCACCACTGATTTCCCCTCCGGTCTTGGGACAATCTCCCATGCAATGTTTCTGACGATCGAATCATATTCTTTGATCATGGCATCTACCCATGCGAGTTCCTCCATAGCTTCCTCAAAAGAGGATGGCTCCGTCACAACACATTGACTCACAAGAGCCATGTATCAAGTGTACCGATTCGGTGACTGCCTCTGTCTGCGCTGTGCTGTAGGTGGTCCTACAACCTTCTCTGCATCTCGAGCCAGTCGCTCAACTTCTGTAGTGTGCATGCGCCCTCTAATGGTTGGCGCTGCATGGGTGGTTTCTTCCACCTCCTGAACTTCCTCTTGTGGCTGATCCACATCTGGAAGCTCCTCCTTAGGAACTAACAGCTCCTCATCTACATGAAAGTGTAGCTCCCTCTCAAGCAAACACTGCATGGCTTTCTCCTCCTGAAATTTTATATCCCGTCGCACAACAGTCTTGCGACTGTCTGACAAATACACCCGATAGTTGTGAGGTGTATCAGTGTACCCCACAAATATTCCAACCTCGGCGGTTGGATCCAGCTTCCTTCTTGCATCCTTCGTCACATGCATGTAGACAGGAGAACCAAAAATCCGCAAATGGGAAATATCAGGCCTCTTGCCAGAATAAGCCTCCTCCGGTGTACTCATGCCAAGAACCTTATGAGGACAACGGTTCTGCACATACACTGCTGTATTGCATGCCTCAGCCCACAAGTGAAGGGGTAGGCCCTGATCATGCAACATCGCCCGTGCAACACCCACGATCATTTTGTTCTTCCGCTCAGCCACCCCGTTCTGCTGTGGGTTATGGGGTGTGATGAGCTCTCTCCGAATCCCTTTTGCGCAGCAGAACTCCTTGAATTCAGCCGAGATGAATTCACCACCGTTATCACTCCTTAGAGCAAACACCTTCTTCCCCGACTCCTTCTCGACCAGTGCTTTAAACTCACAGAACTTCGCAAATGTATCGCTCTTCTTCTACATGAAGAAGATCCAGCACTTTCGAGAGAAATCATCAACAAAGATCACATAATACTTGTGCTTTGCTGTCGAAGCAACTGAGAAAGGACCACACACGTTTGTGTGAACTCTCTCAAGGATCGTCATGGCGCGACTATCCTTCTCGTGAAAGGTGGCTTTCACATACTTCCCTAAAGTACACCCCTTGCACTGATCTGACTGCACAAGAGTGCCCTTAGGAAGCCCAGTAGAAATCTGCTGCAGAATCTTCAAAGCTCCATGGTGAAGGTGGCCCAATCTCCTGTGCCACAGTTCGCCCTCATCATCCCGGCTCACCACTTCTCCCGCTTTGCATGCCATAGCTGCGCAGCCATCTACTTGCAACTGATAAAGGTTCTTGGTCCGAACCCCTATCCTCCGGGTCTCTCCAGTAGTCTTACTGCGCAGGAAGGCTTTTCCTTCGCTGAAGACCACATCATACCCCTTATCTTCCAACATCGCCATAGAGATCAAGTTCTTCTTCAATCCAGGTACATGCATAACATCCCTCAATACAAAGGGTTTACCAGACTCCCTCTGAAAGGATATGGTACCGATACCAGTCGCACTGTATCTACCATCATCGCCCATCTCGATGTGCACACCCAGATCCTTGTCCTCCAGATCTGAGAACAAATCTCGATCTCCCGTCATATGAAATGATGCACCACTGTCCAAGAACCACACCAATCCCATCACACTTGAAACCAAGCATGCGATCAGTGAAAATTCAAGCTCGAACTGTGAAGCCAAAGCTTCTCCATCTGCATATCTTCCCGCTTGCTTTTTTTTCTTCTTCTTTGGACAATTGGTAGCATAATGTCCGTGATCATGGCAGTGAAAACACTTCACTTTCGCCATATCCTACTTCTTTCCCTTTGCACCGGAATGAGAATTTTTCTTACCCTTACCCTTTTTTGCTTTGGCAACCAAAGCGCAATTTTCTTCATCATCTCCCTTTGATGAAGATCCATCCCGAGTAGTCCTCCTTATCTCCTCCTGCATGAGATCCGCCCAAAGGCGCTCCCATCCCGACAGCTTCTCCCGACCATTGACACTATCTTGATATGAGTGCCAAGCCTTCGGAATACCAAGGAGAGCCAGGTCGACCATGTCCTCATCTTCGACAGTCACCCCCACACTTCCCAGCTCATCTCTGCATTGAGTGAACTTCGTGAGGTATTTGGCGACACTGTCGCCTTTCTCCATCTTGATGTTCCTGAGCTTATCTTTGAGCGCCAGCTTCCTTTGGTCGCTCTTACTCTGGAATAGATCCGTCAAAGCTTTCCACATTAAATATGGAGTAGCCTTTCCATGCAGGCTGGATACAATATGATCCTCGACGCCCTCCAACAGGATCCTTCGACACTTCGCCATCTTCTTTTGCCATGCTTCGACTTCAGCAGGATCAGTGGGCTTTTGGACATCCGTATCTACGAACTCCTTCAGACCATTATCTTCTAATACCGCCTCCATGCGATCCTTCCATGCAACATAATTCGAACTGCCTTCAAGAGCATATTCGAGTCGCAAACCGTTGAAAGACATTTTCAACTCCGGCACCAAGAAAACAAAACTGCTGCAAAATTTGAATTCCAACTCAAAGCTCAACCGCTCTTGATCTGTGAGAACAAATTATTTCTAGCACAAAGGTCGACTGCAGGGGCATTTACTGGATATATCACCTTTCAAAGGAAAGGATGGATCCAGAGGCTACCTGGCCCGCATGCAGACTCTGTCTACCGAAATAAGTTTGTAATCACTGTGATGATCAATCTCTGCTTCAATAGCTCCGATACCATGTAGAAATTTGCTGAATAATGATTAATTATCCACCGAGACTATCCCGATCACATACAATTCGAATTCATATGCAACACATAATCTCTTCCACTCATATCATCAAACATGCGGAAATAAAATCAAGCGATAACACATTAAATCATCATACACATTAACACAGTATGTATGGGGAAAGCTTATAGCTGAAAACCCCGCAGCTATTGTGTATATTACAATGGAGAAATCAAGTAACAAACTCAGTACAATACTCCTCACAAGTACTCAGTACTTTCTCATGAAGTTACTCACAATCTAGCTCAGTTTTGAACAGGTTACTGGTTCAAAACTCACCGCCAATTGCCTTGCCTCTATTGCGCAATCATGGCTTGTCTATATAGAGATCCAAGGTTCGAATCTCCTTGGCTTGACAGCGCAATCATCATGGGAAATTCCTCCAAGTGTGGTGCAAATCTCATGCACAACTGATGTCACCACTGATAGCTAACTCCACCCTTTCATCTACCTCTTTCACTGGTCTCCACTGAACTGTCCATGCACTGTAGTGAACTAATGTGTTCTTGAGTTGAATAACGAGTTAATAATTACTGAATTAAATAATATTTAATTCACTCCACTCATTACTAGTTGATTAGCTAGTTAAACTAATCTCAACTAGTTCAACTAAGTTAAACCGAACACAACTCCACCATCTGTCTCATCAACTCCACCAAATTTCTACCACTGAAGTCCTAACTGAAGTCAACCATGCATGAGCTCACCAAACCCTTAGGAATAGCGTAATTCCTCTGTCAGATGCATGAGCCACTTCCAAGGCTCGAACTGAAGTGCTCCAAGAGAGTAAACTGAAGTTTATAGTCCAAATTTTATTAAGGGTAAATAATATTTGACTTCCCTATTTTTAGGATAGGCAGTCTAAAAATAGACATCGACCTATTGACCTATAGGTCAAAAAATAGAGGTCCATCTATTTTTACCAACATGACCAATACTCCAAGAATAACATACTGCAATCCCCGGACCATGCTCCATATGTCTAAAAATAGACATCGTCTAAAAATAGACTTTGCGCCAGAATTTTCCTGCGGGCCCACTTAGTGAAGGCGACTTCATTTCACTAAGCTCCATCATCTTGCTGCATTTTCAACAGAAGGCAGTAACAGTAGCAGTAGATGGCAACAACAGTGGACAACAACAGTAGCAGACGACAACAGCAGTAGCAGATGGAAGCAACAACAACAGCAGACGATAACAACAGTAGTAGCAGCAATAGCAACAACAAGGACAATGTGATTTTCAAGAAACCCTTCAGGGGTTACGCAGAGACCCTTAGGGGTAGCGTATTGACTGCGTCATCCAACCTGGGGTAACGTAGTCCCTTCCAGTGACAGCGCTGAACATTTGGAGGCCTTCAGAGGATAACGCATTGTCTTTCAGGGCAGATCTGGGGTTTCTAGGCCTAGATATGGCTGAGTTCTGTAAATCCCGTTTGAGGGTGTGTATCAGTCAGTATTTTTGGTCTTAGATCAGCCAGGTGTCGCAGATCTAGAGTTTTCTCTGTAGGGTTTTCTAGATCTGGAACCCAGAGTTGTGTGTTTAGAAATATTCTTAATAATAGAGCCCTCTAGTAGCCAGAGACTGGTTTTCCCATATTGGGTTTTTCTGAGGACAATTTGTCCAAAAATAACTGTGTCACTTTGTCTATGTGTGCATGTGCTTATTCTAGATTTGAATTGGTAGAGATCTGTTATGTGTTTTTCTTTGATGTTAACTTGGATTTATTTAGTTGATAATTATATAAGTAGGAGAATCTTAACCGGATTAATAGAAATAATTTCTGCATAAGAATTGAGATTCATAAATTTCTATAATCGGAGTAGTGTTAAACACCGAAGATTGCAATATTGAAGCAGTGCCGAGTTTTGTTGGTGGAACAATTCAAATTTGCTGCAAGAATTTCTTGGTGCGACAGTTGAGTATAAATCGAAATGGATTTCAATGGTTTGCAGTTGGAGTATGCACTCGAGGGCAGCTCAAACTACATATATTGAAAGGATAGGATGGAGGTGGTGCTTGAAGATAATGGCTTGAAGGAGTTCATCGATAGCGATGTTCCTAAGCCCACTTCGACGGATGCTACATTACTTGACGCCTGGAAAAAGAAAGTAGCGAAGACAAGAAGGATTATGTTGGAAGGTGTGAAATACCATATTGTGTCAAGCCTTCATGGGAAAGCCACTCCATTTGCAATGTGGAAGGCTTTGATAGATCTTTTCCAAATTATCATCAACCATAGGAAGTTGGCGCTGAAGGATAAACTCAGAAAAATTAAAATGGAGAAGGGCGACAGTATTCCAAAGTATCTCATGAAGTTTGTCCAATGTAGGGATGAGCTGGGGAGTGTGGGAATCACGGTTGCTGATGATGATTTGGTGAGCTTGGCTCTCTTGGGTCTTCCTAAGAGTTGGAACAGTTATCAAGACTCTGTCAACGGACGGGAAAAACTGCTGGATTGGGAATGACTATGGTTGGATCTACTGCAGGAGGAGTTCAGGCGAAACACTAGGGATGGCTCTTCATCAAAGCATGATGATGAAGAGGATTGTGCTTTGGTTGCCAAAGCAAGGAAAGGGAAGGGGAAGAAATCCCATTGAAAATCTGAGGCTAAAGGTAAGAAGTTGTATTTTTCCAAGGTGAAGTGTTTTCACTGTCACGAACATGGGCATCTCGCCACTAACTACCCATAGAAAAAGAAGAACAAGAAGGTTGTTGGAGCTGCAACTGGTGAGGCCCTTGCCTCGAAATTTGAACTTGATTTCTCCTTGATTGCATGCTTGGTTTCAAGCGCAATGGGATTGGTGTGGTATCTTGATAGTGGTGCTTCCTTCCACATGACGAGAGATAAGGAGCTTTTCAGCGACTTGGAGGAGAAAGATCTCCAAATGCATATAGATATGGGTGACGATGGACGATACAATGTGACCGGCATTGGTACCATTACCTTTGAGAGGGAGTTAGGTAAACCATTTTTGTTGAAAGATGTTATGCATGTTCCAGGTCTAAAGAAGAACTTGGTCTCAGTCGCAATGTTGGAGGACAGAGGTTATGACATTTTTTTCAGCGATGGAAAAGCTTTCCTGCGACATAAAAAAACAGGTCAAACCAAGAGGATAGGGATTCGAGTCAAAAATTTCTACAATCTGGAGGTAGATGGCTGCACTACAATGGTGGGAAAAGAAGAAGAAGTGGTTTGCCAGGATGAGGGTGAATTATGGCACAGGATATTGGGCCATCTTCACCATGGCGCCATGAATATTTTGCAGTAGATTTATACTGGACTTCCCAAGGGTACACTTGCACAGTTGGATTTGTGCAAGGGATGTACTATGGGTAAGTTTGTGAAGACCACCTTTCATGAAAAGGAGAATCATGCTTTGGTGATCTTGAAGAGAGTTCACATAGACGTGTGTGGGCCATTCTCAGTTGCTTTTAACAACAAAACAAAGGTATTATGTTATTTTTGTTGATGACTATTCTCGTAGATATTGGATCTTCTTCATGCAGAAGAAAGATCAAACATTCTCAAAGTTATGTGAGTTTAAATCATTGGTGGAGAAAGAGTTAGGGAAGAAAGTGAAGGCTCTGCGGAGCGATAATGGTGGTGAATATATCTCGAACGAATCCAAAGACTTCTGTAGCAAAGAAGGAATTCGAAGAGAACTCATAGCACCTCATAACCCACAACAGAATGGGGTCACGGAGAGGAATAATAGAATGACCGTGGGTGCTACACAAGATATGCTGCATGATCAAGGCCTACCAATGCACTTTTGGGCGGAAGCATGCAACACTGTGGTTTATGTGCAAAACCATTGTCCTCATAAAGTACTTGGCATGAGTACACCTGAAGAAGATTTTACTGGTAAGAAACTGGATGTTTATCACTTTAATATTTTTGGCTCATATGTTTATGTTCATGTGACCAAGAATGCTAGGAAGAAGCTGGAGCTGATTGCTGAAGTTGGGATATTTGTGGGGTACATAGAAACAACCCATAATTATCATGTTTATTTTCCAAACAGTCGAATGACTGTGGTGCGACTGTGTAATATTCCAAAATTTGCACACAAGCAAATTGGAATATTAGATTTTGATGCTTTCACTTAGGAGAGGAATAAATGGGGAAGGAGGCCCATGAAAAATAAAGATATAAATAAATTCCACCTTAGTAAGAAAGGAGATCACCTTAGGAGCTGTTTTTACACTTCCAAGTGTGGACAAGGGCAAAATAGATGGGGACATAGTCAAGTTTGACTAAGTCAACATGCATTCTTGAGGAGGAAGAAATCACCCAAGAAAACTAGCTCAATTTGAATAAGGATCAGCCTAGACACACATATGAGAATAGGATTGAATATCCCTTAGTGTGAAAAGAGGCATTGCAGGTGGATTAGTCCCAGTTTACCAATTCAACAGCGTTGCTACAAAGAGGAGGGAAGCCAACTAGGGCAGCACATTTTTGAAGGAGGAATATTCACTAGGAAGTCACCTCAACAATGTGTGGGGTCCGGGGTGAGGAGGATCACCAAAGATAAAAAGGAGGGCATAGCATCAAATAGATCATTCAGTATTCATCTATCTTTGGTCTTCTGACTATTTGCATGCTTCAGTTGTTTAGCCGGAGTTGTTGCACTTCTTAGTGCAAAGAATTCTAGTTGCGGGGATTCCACCCTTTCTTTGGATTAGCTTGCTTAAGGGATAAAAGTGAAGGATCTGAGCTTCCATTTCATCATTTGGCTTAAGGCCACTCAGCTAGAAACATCTGCAGTGCAGTCATCTTTAGAATCTGCGTCTTTTTCTGAGGGCATTGTTGTTGGGTTAAACATTGTTATTTTGTCCTAGTATTTGAGGAGGAGGTGTTTATTTCCCTCCGGGAGTTCTACCAATAGGGCCTAGGGCCATTTTATGTATTATTCATATTTTATATGTCATATTCATCCATGTTTAATGTAGATTTGTATTAGACTGCGTTATTTTTTGCAGTCCTACTTTTTGTACATGTATATTGCTAGAAACCCTTGCCGGGTGTCTTTTTCTTTGTGTAAAAGAGGTTAAATCTCCATTTCTATGTTATTTGATTAATAAAAGCTCCATATCAGTATTATTTCATCATTTTTTGTAGAAACCATCATGGGAATTACGCTCTCACAACATTCAGAAATTCTGTTGTAGAGAAGTCATGGGATCGGGGTGTTTTTAAGCTGTATTGAGACGGGGAGATCTGTTTAATGTAGCTAGTTTAATTTGTTTCACCTCCAATTCTGCAAGTGGGTTTTATATTGTATAAAATAATGGATCCAAGTCCCAGTATCCACTGTTATTGCACAATTTGCTGAAGACAACTATTTTATGCCCTATATTGCTACATTTCCCCACTTGAGAAGGAGAATATAGGCCATCTACTTGCTAAGGTTCTTTCATCTGTGGGTGTGATGTAATTTTATATCTAATGAGCTACTCTATATTTTCATGCTCCTAATTTTTTGAAGCTCCACATTGGTAATAACTCAAAATATTCCCAATAGTGTAGTTGTTCCCATTTTGGGATATTACAGTGGTATCAAAGCTCTACTCTTGGTTCAACCTGTGGATTTCAGATCCAATCAGAAGATAAGAAGAAGAGAATAACAGAATGATTGAGAGGATGAGGTTACTCTCATCCATTTCCAGATCTAAGAAGACAGAAGAGAAATGCATTGAAACTCCAAGAGGGTTTCAAGAAGAGGAGAGTTGCAGTGATACCTCTAGAAGGTTTCAGGAGGAAGAAGAAGATACATGAACTTCTGGTTCTCGTAGAGGAAGTGGAGAGCAAGGAAACCACTCAGAGCAGGAGATCCTGAGTGGGTATCTGACAGAGTACAAGTGCCAACCTAGGGCTTTCTAAGAGACCCTAGATTTTCCTCAGTTTATTCAATTGAGAGAAGAAAGAAGACCCTGCAGCAAGGGAGAGATCAAAGGTAATAGATTCCTATTGTCTACTTTTGATGGGTCAACTACATCCGGAGCTTGGGCAAGGAAGCTTGAGGGATTCTTCCTACTTCATCCAGTGATAGAGAGGGAGGCAGCAGAAGTTGAAATGCTGCACCTGGAGGGTGAAGCCAATGCTTGGTGCTTCAGTCACATAAGCCATACAAGGGTGACTTATTTTTCTGAGTTTACTCAAGGACTGATTAGAACCTTCGATGGAGAAATATCAGAGGAGAGGAGGCCCACACCACCATGGGAAGAGACATGTACCAGCACTGTCACAACCTTGGGAGAGCAGCCCTCTACATCAGCAGTTAGAGCAGCCATTACATTGGAGGAAGGAGCCTTTGCAACACTACAAGAGGTTCCCGCATCTCATCAAGGTATGGGAAGATTTCCATTTTTACTTGTTGCAGCAAATATTTCTAAAAGTTGTGGAAATATGTCTTCATATGGCTCAATATCAAACACTATTGCTGAGGTAGAGCAGCAGGATTACACTGCGCTATGCAAGCTTGAATGGTTCAAGGAAAAAATGAACCATCATTCTCATGGACCCTTGTTGAGTTGCACACAACCCTTGAGGGTGGAGTGTGAATTCTTGGAGGATGGAGTGAACTTTTCTCCAAACAAATTCATGCAGAGTCAAATGTTCATCCGGGAGTTGAGACATGAGATAGCCAAAACACCCTAGAGGAGGGTTACAGTGCTGTCAAGAGGTAGTAGCAAGGAGGCTTTTCCTTCAGCTCCCTTGGATCCTTATGGTTTCAAGATGATCATCGGTGAGAGATCTTCTCTAGGAGGCCTCCAAGAAGTTCCATTTCAGCATCCCATGATATGAAAGGAGAAAAATCTGATATGGGAGGATGGTAATCTTCTTTGGAGGAGTACCAAGATGGGGAATGGTAGGAGGCATCCATCGGTGGATAAGTGGATGTGGATAGAGATCAAGAAGCTGGAGAGCTACTTGCAAATCTATGATACTGGGCAGCAAGAGCCAAAACTGTGTTGGCTACTCTTGGAGAGTTTGGCCATCATGAGACATATCCTTTTCCCAAGGGTATGCGAATAGGAGGAACTTGGCAAGGTACTTGCATCATATGGCAAGGAGTGTGGAAGCATTATGATGATGTGATATTTTCACCACATGGGTTGTATGATGGAGGTTTGAGGAGGCAACAAAGGTTTTTGTTGCTTTGGAGGATTGGTAGAGAGCAAGGGCAGATTTTCTCTCACACTTGGCATGATGCTGCAAGAGTAGGGGATGGCACTAGCCTAGTGCAAGGAGGCTACTCCTTAGCCTTAGATGATCTGGAATTGCTTCCACCTTGGAATGAACTTCTTATATGCAGTAGCATTATGGGATAAGTCTTTGACATGGGGCATGTCAAATAATGGATTTATGAGTTGGCAAGAACCTATTTTCATAGACCAACAATGATGTCACCTTGGAGTGGGAGCTTGTTGATGGAGTGTTCCCAGGATCACTTCATAATGGGTGCACTTGGTGGGCATAAAAGAGGTGAGATTGGTAGAGGGGTAGATGGACTCATTTGACATTATGGTATGTTCTCCTTGACTTTGATTTCTAGGCATGAGAAGGGGGATTTTCATGGAACATGTGGTTCATTCCTCTTCGTATGGGTATGTCATACCACTATGGAGGATTCATCTATGAATATTGTCACCATCTTGCTTTCAATACCTGGTAAGACTTCTATTTTTTCATTTATTGATTGTTCCATACAATACTTGCATGCTCTTACCATTTCTTTGTAGTGCATTGCTCTTCAAAGAGGCAAGTTTTTCTTTAGGCTCCATGGTCCATTTTTGGCCAGCTCTTATGATGGAGACAGCCATCTACTGTATTATCTAGGGAAAGAATTTGGTTACTTCTTGTGTGCTCAGTTGACATATTCAACCATCTACTATTTACTAGTGGGTGTGATGACTTATACAACAAGCCATTTGTCAAGAGACAACTTGCCATGCCATTTTCTGAAGCTGCAGTGGGGAAGACTGCGTTGTGACCACTTGGGAGACTGTTGGTACTTTCCATCACCACATGAAACCTTCAGTCTTTCTTTCATTTCGATGCTGATCATGAGCCCATTTGCTGATGATGTTCTTGCCTTCATGGTGAGCATGATTGGAGGAGGAACACATTGGGTGGATGTGTTCTTGGGGGAGGAACATCCCCACACTTTCTGCATGACATGTTCTAAGGGGAGCATGGGAAGAGACATGGCCTCTATAGAAAAATATTTGTTTCTTAATGAGGACCTTGAGATGGAAGGGATGCCATATTATGGTGATTTCTTATCCATCATGTATGAGATGGTTTGGGCCAGTTTGATTCACAGCGCTGGGAGAGGGAAATTTGGAGGTCTAGCTTCCTTCTTGCCATTTGATGGCAATAGTATTGCAGCCCAAGATCAGAAAATTCTCTACAATCATCTTAAGTGGAGAGGAAGACAGTGTGGGGTAGGCTATCTTTTCTACCATGTTCAGATTTTCAGCCCACCTATTCTGCATGAGCTCAAGGTGGAAGAGATCCTTCATGAGTTGCCATCTTGGAGGGTGACTCATTTTGTTTGGTTGATAGCTTGGGGAGGAGAGATTCAAATGGGGATGATGAATCCCAATCTATATCAGCCCTCATGCTTCAATAGGACCTTCAAACAGCCCATTGTTGCTTCCATGGATGTTTCATTGTCACATAATGTTAGCTATTTGGGATGTTCCCCAATAGATGGCTTGCACACTTGGGAGGGGAAACTTGGAGATATATTGATGATGCAACACCTTGATCCTCGGACGATTTAATCTTATGAGGCTGCTACAGGGGAGAAGAGGATGGTCTTCAGTCCTATCCTTGCAGTTTCTTGAGGACAAGACACATTTGGGAGGGGAGGACTATAATATTCTAAAATTTGCACACAAGCAAATTGGAATATTAGATTTTGATGCTTTCACTTAGGAGAGGAATAAATGGGGAAGGAGGCCCATGAAAAATAAATATATGAATAAATTCCACCTTAGTAAGAAAGGAGATCACCTTAGGAGCTATTTTTATACTTCCAAGTGTGGACAAGGGAAAAATAGATGGGGACATGGTTAAGTTTGACTAAGTCAACATGCATTCTTGAGGAGGAAGAAATCACCCAAGCAAACTAGCTCAATGTGAACAAGGATCAACCTAGACACACATATGAGAAACAGATTGAAGATCCCTTAGTGTGAAAAGAGGCATTGCAGGTGGATTAGTCCCAGTTGACCAAGTCAACAACGCTGCTACAAAGAGGAGGGAAGCCAACTAGGGCAACGCAGTTTTGAAGGAGGAATCTTCACTAGGAAGTCACCTAAAAAATGTGTGGGGTTCGGGGTGAGGAGGATCACCAAAGATAAAAATGAGGGCATAGAATCAAAGAGATCATTCAATATTCAGCTATCTTTGGTCTTCTGACTATTTTTATGCTTCAGTTGTTTAACCGGAGTTGCTGCACTGCTTAGTGCAAAGAATTCTCGTGTGGGGATTCCACCCTTTCTTTGGATCAACTTGCTTAAGGGATCAAAGGGAAGGATATGAGCTTCCATTTAATCATTTTTCTTAAGGCCACTCAGCCAGCAACATCTACAGCGCAGTCATCTTCAGAAATTGCGTCTTTTTCTGCAGGGGCATTGTTGCTGGGTTAAACATTGTTATTTTGTCCTAGTATTTGAGGAGGAGGTGTTTATTTCCATCCGGGAGTTCTAACAATAGGGCCTAGGGATATTTTCTGTATTATTCAGCTTTTATATGTCATATTCAGCCATGTTTAATGCATAGTTGCAGTATACTGCGTATTTTCTGCAGTCCTTCTTTTTGTACATGTATATTGCCGGAAACCCTTGTCGGGTGTCTTTTTCTTTGCGTAAAAGAGGTTAAATCCCCATTTCTCTGTTATTTTATTAATAAAAGATCCATATCAGTATTATTTCATCATTTTATGTAGAATCCCTCATGGGAATTATGCTCTCACAGTATTCATAAATTCTGTTGTAGAGAAGTCATGGGATCAGGGTGTTTTTAAGCTGTATTGAGTCGGGGAGATCTGTTTAATGTAGCTAGTTTCATTTGTTTCACCTCCAATTCTGCAAGTGGGTTGTATATTGTCTAAAATAAGGGATCTAGGTCCCAATATCCACTTTTATTGCACAATTTTCTGAAGACATCTGTTTTCTTCCCTATATTTCTGCATTTCCCCTCTTGGGAAGGAGAATATAGGCCATCTACTTATTGAGGTTCTTTCATATGTTGGTGTGATGTAATTTTAAATATAATGAGCTACTCTATATTTTCATTCTCCTAATTTTCTGAAGCTCCACATTGGTAATAACTCAAAATATTCCCAATAGTGTAGTTGTTCCCATTTTGGGATATTACAGACTGTTGGGTGCTAGTTTTGTACATTTTTCCTACACTTATCTTCCTTATTTTTCCTCATAACCATAACCAATGGGAGTATATTTACCCCTTTTTCCTGCCTTTTTACTCTAACTTGTGCCGTTTCACCTTGCTTTCATTACTTTTCCAATTCACCAATTATTATGAAACATCATAACTTTTTATGACTAATTGATGGTGAATGTTTGGAGAAGATCGATGGTATTTATGTTATCCTTTCATATGTCATTTATAGAACCAAATTTCCCGATCAGGAAGTTCATAGGAGCAGTTAAGAGGGTGATGTTACAACAAAGCGATGCTGTTACAGACCCGTCGAAAAATTGCTGTTACAGAACCATCGGAAAACTACTGATACAATTGCACCGTTGAATGATCTTGCCAATAATTGTTGCTGATCTATCCTTTGGTCATTACACTATAGGTGTGATTCCATTACGATAACTGTAGAAGTTGTTTAAGCATTGTATTTTTGGGATAACAACCTAAGGGTGTTTTTTATTGTAATTTTTTATTTTCTCGTTATAACTTTATTAGGAAGTGGTTATAACTAAATGTGTTCTATTTTGATCAGCATGAGAATCAGATGATTCTCATGAATGATATATTCCTGGATTTTCTGATGTAACCACTATATAGTTCTCGGCCCTAGAGGTCGAGAGGTTAGTGAAGAACAACATTACTTTGGCTCTGTAATTGTGTTCAAATTAATACAAATTATCTTATTATTGATGTTACATGCATTATTTTATTTAGTTTCCGTTAAAATTTATTTCTCTACCTGCGCCTTGCTAGGGAGGAAGGCCCCTCCTATTTAGCAAGGATTGCAACGATTAAAGTAGTTTTATGTGTGTAATTGTATTTCAGTTTATGTTTCAATAGAGTGTTGTTGCTGCTGTTCAGCTGAGAATGTATATGCTTCGATTTCAATACTTTATATGTTGTTACACATATGATACTAGAGACACCAACTGGGTACTTGTTGTGTGGCGAGCTAGAAATATCAATTGAAGTGTGATTTCAATCTTGTAGATTGTTTTATTTCTGCATGAGTGATTTATTTCCAGCATTTACTTCAGCAACAATTTCTTTTCTTTGGAATTGCTTCTGGTTGGTGTATTGAATAGACAGTGCAACTGTCATTAGAATAAACAGACATCCCTAGATTGATAATTAAATGTGTGATTTTTAGTCATTTAATAGTGATTTATATAGTGAACAATAACGAGATATAAAATTCAATGAGGAGAAAGCCATGAAGTTGTCGCTTGAGAGGGAGCTACACTTGCATGCAGAGGAGAAACTGCTTGTTCCCAAGATGAGCCTCTAGATGTGGAATAACCATAGGAGGAGGATCATGGAGCGGAGGAGTCCACTCATGCAAAGCCAAACATTAGAAATTTTAGAAGGCGTACCATAGAATCTGAGAGGCTGAAGCTTGATGCGGCACAAAATGTAGGAGTTCCTACTTCACAGTGCAGATAGAGACAGTCTCTTGACAAATTCATTGGATACATGGCTCTCATGAGAAAATGTATTGTGAAAAAGCCATCTTCTTTTCAGGAAGCAGTGCAGGAGCCCACATAGGTAGATGAAATGGTGGAGGAGTATGACTCCATTTTCAGAAAAAGTGCTTGGGAAATTGTTCCAAGGCCGGTTAATAAATCAGTGGTAGGTTCAAGATGGATCTACAAGGTAAAGCAAGTTGCTGATGGGAGTGTTGAGAAGTATAAGGCAAGATTTGTTGCCCAGGGCTTCTCACAGATCGATGGGGTTGATTATGAAGAAACCTTTGCACCTGTCACACGATATTCTTCCATAAGGACCATCCATGCTCTCTCAGCGCAGATGGGTTGGCACATTCATCAGATGGATGTGAAGACTACGTTCCTTAATGGGATCATTGAGGAAGAAGTGTACATTGAGTAGCTTGAAGGATTTGAGATCTTCAACAATGAGTCGCATGTGTGCAGACTCAAAAGAGTGTTGTATGGGTTGAAGCAAGCACCTCGTGCTTGGTACACTTGGATCGACAGCTATTTCACTAGACTTGGCTTCACCAAGAGTGAGGAAGATGCAAACATGCAGATTGTAGGGAGGACCATTTTAATAGTTATTTAGCTGTGTTGATGATTTTAATGTTGATGCTGACCTTGATACACTCTGTACAGAGGACTGAGAGTTTGAAATGAAGGATATAGGTCCCTTTCATGAAATGTTTAGCCAGATTAGAAGAATGAAAGTCAGAGCTAGCAACTGTCTGAAACAAAACATACAGGGAAGTTATTACACCGTATTTTGGTCATGAAAACATTACTATTAGATAGATAAAATCGCATCTGGACTAATTTTACCCTAACTGGAGATTAAGCATATGAAAAATAACTTAGTAAACCACATTTATTAAGTTGTTTATGGTCTAAACAGGAAACCCCATGAGGAAATATTAAATAAATCCACATTTGTTTGATTTTCCTCGAGGAATAATTAGTTAAACAACAGTTTAATTAATATTCGTGGTCATATTACTTAAAATAATTGATGAATATTATTGTTTGTCTTTATTGTTGCAAGATAATTATTTAGTCATTTAAATAATGTTTTAATAATTAAAGTTATTCATCATTATATGATAATTGATAAATCATTATTATTTAATTATATAATACATCATAAAATAATAAAATAAATCATTTAATTTATTTATTATTTACAAATAAATGATTTTACAAATATCAGGATACTTATCAATAGATCTAATAAAATATTCCATAAAATTTGGATCTTGATTTGGTTAATAATATTTTAATTATGCACCAATATCTAGACTAACTCGATATTTTGTTATAAATAGAAGGGTTTTTCCATTCATTCACTACCTTTTGTTGCCTAAAGATCACTCTGGATCTATACTTTTGGTCTGACTTTGATCCTCCATCATTGTCATATTTTTCTACCATTTTTCTTGTGAGCTCCCTTTGAGTTCCATTTTTGTTTGAGTTTTCTACACCATCAAGAGAGAGAGATTTTAGATTTGAAGTGCTGAGGACTTACAAGAACCCATCCCATTGATGGGGATTGGTAACATCTTTATATGTTCCCTTCCCAGGTGTCAAAAAAATACAAATATTCTTTAAAATGATATTGTCTTCTCTATTGGATGCATGGAGCAACTCTTGCTTGTATTTACTGCTTAATGCCTTTTAATGCATAGATCTAGATTTTGCAGCATTTATCTTGGTCAACTAATTGAAGATCTAAATATATTAGCAACCATCTTTGCTATTAGGGTTGTTTGTTATGCACGGCTAAAGTGAGCCTTTTTTGTATGCTTGCGATTAAGATTCATACTAACAACTGACGACTCCACAAGGGTTTATGATTACGACCTATGTCATTTTTCAGATCCCTTCATATCCATCTGCTTGAAACCCTAAAATTTCTCTTCAGCTTCTTGTTTTTCTTTTCTTGATGTCTTTTTAACATATAAAACCCTAAAAATTTGAAAATTCTAACTTTCGTGTGTTTTCAGACCTATTGCGCAGGTGACAGGCATCAGCCGCAGCTGAGACAACAAAATTTTCTGAAACTTGCTCCCGAGAGTGCAGAAAGTGCAAGTCACAATTTTTGGGCCAAAAATTACGATCTGAACCTCCAGAGCATAGTAAACATGCCAAAACCTGTGACCTCTGTAGAAAATATGTCAGAAACTGCGACTTGAACTTTTTGCGAGAATTTTTCTGAGATTTTTCTGGGTTTGTCTGGGCCTCTATTCAGGGTTGTCTGACCTCCATCTCTGCCCGTTTTGGACTATAATTTTTTTGTTTTACTCATCAAAGTGGGAACCTAGCCCCCTAGGGCTTCAATACCCTCCACCTTTCGTGGAAGAGTTTTAGCTGCTGTAGGTCGTCTGAAATTTCAGTGTGTTCAACAATTTTTTAGATCTGATCCCTTACCTTCTGATCCACTTCAGATTGGTTATTAATCCATCTAAAAAACCTTCTTTTAGTTTTTCTTGAGTTTTCCTCTAGGGTCCCCTTCACTTCCCTCCAAGTCATAGCCTTTCGCCACCTCATTTACAACAATTTTTACTTTGATTTTTTGTTTTTTTTCTGCACCTATTTCCAGCAGATCTGACCTTTACATCATTGTCCCTCCCGATTTTGGATCTATTGACTATTTTGGTGTGTTTTAACTATATTTTTGTCCACCTACAGACTAGTTGTTGAGAGGCCCACCTCCTTGGGTTTAGATTAATGCATAATTATTTGTTTATTTTTTGTTATTTCAGTTTCATATACTGTTATCTGCAGGTTTATTTAAAATTATACAACACACTTTTTCTTTTTCTCTACAAACGTCTAGGTTTAAAAATTAAAATTTACACACTTAACACACACACCCTAAGTGAATAATAGCCTGGTTAACACCGCCAGGAAAAGAATTTAACATTGTAATCAATTGATCCTACACCTCTCTGCCCCTGTTTTGACATTGTAATCAGTTGATCATGCACCGACTTGCCCTTGTGGTCTCTATTCCCTTTGTGTCGTGTTTGTGCCTTCATCATTGCACCTCCAAGGTGTTTATCCCGGAGAATTCTTGGCCTTCAACCTTATTTTTCGGTAGGAAGACTTACTCCTCCGCGTAGGATTCGAGTTAGTCCTCCACCGAGTCCGCACTTCGACTCCTCTTCTGGTTCATTAGGTTCCCCTTCTGGTTCCGCCCCTGGTTCTCCCCTTGTCACCTTCACCATGTCTGGTTCAGAACCTAATGCTCATGGTAGCCCCGGCCC
This sequence comes from Pinus albicaulis, assembly GCA_034641835.2. NCBI lineage: Eukaryota > Viridiplantae > Streptophyta > Pinopsida > Pinales > Pinaceae > Pinus > Pinus albicaulis. The sequence goes on along the minus strand of CM076572.1, from coordinate 519,330,305 downwards.
TAATGCTAGGAATACTACTGGTGGGACTGCAACAAGAACTACCCTGGATGCTCCCTTTCTCCCCTATATGGTAGGCCTCAGTCTTCCTGATTTTAACCAATTGATCAATGACCCTATATGCCATGATGCTAGTTGGCCTACTATGCCAACCAAGATCCCTTCCGACATCCCCAAGTTTGAAGGTCTCGCTAGAGAAGATCCTAAAAACCATGTTCGATCTTTCCACATGTGGTGTTCGTCTAACTCCATTACCGATGACTCTGTCCGTCTTCGGTTGTTCCAATGTACGCTTACTAGCGAAGCTTATAAGTGGTATGTTGATAAGGCCTCATCCTCTCATACCACCTTTGCAACTCTTGCTCGCGATTTTTTGTCCTATTTCTAGCTTCCCCTTCGTTATGACACTAGTACTGAACTTTTGACTTCTTTTCGTCAATCGTCTATGACCCGCCTATCCGATCATGTCCAAGAATGGCGAAGAAGAAAGAGCCTGTGTCGAGCCCCTACCTTCGAAGACCATGTCTACATGGACTGGTTCCTTAGATCCCTTTTACCTGCTATAGACAAAGATGTCGCATCACACTTTCCTCAAATCGAAGAAGCTGCTCTCCAAATTGCCTTAAAATATGACCTGATATATGCTTAGTCAGGTTATGTTTATACTGTTCTACCTTATCTTCCTAGACCCGGTGGTGCCAATGCACCGGGGGCATCTCATGCCGCCGACAGTATCGTTGGATCTCTTTCTCACCCATACGCTCAGCCTCCCATGGGTTATGGTTTTCCTTAGGGAGGCGCCAGCACCTCTAGCACTTTTCCCTCTTCCGGTAGCATGTATCCAGGATACAACATGCCTCCTCCTTTTTCCCAACCTGTTTACCACAATGTTACCCAACCTCCTTATTATCCGTATGCACAGCTTGGTACTCCAACTCCTCAAGCATTAGCAACTCCACCTCCCTTGCCTTCTCAACCCCCACAATAACAGCCACCACCCCCTTAGGGGCAAGTGTATGCACAACAAGGCACGACTAATCCTCCTACTTCCAAAAAGAAGAGGAAAGGCACTCAAAATCAATCTTCCCCCTGTAATCCTGGACCTAATACCCAAGGTAATGCTCCTAACACTGCTAACCAGCAACAGGGCACTCAGCCCAAGCAGGACATGCCTGTTCACACGAATAAGCCTTGTTCATGTTGTGGTGTTTATGTTCATTACGCGCACGATTGTCCTCTTTTACCACAGATGCTACAAATGTGGGAGACTCAAGTAGCATAATGAGGAAAACAAACCTCCCCTCCCATCCCTCCCAATGTTGCGCCTACTCATCCAGCTATGTTTACTAATCCTTTCCCTCAGCAAGGATTTGTGGCTACCCCATCACCTAAAGGTCAGGTGGCCACTCAACCTCCTCCATATGGTACCTCCGATTACCAGATTCTCAAGATGAACTCTGAACAACCTATAATTATTGACCTCAACCTTCAGACTCGGTCCCCGAGTCCCCTCCTACAATAAGCCTCCCGCTACATCTGTCCCTGAGTCCCCTTCTTTAGGTTCTACAGAGCCTCTTTCAACAATTAATGTTCCTTTGTAGATCCCTCAGCCTAAGGCGGAGGTTCATACCAAGATCCCTAAGGGACCATTACGCCGAAATGCTGCTTCAAAAGCTACCCATTTGTATAGTATAGTAGATGATTTGGTGCAATCTCTTGCTACCATCTCAATGCTGGAACTCCTCCAGTCGTGCCCTTCACAATGAAAAACTCTACTATCTACTATGGGCACTGTAGATCCTTCAGATGATCACTTGATCGTCTTCAATGTTGACCGGTCAGAACATCCTCCTCTTCTTGCTTCCGTTGCCTTCCAAATCCCAATCAAGATCTGGAACGCCAATGTTTCCCATTGTATCATTGATGAGGGGGCATCCACCTGTGTAATTTCTGCTTCGATTTGGAAGAAACTCGGATCACCTGAGTTGGACCCTTCCATTATCACTCTCCGAGTGTGCGATGGCCACTCCTCCAAGCCCATTGGCATGTTTCACAACTGTCATATTACTCTTGCGAGCAAGGCCGTTTTGCGTTGATGTAGAAGTCATTGATGCCCCCCTAGATGACAACATTCTATTGGGTCATAGCTACACCTATGCGATGTCTATTATACCATCTACGGTTCACCGCAAGATGTCCTTTCCCCATAATGGAAAGATAGTCACCATTGACCAGTTAACATATTATGAACCGAAGTCTTAGACGTCCCTTGAGTCCATCATATCTTCAGTGGCCAATAATCAAACTGTCAATCCTTTGACCAGTGTCTCACCTAGAGCCTACAAAGAATCCTGTTTTCTTGGTACATTCCCTAGTCTTCCTCCTCCTGTCTCTAATCCCAGCTCATCGAATGTTTGCATGATGCAATTGTCTCGGGCTTCCCTCAAACAACCCGCTTCGGCTAGTTAGCAGCCCCGCCCTCCACAACCTTCTCCTAGCACTTCGATTCAGCCTTCCAGACCCCCTTGTCCTAGCCCTTCACCTATAGCTGGTATCCATGAGCCTCTCTACCCTCTTGGAATAGTTCCTCTAGGCCTTAACCATCTTGGAGCCATCCTACCTGGCCATTACCCCTCCGATCATATACCGTTCCTAGCTCCCCCTCATGGAGTGTTCTTGGTACCTATCATGGCTACCTTATCCCTTCCTAACCTGACCCTGGGGATTCCGGTCTTGTACCCTGATCCCCCATCCACTACCTCGCCTGGTCAACCCAAACCTTATCTTGCTTTGACCCTGGTTCAACTGGTCCCCATGACTCCTCCTGCTGCTACCATGCCTCAACCACCTCAACAGGAACCTTATCCTGTTGCGACAACTTCAGGTAAAAAGGGCAAAGCTCGCAAGAGGGCATCAAAAGACAAGGCTGCCCCAACTGATCCCGCTCCTTCGCCGCCTCCAAAGCCTTGTGCTTTGTGTGATTTCATCGGTCATGCCACCCATACTTGTCCTGAGTTGCCTCGTATCAAGCCCATGGTTAATCTTGCATTCCATAAGTCTATGGTCCTTGAAGCCTCTGTTTCTTCCTCGACTATAGCCAAGAACCCTAAGACTATTCACGCCAACCAACCTTGTGCTTTGTGTGAACTCCATGGCCATTATTCCCACCATTTTTCCCACCGCACGCATTACCGTGCCTCTTTGGAGGTAGTTCGGGAGTACGAGATTGAACATAACCAGTCTGCCTCTCCCGTCCTTGCACAGTATGCTTCGGGCCAGCCTGCGGATTTACCCGCTCCCATTGACATTCCCCCTCCTGATGTCGAGATGACGGAGCCTGCGACCACAATCCTCTACCTATCATCATCCATGAGACCCTGGTGGAAGCTCCCTCTGAATCTTCCCCTTATGTTTCGCTCGACCTCCCTTCAAAAATCACCCTAGGCTCAACATCGGTAGATCCTTTATCTACTTGTTCTTCCTTCATCCCCTGTGACGACGCGCATGTGAACCTTTCTTCTCACGATGATGAGTCAGGTAGCTTCGCCACGTCAAGTGGTCTTTCTTCCACCATTCACCCCATCTTCTATTACGATGACGGCATTATGGAAGCAATCACCACCCCTGACTTTATCTACCCCCCCTTACATTGATCCCATACTTTTGATCCACATACACCTTGTGGTCATTACATTGACACCCAATGTTTTGGTAAGGGGGCACCCATATTTGAGAGTCCAGGAGAAGCAATTATCCACAACTCTCCTAGTGTATCTGGTCGTGTCGAATCTAGTACCATCATTATTCCCTGTTTAGAAGAACCTCTAGAGTCCCATATCACTTCAGATAACTCTAGGGATGATACCCCTCATCATTCCTTCATCTTACATCAGCAACCCAGTCCCCTAAATATTTTTGTTGACCAACCTGTGTGTTCTCTAGGTGAGCACTAGTTCATTATATCCAAATCCACTCTTTGGGATAATGACACCATGTATGCCAACCTAGAAACCTAGTCCATTTGCTTCATATATGCAGTACCAAAAGAGATTGGTAATCCTCCATTCCCTTTCTCGAACTACATAACCATAAAAAAAAACAAATGGCACACCACATCATAAAAATGTGTTTAGATTCCCCTTTTCTAAATACATTTTGGCATGACCATAGCATGCTTGGGGGCACTTAAATCCCAGATCTGAGCCAAAAACAGCACTGAAACCCCCTTTCTCTGATAGGTCGCATCTTTCAGGTCAATTCTTGGGATAGGTCACAGTTTTATGCCCAGTACCTGTTACCCGGATCGCAGAAAAGACCCCAAAAACTGCGACCTGGCCTGTTCATGAGCTTTGGGTGCCTAAATTGAAATTTTTATCCCCTTAAATGAAAGAGTAGGGTTAGGCCTCTTACCTACAACTGACGAATCTCGATTCCAACGGTCGGTTTTGTCCGCTACGATCGTTGTAATATTTAGGGTCTTCTCTCCTCTCTTCATTCACCACAACTACACTTGCAAATGAGTGAATTTGGAGGGAAAATGCCTTATTAAAAGAAACCCTTGATTTTTCTTTCGCCTGTTGAAGCCAAACCGTAGCTCAGTTTGACAAACCATCTGCACTGTTGGAAAGCTCTCACTGAGCTCTAAAATGGGTATCTGTTATTTTTTTGTGATTTGATAATTCACTGGGACAAATTTTCCAAGAAGGGTCACTTCACCACTCCTCAAAATAAAATTTCTTCACTTGCAACACTTGTACATAGGGCACCACTTTGCCTCCACCTTTTCCATGCTTGTGTTGATTTTTTTCATGAGTAACCATTTTGTACTCATGTCTTTATGATCCCCACCAGACCTTTTATATGTGGCAGCATCATCGAGTCACCCTTGTTTAGAGCATCCAAGTTGAGTCATCATCGCATTCATGGAGTCTATCCCAAGTCCCTTTGTATCTCACTATGGTCCTCCATCCTTCATTGCTTGGTCCCTCTCTTGTGTCGCATATTATGGTCTTCAGTCCTACTGCCCCCTATCCCCTTTGATATTGTGTCAGTCGCTACCAGGTCATCCATGCCCTTTATGCTCTAACAAGGGAAGTCGTCTGTCCACTACTCAGTAACTCCCATTTTCATTATCATCCTTGGTGTCATTCTGTCAGTCACTCTACTATTTTCTCTTGTGCCTTAATTGAGGATACCTTATTGCCTCACCTATGGTGAACCTCCTTATTTCGACATCAGCTTATTCATTTCAAAAGATAGGTCTAGAGGGAGGTGTACCTTGGTTCCAACTTCCACTCTTGTTCAGTGCCTCAGATCAGGAAAAGGGAATCCTTATTGCCCTTTGAATTGATTGTTTCTTAGCTCCAGCTCCTTACAACATGATCAAGATCCGTATGCTTGATGGTTCCATGATGCAGCAGATTGTACCTGTGATTCCCGGGTGTGTGTGAGATGTTTCAGACGTCATGAGGGGGTGGCCCTTCAGGTAGCCCCCCACATGCCCAGATGACCTCTTCATCACAGCCTTTGATGTAGCTCCATATATTTGATGATGTCGGCCTCAGCCACTTGCAGCGCCTTTTTTGTTTTCATGTATCAATTAGATTTTCAGAGCCCTTTCCTGTTTACAAGGGCACTTGGGCTGTATTTATATCTCATGTACTAAGATATTATTGTATAAGTCCTAGCTGTTATCCCAGGCACAATATGTATGTGGGATTCATTATCATGTTTTTTATCTGGCTCATGTTTATGCCAGCATGTACTATATAGTTCAATCCCTTGTTTACTGGATGCATAATTATTTGTACTTTGTCTCGGCGAGCATAGGTATGCCTCCCCCACCGCCTATAGCACAGGTACTCACTCATAAAAGAGACTTGTTACACCTGTAAGTCTCGCCTCCTCAGGGTCTAGTCCTCTAGCGCTTTGGTCTACCTTATATTTCTCTCTCTAACTTCCCCTTCAGTGTCTAGTGATTGTGTTCTTACAACATGCTTCGGTCATATGATTAGCTCCTAACGCTCGCACGTTGGGGGGAAATCTATTACACCATTTTTTGGTCATCTAACCTGTTACTATTAGATGGACCAAAGTACACCATGTAAGACCAATTTTACCCTAACTAAAATTGCTTTCACTATGAAAAATAACTTAGTAAACCACATTTATTAAGTTGTTTATGGTCTAAACAGGAAACCCCATGAAGAAATATTGAATAAATCCATATTTTTTTGGTTTTCCTCAAGGAATAATTAGTTAAACAACAGTTTAACTAATATTCTTGGTCATATTTAACCCAAAATAGGAAAATTAATTAGATAAATCATTATTTATCTTATTATTTTCTAGGAATAATTATTTAAACCTTATTTGAATAATATTCTTTGTTAAATTTAACTAAATCATTTACAAATAATTGAATAAATCATTATTTATTTAATTATTACTCAACCGCATCCTTAAAATAATAAATAAATCATTTATTTATTTATTATTTACAAATAAAGGGGTTTAACCAAAGTCAAATTCTTTTTCTCTCCAACAAATATAATAAAATATTCCAGAAAATTTGGATCTTGATTTGGTTAATACCATTTTAACTATGCACCAATATCTAGACTAACTCAATATTTTGTTATAAATAGAAGGGTTTTTCCATTCATTCACTACCTTTTGTTGCCTAAAGATCACTCTGGATCTATACTTTTGGTCTGACTTTGATCCTTCATCATTGTCATAGTTTGCTACCATTTTTCTTATGAGCTCCCTTTGAGTTCCATTTTTGTCTGGGTTTTCTACACCATCAAGAGAGAGAGATTTTAGATTTGAAGTGATGAGGACTTACAAGAACCCATCCGATTGAGGGGGACTGGTAACATATTTCTATGTTCCCTTCCTAGGTGTCAAAAAATACAAAAATTCTTTAAAACAATCTTGTCTTGTCTATTGGATGCATGGAGCAACTCTTTCTTTTATTTACTGCTTAATGTCTTTTAATTCATAGATCTAGATTTTGCAGCATTTATCTTGGTCAACTAATTGCAGATCTAAACATATTGGCAACCATCTTTACTGTTAGAGTTGTTTGTTATACACGGCTAAAGTGAGCCTTTTTCGTACGCTTGTAATTAAGATTCATACTAATAGAGATACTTGGTAAGTTTCACATGGAGGGCTGCAAACCCATTGATACTCATCTTCCAGGAAATTGGAGGAAAGAGGATGCTACATCGGTAGAGGTAGTGGATGCTACTGTCTATCGACAGTTGGTGGGTTCGCTCATGTATTTAGTTAATACAAGACCGGACATATGTTATGCGGTGAACCAACTTATTCAAGCTATGGTTAAGCCTACCAAGCTCTTTTGGAAGGCAGGAAAGCATGTCCTGAGATATCTCAGGGGCACATTTGAGTATAGCTTATGGTACAGACAGACGGATGAGGTGAAGTTGCATGGCTTCACGGATGCAGATTGGGCAGGCAGCCCAACAGACAGAAAGAGCACATCAGGAGGGGTTTTCAGTATCAGATCTATAGCTGTTTCTTGGTACAGTAGGAAACAGAAATCTGTGGCACTCATTTTAGCGGAAGCATAATACATGGCAGTAAGTCAAACTTCATGTGAGTCTATCTAGATGAGGAAGATCCTGGTCGGTTTGTTTGGTTCTCATTTAGATCCTACAATGATTCATTGTGATAATCAGAGTTGCATTAAACTCTCGATTAATCATGTGTTTTATGATAGATCTAAGCATATAGATATCTGGTATCATCATATCAGAGATTGTGTGTAGCGGAAGATCATGTTGCTTCAGTACATTCCTACGGAAGATCATGATGCAGATATTCTGACGAAGGTGCTCACCAGGAGGAAATTCGAATACGATAGAGACATGATCGGGGTGAAGGATAATCCCTTTCTTGTTGAGAGGGAGTGTTGAGATTCAACAAGATGATGATCCTAGTGAAAATTAAGAACCTACACTAGGTGGGGCCCATAGGCTATTTTTAAGTGTATATCTATTTTTAGAATGGTGAGCATATTCTAAAATTAGCAGGAGACTAATTCTAGATGGTTGAGAAAATTCTATCTTTAGACGAGTTTCTATTTTTAGATCATGGGTGAAGTCTATTTATAGATCGCATATCTGAAAATAGAATGCATGTCGATTATTATTAGCCCTTAATGATAATCAGACAATAAATAATAACTTATTCTCTTGAAGCACTTGATTTCAGTTAACTGATGTGGAAAACCAGTTAGCTGAAGGAATTACACATTCCAAGGTTAGTTGGTAGGACATGCACAATGGACTTTGTTGTAACTGATTGTGGTAGATTTGTAATAGAGTTGGAAGAGTAGTTATGTGAGTTGTTATTTAGTTTAACTCATTTAAGTGAGTTAAAATCAGTTGTGCTAGTTGTAACTAAAGATACACTAGTGAAAGATCAGTGAATTAATTATTTAATTAATTCACAAGTAGTGTCTTACTTGCAACTGAAGAAATACAACAATTAACTACTTGCATGTCAAATCCAGTGGAGACCTAATGGAGAGATAGGTGAAAGGGTGTGTTTGACTATCAATTGTGACTATAATGATGCATTCAATGCATATACACACACATTAGAGTTTCCAATGAGGATTGCGAAGTCAAGGCAAGGCAAGATCAAATTCATTCAGGGATCTTCTTTAGTAGGGATTGCGCAGTGGAGGCAAGATGTCAAGAGGCAGTAAATTGGTGCATGTGTGAACCAATTTTTGTATGACAGTGTGAGACGATTGTATATTGTACTGAGAGCTCTATGAATGGAGCTTTGTATAAGATTGTTTCATGATCCATGATATACATAATATATGAAAGTTGGGGTTTTTAGCTTTAAGCTTTCCCGGTAAAAAATCTTGTTATGTGCGATTGATTTTTTTTCATGTGTTTACAATTGTCGATTTAATTTCCACAAAGTATTGAGTAGAAGGATTATGAATTTAACAATGGATTTAATTTTTAGATCAGGGGAGTCTGGAAATGCATTATTGTGTTTATAAATTTCTACGCTATTGACTATTTTTTTGCATCATTCCAATAATGGGGTGAAAAGTTATGTCCTCCATAATTCTACAACATGCTAGGATATTTTTGGCCCCTCTATGACTCTTGTAGTCTTCTTTTGAAATTTCTTAGGAATTTAAACTTCAAATTAAAATTTTGGGTAGATAATCAAAATATTCTTGAAATTCCATTTCCATCGACTATTCATATGCCAAATTCTGATTTACAAGTTGAAAATTACAACCCTGTGAAATTTAAGTGATTTTCCTCCCTTCCTTCTATATTTGAAAATTCAAGTTTTCTTGCTTTCAACATACCTGTAACTTCCTTTCTCCTCTATTGGTCACTACCATTTCTTGGAGTATGGGCCTCTTTATCACTGTTGATAAGTTTTCTCATTTTACTCAGATTTCCTCCAGTCCCCATTGGAGAAAATTAGTTTACTAACTCTTTTTCCTACGTGGATAGCATACTACTTATCCCTTTGACCACTAGTTAAGTTAAAATAATTTAACTAAAATATAAATTTTATAACATAGTGACCAAAATACAAACCCCGTGGTCCAAGCTTTTATATATATATATATATATCCTCTCTAGGTCTACAATGGCACACAACCATTATATACTACAAATACTTAGGCATAACCCCATAAACTCTAGCACATATGTATTAAAATAACATATATATACCGTCTCTGGGGTCCACAGTGGAACAAAACCATAATATATTACAAATACTTACGCATAACCCCAGAAACTATGGCACATATGTATTAAAATAACACGGGGTCCACCAAGTTACTAGAGCCATATCCCATTGACCCCAAAGATGTGATATATATTACATTTATGTATATGTATAAAATACATAACACATAAAATATACTGGTCCCACCATGCCTCACTTCATTTTATATATATATATAACATGAATAATGTGGGCCTAAAACTATTGCCTCCATGCCCAAATGGATCACCATATATCAATATTAAAATATAAATCATATTATATAACTAGTGTATAAATTAAAAAATGGTCCCCATCATTAAAACGACAAAAAACTTGACTAATCAATGGTGGAGATTAGGGTATTGGACTGTTGATATGATTTCAAATCTCAAACTTGTATGGAGTTTAACATAAAGCTATGCCTTGATGGATCCGACAATCCAAATTCGCTCCATCTGACGACTATTGGGCACCATTGGATCACAACGTACTTTCCCTTTAACGAGCCTCCCATTATTCGATGGGCTTTGAGGTTCCATTTCCTTGTCATAGTTCCACCACCTTGGCACTGACACCATAGCCCACGTGGCATGCATTCCACCTCCATGTCACGGTTGACACTCCACTTCCATGGCTCGACACCATGCTGCTATCCCACTGATCGATGCGGCCTCGCTACTTGACTTCACTATGCCACCAAATCCTCGCCCACAATCTTATGGCTCAGGCAATGCCTGCCTCAATGGTCTCTTGACTCGTGGCCCCAGCTGCCATGTCTGATGGCTCCATGCATCCGCATAGGGCTCAACACCCTGGCCTTACGTCCACTTTTCTAGTCTTCATTCTGCCCTATTATTCACCTTAACAGTAATGTTAACCTTGTTAGGTTGTCGTGGTACCATGAATTCGATGAGCGAAAAAAAAATCCATATAATTATCACTTTTAAAAAATGTATATAATATTTGATCTAAGACTTTTGTGATCCATAATGTAGATATAAATGTCTTTCGGATTAATCACATTATTAAGATTTGGTCTACGTTTCGAACCAACTAATGTGGTTCATCCTCAGGACAAGATGGAGAAACAAATCGATCTTGATGAATAAATAGTGGAGATGCACCATTGCCCAGAAATAGCCGTTAAGAACTAGCTATTAGAGAGTTAGTTAGGAATTAAAAATTTTAATAATAAATTAATTAATTAAATAAACATTTTTATTAAAAAGGGTCAAGAAATTTTTATTACAAAGGGTTAAGAAATTTTTTTTTTAAGTATAATAAGGAATAGGGAGGGTTACAAAATTTTAATTTAATAAAAGAGCTAGTCGTTAGTTAGTTAAGAATTAAAATTTTAATGATAAATTAATTAAATAAATAAAACATGGTTAAGAAATTTCAATTTATAATAAGGAGAAGGGAGGGGTAAAATTTTATAAAAGAATTAGTTAGTTAGAAATTAAATTTTTTAATGATAAATTAATTAATTAAATAAATTAAAAAGGTTAAGAAAATTATATAAATAAATAGGGAGGGGTAAAAAATAATTTTAATTAATAAATAAAGATAAAATGAGGATTATAAATAAAAATAGTAAATTAAATAAATAAAAATGAAATAAATTAATAATTAGTTAATTAAATTAAATAAAAATTAAATAATTAATTAATTTATAAGTTGGCAAATTGAGAATATATATAAAAATATAAAAATATAAAAATGAACCAAAATAAAAAACTAAACAAAATTACCTAGACAGAGCTGGGATCCAACTCTTACTCAATTTCCAGCGATCATCCCAGTTGAGATTCTTGGCATGTCGTTCAATTTCGATTGCTTCGCTTAATTTCCTATGGTGGAAGCGATCAACTTTGACAACGATTTTGGAATCTTCAATACATACATGGTGACAGGATTTTTCCACGTGCTCGGCAAGAGCTGAGGTACGGGACTGATTGTGCCTAATATCTACGACATGCTCCCGGATTCTCTGCCTAATGGATCGACCAATTTATCCAATATATGGAGTTCCACATGAACAAGGAATCAAATAAACCCCTTTCATGTCCTTAGGGTCGATGGGGTCCTTAACAGACCCAAAGAAATTTATAATATTGCAGAGATGCTTGAAAGAAGCAGAGACATTATTTCTTCCAAGGACATGGGAAATTTTGTCCGTCATCCCCTAGATAAATGGGAGGTGGACCTTGGAAATGGGATCCACTTGAGCAGATTTTCCACTCAACCCTTTATATGCCCTTCGAAAGGCTTTAAGACCTTGAGATCTACTGTAACCATCATTTTCAAAAACGTCAAGAAGATGAGACTTCTCTGACTCCAAGGAGTTGTCGTCAGAGATTCTAAGAGCACGAGTTGCAAGAGTACACAAAACACCAAATTTTTTAGCAGGAAAATGATGGGAACCAGCATGGAGGCACTGTTCTGTGTGGGTCTTCTTGCGAAAAACTCGGTGAGAAATGGAACCATCCTCATTCCTTGAGAGAAGGATATCAAGGAAAGGGAGGCAACCATCAACCTCCACTTCCATCGTGAACTTGATGGAATCAGAAAGTGAGTTTAGGTGCCCAAGGAACAGATCTAATTTCTCCCGACCATGGGGCTAGATGACACAAGTATCATCCATGAACCTATTCCACTTCCTAGGGCGAAATTTAGCCGAGGCCAGGGCTAAATTTCCCTATTCCTTATTGTACTAAAATTTTTTCTTAACCCTTTGTAATAAAAATTTCTTAACCCCTTTTAATAAAAATGTTTATTTAATTAATTAATTTATTATTAAAAAATTTTAATTCTTAACTAAATTTCTAACAACTATTTCCGAGCAATGATGCATCTTCGCTATTTATTCATCAAAATCGATTTATTTCTCCACCTTATCCTGAGAATGAACCATATTAATTGATTTGAAACGTATACCAAATCTTAATAATGTGATTAATCCGAAAGACATTTTTATCTAATATATATAATACCTTTAAATTTCATTTATAAAACCTTTTGTAAGATCATATATAAAAAAATCATTTACATGTTGCTATTATAAAAGACCATAATAAATGTTGCCCCCTTCGCTCTTAACATCTCCATTCAAAATTCAACCTTTATTCGAAAATAGTCATACGAGTTTGGTTTATTATGCCATATATATATATCGGATTTTCCATATAGTCCGACCGTTTCCACCCTTTCGTCTATAGAAACAAGATTCATAGTTATATATTCATATGACTATTTATAAACAATTTGTAAATATGCTTAATACCTGCCTCCATAACGACGTGAACCCAGGGCTATCAACACGGCAAACATATATAATGTTATATGCATCGAACATTAGCTATATATAATTCAAATTCATCCAATATATAATTATACCTTGTAATGCTACACACCAATTCAGAATTTTTTATTTTTTTGTAATATGAGCCCTACCAGCCCACATAAACTTTATTCACGTAATTTACATAAAATATTTGTTATGCCTTAAGTAATTTGTCATTTCAATTGTTTGATTTTGGTCAAATCTAATCAAAATATATATATATATATATATATATATATATATATATATATATATATATAAACGACCGAATAAAGCTCGTTTACACAAAAATGAGATGGTATAATGAAATTGGCTAGCTTCCTTTTTTATATAAACGGTTTTCATATATATATTTTCAGTCGCAAAAATACTTCCTGGTTTATATAGTGTACCAGAGCACAAGTTTAGAAATTTTGGACAAAAATCTTATCCACAAGACACATTTTACAAAATTCCAAATAATGATTACAAAAACCGAGATCTTCCCTTAAGCTAATGAAAACTTCTAGAGAAACGGTATCATTCAGCTTTCAGTCTTTTAACAACAAAACTAAAAAGAGCATTACAAGCCCCAGATAATCCAAAAATAAGATAGACGAGGACTCCGCTAGTCTACTAGAAACAGTAAAAGAAAGAAAGCATTAACTAAATATAACCTTGCCTTTCGCCCTAATACCAGATATATTATAGAGCTCGTAAAACATCTCCCCAAAAACTCCATTAAGTCCTCTTTTTGACAACAGATCAGCTTCCATATTTTTCTCCCTGAATACATGACTGAAAGAGATTTGCCTAAAGGATCTCTTTAAACTTGTGATCCTATTGATCCAATGCGAGAGAACTCCAGGATTGAATTTTTTCCCTTTGTTTAGATAATCTATGATGACATTCGAGTCTCCAAAAACCCAAAGTTCCTCCATGTATAGATGTGAAGAAAACTAAAGAAGACCCCATAATGCTATAATTTCTGCTCGCATATTTGTGCCTCTGCCCCCGTTCCAAAAGAGTTTGTAATGACAATTAGGCGACAACATTAACCAAGCACCACAACCACAAGAATGGCTCTGTGATGCTCCATCAAAGAAGCTAGCAGGATAGATATTTTCCACCGGTCTCATCTTTATTGACAGGTCCCTCATCGGTCTGCTAGTAACTTTCAAATTATCCCTCGAACTATAAACTACAGCACGAATATCCTGTGGGAATGTTGCTTTACCTTCAAATATAAGTCTGTTTATGGCTTTCCATATAAACCAATGGAGCATTATAGGAATCGTACGCTGCTTGTTCCCCTTTCTTGACCACCATCTGAAACAGTCAACTGTGTTACAGTAATCTGGATCTTGTAAATTTAGTTGAGAGCATAATGACTATAAAACCTCCTTTGCAAAAGAACAACAATAAAACAAATGGTTATTATCTTCTGCCTGGTTGTTACACTGAGAACATTTTCCTAGTCCCTGCCACCCTCTCTTTTGCAAATTATCCCACGTAAGATTTCTATTTTTCCATATCAGCCAGACCAGGATTATCATTTTTATTTGAATTGGAGTCTTCCACAATGATTTAAACCAACTATCAGGTTCCAAAGCTAGTCTCTTAGTAGTTAGAACCTTATAAGCCTCTGTTGATATAATCTTACAATCCGGAGTCATCCCTTCCCAAGTCAATTGATCACCATTCATAGCCTTCCTCAAACCAAGATGTTTAAGAGAGTAAGTATACTGATTCCAATCCTATTCGTTGATCTCAACATTTCCCATCTCAATATAGCTCTTCCAAACCAGAATCTTGTGATCCCAAGACTTAATCATCTGTCCCATATAAAATAAACCCCTTTGGGTTTTTTGATCAATAATTTCATGTTTTAACTCAGAAAACTGACCCAACTTGAAAATTTGACTCCTGCCAATCAAAAATTTGTTTCCATTACCGAATTTCCATACAAGATTTTCTCTGAAGAAAGACGAGCATTTACTGAAACCCCTCCATATCTCAGACCGACATTTCAAATCCTTCCAACCCTTAATAATAATCTCTTCCAGATTCTTTGATCCAATGTATTTTGATCTAACTATCTCTGCCCATAAGCCTTCCTTTGTTAGCACTCTCCAGATTGACTTGAAAATCAGAGATTTTCCGAAGGTATCTAACTCCAACAGCCCCCAGCCACCCTTCTCCTTTGGCTTAGTAATGCCCTCCATCCTTGCCAGATGTATAGATTTTCTTTCACTTCCTCAAATCTATATGAATCTCGCCATATATCTGTATATTTCTTCTAAAATTTGTTTAGGAATCACATAGATATGAGCCTAATAAATAGTAAACTGTTGCAAGACAGCTTGATTAAGGATTAGCCTGCCTCCTCTTGACAACCACCAAGATGACCAGGTGTTAATATTTTTCTTGTATTTCTCAGGTAGCCATTTCCAGTCCTTCACTGTATATCCCAATGGTTTCAGTCTAAAACCTAATTAAGTCATCCCATTGCAGAGTTGTGCTGTTTTGAAATTGAAGAGATGTCCTAGCTCATTACTCTGCTCATCCTCTTCATTTATATAATAAATACATGACTTACCTCTGCTTACCATCATTCCGAAGACCTCGGAGAAACCGTTAAAAATAATTTTCAGCTCTTCCCAATTTTTCAACTCCTTTTCCCCGAAAATTAGTACATCGTCAACAAATAGATTATGTGACACTATCTTCTCCCGACACACTTTCACTCCTTGAAACTTTCCTGAGGACTTTGCAATATTAATATTTAAACTCAATGCAACCATTATTAAGATAAAGAGCAGGGGGGACAACGTACAACCCTGGATCAGCCCCCTTCCTGGTCTAAAAAAATCTGACGCAGATCCATTTATTAGAATCACCATTGAGGAATTTGTGATACATGCCATTATCCAAGCTACCATTTCCCTGTCCAAGCCTATTTTAAAAAGGAGCAATCTGAGGAAGGACCAATCAACCCTATCATATTCCTTACTAAGGTCAATTTTCATCACCACCCCATTCAATTTCTGTGTATGCATAGAGTGAATTACCTCTTGAGTTATAGCCACAGCTTCATGGATATTTTTGTCTTTCAAAAAGCCTGATTGTTCCTTCGAAATAAATTTCGAGAGGACTCCCTTCATACGCTCTGCAATAATCTTTGAATTGAGCTTATAAAAAGTGCTGCAAAGGGAAATGGGCCGATAATCCTCAAAGGAAATCTTCCCCTTTTTTTTGGAATCAACACAAGGAAGTAGTGTTAATTGCTCCCGACATATACCTAGAAAGTTTAATTTCTTCCACCATCTTCACTAAGTCAGTAGAGAGATCCTCAAAAAAATGCAGGAAAAAGTTCGGGGTCCAGCCATCCGGCCCCTGGCTCTTATCGATCGCAAAGGATTTTAAGATGTCTTTTATTTCTTCAGAGCTAACCTCTTCTTCAAATATGATAGAGCATCTGTCATATACATATATACATATACATATACATATACATATACATATACATATATGTATAGGTATATGTATATGTATATGTATATGAGATATGTATATGTATATGTATATATATATATATATATATATATATATATATATATATATACATATATATATACATTTACATACATACATACATACATACATACATACATACATACATATATATATTATTTAAAACAAAAAATTAAAAAATCCTTTTTTAATGGCGGCAATGCCTTACATATGAATTTTGGCCCTTTCAAGCCAAATCTTCCAATTTTATCTTGCAACTAAATTAGCTTAATCATATTTTACCTTTCTTGGGACCTATACCACACTTCTTAGGTAAATTTTAATAATTATTATCATTGGAATTTTGTTAACTAGTTGATAAGTAACTTGTAATTCTTCAATATGACCCCAAATTCGGCCCAACCAAGCCCAAAAGCCATGAAATTCTAACTTTTCATTCTATTTAACACTACCAAATATATATTTGTGTAATTTTCTCTCAAATTAATATATATTTTTGTTAATTCTACCTTTGACACTTTTGTTAGACACGTGGTGGACATCTTGTAAACTTGTAAATTTTTTCCTTAACCTGTAATTTTCAGCCCAATTCAGGCCCAATGTTGAAATTGGGCTATGATATGACTATGTATTGTCCCCGACTCCCAAATGAGCAACATCACTCAACTAGTACTACTATAACCCCCAAAATTTAATTGTAGAAGCGTCAATATTTCAATGCAGCCAAGAATGCTATTGTACTTGGCAAGCTCTGCTTAATATGAGCACAATACCACATTCCATAATTGCATTCCTCATCATAAATAAAATATAGCCAAATAAATAACATAACAGAGATAATTATTCTTCAACAATAATTACCTAGAAAATTAATTAAACATGGCATACACATATATACCCATCCATGTCCCCATAAACTATGTAACATGCCAGAATTGATGGTTTATTAACACATTTAATTAATGATAATATTCATATCATGTGAGCACACACAATGAAAACAATACACATGTAACTAGACCCTCGCTAGGGTTTACAACTAAATATCACATATAATTAACACATGGCACATAAATCACAACATATACCCATTTTATGGTTTATTGTAATTAACACATAAATATACATAAACATGCATATAAAATATATCAACGCACAAAGAATTCTTATCTATATCAAAAGTTTCAACTGGTTGTGGGCTCTCCACATTCCTCCTAGTCGTAGACTGTGTAGTTCATAATCTCAAGCACCAGTCACTCTTGAGCCAAGGCAACAAATCCATGGGAAACAATGGAAAAATTGAATAATCAAAACCCTAGCCACAACACCAACCTCAGTCTCTATCCATAGGCTTATCTTCCCCTGAATAACACCCAAGTGGTGTAGCTCGAGTCCCTAGGCAGTGGCCACCTTCTAGGGTGACTTACAATTGGCCAGAATAGTCTCAGCCTACAACTCCAGGAGCCCTGCTACTTTCCGGTGTCTAAGTGCCAAAAAACTGAACCTAACTAAACCCCTTAGTAGGTGCCAGAGCCCAAAACAACCTCTCTTATTATCTTCGAACTAAGTTCCCCACAAGAACTCCATGACACCCATAACTAAGGCCAACAAACCCTTAGATCTACCAAGCTCTTAGAGCCACTTAAGGGCTCATATAAAATATTAATGTATCCCATTGGTATGGTTCATTGAATAACCACACCTAAGCTAGTTCTAGAGTCCAACCCTAGGGCTCCCTGACTCCTCAGTCACCAAAATAAATATCCTCTCCATCTGACCATGAATGGCTGAATGAATAAATCACAATAAAACTACCTTATTTTTATTTTCATGGCCTTAACTCGCCATGTGGCTTTCTAGAGCCACATGGGCCCTAGGGTGCACTTTTCACCAAAACAACCCAACTATTTCCTTTTTATTTGTAGTTGTGCCCCCCATACTAATTCTTGGTGCAAGCTCCACAGGTAGCCTTATTTTATTATTAATAATATTTAATTATATTAACTACAAATCCAAGCTCTTCAACCTCACAACCTTTATAGGCTTATATATGTCTGGGCACGATGGCCCCATAATATATTTAGCATCTATGTGGGCACACAAGCTACATAATGTAAACTCTGGCTCACCAGCCTACATATCAATGTAAATACATTTACAACATCATATGAGTTGGGGTATTACAGGAAGAGTGTACACGAGTACACCACAAAGTTCAGAAAGATGGCCATAATGTTGGGTATGTCCCCAAAGAAGCCATATGTGCTCCTCAAGTATCTAGGGTGTCTACACTATTATTTTTAGAAACAAGTGATGTTTTTAAAACCTATATTAGTGGAGGAGGCTTGTGTATAGGAAAAATAGTTGGATAACATAGGCCAAAAGAAAAGGAAATCAAGTTGGTTGAAGCAAAAGGAGCACCAAGACACTTCTCAATAGGGGAAGAAAAAGTGGAAAGGGGGAAAAAAAGATGGAAACCACAAAACATTAGTAGAAAAATATTGACAACCAATACAACCAATATAACATTGATGGTCATATAAAGGAGAAGTGTTGGAAGTTGCACCCAAAGCTTTACCCAAAGAAAAAAAAGAATGATGCAAAGAAGAAGAACCTTATGGCCATTGATATGAAAAACCAGGTTGAAAGTGGCTCAAACATGGATGAGAAGATCATTTTTACATTAATGTAGAAGGAGGTGAATCCGAGTATCCTTAAACAATAGGAATACAACGAAAAGGCCAGGCTCCTCCATATAAAGATACAAGTCAAGAAGACAAAGATTGATGCTTTATTTGTCTCAAGATCACAAATGAAATCTCATTGTAATAGAGTTTTTCGACACATTGAGATTGGAAATTCATGGTAATCTAAGCCCATATCCCTTGGGATGGGAAAATAAGGATGCAAAAAAAAAGGTAACAAAACAATGCAAAATTAGATTTGCTATTAGTGTTGATTTTATTGATGAAGTAGAACTAGATGTAGTTCCCTTTATGTATGTGAAGTGGTGTTTGTAAGTCCTTATATGTACATGTGGGATGCAATATTCATGTAGAGATCCAACTAGTACCACCTCATCAAGGATCGAAAAACCTTCAGCATCAATACACACAAGGGAAAGTGGAAACTTTTTCTAGTAAGTTCCAAGTAAGCCAAGAAACTGATCAGTTCTAGCAAGAAGTATACTTTACTAGTTTTAAGAGAAAATCAGTTTGTATAAGAGGGGCATACTAAGAAAAAAAATTAACAACTAAAAGAGCTACTACATGCATAGAGGATGTGTTCCAAGAGCCTAAAGGGCTACCACCTAAGAGGGAAGTGGAGCACGAGATCCAACTATTGTCAGACTCCACATTGATAAAAAATGGGATGTACTTGTAGTCTCCTATAGAAGTGAGTGAGGTGAAGAAGTAGTTGCAACAACTACTGGAATATGGTGTCATTCGACCAAGTACATCACCATGTGTGTCACCCATCATCATTGTTCCACATAAGGATGGGACTTGGCGGATGTGTATAGACTACAGGGTGTTGAACAAAATTGCGCTTAAGAACAACTAGTTCTTGCCCAGAATAGATGATCTACAAGATCAATTGTAGCAAGCAAAACAATTCACCAAGTTGAAGTTAAAGTTTAAATAAACCTAGGTTTGAGTCAAAGAAGAAGATACCTATAATAATTCCTGCAAAACCAGGCAACGTTTTTATGAGTGGTTAGTAATGTTGATTTTCCTACGCAATGCATCAACTATTTTTATGAGGTTAATGAATGATATACTATGCCCTTTTATATATTCACTTGTTATTAAATATTTGGATTATATACTGTTATACAATACATTATGGGAGAAGCACATCTCACATTTGATGCAGGTGATAGTGCCGTTAAAGAAGCACCAACTACTCACAAATGTAAAGAAGTTTGAATTTGCACAATAATCGTTGGTGTATCTAGGGTATGTGATACGTGAAGGAGTGCTGAAGATATATTTTTCCAAGGTGGAGGCCATCACGAAGTGGTAGGTGCCTACTAATGTTTATGGGGTTAGGAGTTTCGTTGGGGAAAACAAATACTAAAGGAAATTCAATAGCCTCATTTTTAGCAGTAGTAGCACCACTCCACGCCATAATAACAAGTGGCAATATTTTCTAGTGGGGAAAGGGTCAACAAAGGGCATTTGAGGAGTTAAAGAAAAAAATCAGTCAAGCACTAGTTCTGGCATTACCAAACTTGCAACAACCCTTTGAAGTGGAGAAAAATTAAAGTGGTTAAAATATGGGAGTGGTCTTGATGCAAGGAGGAAGTCTTGTATGCTACCATTCTAAAGTATTTCATGGGGAAATTCTCAACTACCCTACCTATGACAAGGAGATATATTCCCTAGTGAAATTTGTGAAGAAGCGGAAACACTACCTTATGTGAAAGGAGATAGTAATATACACAGATCACTAACCACTATAGTATTTGTAGGCCTAAAGTAAGATACAACAAACCAGACATTACAAGTGGATGGGGTTTTTACAACGATTTCATTTAGTGATCAAGAATAGGAAGGAAAACACAAAAAAATTGTCCAACATTCTTTCAAGGCCACCCATATCAAAGATAATAGCTTTGGAAACTATGATGCACATTGATCCATTCACCCATGATGCATATAGAGAGGCATATTAAGAGGATGAGGACATCAAGGAGGTGTTGTAGTAGTTGCAGATCCAAAGTCATATGTATGATGATTACAACACAATTAACTACCATCTCAAGGTTGTTTTACTCTATAGGTTGGATAAGCTATGTGTTCCTAAAGGTGAGTTATTGCAAATAATAAAGGAGTCTCACACCTCCAAGGTTGCATGGCACTTTGGTGTACGGAAGATAGTGTCCAAATTGTAAAGGTACATGCATTGGACAAAGATGCAAGAATAGGTAGCTAGGTTCATACGAGGATGAATTATTTGTTGTACCAAAAGGCCTAGTAACAAGAAACAAGGTCTATATCATCTCTTATTTATACCCACTCATATTTTGGAAATATTTTCCATGGAATTTGTGGGAGGTTTACAAATAAATAGGAAGGGAAATGACTATCTGTTCCTCGTAGTTTATAGGTTCAACAAGATGTGTGTTCTGGTGCCTTGTAAAAAGACCATCAATGGGAAAGAGTGAAATTAACTTGTTCTTTGGACAAGTTTGGGTGCACTTTGGGATACAGGGGAGCATAATTTTAAATAAGGAAATAAGATGTTAGAAACAATGGAAACCAAGACACTGCTAAGAGAGGGAGGGGGCGAGTTAGTAGTTGGAAAAATTATACAATTTTTCACAAATTATGCTTTTCAACCACTTTAGAAAATTTTCATGGATCAACAAAACAACTTTATCATAAAATAATCATCATTAAGCAGACGAGAAACATATACACAAGACACTAATATTCAATTTATTACAATATTCAACTTGATTACTTCATTTCCATAAAATATACTACTTGTAGGTTTATCAGCTACTATTAAAAGGAAATTTTATATCTGCTCGTTTATCAGTCTTCACTAAAAGGGACTTATGCCCCTACTTGTTTATCAATCTCTACCAAAAGAGACTCTTACCCTTTCTTGTTTATCAATGAATACTAAAAGGGACTGCTACCCTTGCTCGCTTACTAACACTCACTGGAAGGGACTGTTGCCCCTAAAAATTTACCAACACCCAATGGAAGGAGTTACTACTCCTAATCTGCAAGCTACCACTTGCCAACCTTATTGATCCATCTTTCATCCATTTTCGAACTAGAACTAATAGGCCACTTGTGTCACAAAAAAATATTTTTTTCTTACTACAAATGAGCATGAAATCCACCATACAAACACCTTCAACAATATTTTATTACCGATAAAACCACCATCACCTCCAGCAATTTCACATTACTGAACAAATCACGAAATTTTATGCATCAAAAAAATCAATCACCAACCACCAATGCACATATTTTCATCACTAGAACACATTTCAGAGACCAATATTTGTCTCTTATTCAATCTTGATGTGTACCACCATAATGCATCATGTTGCACCAACAACTTTCAACCTCTCATCAACCACTCATCCACACACAACTCTGCTTCTCTGATTTTTCTTATAAAGGCTTTTGGGATGATACCTACTGCATGAATTTCTTATTTTTTCCCTTCTCCTGTTCATTCCAGTCTTCTAATTCTTCTCTTCAATTCTTCTTTTGGTCTGGTCTCTAGTTTAAATTCAAACTTTGAATTTTTCTGTTATTTTCCTACTTATTTTTAGCATTCTGGATTTTTAACAGAGTTTAGCTATAACTTTCTAATTTTGGTGAATCTCTAGATTTTTCAACTTTCTAAATATTTCTCTTAAGAGTTCGTTCTGAAATTTGAACGCCAAGTCTTCTTTTTAGTCAAAAATTGAGATGCCAACTCATTCATGCAAATAGTGTTATGCTGCCAAAAAGTGCCAGTAAACTAAAGTTGTCGACTCATTCATCCATGCACATGTCCATTGCATTTTAACCATAAGCCAAAAGAACTTTTTAATATACTACTACCAAACTGTTCTGACAAATAAAATTTCCACGACCCCTTTTTTAAGTTTATTAATAGCACACTCCCAAATAGACCTTCAAGATATTTTTATTAAAAAAAAAAAATTCCAATCCTGCCATTTTTTTCCTTATCGCCTTTTGCACTAGAACCTTCCTTCTTTCCCACTATAGGACCGAGTGTCGTGACCATTAGATAGGTATTTATGCGTTAAGTCCACTTAATCCCTTTGCAGGATTGTTTTCCTTTGTTATTCTACTCGGTGCCCTTGGTATAATTTCTATGTGAAATTACTAAGCACCAATTCCATAACACTCTCTATCTTGACACATTCCATTTGTGCTTCCTTATTAAACTTTCAGGATATTTCTTTGGTAGGGTACACCTGCTCACTTCTTATTGGTTGTTGACTACTGACCTATTTTTCCTTTGTGTCTCAACGTTTCCACTACGTGCACCTGATTATAAATCGTTGGGATCCATCCAATGGGATGACATCATGTTGACATCATCTATGCCACATGTCGACCTATGAGTGGTCCACATGTCTACCAGAAATGGGACTTTTGGGTACCCAAAAATTCCAAAACTACCTACCACATGTCCACCTCTAATTAGACCACATCATGCTGACATCATCAACCACTGTTATGACCTAAGAGCTAATAATATGTTGCCACCTGTCCTCCATCAGAGAGGAGAGAGAAAAGGTGTGAGGCCTTTGTTTTTCACGTTTTTTCTTTATAAAAATTTAAAAGGGTGTCGAATTATTTCTTCTGATTTTCTCATAATTTCTCCATGCCGACTCTCCTATGAGCATTACTTCATTATGCCTCTAGGATTTCCTCTCTAGGTTAGCCCTCAACGATATTTTTTGTTACTATGGAGGACTCCCTCTTAACTCTCATTGGTCCACACTATTAACTATTCTGCCACGTTGTTTCAGGGCCACGTATGCTCGCTTGTTGCATTCATATGCTTAAAATTTTGCGCGCTAATTTCCAACCTCTGGGTAGACTCGCCGAGATGCCTCCATCGAAATGGAATAACCTGCTGGTGTCATCCAAATTTGGTGATTAAGTGCTCCTTATAACTTCGTTGGGGTATTTATGCCGGCCTTCCCCAGTCGGGCCTGGCTGTTAAGTGGGCTCTGCTAAGAGACAATTAAAAATGTTCCTGTTGCTTTGTTGTACACACCACATATGCCCGATTCACCTTTTGGCTACTCTACTAACTTTTCCTCTAGGTTTGGCTACTTATCCAAACTTGGCTATGCGCAAAAATGGTTTCCAACCTTTTCTAAGTCTTCTAGTTTGACTTGGGGGTATTCAACTTTGACTGGTTCTATCTCACAAATCAGGAGGTCATTTTCGAACATCCACATACCACTAGAAAGCTCTTCCAAATCTCTTCTCATTTGTGTGGGTTCCACCTACATCTGGGATGATATGCTACAGAAGATATGGCTCAAAATTATTTTCACCTTCCAATTGCCTTACCAATCTTCTACCCCTTTTGCATTCACCTCATGTCATTCTCTGACATCTGTGCCATATATTGACAATGACAACACCATCACCAAAGCTTTGCAATTTTTCTTGTTTTTCCTTTTCCACCTTTTTTCCTTTTTATTTTTCCAGCTTTGTTGCTTTTTCGTTTGCCACTTTTTCCATTGCCTTTTCATTTACCTTTTCCATCAATGACAACATATTTACCAATGCATTTGTAGTTTCCATTTCTTGCCTTTTTCCAACAATTTTTTTCTTTTCCATCAATGAAAATATATTTCCAACAATCTCACCCTTTGGCATTGATGGAAACACCCAAGTCAAACAACACATCATCACCAATGATCAATAATTTTCTTTGGTACTTATTGTTGTGATTTTATTGAGGCCATTTACCATATTTTTTTTTATCAACAATACTTCTCTCCCTTAAACATCAATGTAAAAGATACTAACATGCTTCCCCTGTCAACAATCTCCCTATGTCTTCTGATCTTGTGGATATTCCAACTAATTCTTCTTATGTTGAAAGCCTTAGGTGACTCTAGTCTAATCCAAGCAAATTCCTCTCTGTCCCATGAAGAATATTGAGTTTAACCGAAAGGATTAATTACTCCCACTCTCTGCCTCAAGCAGGCAAGAGGGATATCTTACTTATGCAACCGAGCCATGAGAAATAATTCCCGCTCGTCTGAGTCTCAGCTAGGATTACATTCATAATAATTCCTACCTAGACACATACACCTGACCTCTAGCAACAAAAACAACCTTTCCTATGCATGCCACCACAAATTGTTAATTGATGAACAAAAAAGTACAACACTCAGAGGTTTTTACTTGAAAAACATAGAGGGACTCTCACCAATGCATGCGTTGACCAACAACTCAACTTGTATTTCACCTGACAAAATTTTAATGACAAAAAAATCACCATGATAAATTTGAATAATCATGAACAACAATCATCAAGAGTTGCTTACAAACACTTGGAATTACAATCTCATATTGACAATATGAACACCATCCTGTGACAAAAGTCTAATGACGATACCAATTAACAATACCTTTGATACCAAGTGTTGAAATGATGCAAATTGTTGAATTGATGCCACTTATATAAATTGTTGATAACAAAGTCCCCTCATCCTCTGATCATGCTCCTTTCACCAAAAATATGATGTCTGATACTAATTAGCAATTAGAATCGAATTATAACATCAATCCACTCTAATTACCAAAACGTAATATGCAACTAACACCATTTTCCTTCGTCTTGCAACACACAACTGATATCAATTAATGATACCAACTTTCAATGAATAATTTGATACTCAAATATTGACTTGAGTATATTCCCCTTGGGGCCATGCTCCCTCTTTTCATTAGGAATCTACAAACAATACTTGCTAGAGAAACTTCAGTGGTAAAAAAATCATCACCATCTATATATACTTGGTCTACCAATCTGATTTGAAAACATCATTAAATTAACCACAATACTCAACAATCAACATATAATGGCGTACTTCTCTTTATCCTTCAAATTCATTCCTTGGAATGTTCATTTCTTCTCCTTGCATATGACCTTTTTGACTTCCCTTGAAGCCAACCTCTTCTCTTCAAGCAATGGTGATCCAGATCTTGGGGCTAAAAGATCTAAAAAAATGAAATCGATCTTTGGGGGGGAGGCTCCCAAGGTATGAAAAATTGAAATGAAAGAAAAAAAATGAGAACACAAAGTAAACAAAACCACATGAAATGTTTTTTATTAAAACAAAGAATAACTATAAAAACTACATCGTGGCGGACAATCTATCCTTTTACAAAAATTGACTTGTTACTTATAGTCTTTTTAGTTATAATACCACAGGTAAATTCCATGGGTGGGTAAATACAATGGGTGAATTAATATTATGAGTAGATACCACTTACAATTCCATGGGTGGATGAATACCATGGGTGGATGCCACTTACAATACCATGGGTAGATTCCATGGGTGGATGAATAACATAGGTGGATAAATACCATGGTTAAATGAATACCATGGGTAGATGCCACTTTCCATTCAGATCATTCCTCCCTCTTTAATAAACATTGGTCCCCATCGCGTGAATTTCCCTCCTGAGAATCCTGTGTTGAATATGAAGAGCCGCTGAAGAGAATAGTTTTGTGTGGTTAATCCATAACCGTGATAAACGAAGATCCAAGGATAGAGATACCTTGTAATGCTTGTGACCAATGGTGATATTGACAGTGTGTCGCCTAACAAATAGACTTCAATCAAGTATGGGTTTTTGGATTACCCATAACCATGACAAGAGAAGATCTAAGGATAGAGATACCTTGTAATGCTTGTGACCAACTATGATATTAACATTGTGCGACCTAGAAAATGGACTTCGATGACAAGGATTTTGTGTTGTTGACCCATAATCGTGATGTTGAATGTTGATCAAGTAGTAGGTGCCTAAATAACCTGGGGTGGGAGGGAACATCTCCAGAGAACCCAAGCTAGATGTTGCTATGCTCTGATGAATGTGAAGCAGGTGCCTACTAAAGCGGGATGGAGGGCATGTCTCCAAAGGGAACCCACTTCGAATGTTGCTCCAGATAAAAACTAATTTAAAATGGGAATAACTCAGTCAATGTATCTCAAAATATTTAATATAATCTGTTTTTGGAAATAGAATGACCATTCTACATCTTCCCATGTGTTTGAAATCCCTATCTGGACACCTTGGAAACTCAGATTCGCGTTGCAACTGTCCCCTGTCACAAAAGTTCTCAAAAAATAGATGATTTTAAATCAACAATATCTGCCTCATCCAAACTCTGATTTGACCATTTTTTTTGAAATTGGGTGATTTTTTAAGAGGAGCTCAGATCTATAATCAGTTTTTAGAAATTTTGCATAAAAACTGCAAAAAGTGATAGGAGAGCCTCCGTTTGAGAATTGACGTAAGAAAAATTTCTGCAACACAACTGATTTTAAATCAACGATATCTCCCTCATCCGGACTCTGATTCAAACGATATATATATTTTTTTTAATTTGGGTATTTTTTTCCAAGGGATCCAGATTTGTTATTTTTTTTTATAAAATTTGCACAAAAATTTTCAGATCCGATTTGCAAACTCACCACCCAAAAAATTCATGAAAAAATGAAAATATATTTCCTGCTTTGCCGACGAAAGTGCTCTGTGGAGGTTGTAGCACGTGCATAAATTTTGTTGAAGTTTTCTGCAAAAAATTGAAACTGAAATATGCGTCAAACCCTCATTCCCATGGAACCCTAACCCAAATCTGATACCACTAATTCAGATCTTAGGGGGAGGCCCAAGATCTAAAAAATTGAAATGGATCTTGGGGGGGAGGCCCCCAAGATATGAAAAATTGAAATGCAAGAAAAAAATGAGAGAACACATAGTAAAAAAACCAAAAAGAAACTTCTTTTATTAAAATAGAGAATAACTATAAAAACTACATTGTGGTGGACAATCTATTCTTTCACAAAAAGTGACTTGTTACTTATAATCCTTTTTAGTTACAATACCACAGGTAAATTCCATAGGTGGCTAAATACCATGGTTGAATTAATACTATGAGTAGATGACACTTACAATACCATGGGTAGATAAATACCACGGTTGGATGAATAACATGGGTAGATGCCACTTACAATACCATGGGTAGATTCCATGGGTGGATGAATATCATGGGTGGATAAATACCATGGGTGAATGGATACCATGGGTAGATGCCACTTTCCATTTAGATCAAAGTGTTCTAATCCCCCTAAGTAGATTATCTTTTTTTTTTCTTCCAAACCTATATATGACTCAATTTATTGCATTAATTTGACTGACTGGGTGACTTTCTTCCATTTCCTCAATGTATAGACCACTGATCTTTCCATTTTTAGCACCAATAAAATCTAATTTTCAATTTACATGTTGTTCTTCTTTCTCATTATCCGTGCCTTCTTTCTTCCTGTACTGTAATGAAGAACCAATAGAGTTAGTGTTCCTTTTTTTTATTGGAGTCTCTTCCTATTACATGTTATATAAGAGAGATAAAAATAGGAATTCCAAACTTTGGTATGTTAAATATTTGTTATTTATCTTCAAAACCAAACATTTTACTATGTTGCCTCCGTGTTCCATTCAATCTTCCTTTCTTTTGGGTGCTAAAATAGCTCCTACATGGTTTCCCTTAATGGCTCTCATCATAATCCATGCCTTTGATTGCAACATTTTGAAAAAAGTTTTCTTGCCAAATTTACATGCAACTACTTTATGCCCAAACTTATTACACATGTAGAATTCATAGTTATTCAAGAAGGGGGAAATGAAATTATACTTCTTACCAAAGCTTATTCTTGTCCAATTTCTTAGACTATTATCCACTTTATTTCTACTATTGGGCCACTAAAAATATTTCCTTTGAGAGGAAAAGACTCTTTATGCTTGGTTGTTTGAATTTTCCTTTTGAGGAATCCATGGTTGTGGCTGAAATGACACAGTCCACTTATGCTGTTGCACCTTCCTTTTCCTCTTTGGTCACTTGGAGGAAAAGTGCCCTGCGTTATTACAATAAAATCATATGAGGGGTTGCATACCTTTATTTTTATTCATGGAAGTTATTTTATCTCCTTGATGTTGTATTCTTTTCTATACCATTGTAGTTCTGTTGGATCTTCCTTTAACCAAATTCATGGATCCCATTGATGATGATGTTGGTTCATTTTCATATTCAATTGTTGTCTATGCCTAAGAGGAACAATGGCCGGTTTAAATATCCTTAAACATTTTAGAATACTTTGCATGCTTCTAAAGATTCATCAACTTCTCATTTAATGTATTATTATCTTCTTCTAGCTTTGTATTTATGGCTCTGAATTTATTAACCTCCTCCAGAGATTATATGAAATACCTCTTCAAATAGCTCTTTTCTTCAAGATCTTTCCAATCAATAGAGAGGAAACAGATTCAGAACAAGTGTTTATTTCACTTTCAAAATTTTGTTCCCTTGATGACTCTAGAGATTCTTTTGCTGACATGTGAGATGTGATTTCTTCTTCTTCACCAGAGGTGGACCCACTGTCTTGTTGAACAATGTCCATATCTTCTATTTCTATTAAGGTAGCTCCTTCTTCACTATAAGTAGATGAGCAACTCTCACTTTCACTAGTACTTGCAGCCGATTAGTTTGAAGATAAATGGCCTATTATTTCACATCTCCTATGGGCGTTGATCAACATTTTAGAATCTTGATACAAGAGAATCATCCTATGATTCATGATCTTCAATTTCTCTTTGAATCTTTGACTGCTTCATCCTCCAAGGAAAGCCTCTTCACATCACATGCAACTTTCATGTGCACTTCATATATGGACTGCAATTTATCGCATATCTCTTTGGTAGTCTTAAAACAAATCACTTTCTCAATATATGACTTAGATAACCCTCTCATGATTTACTTCCTAGTCTGTTTATCAAAAATACAATCTATCTATCCCTTCTCCACAGATAGCCATACATCAACATCAAGATCTTGCATGTAGAGTCTAATCCTTACTTTCCAAGTTGTATAATTTGAGCCATCAAAAAATGGAACTCCATCTTAGGTAATCCAGTATTGCTTCTCCATGATCCTTGATCTTCCTTTCAACTGTTAAACTAATTTTGAAGGACAATGAATCTGATACCAATTGTTAAAAACAATGGAAACCATGACACTACTAAGAGGAGGGGGTGAATTAGTAGTGTGGCCAAATTATACTTTTCAATCACTTTAGAAATTGTTCATGAATCAACAACACAACTCGATCATAACATAATCATCATCAAGCACATGAGCAACATTTACACAAGACACCAATATTCAATTTATTATAATCTTCAACTTGATTACAGCATTGCCCCAAAAAATACTACTTGTAGGTTAATTAGATGCTACTGAAAGGAAATTCTATCCCTGATCATTTATCAATCTTCACTCAAAGGGGTTGCTACCCCTACTTGTTTATCAGTATTTACTGAAAGGGACTCTTTCCCCTACTCGTTTATCAATCAATATTGAAAGGGAATGCTGCCCCTTCTCGTTTACTAACACTAATTGAAATTTGAATATTTAACAATACCCACTAGAAGGAGATACTACCCCTGATCTGAAAACTACCACTTTCCAACCTTGTTGATCCATATTTAATCCATTTTCAAACTAGAACCAATAGGCCACTTGTTTCACAAATAAATAATTTTTTCTCACTGTAATCGCTCATCAAATCCACCATACAAACACCTTCAACAATATCTGATTACTGATAAAACCACCATCACCTTAAAAAAATTCACATTACTAAGAACAAATCACCAAAATTTATGCATCATCAACATTAATTACCAATCACCAATGCACATATTTTCAACTCTAGAACACCTTTCATATACCAAGATTGGTCTTTGTTCTCTGATTCACCCTTGATGCATACCACCATTATGCATCACACTACACCAACAAATTTCAACCTCTCATCAACCACACATTCACAAACAATTCTGTTTCTCTAATTTTTCTTATAAATATTAATGGACTGATATTTTTGGATTGAACTTTGGTTGAATTTACTTTAGATCCACTAAATGAATTTATTATTTTTTCCTTTGTCCCATTCATTCCAGTCTTCTAATTCTTCTCTTCAAGTATTTTTTTCTCTGATCTCCAGTTTAAATTCAAACTTCGAGTTTTTATATTGTTTTCCTACTTATTTGTAGAATTATGGCTTTTTCACATAATTTAGCTGTAACTTTCCAATTTTGTTGAATCTCTAGATTTGTCAGCTTGCTAAATCTGCCTCTTAACAGTCTACTTTTCTATCAAAACTCCAAGTCTTCTGTTTAGTGCCAAATCAAGTTTCCAACTCATTCATGCAATTAGTGCTCTGCTGCCAAACATTGCCACTAAACTAAAGATGTCGACTCATTCATCCATGCACATGCCCATTGAATTTTAACCATAGGCCACCAAAAGGCCTTTTTAATATACCACTACCAAAATGCATCTCCAAATAAAATTTCCACGACCCATTTTTTTATTTTATAACGCATTGCCAAAATATACCTTCATGGTCTTTTATTAAAAAATCTTGTTGCGAGTTCCACCATTTTTTTCCTTAGCACCTTTTGTGCTAAAACCTTCCTGTTATACTACCATAAGATTGGGTGGCATGGCCATTGGATAGGTCTTTAGGTGCTAAACCCATTTAAGCCTTTCAGGGGCTTGTTTCCTTTGTTATTTTTCTTTGTTCCCTTGGTCTAATTTCTACGTGAAATGACTAAGCACCAATTTTGTAGCACTCTCTATCCCGATGCATTCCCTTCTCACTTCCTTATTAAAATTCTGGGCTATTTCTTTGGCGGTCTTAGTTGTAAACATGGCCCACTCACTCGCTCCTTATTGGTTACCGATTGCTGACCTATTTGTCCTCTGTGTCTCGACACAACTTGCTTCTCGATGCTTTCGCCATGCACTTGATAATAAGCCATCGGGCTCCATCCATCGGGATGATGTCATTAGGACGTTACCTATGCCACATTTCGACTTGTGAGTGGTCTACATCTCCACCAAAAATGGGCCTTTTAGGTACCTAAAAATGCCAAAATTTATTGCCACGTGTCCACCTTTGAATGGGTCACATCATGCTGACTTCATTAACAAATATCATCACTTGAGAGCCAATAATATTCTTCCACCTATTCTATGTCAAAGAGGAGAGAGAAAGGGTCCGAGGCCTTTGTTTTTCACGTTTTTCTTTATAAAAAATTAAAAGGTTTCCCATATAATTTCTTTTGATGTGCTCATAATTTCTTCACACCAAATCTCCTATGCACGCTGCTTAATTATGCCCTCGGGATTTCCTCTCCAAGCTAGGCCTCAACAAGCTTTGCTATCACTATAGGGGATTACCTCTCAAATTTCATTGGTCCACACTATTAACTGTTCTGTCATGTTGTGTCAGGGCCACATCTGCCTGCCAATTGCATCCCAAAGCTTAAAATTTTGCGCACTATTTTCCAACCTTCAGTGTTGCCTCTACCATGATGGAGTCACCTACTGGTGTCATCCCATTTTTGTGCTTAATTTCTCCTTATAACTTTACCGAGGTATTTCCGTCGGCCTTCCCCCACTAGGCCAGGCTGTTAAGTGGGCTCTTCCAAGAGCCAATGGAAAACATTCCCACTGATTTGATGTACATGCCACGTATGTTCAATCCACCTTTGGGATGCTACACTAACTTTTCACTGGGTTTTTTTGTTTTTCAAAACTTGTCTATGCACCAAAATGGTTTCCAACCTTTTTTAACTCTGCTAGTTTAATTTTGGGGTATTCAAATTTGATTGGATCTATCTCACAAAATAGGATACCATTTTCGAACCACATACAACTGGAAAGGTATTTCAGAGCTCTCTCCCATATGTGTAGGTTCCACCTACATTTGAGATGATATGCTTCATAAGAAATGGCTCCAAATTCTCTGTACCTTCTAATTGCCTTACCAATCTTCTGTTCCTCTTGCAGTCACCTCATGTCATTCTCTGACATATGTTCCATCTATTGACAATAACAACACCATCACCTGTGCTTTGAAATTTCCATGCTTTGCCTTTTCCACCTTTGTTGCTTTTTATTTTTCCACCTCTGTTGCTTTTTCCTTTGCCACGTTTTCCATTTCCTTTTCCTTTACCTATTGAAATTGGAAACAATAAAGGCTTCTAATTTAGTTTTCCCTTAATTAAATTAGAAGAAAATTGTAATTCCACATCATATGATAGCTTGTACGAGTTAAATGGGTGAGGAAGACTTAGTTAGCTCAGTCAATTAGAGTTTAGGTCAAACTAGAGGCATGTAGAGTTATCCCTAAGTTTTGGGGGGTCCAATTGCAGTTTATTTTGAGTTGTAATTAGTTAACTCAATTATTTGAGTTAAAATTAGTTTAACTAGTTCTAACTGAGAGATGAGCTAGTGATAGGTCTAGTGAATTAAATATGATTTAATTCACATGTAGTGATCAATAAGAAAACTGATAATTCACTATAAATAGTTGTTTCATGTCAGTTCTAAGAAAGGCCTAGTTGAGATTGGAGTTAGAACTATCAGTTGTATAATTAGAAAATTGTACAGGTCATGCATGAGGTCAGCAGGATGCCTTAGATGAATTTCACAATAAATTCTTGGGAATTTCCTAATTAATAGGGGCTCAAATTCTCCAAGAATGTGTAAGCAAGGCTGAGCAACCTAGAGGTGACAAATTGGTTAAGTATTGGACCATTCTTGCTCGGATCAGAGTGAGGCAGTCAAAGATAATGTAGAGGTTTCTCAGGAAGGGAAACAACATTGTATTTTTTCATATTATTGACTTAATGAAATATAAATCTAGCGGGGTTTTTAGCTAAGGGTTTCCCCATATACATCTTTGTGTTGTGTGATTCAAATTCTTTCTCTTTCTGGTTCATGTGATTGTGCAACTGTAATTGGTTTCAACAATTTGTAGAGTTGATTCAGTATTTTTTTTTAGCATATTACAAGATCAGTTGAATCCATTTATATATTTCTACATGGTATCAGAGCAGGAATCACTATATAATAGAAGAACAAGAGTTTGTTTTGAACAGGTGAATTGAATCTGCAGATTTATTCTTCAGGACCAACAACAGATCAAGGTGTATTTCTTTGGATTGAGACTCGAATATGCCCTTGAGGGTAATTACAATTACATAGCATGGAAGGACATGATGGAGTCAGTGTTGGAGGACAACATACTGAAGGAATTCATAGACAATATTATTTCCCAACCTATAGACACAAATTCTCAACTTATTGATGCATGGAAGAATAATGTAGAAAAGGCGAGAAATATAATGTTAGAAGGAGTTTGATATCATATTTTGTCAAACTTGCATGAAAAGGAAACTCCATATGATATGTGGAAGCCTTAAAAAATCTTTTCCAGAAATTAATCGACCACATGAAGCTGGTGCTAAAGGACAAGCTCAGAAAGATAAGGATGGAGAAGGGCGACACAATCCAAAAATAGTTTATGAAGTTCACTCAATGTCGAGAATAGCTTGGAA
This sequence comes from Pinus albicaulis, assembly GCA_034641835.2. Taxonomy (NCBI): domain Eukaryota; kingdom Viridiplantae; phylum Streptophyta; class Pinopsida; order Pinales; family Pinaceae; genus Pinus; species Pinus albicaulis. The sequence continues at coordinate 519,295,454 of CM076572.1, read as the reverse complement.
GTGTTGGTGTGACAGCTGGCTAGGATGAGTTGGTGATCTTAGCACTTCTAGCCCTTCCCAAGAGTTGGCATAGCTACCAGGACTCGATGAATCAGAGGGAGAAGCTACCAAAGTGGGAGCTATTGTGGTTCGACTTGGTACAAGAATAGATTTGGTGGAGCACTAGAGATGGATCCTCATAAAAGGCTGATGATGAGGAGAATCGTGCCTTGGATGGAAAGGTGAAGAAAGGGAAAGGGAAGGTGTCCCATTCCAAATTAGATTCCAGGCAGGCAGGCAAGAAGCGAAACTTGTCAAAGGTAAAATGTTTTCACTGTCAGGAGCTTGGACACTATGTTACAAAGTGTCCACACAAGAAGACTGACAAGAAGCCCTCAGGAGGAGTAGTAGGTGAAGCACTTGATTCACAATTGGATTTTACCCTCATTGCATGCATAGTGTCATCAGTTATGGGTTATGTGTGGTACTTAGATAGTGGATGTTCATTCCATATGACCAACAACAAAGAATTCTTCAGTAAATTATAGGAGAAGGATCTCTGGATGCACATCGAGATGGGAAATAATGGGAGGTATAGTGCTACCGGCATAGGTACATTTACCTTTTAGAGTGAGCCAGGTACTCCTCTCACATTAAAATATGTCATGTATGTTCCTGGTTTAAAGAATAATTTGGTTTATGTTTCTACATTGGAAAACTTTGGCTATGATGTGATATTCAGTGGAGGAAATTCATTCCTTCGTCACAAAGCCACGGGGCAAGTAAATAATATTAGAGTTTGAGAAAAGGACCTCTACAAATTGGATGTAGAAGATTGTGCTACCTTGAGCAAGAAAGAAAAGTAGGTGGTGAGTCGAGACATCAGTGAGTTATGGCATAAGAGTTTGGGACATCTACACCATGGCACTTTGAAGATCATGCAACGGATTTCTACATAAAATTCCAAAGGATGCACTTGAGCAGCAAGAATCATGCAAAGGGTGTACGTTGGGGAAGTATACCAAATACACCTTTCACGATAAGGAAATTCGATAAAAGGCGATCCTTGAGAGAGTTCACTCAGATGTATGTGGACCGTTGTCGACAGCTTCCACAACAAAACATAGGTGTTATGTGATTTTTATAGATTGTTTTTCACGCAAGTGTTCTATTTTCTTCATGCAGAAGAAAGATCAGACATTCTCAATTTTTTTTGAGTTCAAGGAACTTTTCGAGAAAGATACAAGGAAGAAGGTGAAGGCTTTGAGGAGCGACAATGGTGGAGAATATGTCTCTAAAAAATTCAAGAAATTTTTTGCTTCAGAAGGAATTCAAAGGGAATTAATAGCACCTCATAACCCACAAAGGAATGGGGTTTCAGAAAGAAAGGACAAAACTATTGTGGGAGTAGCATGAGATATATTCCTTTGTACAAGAGTGAAGCAGATAAGAACCTTTACCATATTGTGGTAGAAGGTAAAATTTTGATCATTATTCCTTCAATATTTGTGCAAAATAGAAGTCCTCATCGCATAATTGGGATGAGTACACCAGATGAAGAGTTTTCAGGTAAGAGACCAGATGTGTCACATTTTAAAATTTTTGGTTCATCAATTTATTTCCATGTAACCAAAGATGCTAGGAAGAAGCTAGATCCAACAACTGAATTGGGGATATTTGTGGGGTACACTGATACACCTAACAACTATCAGGTGTAATTTCCAACACACAAGATGATAGTGGTAAGAAGATATGTGAAATTTGATGAAGGGAAGGCCATGTAAATTTCCCTTGAGAGGGAGATTTAGTTGCATGCAGTTGAGGAGCTCTTGGCTCCAAAAGAAGAACCTAAATATCTGGAGCAACCATAGGTAGAGGTGAATATATTGGAAGCACCCAATCATGCAGAGACATCTCGAGATGGAAGGAAGCGTGCCAGAGAGGCTGTCAAGTTGGTGCTTGATGCTAGAGAGAATGTGGAAGAACCCACATCACAACACATTAGGAGAAGGTCCCCAGAGTGGTACACTAGCTACATGGATCTTATGAGCGAAGGTGTAGAGATAGAGCCATCCTATTTTGAGGAAGAAATGCAATAAAAAATTTTGGTTAATGCCATGGTTGAGGATTATGACTCCATTATCAGAAACATATGGGAAGTTGTCTCAAGACTGGAGGGAGTGTGGAGAAGCACAAGGCTAGGTTTGTGGCCGAAGGTTTCTCTCAGTTGGAGGGGATTAATTATGATGAGACCTTTACACCAGTCACAGGGTACTCATCAATTAGATCCATCCTTGCACTCTCAACGTAGATGGGATGGAAGATACATCAGATGGATGTAAAGACAACCTTCATCAATGGGGTGATTGATGAATAGGTATACATTGAGCAGCCATAAGGTTTTGAAACATTTTATAGAGAGTCACATGTGTTTAGACTTAAGAGAGAAATACATGGGCTGAAGAAAGCACCTCGTGCTTGGTACACCAGGGTCGATAACTATTTCACCAAGTTGGGTTTCATAAAGAGTGAAGCAGATAAGAACCTTTACCATATTGTGGTAGAAGATAAAATTTTGATCATTATAATTTATGTCGATGATTTGATACTGACAAGTGATGAGAAGCTCATCAATTATTACAAAGAGGATCTTGAAAGAGAATTTGAGATGAAGGACATGAGGATTGGAAATTTGGAAAGGATGCAAAGAAAATTCCGTGGACCTATGTGTAGATATACCTTTGCTCCCAATACTCAACAGATAATTTAGGGTTCCGATTTTCTTGGATTGAAAATTCACACACCTTCTTGTTGAGCCCATCTTGCAGTTCATTTTGTGTTAGATGCCACAACATCAAATCTCCCTCAAAATGATCTAGGTCCTCGCAAAAAAATCATTTATTGGCTTGAGGGGTCTTGACCCAAGTTCAGAGTATTTTGCGCAACCAAAAAAACCCTCCAACTACTAGCCCTTTCAGAAATTATCTTCTTGTACAGACCAAAGTCTCCCCCGAAGCAGTATGGGGGGGTACTGGAGCCAGGTTTCCACACCTTGAGGGAGCGTTTGATGTGTGTTTTCCCTTAATTAATGATTATCTATCTACGCGGAACTTCCCAAGAAACTTGGTCTAAGTGCGTATAAAACCCTTAACAAATATGCTTTAAGAGATATGTGTCACAGATTGTATCAGATCTAACCCTTCCCAGAGGCTAGATCTACTTGCATATAACCCTTAAACAGTAAAGTTGTTTCGCACAATTAAATAAATAGACTTAACCCTTGCACATTCAAAAATAAAATTAAATATATAATTATTAACATATAATTAAAAATAAAATAAATATATAAATTCAAACTATAAATATTATTTAATTATTTTTAACATTTAATTTATCGATAATAATAAAAACAAATAAATAATTATTATTCTAAAAATATATTAATAGTAAACATTTATTTTATTCTTCAAAAATATATTAAATTAATAATAATTATTTTTATTAAAACAAATATAAATATATAAAATTGAAATTATAAAATTTAATCATTTGATTTACTCTTTTTAAAATAAAATAAAAATAAAATAAATTAACTATTATTATTTGAGTCAAACTAGCTATTATTTTACAAACGACTAGTGAGAGCTTTACTTTCTATTTAAAGGGGTTACTTGATCATATTTTCCATCTTTTCCTGATGATGAACCACACTGACTGGTTTGAAACACGTCTTTGACCAAATCTATTTTGATGTGATTTTCACCGAAATATTTTAATCCCAATAATTACAAGATTAACCCGTACTTCAATGTAGACTTGCACATAACAAATTACTATACTCAATTCAAATCTAACAGTTAAAGCGAAATAATACTTTCTCACAGATGCAATATAATTCAACTTATCATTCACTGAGATAAATATGCATTAAATAGCACAGATTCAAATCTAGAATCGTAGTAAGCAACACATAACAAATATAAGACAATCAACCACATAGATCACATAAAATTCAGAGTTCTCCAAAATTGCCTTCTTTATTAAGAGATATTCAATTCAGTAAAATATTTTCCTTTTGCACACACATCAGCAGAGTTCGTGCACACAACTCAGGACTAGCTCTCCGCACACACAACTAGCAGGGGCCTTTCTACCCAGAAAACCGACCCAAAACTTAGATCAGAACATAACACATAGACATATATTTTATATTAGATGATATCTATCCTTCTTGATTCTTACATATTTATTTCTTTCCAAACAAGCACATACCATGGTCTCAAACCATGGTTTGAGACTCATGGTTTTCCCTTTTACCTATTACAATAATTAAGGGAATTTGACCCGCCCCAAAGCCCCTTTTTCATCTACGCGTAGCGTATATAAACAAAAACTTAACCCAAAAATACTAAAAATTTCTTTACCCCAAGGGACCCTACTCCAACAGGCCCCCAACACAATCTAGTGACTCGTCCTGATTCACTCTGGTCTAGTTACCTGCATGTTATCTTTGAGCACCTGCACGAAATGTTGAAATGGAAAAATGACCTCAGGGCTTTGTATTGCAGCACTCTGCACTTCTTCCACCAATTTTAATATGGTTGGACCTTTGACAGCCAAGTTGATGCTTCACTGGGTCTAATTCATAGTTTTGAGGGCTCCATCAATGGTCTATGAGAGTTGCAAGGAATCATCCACCCATGGCTTCATTCACTCATCCAACAAGTGATCTCGCTGGAGCAGTGTGTCGATTTCCATCTGAACGACGTGACTCTCCTGCAATTGGTAAAATCTTTGGGTAGGCACGAGGGTCAGTGCAACGACCCGAATTTCATCGAACTATTGATCTTTGGCCTGCAACTCTGCTTTCATTTGTCGGATGACAGGGTTATCTTGGATGAAGGTCCAAAGTCCCATGTAATCTTCAAGTAGCTTACTGCAAGCATACATGAAAACAGTGATGCTAGCAGTTGACTCCTGTACGATTGTTGCGCATTGTGCACGCACCTCTAGAGGCATATCTAGCTATAGCTTCATATAGAAGTCTGCGATCTTTTGATCTTACTTGGCGCGAACAGTTGTTATCTCTGACTACGAGGCCTTCAACATGGTTACCAAGATTTCTAAATTGACTGTAGGCATAGCGATAGTAGGTACTGCGACTTCAGGGAGGTCACTGCACAATCAATTGATCATGGATTCTAATGTAATGCGTTGATCTTCAACAACCTAACGAGCTTCTTCTGCATTCTATTGGCACTTCTGCATCATGCTCACTTGTTTTTTATTATCCATAGAAATCTTTAAAGCGTGGACCTCTCGGTACTGCAGCTCATCCATGATCATAGTATGCATAGCGTGAAGTTTTCCACTAGGAAGCATGGCCAAGTCAATGCCCACCTCAGTGCAAGCTTGCACATTAGCGTGCAACTCAGGTTTCTCAACTGTAATTAAAGGTCCTGGAACATGGAAAACCCGGTTGTCTAATGGGACAATAGTGCTGAGGCGTTGCACGCTCATTTTTCCAAATTGCTGCATGCTTGCTTGAATCAAGTTCATTTTCATGCGGAGCCCTTGGAGACCATGCTTCACATCCTCAAGGACCGATTTTTATTGGGACTCCACATTATTCCAGAGATCCTTGGTCGCAACTTTGATAGTGTTTTCAATTTCATTCAGGGCATATTTTGTAAGGGTCAAAGCCTCTATCCCTGTTTTCTTTGATCCCTTCCTCTTTTTTCATGGGCCTGGGGAGGCCTGAAATCCTCTCTTAGTCCCTTTTGTCAAACCTATCTATGTCTCAGGTGCCCTGACACTGTCATCTTCTTTACCTTCCATTTCCTTTTCTAGGACAATTGTTTCACCTGTCGTGGTTGGCTTTGGCTCTTTCTCTACATCCTTATCCTTCTACTCGGTATCCTTGGACGTGTGCAGCTTTTTTAGAGTCTTCAGGGGTACCAAATATGAGGCATCACCAGTGGTGCACTCTTCCAACCATAAGGCTATCCATTATGTTGTAACATGTGCAAGGTCATCCTTTGTGACCTTGTAAGGTATCTCATACCAAACACCTTCAACATCACCCTTCGCACACATGTGGATGTTGTGAGAAATAGCTTTAAAGTTTGCGACATGCTTGTACTTCTCATATAGCATTGGCGGCAATCACGACCTGGAATGCACCGCTTGAAACAACTCAGAATTAAGGAGTACCGAGGATATTTTGTTTTCAATCATGCGGGAAGGAACCTTGGAGTTCCACACTGTCACATATCACACAACTTCGCAATTATCAGGCTCAATATCTAGGAGTTGAGCCTCAGTTGGCATCTTCAAACCAATTAGCGCAATGAGTAGCGGAAACCAAGCATAATAGAAGTTCTTTCCCTCCTCCTAGACCTCGTGTACATTTGCTAAGAACTCTGCATGCAAGTACTTTTCCGAATTGTACTGTATCCATTTCTCACATTGCTCGAATAAAGAAATCACATGGGCAGGAATTTCCTTCAACGGACACTTCCTCATCATCTTGCAAGCGAGGATTAGAGTACCAAACTATACTACGGGGTCATTTATCTCGCTAAGGAAGAATCCCCGAGTGTTGCACGATACCTTATATTTTTCTTTCACTGTGTCTACAACTTTCCACTCCAGGCCCTTTCCTCCAAAGGCTTCCGCAGGGTCTGCCCCTTGAAAGGTCAGGTTGGTGATACAATGTATTAAATCTGCATCACTGGAAATTGGCTCTCATAGCCAGAGACAATCATCATTTACCAGGGAGAGAAGCTGGTGCACAAAAATTTTGTTGACCGCACTGCGCCCAAAGTATGGGATGTTCAACAAATTTAACATCATCAACTTCTGCAGTCCCAATTCCCAACTCTTAGGCTCAACATTAATCACCCTCTTTTCATAGGTGAATGAATCCAAGTACATTGAGGGCGCGATCTCAAGGAACTTCTCCTGGTCAGCCAAGTCCCAGTCTTCCATCTTAAGCAAGGGGATTTTCGCAAACATGTCCCCCTCAAATGAAACATCTTCAGGGATCAATGGTGAATTAATATAGGACTGAACCTTATCCAGGTCTTTTGGGACCTTCAGAGATGATTTGCATGGCGCAAAATACGTGGGCAACCATGAGAGTGGATCGAACTCCTCAACAACGTCTTCCTCCACAACTAATTCGAGTACCTTGGCCATATTTCTATTTTGGCGCTCTGTGGGGGTCGACCGAGGTTTCGAGGTCTTCTGGTGTGACGACTTCCAGGACCCTGAAGACTGTCCCTTCTTATATTTTTGGGGCTTGGGTGTAGACGCAAGGGTTTCAACGGCCTGTGCAGAGGTTTCATCGACCTGCATCACAGATGGGGTATGTTCGGTAGCTGTTATAGTTGGCAGAATCAGATAACCCAACCCCCACTGGTGCAACCTCTCATAGAAATGTGGGTTGATCTCAGACATACACTTCAAAAAACATAATGATAACACTTCGCAAAAATCACTTGGAAAGGAAAGGGAACTAATGTGACCCTTCCTATTATATTTATAGCATTGGTGCGACTTAAACGATCTCATGTGCATTTACGTAGACTCATAAATGATAAAAAAACTCCAAATGTGACATAAGCTTCTCATTAAATGTATTTTAATCACTCCTCCAAATGGTAATAAATTTGTCTTATCAAGATTTACTATTCCAATAGCTAGTTTTTGACACCTCTGTGACTGCTTCATCCTCTGAGCGCAACCTCTACGTGGATGTTGCACGCGACTACACCTCCACCATCCTTTTTGTGTAGACCCACTACTCCAATTCTTGACATAATGCTTTATGGTCCTATGCCCTCTCATACCTATCTAGGGCGCTAAGACACTCCTCCGGACATATAGTCATTTGGCACGCACAGGGATAGGCTCATCCCTGTATGGCTTCAACCAACTTCCATTCACATATCTAGGAATGATTTGAACCCTTAAGGTAACTAGTCATACCACACCTCCTTCTGTAATCTCCTTTACAACATAAGGTGTGAGGCAGTGCATTTTTAACTTTCCTGGGTGGCTCGCAAACTTGTTGTCATATAGAAAAACTAAATCATCCTCCTTGAAAACCTTTTTTCTGATGTGCCTATCATGCCAATTTTTTTCATGCGCCTTTTGCTCCTCTTGATGGAAACCAACAATGAATTTGTATTCCTCTAGTACAACTAGCTACGATAGTCGCTCTTCAATATTATCTTGATCAACCATGTTAGTGACCGCTGCAATGCGCAAACTAGGGACGATGTACTCCATTTGCAGAAAAACTTCCTCTATAAATACCAACTTGAATGAGGTCTACCCAGTCAATTTCTTGCACGTATTTTGATACGCCCATAGAACCGTAGGTACGCGCACATTCCAATTGTTCCGATTAGCATTACAGAATTTTGTGAGTGCATTCTCCAAAATCTTATTAAAGTCCTCTACCATGCCATTTTCTTATGGATGATATGGTGTAATCTTTTGATGGTACATCTTAAACTCCATTTTCAATTATTGGATAGTCTCATTCACAAAGTGTGTACCCTGGTCACTCATCAATATTTGAGGACACCCAAACCTTGTAAATATATTCTCAAAAATGAATTGTGCAACGGTCTCTCCGTTGCAATCCTTCACAGACTTAGCTTCGGCCCACTGGGTCAAATAATTTGTTGTAGTAATGATATAGCATGTGTCAGTATTATTTTCAGGAGGGTTGATTGCTCCTACAAATTCAATGGCCTACTTATCAAAATCCTACAAATTCACTTGTGGTTGCAGTGGCATTTCATCTCTGTGCGACAGTTTTGTATTCTTTGACACACATCACAAGCACGACAATACTCCTTTGCATCACTGTGTACTGTAGGTCACCACAACCCAAACCTCAAAATTTTTTACACAGTTTGTTTTCCTGCATAGTGACCTCGTGCAACCCATGCATGTTCTTCAACTAGGATGCTTTGTCTTCAAACTCCGGAACATAGCATCTTAATACCTCATCAACACCCATCTTATAAATTTGGCTAGAAATCAAGGTAAACTCAGCTGCGGGCAAGACAAGTTCTTTCTTCTTCTTGACTGTATACTCCGTAGGCACACTACTAGTGGTCATAAAGTGGTTAATATATGCGGAGTGGTCATCTGCTACTTTTATGGAAAATAGTTGTGCGTCGGGTAATCCGTCCTCCAAACTAGTTGGCTCCTCTCAACTTTTGATGCGTGATAGGTGATCTGGACCTGCATTCAACATCTTTGGTTTCACAAATACTTCAAATTCATACTCCTGAAATAATAAAATCCATTTGTAGATCTTCCCCCCCAACACAGGCTTATTGATCAAGCCCCTTCAAAGAAGAGTGTTCTGTAAATGTCTTAAAATAACCTCCCAACAAATAGTGATGGAACTTTTGTAGTGTGTAGACCATAACTAATCCTTCCCTTTCTGTTGTGGAGTATTTTAGTTCAACACTTGAAAATTTGTTAATCACAAATGCAAATGGGTGATCAATATCTCTGGCTCATGGTTGCACAAGTACAATGCCTAGCATGATACACGAAGTGTCCACATGTACATGGAACTCCTTTGTCCAGTATGGGAATACCAATATAGGCATAGTTACCATTTTTTCTTGAGTAGCTCAAATTTTTTTTGACAATCCTCATCCCAGAAAAATGATGTATATTTCTTTAGTAGCTTCTCCATTGGCATAGTATTCAGTGCGTAGCCTTGAATAAAATTTCTGCAATACCCAGTATGCCCCAAAATTCAGTGTAGCTTTTTAATGTTTGCTGGAACCTCCATGTTAACAATAACATCAATCTTAGTTGGATCCACCATCAGTATTAGTTGGCACACAATATGACCCAAAAAATCCCAAAGGGGACACAGATTATGCATTTCTTTGTATTTAGCAAGATATGATGCTTCAGACAAGTATCCAACATTAAGCACAAATTTGAAACATGCTTCTTTACTAGGCCAAATATAGTCTAGTCATAAAAATATACTTCTAATTTTTTTTGTATATATTCCTTAAATGTAGCTACCACTATGCGTGAGAAAATTGCTGATGCATTATTTATACCGAATGGCATGACTATGTATTGGAATGATCCTCTTTCTGTCACAAAGGTTGTCTTCATTATGTCTTTAGGGGTGATTCTTATTTGGTGGTATCCAAAAAATCCATCAGTGAATGAGTAGGCTTCTTGCCCTCCCACATTGTCTAAGATTTCATCAGAAAAAGGAGTTATCAAAGGGTCATGCACACAGGCATCATTTAACTTGCGTAGATCCACACAAATCCTAATTTATCCTATGGTATTATTTTCTTGGACCACCATAGGGCTGAACCAATCTGATTCTTTGACTAGTTCAATGATCCCTACAACAACCATCTTCTACAGCTCCTCTTTGACCGTCTACTTGTATTTGGGATTTGGCCTGTAAGGATGCTACTTGACAGGTTGTGTGTCCAGTTTCAGTGTGATATTCATTACACATAGATCCCCAACAATACCTTTCAATTCATAAAAATCTGTGGGTAATAAGTCATGATATTCAACAAGTAGCTCTGAAACCTTAGCTACTATATATTCATCCTAGTGATCCCCAATTTTGGCAATCTTAGGTTTCTCTTCCATTCCGATGTTGACTTGCATAATCTTCACGGGTTCAGTCAAATCTAGCACTACAAGCAGTGGTCTAGAAACTGTGCTCTATCCTTCAGACTCTGGAATATTGATGTTCCTTGTGTCTTCTTCATTATCTTCAATAGTCACATTCCTGCAGTCATCTATATCCTTCATCTACGCATCCCATGTTGGTATGGCTCGCGCTTCGGGTGTCTTGGTAGTGTTAAAGACCACATCTTGAATCATGTGTAAGGCGGTATTGATGCATGGGAATCCACTCTCAAAAATAAATTTTAACATAAATATTTATCATAACGCAACCTATTCCATCGTGCCTCGTCGAAGATCAATCTCTAGGTACCAGTTCATAAGAATCTGACTTAAAGTATGGACAAATGTATGCACCCATCCTGACTATGGCTCTTCTCCCCAAGCTTCAGTCAACCAGGCTAAATGTAGCCACGAATATTCTTTCCCTGCATAGGTTCCTTCCAACCGAGTATTGGGTTGTCCAAAGCACAGTTGCATCATATGGGTACATTCTTCCCAATTCTCAAAGTTGTCCTTGTGTGTCTCCCACCAACATGCTGGAGTTGAGCAGAGAGCTAATTCAAGCGCATGGAACCGTTGTGTTTCTGGAAAAAAATTTTAAAACTCATATAAGAAATAAGTGACAGTTCCTATACCATCAACATAAGGTGGTTCCCGCACCCGAGAGGTTATGCACCATAGATATTTGTTGACTCAGTTGTAGTGCAATGTTGAGACTTCATGCAAACAATTCTGCCACTTCTCTAATTCCTCATCTGAATATGAATGACATGAAATATCTTGATCCAAACTAAGTCGTCCATATGTCGTGGGATTGATCCAATATTCATATCATGCATTTAGTTTGTTGATATGATCAACATCCTCTTCTACGTGCACTGGTTCTGTATATCTTTCTCCTTCTGCCGGATCTAGTGGGACTACTACCATGGTTCCATTATTTTCAAATACCATACTTATACGCTTGAGATTGATGATATCATCCATGTAAATAGCCCAATCCATAACCAATAGCGTCAGGTATGGATCTTTATCATCATCAATCTAAATAACGTCATAATCAACCAACGCTTTAACTCCTTCGATGTCAACTATGACCCAAAAAATCCTTCCCATTAGGATAATCTTCTGTTGATTTTCCATGCGCAACTGGATTGTAGAACATTCCATATTAGGTTCTCCCATTTTCTACCAAGTTTTCTTTGGAATGAAATTTGCATAAGAGCCCAGATCCAAAATGACTTATTCCATTCCAAATTCTCCTATTTGAGCAGTTAGGTGCATCTCTTAGCCAATTCTTCTATTGTTCTTGTAGATCTTATTGAGGGCCTTTTGCTCCATCCGGGGTTGTTATTTTTCGATGCAATTGTTAATTAAAGATTGAAGCTTCTCCATGACCTTCTTATTGTGCAAAAGCTTGATACATGCTTGTAAAAACATTTTCATCTCTGCAGACTCAACCCCTTTGTTGGTATCCATTGCAAGTTTTCTTGCTACTTTGGATGTGCCAGGATCCGCAAAGTCCTTCTATGCCGCGACAAATTTTTCCTCTTCCCTCTATAGATTTAATCCTTCCTTTTTACCATGAGCTCTTCGGACCTAAAAATCAATGGAAAGCCTCTTATCCTATGCTTTATCTTCTCCAGTTTTATGCCACTTCTAGTTACAATATTTATGCTAGGGTCTTCAATGTGCGGTTCCACTCTCATTTTAACATTCTGCTTAGGTGTTTGCGGTTTTTTCTCCTTCATTTTTTCAAATAGTACAGGGAAATCTTGAATAACATGATCAAACTGCCTACAATATCTGCAAAATTGTTGTGTTGGGTTCAGGAAGTCACACACATAATGACCAGCTTCTCCACAGTTATAACAAATGACCTGTCCTTTCCACGAGAAGCTCCTCTATCCCTTCCTCTTCCTTTGCTTGGAAATCCACCATGCCTAGACGATGATGTAGGTGAATATGGTCCTCTACCCTCAACCTGCAATCTGTATGAAGCAACCTGATCAATAATCAGATCAAATCTAGAACATTTCTTGTCATCGTGTCCCATAGATCAACAGAATGTGCATAAAGTTTGTTGTAGCTACAGAATATATTTACCAATCCTAGGGCATAAGTCTGTCATATGTAGTCCATTTGTTTAGAAAATCATGCACCATAGTTTGGGAACCTCACTAGGCCCTACTTCGTTCTTAATCGGACTTGGTCCTCCAACCGCCAGATAGTTAGTATATACAAGACACTGATCCCTGTGATGTCCGTCAACTTTACAACGTGTGCACCATACTCCTGCGCATACATCATTTCCCTTCTCGTTTCACAATGTTTGTATCTTTAAGTGCAACGCAACTAACTGAACTTGTATTTTCTGAGCCCCAACTTGTGTGGCAGGTACAGGTGAGGCTTCTAGATTCATGGCAATCTCCATAGCTTTAGCCTGCATCGCTATCTTTTGTTGATTTAAAGACTGGCATAGATGCGACAACAACATAGCAATGAACCATTCTTTGTGTTGCGTGTCATCGATAGTGAATCCTTTGTCTCTGATGGTTTTCTTCAATCATTGATCTGCCTCCCATACATATTCATTCACTTCTTGGTGGATCTATTTTAATTAAGTCATGCATTGAGAGTATGATTTCAGCTTTTTGAACTTCTCCTTCAATGCGGTCTTAAGCTCATCAATCATGCCATTAGGATGGATTTCCATATACCTCCTGTACCGATCCAGTGGGAGTTCTTGGAATGCAATAGCCAGCTGGGTGTTCTTAACATTATCGTTATTTATCTGCTGCGATGTACATAAAACATCTGTAATGAACCAAAATTGGTCAACATCTTCATTTCCTACACCCTTGAAATTCTGCAACTTGATGGAGGTAGCCATGTCATCTTCTAGAGGTGGAGGTGGAGGTGGAGTGGAGGGCTTGTTAGAGTGATATGAATTTGGAAGTGGAGTGGATGGGATCTGAACTATGGCCAACGACTTGAGAATAGCCTGATCTTGCAATTCCTTTTCTTATGAGTGCGTGGATTCACTAGAGCTACTTGTTTCAAACTCCTCATTGCTGTCAGATTTACCTTTGAGAGGGCCATAAAAAAAATCCTCTTCTAGATCTACTCTGTAAGTTCTTCCACTGCTGTAGTCAGGCCTCTTCGAGACATTCAATTAATATGACTATATAGAGTACACTTTTCACATAAAAGAATTCTAATCCACAATTTCAATGAGCACAAAAAATTACCTCTAGGGCCTTTGAAAAATATTCTTTCAGCTTTAGAATACGATACAAAAGTATCAGTAGAAAATTTAGTCACAAACCCACTTAGAACACTATCAATATAATAACCGATTGCGCGGGTAATTTTATTGCTATATTTTTCCAACTTCTGAACCAGTTCAGGCATCCACTCAGTAATTGCGTCATCCTTCCAACATGTTTGAAACTCAAAAAGCCGATATAACCACTCTTGTAACTCAGTTGAAAAGGAAACAAAGAAAATTTCATGGACCTCTATGTAGATATAGCTTTGTTCCCAATCCTCAAAATACAATTTAGGGTTCCAATTTTCTTGGATTGAAAATTCACGCACCTTCTTGTTGAGCCAATCTTGAATTTCATTCTGTGTCAGATGCCATAACATCAAATCTCCCTCAAAATGATCCTTATCCCGACAATGGAACCATTTTTTGGCTTAAGGGGCCCTGACCTAGGTTCGGAGTATTCCGCGCAACCAAAAAAACCCTCTAACTACTGGCCCTTTTGGCAATGATCTGCTTGCACAGAATAAAGTCTCACACGAAGCAATATGGGGGGGTGGTGGAACCAAGTTTCCGCACCCTGAGGGAGAATTTGATGTGTGTTTACCCTTACTTAATGGTTATATGTCTGAGCGGAAATTCCCAAGAAACTTGGTCTAAGCGCGAATAAAACCCTTAAAAAACCATATCTACTTGCAGATAACCCTTAAACAATAAATTTGTTTTGCACAACCAAATAAACAGACTTAATCCTTGTGGATTTAAAAATAATTACAATATTAACCCTTAATTCAATGTAGACTTGCACATAACAGATTATTATACTCAATTCGTATCTAAATTTAAAGTGGAATAATACTTGCACACAGATACAATCTAATTCAACTTATCAGTCACTGAGAAAAGTATGCATTCAATATTACAGATTCAAATCTAGAATCACAGTAAGAAACACATACTAAATCTAAGATATTTAACCATAGAGATCACATAAAAGTATGAGTTCGACAAAATTTCATTCTTTATTAAGAGATCTTCAATTTAGTACAATATTTCCCTGCTGCGCACACAACAATAGAGTCCATGCACACAAATCAGGATTAGGTCTTCGTGCATAGAGATAGCAGGAGCCTTTCTATCGACAAAACTAGCCCAAAACTTAGATCAGAACATAACACATAGACTTATATCTGATATGAGATGATATCTATTGTAGCTCCTAGAGACAGCCTTGAGTTGTATAAAGACCAGTGCCTAGGACATCTTAAATGCAAGGAGCATATAACTCAAATGATTGGAGTTGACAATGTTAAGCTCTCTTGCTATAATCACTCAGATGAATGGTTTTAGTAAGGGTGGAACCAAGACCCCAAAGTTAAACACAACAACTAAGAAAACTGCAGAAACTGAGTATAAACAGTAAATAGTAAATGTAACAGACAACTTTAAGACAAAATGTTGTAAAGGGGGCCAATTTCTAAAATGAACACACATATATCAAGTTATATATGTGAGCGATGACTATGATAGAAAATGGAATAAGATACCAACTATAACCGAGCTTATTCAAAGGTAAGAGTCCATATATACTGGACCTATGCAAAGATAAGAATCCATATATCTGGGATCGTTCAAAGACAAGAATCCATTGTAATTAGTATCAGAAGAATGGCGGTAGAGATAGGAAATGAAACAAAGTATCATGCCTGAGCCATATTTAAAGCGCTATGGATGAGTAAATATGAGTATCAGCTATGATAAATTCATATTCAAACATGGGAGCACTCGCATTCCAGAACATTAGATACAAGAAATGAGGAGAGATACGGAATGAACCTTTGTATTAAAAACATGGAGAAGAGTTACAAACTGTGAATCATCCAGAGCGAAATCCCCAATTCCAACAAAGCTTCTTATTACTGAATCCCTATGGGCTCTTCAAACATCTACTATCTGAGTTCATACAAAATACATACATAGCACTCGAACTAGTGAGTCCTTTGGAAAATCTGGAACCTTAGTGTTTTCTTCCTGTTTTTATAACCACTGATTCCTATGCGTGAGAAGATATTTTTGGAAAATATCTTCCCCGCGTGCTTGTATACTATTGCAGGTATAAATCAAAACAGAAATGATGATGAGGTAAAATTGTCTCTCATCATCTTACAATGTAGGCCTAAAGTCGTTTCTAACTGAAATGTAAACAATTTTCTACTCTAAAAGTAAAAAATGCAGGAGTGAAATAAGGATTTCATCTGAAATGAAAAAATGAATAGAACATAAGGTAAAAAGGCCACACAGGGCCTTTCGTGGATGATCATTACTGATTTATGAGGTGGAGCCACTGCTGCTGCTAGCAAAGGCAATATTGTTAGTCGTGGGAAGGAGTGGCCTTCTGTACTGAAGGGTGCGGTACTGCTGGTAGTGGATGAGTTGGCCTTCTGCTGATATGTGTTTTTAGGCTTTTGAACTCTGATTGGGGCCCATCGATATTGCTCTAAGGCCTTCTTTAATCATCCTTTGCTTTAAAATTGAGTCTTCATCTTCAATCTGCAGGTTAAGCTTTTAATTTTCGTAGTTGGACCCTTAACCTTTATTCTTTTGCTGATAGGTACTTTCTTTGTGCACTGGAGGGTTTCGATGTGTAACCAATTCTTATGAAACGATTGGTTAAAACGTGGAAATTAACCCTTTATGCTTCCTTTTCGCATTTGATCAGGCCTCTGAGGATTGTCACCCTCGGCCTTGAGTCACTGTGACTAGCTATGAGATGGCGAGCATACTTAAAATGCCATGAAAATCCTTCACAGACAACAAACAAAATTAAATAAATCCTACGATGAGTGGTTGAATGCTTCAGAAGGCTTGGGTGAATATGGAGAAGTAGTGCGGAGGAAAGAAATGTAGTGGAGGCGCTTTTGTGGTAAAACCAACGTTTAAATGTGATTTGGTATGAAATTGTGCAGAAGGTGGTTTTGCAGAAAACCGGAGTGGTTTTTGCACGGGGTTAAAGTGGTAAGCGGTAATGGGCCAAATGAACGCGATACAGCTAGGTGTGTGACAGGTGTCTTTATAAAACCACCCATTTCACGTGGAAACAACACGATCATTTTGTTCAATGAAATGAACGTGAAAATGAATGAGAGCCGTCTGATCTGGGAAATCTAGATCAACGGCGGAGGAAGAATGTAATTGAAGAAATTGCATGGTCGGATGGGACCGACAATAATGTCAGCAATTTTGTCTTGTACCGGGATGATCAGATGTGGGGTTATAAAAGTGGGAGCAATGTGGGCCATTAGATGAGGAAGATCAACGGTGGAGATCAACTGCGAAGGGAAAAAGGTTGTGCGAGAAGAAGAAAGGTGGAAGTAATGTGGGCTGTTGGATCGTGAGGATCAACGGTCCAAATCATATCGCAGGGGAAGACAGATGGATGAATGAGGTGGAGGACTTGCGATGCAGCAAGGCAGCGCTGACCGTTGGATCTAGGGGAGCCAGATCAATGGGAACATCGGTGGTGAAACATAAAGTGGAGATGGGGAAGAGCGATGCGCGATGTGTGAAGGAGCGATGAAGTGATGAAGCGATGACCGTTGGATCTGTGGAAGGAGATCAACGGTCAAGATCGCATTGGGGTATCACACATCGGTGAAAAAGTATAACAGGCAGATGGAAACGAGAAAGAGCGATGTGCGATGCACGATGGAGAAATGCGATGGCCATCAGATATTTGGGGAATGAACGGTCCAGATCATATCGAGGGATCGGCCATCGGCGAAACAAAAAACATGGAAGCGAGGACTTAGAAAGAGCGACGTGCGATCGCCGATGAGCTTAGTGCTCAGTAATAGGGCCAGGTCTCATGGTGGAAAAGGGGCTCACGCTTAATCGAAAGGGGCTTAGAGGCCTGATATGTAAAAATGAGCACTTTTAGAGAAAAAAGGTGAATTTTTGGCCTTTTCAAGGGTTTCAATAGGTGAAATTTTGGCTTTGACAATCCATGCGATCCTTGTTGTATTTTCTTTGTGGTATAAGTCTCCTTTCCATTAGGCATCCCGGCTCGGTGGGGGATCTCATAACCCCGCGGCCATCACCCCACCGAAAGGCTATCTCGGGTCCCACCATATGCTACGTCATCACCATTCTGGGGGGGGGTGAGCTTCCACCTTCCCCCTGCCATCCTTGATCCCCCCGAAACTCTTCAGGCGCCTTTCTTCCTTTATTTGCTCAGAGTATGAGTGGGTCCCGCCCTACCTAGATGTCTTGCACCTTTATTCTCCTTCGTTTCATGTAAAGCTTACCGCAAGGCTATAATAAATATATGATGCCCTGTCCCCTTTTTTATATGGATTTTCATTCATATTAACCCATTCATTCTTTTAAGTATTTCTCCCTTTTATGCTTTCGGGTGATCCCCCTTTATAAGTTTCATAGGGCTATGGTGGTGAATGATATAACAACAATATCTATCCTTCTCGACTCTTACATATTTATATCAAAGACACATACCATGGTATCAAACCATGGTTTGAGACCATGGTTTTCCCTTTTACCCATTACAATAATTAAGGGACTTTGACCCACCCCAAAGCCCCTTTGACATCTACGTGCAACGCGTATAAACAAAAAAATTAACCCAAAAATACTCAAAATTGCTTTACCCCAGGGGACCCTACTTCAACAAGAAGTATGACTCCATTATGAGAAAAAATGCATGGGAAGTTGTCCCAAGACCAAAGGGGAAGTCAGTTATAGGATCTAGGTGGATCTACAAGGTGAAGCAGACAACAGATGGGAGTGTCGAGAAGAACAAGGCTAGGTTTGTGGCCATAGGGTTCTCTCAGGTGGAGGGGATTAATTATGATGATACATTTTCACCAGTCGTAAGGTACTCATCAATAAGATCCATCCTTGCACTCTCAGCACAAATGGGATGGCAGATACATCAAATGGATGTAAATAAAACCTTCATCAATGGGGTGATTGAGGAATAGGTGTACATTGGGCAGCCATAATGTTTTGAGACCTTTGAAACAGAGTCACATGTGTGCAGACTTAAGAGGGAAATATATGGGTTGAAGCAAGCACCTTGTTCTTGGTACACCAGGGTCAAAAATTATTTCACTGGGTTGGGCTTCATAAATATTGAAGCAGATAAGAACCTTTACCATATTGTCGTAGAAGGTAAAATTTTGATCATGGTAATTTATGTCGATGATTTGATACTAACAAGTGATGAACAGTTCATCAAGTCTTGTAAAGAGGATCTTGAAAGATAATTTGAGATGAAGGACATGGGGATTGGAAATTTGGGAAAGAGATGGGGAGATATTTGAATCTCAGGGAAAGTATGCTAACGAGACTCTCTGGAAGTTCCACATGGAGGGAAAAATACCTATGGAGACTCCTCTAGCAGGAAACTGGATGAAGGAGGATGCTACTTCAGGTGAAGTAATATATGCTACTGTCTACAGGAAGCTTGTGGGTTCACTCATGTATTTGGTTAACACATCACCAAACATATGCTATGCATTTAACCAGCTTAATCAAGCTATGGTTAAGCCTACCAAGATTTTTTGGAAGGCATGAAAGCATGGTATAGACAGACAGAGGGAGTGAAGCTTCAAGGCTTCACAGATGCATATTGGGAAGGTAGTCCATCCAACAAGAAGAGCACATCAGGGGTCATCTTCAACATAGGATCAACAACAATTTCCTGATATAGTAGGAAACAAAGATCAGTTGCACTCAATTCAACAGAAGCTGAGTACATGGCGGACATTCAAGAAACATGTGAGGACATTTGTATGAGGAAGATACTTGTTGGTTTGTTTGGTTGACAAATGGATCCGACAGTGATTTATTGTGATAACAAGAGTTGCATCAAACTCTCGGTTAATCTAATTTTTCGTGATATATACAAGAATATTGATATCTAGTATCCCAGATATTGTGTGTAGAGGCACATTATGACATTACAGTAAATTACCACAAAGGAGAAGGATGCATACATATTGACGAAGGCACTATCAAGAAGAAAATTTGAGTTCGATAGAAGCAGGATTGGGGTAGTACACAATCACTTTCTTGTTGAGAGGGAGTGTTGAAATTGAAAACAAGAAAGGCTTCTAATTTAATTTTCCCTTAATTAAATTAGAAGGAAAATGTAATTCCACATCACATGACATCTTGTACGAGTTAAATGATTCAGGAAGATTTAGTTATCTTAGTTAATTCGAGTTAAGGGTAAAACTAGAGGAATGGATATTTCTCCCTAAGTTTTAGGGGGTTGAGTTGCATTTTATTTTGAGTTGTAATCAGTTAACTCAATTATTTGAGTTAAAATGAGTTTAACTAGTTGTAACTGAGAGATGAGCTAGTGATATGTCTAATGAATTAAATCTGATTTAATTCACATGTAGTGATTAATCAGATAATTGATCATTCACTATAAATAACTATTGCATGTCAGTTATAAGAAAGGCCCATTTAAGATTTGATTTAAAGGGAAGATAACTATCTGCTGTATAATTAGAAAATTGTACAAGTCATGCATGATGTTAGCAGGACGACTTAGATGAATTGCATAATAAATTTTTGGGAATTTCCTATTTAATAGGGGCTCAATTCCTCCAAGAATGTGAAAGCAAGGTTGAACAACCTAGAGGTAGGAAATTGGTTAAGTATTGTACCATTCTTGCTGGGATCAGAGTGAGACAGTCAGAGATAGTGTTGAGGTTTCTCAAGAAGGTAAATAACAATGTATTCGTTCATATTCTTGACTTAATGAAATATATAGATAGCAGGTTTTTAGCTAAGGCTTTCCCCAGATACATATTTTTGTTGTACAATTGAATTATTTCTAATTCTTGGTCATGTGATTTTGCAATCGTAATTGGTTTCTACAATTTGTAGAATTGATTCCGTATTTTGTTTTAGCATATTACAATATTATTTGAATCTATTTAGATATTTCTAGATTACCTTTTCCATCAATGACACCATTTTTACCAATGCATTTGTAGTTTCCATTTATTTCCCTTGCAATCAATGAAAATAAATTTCCAACAAAAAATTCCCCAATGCGTTTTGGACTATAATGTAGGAGAAGATGGACACGAAGTTAAATATGTATACAATAATCCATCCATACAAAGTAGTCAACAAGATTTTAGTGCAATTTTTGAAGGGTTACAATCAGAAGCATCCAAAGACATGGGATGAAAATTTGGTGTATTTATGTCACTATTATAGCCAATTAGTCCACAATACCCAAAAGTCCCCATTTGAAACTTGTTTTGGACATTTTCTACCTTCACCTTTGGATATTGCATGTGGGTAGCAAGGAGGAGTGAGGGAGGATATTACAAGGGATTCCTTTAGGATAGAAAAAATTATTGAGAAGATTAGGGATATCCACCTATAGGTACAAGAGACACTGTAGAAGTCATGGGAAAAATATAAGGCCATGCATGATCAATAGAAAAAAGAGAAGTCCTTCAAGGTGGGAGACAATATGGTTACAGTTGAACAAGGAGAGGCTACAGGGTCATGGTAAGGAAAATCAAGGCTCTACGATATGGTTGCTTTGAGATACTGGAAAAAGTGGGAGCTAATGCCTATAGACTTAGTCTACCTCCATACATGCACATTTACTCAATGGTGAATGTGGAGAATTTGAAACTCTATGAGCCATTCATGTTAGATCAAGAAGAGGGAAAATCTCGCCTTTTGTAGAGGATTTGGTAGCAGAGGATAAGGTAGTGTTGATAGAAGATACAATTTTTTGGAAGATTTATAGAACTACAAGATAGGGGCATCATGAACTTTAACATTTTGGGCTAAAAGGACAATTTCCAGGCAAGGCTAAGTAGTTCACCTGAGAGAAGGTGGAGGAAATATTTCCTCACCTTTTGGGACCAAAGTCCTCCCAAAATGGGGAGATGTGATATATATTGGATCATTATATTTTTTTTCATCCGTATTGGTTCTTTTAGAGTGGAAAAATGTGGATAAATCAACTCTCAAGACTATTTTTACGAATGAGACCCAGTTTGGAAAATTAAGGTATAAAACATTTTGGGAACAGTTTGAGACAGAAAATGGTGTATTTTTGGAGGAAAACTTTTTCTTCTTAAGTTTAACACATTTTAATGTTATTATAGACACATATAGCTTTCCAAAGATTCAAGGATGGTCTCAATTAGAGTTTGTATGCAAAATTTATGCCACTAGGAAGTTGACCTCTCTATTTTTATGACCATAATTTGAAAGGATACCACACCAACCCCCATTATTCAAGTAAAATGGGCTATCCATGTGATAATGTTGAAGAATACTCTAGAAGATTTAAAATTTTAACTATAGTTAAGAGCCAAGGGAGTCAAAACTAACCACTAGTAGGCTATCGGGTTGTGTTATAACCAGGCCACTAAGAGCAAAATGGGTTTCATTCTATTCGAGTGCATTTTTTTTCCATAAATAAGCAGATAAATGAAAGGGATAAGGAGAGATAAATTATAGAGGATTTATGCACTACAATATCCCATGGGCCATACATCTCACTTATTTTTACTTACACCCATTTTCAATTTAGAGAAAGCGAGCAAAGCAACCTCACCTTCCAGCTAGGTTTTCTCCTGAAAGGGTTTCCTTCGATATATATTGTGCTAATTATGGTTTTTGAGTTTTTATTTCACTTTTCTCTATTTTTTGCATAATTATAATTTTCATGCACACATGATAAACAATAATTTACAGATCCAAAAATCTAAGGAGAATTAAACCCTCATAGTATAGATTTCAGATTTTAAGTATAATTTTATTAGGTCTGTTGTCACAAACTATCGAGTGGGATACCTACAATAATTTATGGATAGGTAGATGAAGCATACTGGATTTCTCTTAAAATTTAATTAATGTTGTGTAGAAGAAAACAAATTGCTAGAAGAAGAGGAGTTCAATGTAAAGGTAGAAAAAGCTTTGGATGAAGTAAAAAAAATGAAATAAATGAAGATGTAAGAAAGAAAAATCAAAACTATAGATTAGGTAACGTTGTTAGTGAAGTTTAAATAAGGAAGAGAAGTCATGTATGTTCTTACATGTTGCAAGTGTGATAAATAAGGACATATATGGTAGAATATCATGAGAATCAAAATTATGGAATAAGAACGAAGCAAGGGCACATGTAGGTTAGGAAGATGTATTATATTGTTGGGGACAACATTGTAGAGATTCACATGGATTAGGAAGAAAATATTGTTTCTATAAGAGAGGTTATCAAGTCAGAAGAAATTTTTTTAATAATCAAAGCAACGTAAGAACAAATTTAAAGACAAAATGTAAAATATAAGGTAGGTGTTGAAATTTGATTATTGATGGAGGATGCAAGGAAAACCTACTATCTAGTAGTTATAGATAATTGTGAAATATGCATCCCATATTAGTTCATATAAAGTTTCATGGCCACAAAAAGGACATCATGTTACTGTTGTGAATGGTGCTTGCTAAATTATCAAATACAAGATCATGAAGCCCAAGTTTTGTATGGTGTTATTACCATGGATGCTTGTCATGTATTTATTGGTAGACATTGGTTGTATGATTGGATATTTTTTCATGTTGGGATAAGAAAATATGTTTTTTTTTAGAATGAGGGAAGATGTTTTAGATTGCATCTAATGAAAATAGACAATTTTGGAGATAATAGTAACAACAAGATCTTGTTATATTGAATCAAAGAATTTTGGAAGGAATGAAGAATTCAAAATGTTATTTTGAAAAATTTCCAAAGGTATTTCAAGAATAATGATAATCTAAAGTTCCAACATAAGTTTAAGAGCTTTTGAGTAATACAAGAAGATCATTATTCACGATATGCTAATGGAAGTACCTCCAATTTGAGACATTTTACACCATATTAACTTGATATTTGGAGTGAAATTTCCTAACAAATGTCTATATATAATGACCCCAACATCAATTGAAGAGGTTAATAAACATTTTCAAGGGTTGTTAAAAAAAGACCCGATAATAGAATGTTTGAGTCCTTGTATCGTACCTATAGTCGAAAGAAGGGTGGAGAATGGGGAATTTGTATGGGTTCTAGATCTTTAAGTAAGATAACTATCAATTACATATTTTCATTACTAAGAATGGATTATCACCTGCATTATTTGAGTGGAGGAATATAATTTTAAAATATTGGCTTAAAGAGTAGGCATGATCAAATAAAAAATAGGGGTGATGGCCAATGGAAGACATCATTCTATACAAAGGAAGGATTGTATGAAAGGTTGGTTATACCATTTGGTTTGATAAATGCATTAAGTCCCTTCATAGGTTTGACAGATGAGGTACTAAAACCATTCTTACATAAGTTTTGTAGTTATTTACCTTGATGATATTCTAATTTTAAATAGGATAAAAGAGGAGAATACAAGAAATTAGTGGTAAGTATTTTAGTTGTTGAAAGAGGAGAATTTTTTTATTAAATTGAAGAATGTTAGGTAAAATTGACTCGGGGAAAGAGTCAAAGTTGACCATGTCAAAAGTGGTGGTTTTTGGCCCATGGTTTTTTGGTTTCCCAAGGTTTTTTGGTTGTGGATTGCATGTAATGGAGCATTTAAAAGGATAGGAGGAACTCTATTGTAATGTGTCAGATAGGTGAGAAATGAAGGCTCACTTGGCCAGCTTGGTCAATTTTTTGCCAAGGGATCTAATGGAATTCTATTAACTGGGTTCCCCCCCAAGTTGGGGTTTTCCTAGGGTAAATATCATGTTATGTTTGCATGTTATACTTATTGTTAGTTAATTTTTAATGTTTTCGCTTTTAGTAAATATATCTCTTCAATAAATATTCAAGACAATTTTAACATTTGGTATTAGAGCCAAGCGTTAGATCCATAGGGACACCTTTGTTTCCAAATTTTTATTTGGCTTGATGTGTCAAAATACGCGAATAGGGGTGATGTTGGACTCCTAATGAGAGTGAGGACGATTAAGGAGAAAGGGGCCTAACATGCCAAGATAATATTCCTGGGTGTGAGGACTCATGAGTGTATATCCAATGAATAAACCCCATATGGATGTGGATGATTTATCCAAATGATCTACTTGAGGCATTTCAAAGATAAGGACACAATGTAGAGCTCGGGGGTTGGAGTTGTAGACATAGTTAGGGAGGGAGTGATATCACTTCTCTCTTAGAGGACATGTGTGTTGCTAGAATAACCACCACATTTGCCTTATGTCGGTTACTTGAAGGGGCCACATTTTGGTAGCACCATCTATGGACCAGACAATACCTTCCCCATGGTGCACCTCCATGGTCTCTCGTTCAAATGTGGGGAGGGTGACATATATGACTGCCTTGGTGGGCTCAAAATTGTTGACATTATGTTGGTAAAGAAGTAGGGTAGTTTCTCAGGAGACACCTTCATTTTATTCATATTTCCCTTTTAGGTTGACCTCACGCTAGGAAATACCAGAAAAATTTGGGGCACTTCTAGGTTGAGGTATTAAATGTACACAAACATGAGTACTATAGGACCATTGTTTAATAAATGAGTTGAAGGATCATGGAGGCAGATCAGGTGCTTGTGGATGCCTTATTGGAGAACAATGGTATAGCGATCATTATCTAAAATATCATAGGGCTCAACAAGGATGATCTTAACGAGTTTGTTGCGGTTTATGGAAACCTAGACAAGGGATATTTGTCTTTTTTTTGGGTGGTAACTCGGGGTATATACCATAATGCTAGTGAATGTGGCTTTGTAATCAAGAACAAGATTTCCTATCATGTACGTTGCTCGACAATGGTGTGAGATACAACGTGGTGTCTTTCTATAGCAGGAAATGATTTCTGACTAGGAAATTGCGGCTTATCTATTTCGTCAATGCCAACAAAAGCATACAAGCAATCATAGATGAGAATATGTTGCGGAGCAATGGTGAGAAGAGCCCGGTGAAGAATAAAATTTGAAGCACAGGTGTTGTCTCTGTGTGTTGGTGTCAAAGAGGATAAGAGCCTATATAATGATTCAATTTCTGAATGAAAGAGCCCTTTGTTGTTGCTCAAGAAGAAACTCTCACCAAGACTGGAGATTTTCTCTGGGTGCCAAATGTGAAGCATGCTACAACATGCACAAATGAGGGTGTAGAGGTGCAGAATTTAATGCTCCAATACCCATGGTGTGACGTATCAATGACAACTATGTGGAAAAAATTGGTGCGTAATCACGAGAATGGAGATAGAGGTTTGAAAAAAACAAATATAATGAAAATTGTCTTCAAAATTGATCATATGGTGTGGTTATTTATGCTATGTGCATTGTAGAGTATCAATCCTAGTATGCCCTGAGATGAAAATTAATAGGTGGTGGCTAGGAAGATAATGAGTGGGCACATCATAATTTTGGAACCATGAAGAGGATACAAGAAGCCAGGTTTTGATTGAAGTAGCCATGAGAATGACTGTTGAGAGGATGATAACATAGTAATTGAAGGAAAAAAAAATTATAATGGAGTTGAAATTTATTGTATGTAAATGAGCATACTGTTTTAAGACCTAGTAAGGCATTTATACACCTGGGACATTTCCAGTAAAGTTTGGTGTTAGACTTAGGTGATAGGTGGGGTATGAGGATACCCTAGGTATAAAATTTGAGGGGTAAGGCCTAAAGTGAGTGGGGATAATTCACTTGACTATTTTGGCCATATTTGATCAAGGGAAACCCAAAGTTAATATTTAAGGGGGGATTTTTATGTAAACTTGACTCAAGAAAAGAATCAAAATTCACCAGGTCAACAGTAGTGGTTTTGGACACATGATGTTTTGGTTTCACATGGTTTTGTACCCATGGATCCCATGTAATGGATCCTTTAAAGGGACAAGAGGAACTCTATTATAATCTGCCAGGGAGGTGAGTGACAAAGGATAAATTAGACGGCTTGAATCGGTTTTGGACAAGGGATCTAATGTAATTCTGTCAACTAGGTTTTTCCTCAGATTTGGGGTTTTCCTAGGGCAAACATGGTGTTATGTTTACATGTTATGATTTTTGTTGGTTAATTTTTAATATTTTTTCTCTCAGTAAATATATCTCTCTAGTAAATATTTTATTTCACTCTAGATAATTTTAATAAAGAAATGTAACTTTATGCAAGAAGAGTTGATATATATTGGTTTTGTGGTTTCCTAATAAGGTTTAACGATGGAGAAAAAATAGCTACGAGTTATAATTGATTGACTTGTTTTGAAAAGTAATATTGACGCTAGAAGTTTCCTTGGTTTGATGATTTTTTGTAGGAAGTTTATTTTATATTTTAATGGTGTATGAGCATTAATGGTTGTGGGCATGAAGAAGTGGATCGTTTACTGGACACCAATAGCATAAAAGAGTTATGAGATATTTAAGAATAAGGTTATTGAATAATGAGTATTAACCTTACTAGACTTTAAAAAAAAATTCTCGGTGAAATGTGATTTTAGTGGATCAAGAAATTCGATCAATACTAAGTCAAGGAGATAAGCATATTTATTTCTTTAGCGAGAGGTTAAATGAAACCAACAAAATTACTCTATTTATGGTTAAGAATTCTATGCTACAATTCAAGCATTGAAAAATAATTTTTAGAACCATCCATTACCTAATGATTTTGTGTTATATATTGATCACCAAGAGACAAACATGAAATTGGTGTTGTTCTTATAGATATATCATTTTTTTTGAAGTGCATATAAGTAAATTCTAATTGGGTTGTTGATACATTAAGTAGAAGAGTATTTTTATTAAGTACAATGTTTTTTAAGGTTGTGGGTGTTGAGAAATCATTATGGCAATTAAATAAGTTGATTTATCTTAATTTGATAGTTGCTTGTGATGTTCTTTTACTTATTTAATTAGATCATTCTTCTGATTTTTATTATTACATTTTATATCATCAAACACCTACCAAAACATGGATATAATCAAAGACAAATGGAAACCAGATATACATTGTAAGCTAGGGCCAAAACCTCTCCTAGAGAGGAAAACCTAAATGAATCTCTTCTCTTATTTAGAATAAAATAAAATGAGACAACCTAGACCTTTTAACCAATAGTAGGACCAAATTCAATCCTCCAAGTCATGTTTTTAACAAGACTATCCAGGATTTCCCAAGTCAACATGAATCAAACTCTAATATCCAAATTAAGTGGAAGCTCGACCTCCTCTGCAACTTATGAAGTTCTCATCCTACAATTCTAACCCTGCAATTTCACATCTTTTTCCTCAATACTTTCACATGTATGGATATAAATAAGAGTTGAAGATTGTAACTAGTGTCGTTACTCATAATTGTATTTGATTCATGATGTAATGTATTTGTCAAAAAGAAGTTTTTTTGTTTGTTATTATTAAAGAAATTTACTTATTAAAGCACAGGTTTCATGCTTGGGTCAATTTTTTAGGTCAAATCCTCCATTAAAGGCTTATAGGCTTTATGTGAAATATACTTGTTCTTTTCATAATGGTAAAAGACTATTTTTGGGATCTATTGGTCAAGAAAGAAATTTATTTTATTCTAAAATAGGTCAATTAGGCCTCCTCCACCAGGTTAGCCTCAAGGAAGGATAAGTCGGCCTCAACAAGGGAGTTAAAACTCACAAAATCACTATATATATTCGAGAAAGTTGACCTCATTTGGATCACACTCTCAAAAAGTTTGAATTGTAGTAGCTAGAGGTAGTAAATGGTGCAAATTTCAAGCAAGACGAAGGAAGGGGCTAGTTAAGGAGAAGGAAGTATTTATCTAGCTAAGAAAGTTGAAATTATATCTCTCTTGTATCACACGTACCGCAAGGAAATGAAGCTATAGGGGGGACGGAATCACAGTCTTGAAGTTGGGCCAAAATTCTGATGTAGTAGGGTCTAAATTTTATCCTTGATGCAATATTGATGCAGTATTGAATCAATGTTGATGCAAGATTATTGCAGTTGATATTTGAAGGTTGTGTTTTACCTATGTAGATAATTATAGGTTAGGAATTATGCTAGAGCATCTGAAATGTTTTGTTTTTTTAGAATTTTTGGATGGCCAATGTTTTAAACTGTTAAACAGATGAAATTTCTTAGTTAGTTATGATAATTAGAAGGGTTGACTCTTCACCTCTAATAGAATTTTTCTTTGAGGGGACGTGTAAGGTTGAAAATTTAGAAACTATATGATTTGTTAAACATTCAAACAAATTATTTAACAAGTCATATACAGTTGATGCGTGTAAAATTATTTTACATCCAAACAAAATACATTTAAAACTTAAGGAAAAATGACAATTTAAAGATGTGGAGGAGTTAATTTTAATAGAAAGTCTAATTAACTAATCTCTATAATTGATTATAACTTCATAGGGGGTTTCAAATAAATTGAAACTCAATTTAATCATATCTAGAATTCCCATAAATTTCAAACATATGTAGATTTAAACAAAGTGAGAACATAATAAAAAATAAATACTCACTCACAATAACACAAGTTGTTTCGAGATGAATCCAAAATCCTTCTGTTAATTTCAGAAAATAACTAGATAGGATTACAAGTATGTTCAAGAGTCTATCACAATGGTTCAACCCTTTATGATTTGATCTGCAAAGTATTTATACAACTTTTCCTAAAAATATCTTGATTTAAATATCAAGATTTATTTACAAATATCTCAAAAAATGTTTCACAAAAATAGGACTGCAAAATAGGAAAATAAAACTGCTTAGGCCTCTTGGAACTGAATTCGAGGCTTATGTTGATGATTGAGGCCTAAAAGCTGCGATTCTGTTGCCCTTTCTAATTATTTGTACCTTTTCTCTTATAGACCTGCATGATGTTGCTGAAAGCTCATTACCTGCTGCTGAAAACCTGTTTGTTTGTATAATCAATAAGAAGATATATATTTTCCCATATGTCTTCATCAAGAATGGCAGATTTGATCAATTTTCTGTAAGTGTCATCCACTTCAATGTGTTTCTGAAAGGTGTGTTTCACTACAAACAAATGTTTGATCTCATGTTGAATTAATAAATCAAAGTCAAAATTTCAATAAATTCTTTCCATGTAATGGTTCCTTTGATATTAGAAAATTTAGATTTGTCTGTATCTATAGAATATAATCTTCATTGGTATTCTTCAAGAGTAACCAGCTCTTCTCCTATTCCTCTAAAAAATGGAAGTCCTTTATGATATAGCACATTAAAATTCCTGTGAAACTTCTAGAAGTTGGATTCTAAATTATGACATTTATTTTCTAATTGCAGCATTAAATTTCTTTTGGTGAGGACCATTATGACTTTATGAATAGTTTTATTTCTGTCAGCAATATCATATTCTTTGTGTTCTTCTTTTGTTTATGAATTTAAAATTCCGATTAATGTTGTTGCATCTCCTGGTTTATGACCCAATTCTTTCTTTACTTATGTTATAAAATCCTTTGATTTTTACAATAATTTTTCCTGCTGAAACAAGATTTCAATTGAAGGCCATAAATCAGCCATGGAATCATTGATGTCTAGCCAGATGTTTTCTTTAGCCTGTGCAATAGTTTGAGCAATGGAAAGACCATTTTCAAGGGTATTTATTCTCTAAGTCAACTTATGAATTTTTTGAATCTCTGCTACATAAGCATTATCAATTTTAATTTTATGCTACTGAAGATTACGAAGTTGAGCCTTTAGTTTTTCAATTTCCTGTCCTTTTAATGACAAGTATCCCATAGCTTTAGCTAAATCAAATGCTAGATCTGTGGACTGTGTTTCTGATGTAATGGTTATTGCAATAGAAATTCATGTTGTTGAAGTACCTGCAATGGAAGTTGTTGCTACATTTGATTGTTGTTCATTTTCCTTCAATAAATTCTCTAGTTTAGTTTCCATCTCCTGTATCAGTAAATTTTGTTAAATACTGATTTTGAACATGTTTTTCCTTTTCCCTTTCTAACTCACCAAATTCTTTAGCTTGGGGATCTTCAGTAGTAGGAGGTTTCAACTATTTTCTCTGTTGGAAATACTGAGAGGGGGGTGAATCAATATTTATTATCAATTAACACTTTAAAATATTTTCAGAGCATTAGTTAATATTCAATTATTCTTTATGTTTATCCAGTAACAACAGTAAAAAATAGAACACAATAGGCACACAAATTTTAGGTGGAAAACCCCCTCCGAGTAAAAAACCACTGAACACTTTTCTACTAAATTCTTTAATCTTCAGCCCCAACTAAAATGAAAGGTACAAATTCCTATAATTCTAAAAAATCACTCTTCTCCAGCTCCCACTAGAAGGACACCCTAACACCCTGGTTTCTTCAGTAGTAAACTGAATGGATGCCCTGACATCCTAGACCTACCTACCACCATGAAGTGTTCATAGGCTCCAACCTGTAGGTGACTTCATGCACCAACCTAACACCTCCCTTCCACCCTATAATTTTTATAAATAAGACAAGAGAGTGGAATCCCACACTAGAGACAATGATCCACGGTACAATATGATTCACAATGATTTTCTTGAACTAGACCAATCACCTACTCACACTATGACCTGCAACCCAACCATAACATTATCCAACAATGACACTTATAACTCCCAACAATGTCTCTCCAACTCTAGGTAGATTGACTATTTTACACTAATGACTCTTTCACAATTTTACAATGATGATTTTTACAATACTAAATTTTGACATGACCTACTACTTGACTTGACACTGCTTCTTTGAACACTAGCAGCTGCTAAGGTATTGTTGTGCTTACTTCAAGTAATGGTACTTTGGCATTGCATTGTCCTTATAGTATGTGTCTGAGTTTTCCTATTGTGTCCTCCTTCCTACACATGTATTAATGAACAAGACGAAAAACAATATACAAAAAAAATACTTACATTGTCCTGAAAACCATATGTCAGAGAAATATTCAAAATTCAAAGGTAAAAATGTTCAACATTTATGAACAAAACCCAATCAAACATATATACAAAATACTTACACTGTCCTACAAAAACACATGTCAGAGATGATATTCAAATTAAAATTCAAACACTAATCATACATACCTTGTTGTAGGAGACTTACCCTTGACTATTGATGTGTTGTCCTTACTACAGTGACCCTTAAATGCATATTTTCTCTTTCCTTCTAGAAGCTCGATATTGAATCTATTGTATCTATGTAATTTCGGATCTCCAAGGTCTAAAATTGCGCCCTGTGGTATCCCTCTAAGTCCTCTTTCCAACCCCATAGGTTCGATCAATATTGGATTCTTCAAGAAATGGTTATGCCCAATCTCCTACGATGACCTGATTATAGACTCATTCAATAGAGAAAACTTGTACGAAGTGCCATGTGTCACTGTTTCAACCTTTGGTCTTGAAAATGATATAAAACAAACTATTGTCCCTCCTTTTTTTTCTACTTTTTATGGAATTTGAATCCAATGCTCAGAGAGAAAGTTACGATGAGTTTCCCAAGGTCACATGTTTGACATGAAATTTGGGGGCCCGCAAAAACCCTAACTTCCTCAAATCATATATCCAAAAATATAGCAAACCAATATCTGAAATTTGGGCACGCACTTCATCAATATTTCAACTCAAATAGGTTTTTTGTTTCGACATCTGAAGCTTCGCAGAAAAAAAGTTATAGTGATAATTCCATGATGACCTATTTTAAGTAGTGAAATCCTTGCCTCAGGAGGATATGATGATCACAATATATATAATGCTTAGGTTGAGAGGATATTCAACAAGTGAACATTGGAGGGATTTTAGGAGTTTAAAAAATTATTAATTATTGACTATTCAATGACCACAACCAATGATTAGTGTCATGGAAAAACCCCATGGGGTTTTAGCCCACTAACTAAGGTTACTAACTTCAAACATGGATATCTCTCAATCCGTGACGAATTACGGGGCGTGCCATATACCAACATAAACATCTCGACAATTACAAACCATCCAAAATATCCTTGACTTGGAATAGAGTAAGTTTTCAAGTCAAATTTTCCATGAAATATCGAGGTAACCCCTAGTGCTGCTTGGGTTGACATCAATGAGAACCACTAATCAATAATATCCCCCTCTGGCATTGATGGAAACATAGTATTACCCCTGCGATCATAAAACCTCTTCCTACAACATTCTATCCCCCTTTGTCATCAATGGAAAAGTGTAACTCATCCTGACAAACATCATCCTGCAGACCTGTACACACCTCAGCTCCCCTTTTTTTACTTAGTTAGATAAGAGAAAGAGTATAATGAGAAATTGGGAGAACCCCAAGCTTTAGGAGAAGATACTCAAATGCTTCATAAGGTAATGGTTTGGTAAAGATGTCAGCAATTTGTTCTTTGTGCCAACATATTCAAGCTTGATATTCTTTTCAGTGACCTGCTTTCTAATGAAATGATATTTGATCAGAATGTGCTTTTTTTTAGAATGCATCACAATATTCTTGGAGATACTAATGGCACTGGTGTAATCGCAAAATATGGGAATAGTCTCATCAAACTTGAATTGAAGGTCTTGCAATTTTTTCTTCATTCAGATAACTTGAATACAACAAGGTGCTATTCTGATATAGTCTGCTTCTTCTGTGGATAACGAGATTGAAGACTGATTTTTACTTAACCATGAAACAAGAAAACCACCTAGATAGAATGATGCTCCAATGGTACTCTTTCGATAATCAACACTTCCTGCCCAATCTGCATTTGTATAAGCTTGGATGACTAGATTATTTCCTTTGGTATTCTGTTGTGCCCTTAAGGTATCATATAATTATTTTTACGACAATAATATGAGATTCTTTTGGTGTTGCTTGGAATCTTGCTGCAACTTCCTGCATTACCTCTGGTTGAGAAGCTGTCACATATAGAATACTGCCAATTATAGATCTATACAACCTCTAGTCCAATTCCTTTGACAAATATTCTAAACTTAACTTGCAACCTGTTACTATTGGGGTAAGGGTAGGCTTGCAATCTTCCATCTTGAATTTATTGAGCATTTCCTTGATGTAATTGGTTTGATATATAAATATTCCTTTATCCTATTGAGATATATCAAGCCCTAAAAAAGTGCGTCAACTCTCCAAGTAGAGACATTTAAAACTCACTTTGCAACTTTGTGGAATGTTTTTTACTTAATCTGTCATCATTGCTTCCAAAAAGTATATCATCCACATATACCTCAATAATTATTAGGTTATCTTGATCCACTTTCACATAGAGATTTTTGTCGACGCTTCCTTTCTTGAATCCTTGTTGATGTAGATATACCAAGCATACCAAGCTCTAAGAGATTGCTTGAGATCATATAGTGCCTTCTTTAATTTGAATACATAGTCTTCCTTTTCAGAGAGCATAAAAAATTCGGGTTGTTCAATGTAAAATTCTTCTTCCAATTCACCATTTAGAAAGGCTAACATAACATCCATTTGGTAGACCTTGATTTTTCTCGAGCATGCATGAGTGAGAAACATTCTGGTAGCTTCCATTCTGGAAACGGGAAAAATGTTTCTTCAAAATCAATTCCTTCAACTTGTGCATATCCTTTGCAGACTAATCTTTCCTCATTCCTGGTAACTTTTCCATCCTCATTCAATTTGTTTCTGAATACCCATTTAGTTCCAATAAAAAATTTATCCTTTGGTCATGGAACCAATTCCCAAGTGTCCTTCTTCTCAATTTGATCTAGTTCTTTATTCATAGCTACTACCCAGTGTTCAGCTTGACTAGTTTCCTCAAAATTGCTATGCTCAAAAGTTGCTAAAAAAGTAAGGTGGGCTTGTTGTGATGAACGAATTTGTCGACTTATTTTGGTTCCAATTCTTTCATTTATGTTTCCGATGAATTGATTTGATGGATGATTCTTTTGACATCATTATTTTAAAGCTTTTGGAGAATTTTCTTGTACATCCTACTGATAATTTCTTATTTCATCTTGGTTGACTATTGTTTCCTTATTTGATTGGTCTTATTTTGGAGCTTCTTCTTCATTCTTCATATATTCTGCCTCAAATCCCTTAGATTTTCTTGAAGGGACAATCTCATTGTCATCCTTTGTAACAAAATATTCATCAAAAGTAACATTTATGCTTTCCACTATTTGTTTTCACCTCAGATTGTAGCATCTATAAGCCTTAATTTTGCGTGAATAACCAATGAAAATACATTCATCGACACGGGAATCAAACTTGCCAAATTATTTTATCCTCTCTTTTGATGCAACATTTTCTTCCAAATAATTTGAAGTATTTGACATTAGTCGGTCTTCCTTTCCATAATTCGTATAGAGTCATGTTACAATTTTTCCTTAGCAAACCTTTGTTTATAATGAATAAAATTATATCAATTGCTTGAAACTAGAATTTATAATCTAATTTTGAGTAATTTAACATTGTTCTAGACATTTCTCCTATGGTTCTGTTTTTTCTTTCAGCAACTCCATTTTGCTGCAGTGTTCTGGCTGTTGAGAATTTCCTTTTAATTCCATTTTCATCACAATATTGATGAAATACCTTGGAAGTGAATTCTCCACCATTATATGATCTCAGACATTTGATCTTAAAATTAGTTTCGTTTTCGACCAATTCCTTGTAGATTCTAAAACACTCGAATGCCTCAGTATTTTTCTTTAATAAGCTGACGTCTGTCATTCTAGTGTAATCATATATCATTAGCATAAAATATAATTCTCCATCTAAACAATTTTTTCTCATAGGACCACATAGATCAGTATATAAAAATTCCAATGGATGTGATGCAAAGTGTTCTTTTGTCTCTTTGCCATGCTAACAAGATTCACATATCGTATTGGTAGGTTTTGAAATTTTAGGCATTTCCCTTACTGCTTCCTTCTTGTTGATCCTAACCAAATTGTCGAAATTTATATGTGCCATTCGTTTGTGCCATAACCAACTTTCGTCTTATTTCACCAAAACGCACCCTTTAGGTGTCTCATCCAAAATATATATGTAATTTGGAGCTCTGCTTGTTGTAGCAACAATTTTACCGAACTTTCCTTTCCTGATTTCAAATTTCTTAGAGTTAAATAACATCATGTGTCCCTGATTGCACATTTGTCCAACATTGAGAATATTGTGATTCATATTTTCAACCAACAACACATATTTCTCTAATGCATTCTTGCTTCCAAGTGTGATAGTACCTACTCCTATGACGTTTGAAGACCCTTCATTTACAAAATACATTGTTCCATCCTTCTTTTCCTTCAAGGATATGATCTTATTCCCATATCCAGTCATATGTGTTGAGAAACCACTATGAACAAGCAAACTTTTCTATTTCTTTGAGCCTTGAGAGATATTGCACATTTTTCAGTCTTATTTTTCCATATTTGTTCATTCTAATTTTGCAAGAATTCCTTTGAAGAACTTCCAAGTCTGCAATCTTTAGCCATGTGCCCAAAATTTTTACATTTGTAACATTCGACATCATCTCTCAAATGATCAAATATGTTAATATTCTGTTGAGTTCTAGAATATCCATTTCTGAAAGATCCCTCGAAAATGTTAAAACATACGTGCGACATTCTATAGCTCTATTTCCAAACCTCCAGATGAATAAAAATGACCATAGAATATAGGTTGACACATGGGAGGAAATATTCTTCGAGGAATTATCTTCCATGGTTCTTCCAGTGAGTCCTGATCTCTTGAGTTGGCTCGGAGGTCTACCTGCTTATTATATTTGTCATATCCATCTTCTTTTTTTGTCATAGAAGGATTTGGCTTCTTTTTAGATTTTTCTTTGTAACCAAGACCAGTCTGTCACTGTTTGATCGTTGATTGTTGATGATTTCTTCAAATGCCTTGGGGATGTTGGTGTAGTTTTGAAGAGTTTTTCCATTTTTTACTTGCTTTCGTAGAGAAACTATTTCAACTTCCAATTCTTCTCTTTCCTTGTTGATTTCCTTTAATTCTTCCTTGAGCGATTCTTCAACTTGTTTGTATTATTAAACCTTGATTTTAAGATTTATGACCTTTTCCCTTTCTATCTTTAATTTGTCTTCAAGAATGTTGACATGCTTATTTTCAACCTTGAGCTCTTTGATAACCCTGATAAATTCGTTTTGAAATTCAACCTCAGTCATCTCTTCTTTTTCATCTCCTTCTTCTTCATATGCTTCTTTCTTATTATTCTTGGCCATAAACAATATTCTTACATTCATTTCTTCTTCGTTATCACTATCTTCATCAGATGAGGAGATATCTTCTTCAGAGAAGAAACTCTTCTTAAACCATTTCTTCTTGCATTACTTGTTGAACTTCCTCAGACCTTTCTTTCCTTTCGTAACAGCCTCATTTTTGTGAGGACACTTGGCTGCAAAATGCCCAACCTCACCACAATCGAAACATATCAATGGAATTTTACCTTTGAATTTCCCTGTACCTGTTCTCATTTTTCGCGTGAAGTAGGAAAATGATTTATCTGATTTTTTTAATTTTATTTTTATCTTCTTCCTTTTCTTCTTCCTTACAACTACAAGTTTTCACTTTCAGAGTATGCTTGTCCTTACTAGTCTTCTTAGATGGGGCGAATGATGTTTCTAGGTGAGATGTGTTTTCCTCTTCTTTAATAATCATTTCATATGCCATAAGCACTCCATTCAATTTATCTTTGTTGAGATTCGTTAGATTCAAACTATATTCCAAGACATATACCTTTGGGTTGAATCTTTCTAGCAAGATTCTAAGGATCTTCCAGACAAGATTTTCGTGTCGACAGGTTCTCCCAAACCTTGCAATGCATTTGTTATTTCATCAAAAAGTTGTAAGTATGCATCAATATTTTCATCTTCCTTCATTTTGATTTGCTCAAATTTTTCCCTGTAAATTTTAAGCTTTTCTTCTTTCACGTTTGAGTCGCCTACATATATATTCTCAAGCTTTCCCCATACTTCTTTAGAAGTTTTTTAACTCATTACCTTAATATAGACAGATTTGATAAGCCCACGGATAATGAGATCTTTAGCCATTGCATCATATACCATATTTTTCTTACGTTGTTCATATCGGGTTGCTGTAAAGCCTTTTTCAACGATTTTCCATACTTCGTATCCTTGCGCCAACAAATGAAACTGCATTCTTCCACTCCAAAGTGCATAGTTATTTCCATTGAACAAAGGAAATCTATTCTTAGTATACTACATGATCTCATTCCAGTTGTTAAACTGCTATTGAAGGAACCAAGCTCTGATACAAATTGTTGGAAATAATGATTGGGGGGGGGGGTGGGGGGTGAATCATTATTTATTATAAATTATCACTTTTAAATATTTCCAGAGCATTAGTTAATCTTCAATTATTCTTGATGTTTATCTAGTAACAACAGTAAACAATAGAACAAAATAGGAACACGAATTTTAGGTGGAAAACCCCCTCTGGGTCAAAAACCACTGAATTATTTTCTAATAAATTCTTTAATATTTAGCCCTAACTGAAATGAAAGGTACAAATTCCTAAAATTATAGAAAATAATTCTTCTCCAGCTCCCACTGGAAGGACGCCCCAACGCCCTGGTTTCTTCAGTAGTCAAATGAATGGATGCCCCGACATCCTAGACTGAACTACCACCCTGAAGTGTTCATAGGCTTCAACCTGTAGGTGACTTCATGCACCAACCTAGCACCTCCCTACCACCCTATACTGATCAGAAATAAGGCAAGAGTGTGGAATCACGTACTAGGGAAAATGATCCACGATACAATATGATTCACAATGATTTTCTTGAACTAGACTAATCACCCAATCACACTATGACTTGCAACCCAACCATAACATTATCCAACAATGAAACTTATACCTCCCAATAATGCCTCTCCAACTTTAGGCATATTGACTGTTTTACAATAATGACTCTTTTACAATTTTACAATGATGATTTTTACAATACTGACTTTGACATGACTCGAGACTTGACTTGAAACTGCTTCTTTGAACACTAGCATCTGTTGAGGTATTGTTGTGCTTGCTTCAAGTAATGTTACATTGGAGTTTCATTGTCCTTCTAGTATGTGTTTGAGTTGTTCTATTGTGTCCTCCTTCCTGCACATGCATTAATGACCAAGACCCAATCCAATATACAATCAAAATACTTACACTATCCTGCAAACCATATGTCAAAGATCTATTCAAAATTCAAATGTAAATACGTTCAACAGTTATGAACAAAACCCAATCAAACATATATACAAAATACTTACATTGTCCCGCAAAAACACATGTCAGAGATGATATTCAAACTAATATTCAAACACTAATCATATACACCTTGTTGTAGCAGACTTACCCTTGACTATTGATGTGTTGTCCGTACTACAGTGATCCTTGAATGCATATTTTTTCTTGCGTTCCAGAAGCTCGATATTGAATCTGTTGTGTCTATGTAATTTCAGATCTCTAAGGTATGAAATTTCACCCTGTGGTAGCCCTCTGAGTCCTCTTTCCAACCCCACAGTGATAATCAATATTGGATTCTTAAAGAAATGGCTATGCCTAATCTCCTACAATGACCTTATTATAGGTGTCACTGTTTTAACCTTCGGTCTTGAAAACGATATCCAACAAACTAAATTCTATTCTCTTTTTGTCACTATTTACAAAATTTGAATCCAATGCTCAGAGAGAAATTTATGATGATTTTCCCAACATCACCTGTTTGAGAAGAAATTCGGGAGCCTACAAAAACCCTAACTTCCTCGGATCATATCTCCAAAAATATAGAGAACCAATATTTGAAATTCGGTCATGCACTTCATCAGGCTTTTAGAACAAATTTCCTTTTTTTTCAGCATCTGAAGCTTCACAAAAAAATTTTATAGCAATAATTCCACGATGACCTGTTTTAAGTAGGGAAATCCTTGCCTCAGGAGGATATGAGGGACACAATATATACAAATGCTTAGGTTGAGAGGTCTTCAACAAGTAAAATTTGGAGGGATTTATGAGTTTAAAAAATTACTAATTATTGACTATTCAATGACCAAAACCAATGATTAGTGTCATGCCAAAACCCCATGGAGTTTTAGCCCACTATTTGGGGTTACTAACTTCAAACATGAATATCTCTCAAACCGTGAAGAATTACGTGGCGTGCCATATACCAACGGAAACATATCGAAAAGTAGAAACCATCCAAAATATTGTTGACTCAGAATAGAGTAATTTGTCAAGTAAATATTCCCATGCAAGATAGGGGTAGCCCTTGGTGCAGCTTGGGTTGACATCAATGAAAACCATTGATAAACATTCTCAATGCTTGAATATAAACATTTTTCCTTTTAATTGTTTCCTATAAAACTTTAACATTAATGGGATCATATCCCAATTTGATTACTATATATTCAAATGATTTAATATTGGTATCTTTAGAAAGTGATGATATATTTTCTAGATATAACTGTGACTGGATATTATTCACTGAAACATGTAATTTGGATTCTACCATTGTTGAACCAGTCAAGGTGGAGTATATCATTTCTCCAGCTTGTTTGTGCAGATAAAACTGGTCAATAGGATGCATTTCCTTTGTATCAAAATAAAATTTTTACTTCTTATAATCATCTGTAGTTTTTGGGAATGGAATTTTGGGTTCCAAAAAATCCATTTGCATCTGTCCCTTCTCAACATTAAAGGTAGAGAAGATTCTGTGTTGATATACTGAAGTTTTCTTCCAAAACTCAGAATAAGTAGGAACCTTTATTGCTTCATTTTTCTTTTTGATTTCCCTGTATCTGGAAAAAAAATACTCGGTTTAGTTTGACTATGAGTTAGTTCTCCTACTTGATTTGTTTCTAATATATCTTGAGATACTGAGGCTACATGAGAACCTAAGAAAATATCTTCAACTATGGAAAATTTGTAGCATGAGGGTCTATTAAAACTAATGTAATATGTGAGTTCTCTTCCTTAAATGAATCCTCAGGAGGATTCTTCTTCTTCTTTTTGTACATTACAATTTTTTTTTTGATCTTCTGAAACTGAAGGTGAAATGGTTTCCCTTACTCTCTTAGCATGATTTTATAGTGGAACTAGTGTATGAGAAGTTGTAGAAATAAAAACCTTCTCTTCTGCTTCCTGCAATTTATTTTCTTGCCACTCCTGGTTCATATAGTGTTCAATCTCTGGTCTAGGAGTATGTGCATAAGGAGTGATTTTTTTTTTCTACCCTTATCTTAGAAATAATCCCCAAGGGATCACAAGACTAGGTAAAACTTA
Organism: Pinus albicaulis; assembly: GCA_034641835.2. Classification (NCBI taxonomy): domain Eukaryota; kingdom Viridiplantae; phylum Streptophyta; class Pinopsida; order Pinales; family Pinaceae; genus Pinus; species Pinus albicaulis. Next base: position 519,254,217 of record CM076572.1, on the reverse strand, counting down.
ATTTTAATTTCATTTCTTTTAGAAGAAGATCTACCTCATTTGCTGCTTCTCTGGTATTACAAATAAAAGGCCCAATCTAAGCTTTCAACTTAAACTTAGATTTCCTCTTAGCTGAAACAAAGTGCAGCTCATCCATGTTCATCATCTGCCTTATATATTCTAATGAAAAAATCCTAATTGGCACAAACTTAGGTAGTCTATATGGAGGAAGATCACATCCATATAATATTATCTTTGTGTAATTTTGATACAAATACCAATCTCCGATATTTTTTTGCTCACTGAGGTGGAGAATTATCTTGATTTCAGGATAAATCCTAGGAACAACATCATTGTTGAGCAAGCATGAGACCATATATAAAAACTAATTGGTGTAATCACTGAAGGAAAATTCATTGGTATTCTTCCTTACCAAGGAAGTCCAATAGATCACAGATTGAGGATTATCCTACTCATATAATTTTTGTAATTGAAATTGGAACTTGTTTTCTCAATGAAATAAGAACAGGTATACAAGAACTGAATGATATTTGAAATATCCTTCTGTCGAAAACTTTAAAAACTGATCATGTATTTCTTCAGTTAAAAACTCACTATAATTGAAAATCATTGAGGGTTTTTCACGTGATGAAAATATTGACATGAATAATAAAATAATATTATCAACCCACTGATCATTTAGATAACCTAATAGACAAGAAACTACTGATATAACTCGTCTAGTTATTTCTGGGAACATTGAAGAGGGGTATGGAGGATTTTTTCTAAGTATTTCTGCATTTTCATGCAAGAATATTTCAAAAAAATCAGCTCTTTGAGGAAATGTGAGTTTATTATAGATATCCACGAGGGAATATACATATAAACGGTGCAGAGGGGTTGAAGGTTTCACCTGAAGTATTTGGCGTACCAATCATATGGGGATATGGTAAAAAAACATCATTATTTCGAGAAATAATGGCTCTTTGGCTTGGGATGTATCTAAAATGGCACCAAGTCACAAATTACAGAATTAAATGGGTCTAATGAAAGATGAATTGATGCAGGAATGAGTCCCACATACTCAATTCATCACTAGCATCAATAACATTCTATTTTTCCCAAGTGAGGAGTTCATATAGGTTGAACTCACATTTGGTTTTAGTGATTTTATACTCCTGGTGGACTAGAGGTAATATATCTAAATCTATGACTCGAGGCATCATCAGATTTTCTTCCACCACCTTATATTTCCCTTTGGTAGACATATTGAATGCAATAGAGAGGGTTAATGCTGATTTTCACTAGGAAATTAGCCGATTTCTGCAATGTTGTAAGAATCACTTGGTCTCATTATACTGAGTCTTGATATCCAACTTCACCAAAAAAATGCGTAAAAAAGACGGTGGTGATGGTGGGAATTTTATTGATTCAATAAGGGATTAAATTTTTTAAAAGAATTACTGTTGATAGGAGCAGGGCTTTATTGCACGAAAAACAATGGTCAAGGACATTAATAAAAAAATTTAATGGTTATTGATGGATGGAGGAATGGTAGGTAGACAGATGGAAGCAATGGAGTGGGTTCATCGTTTTGGCAGGAGCAGGAATGGTCAAGAGGGAGCGCTGACGGTTTTTTTTTTTTTTTGGGCGGGGGGCAGGGGGGGTCTGAAGCAATTGGGAGGTGGACACATTGCAAAAGTGGTTTCATTGAAAACAATTTGGGGACCCCCCCATTAAATTCTTGAGGGATGGGGGGGTCCGAAGTGCTTCCACAACCATTGATATAGGTGGGGAGCATGTCATTAGTTGAGAAGAACGTGATTTTTTACAAAAAAAAAAAAAAAAATTCACATCAAACCTTTTTTTTTAAATATTTAAATAGTTTCTAATCAATATTAACTAATTAATCAAAATGAGCGGCATTTGAATTTGCGCACTTTTACATGAAATTTTTCTTCATTTTTCTTTTTTTATATCCCTTTATGGCCTAAATCTACCTCAGGCTAAGAAAGGCAGAATCTAGGGTAACATCAAACCATGCTTAACCTAGTAGCTAGCCCTACTAGATCGGGAGAGGGCTCTCTCCTTGTCAAACTCAGCAAAAATGATCAATGAGGCTTGAGATGACTTGAATGAAGACTGATTTTAGGCTAGGTATATGTGTAAAAGAGTTTGATTGATTTTAAGGGTGCTTTGTTGGATCAAATGGAAAGGCAGATTTTGGGTCTGGGGAATGAAGCCCAAATTTTTTAGACCCCCCCCCCCCCCCCCCTTGATTAAACGTCAGAGGGATGGGGGGGTCCGAAGTGCTTCCACATCCATTGATATATGTGGGGAGCATGTCATTAGTTGAGAAGAACGTGATATTTTACAAAAAAAAAAAATTCACATCAAACCTTTTTTTTTAAATATTTAAATAGTTTCTAATCAATGTTAACTAATTAATCAAAATGAGCGGCATTTTAATTTGTGCACTTTTACATGAAATTTTTCTTCATTTTTCTTTTTTTTTATATCCCTTTATGGCCTAAATATACCTCAGGCTAAGAAAGGCAGAATCTAGGGTAACATCAAACCACGCTTAACCTGGTAGCTAGCCCTACTAGATCGGGAGAGGGCTCTCTCCTTGTCAAACTCAGCAAAATGGAAAGGCAGATTTTTGGGTCTGGGGAATGAAGCCCAGATTTTTTAGACCCCCCCATTGATTAAACGTCGGAGGGATGGGGGGGTCCGAAGTGCTTCCACAGCCATTGATATAGTTGGGGAGCATGTCATTAGTTGAGAAGAACGTGATTTTTTACAAAAAAAAAATAAAAATTCACATCAAACTTTTTTTTTAAATATTTAAATAGTTTCTAATCAATATTAACTAATTAATCAAAATGAGCGGCATTTGTTGGATCAAATGGAAAGGTAGATTTTTGGGTCTGGGGAATGAAGCCCAGATTTTTTAGACCCCCCCCTTAATTAAACGTCAGAGGGATGGGGGGGTCTGAAGTGCTTCCACAACCATTGATATAGGTGGGGAGCATGTCATTAGTTGAGAAGAACGTGATTTTTTACAAAAAAAAAAAAATTCACATCAAACCTTTTTTTAAAATATTTAAATAGTTTCTAATCAATATTAACTAATTAATCAAAATGAGCGGCATTTGAATTTGCGCACTTTTACATGAAATTTTTCTTCATTTTTTTTTTTTTTTATATCCCTTTATGGCCTAAATCTACCTCAGGCTAAGAAAGGCAGAATCTAGGGTAACATCAAACCACGCTTAACCTGGTAGCTAGCCCTACTAGATCGGGAGAGGGCTCTCTCCTTGTCAAACTCAGCAAAATGGAAAGGCAGATTTTTGGGTCTGGGGAATGAAGCCTAGATTTTTTAGACCCCCCATTGATTAAACGTCGGAGGGATGGGGGGGTCTGAAGTGCTTCCACAGCCATTGATATAGGTGGGGAGCATGTCATTAGTTGAGAAGAACGTGATTTTTTACAAAAAAATAAATAAATTCACATCAAACCTTTTTTTTTTTAAATATTTAAATAGTTTCTAATCAATATTAACTAATTAATCAAAATGAGCGGCATTTGTTGGATCAAATGGAAAGGCAGATTTTTGGGTCTGGGGAATGAAGCCTAG